>OY720636.1:0-1200000 GCA_963169105.1 Ceriagrion tenellum
AACCCAACCCAACCCAACCCAACCCAACCCAACCCAACCCAACCCAACCCAACCCAACCCAACCCAACCCAACCCAACCCAACCCAACCCAACCCAACCCAACCCAACCCAACCCAACCCAACCCAACCCAACCCAACCCAACCCAACCCAACCCAACCCAACCCAACCCAACCCAACCCAACCCAACCCAACCCAACCCAACCCAACCCAACCCAACCCAACCCAACCCAACCCAACCCAACCCAACCCAACCCAACCCAACCCAACCCAACCCAACCCAACCCAACCCAACCCAACCCAACCCAACCCAACCCAACCCAACCCAACCCAACCCAACCCAACCCAACCCAACCCAACCCAACCCAACCCAACCCAACCCAACCCAACCCAACCCAACCCAACCCAACCCAACCCAACCCAACCCAACCCAACCCAACCCAACCCAACCCAACCCAACCCAACCCAACCCAACCCAACCCAACCCAACCCAACCCAACCCAACCCAACCCAACCCAACCCAACCCAACCCAACCCAACCCAACCCAACCCAACCCAACCCAACCCAACCCAACCCAACCCAACCCAACCCAACCCAACCCAACCCAACCCCCAACCCAACCCAACCCAACCCAACCCAACCCAACCCAACCCAACCCAACCAACCCAACCCAACCCAACCCAACCCAACCCAACCCAACCCAACCCAACCCAACCCAACCCAACCCAACCCAACCCAACCCAACCCCAACCCAACCCAACCCAACCCAACCCAACCCAACCCAACCCAACCCAACCCAACCCAACCCAACCCAACCCAACCCAACCCAACCCAACCCAACCCAACCCAACCCAACCCAACCCAACCCAACCCAACCCAACCCAACCCAACCCAACCCAACCCAACCCAACCCAACCCAACCCAACCCAACCCAACCCAACCCAACCCAACCCAACCCAACCCAACCCAACCAACCCAACCCAACCCAACCCAACCCAACCCAACCCAACCCAACCCAACCCAACCCAACCCAACCCAACCCAACCCAACCCAACCCAACCCAACCCAACCCAACCCAACCCAACCCAACCCAACCCAACCCAACCCAACCAACCCAACCCAACCCAACCCAACCCAACCCAACCCAACCCAACCCAACCCAACCCAACCCAACCCAACCCAACCCAACCCAACCCAACCCAACCCAACCCAACCCAACCCAACCCAACCCAACCCAACCCAACCCAACCCAACCCAACCCAACCCAACCCAACCCAACCCAACCCAACCCAACCCAACCAACCCAACCCAACCCAACCCAACCCAACCCAACCCAACCCAACCCAACCCAACCCAACCCAACCCAACCCAACCCAACCCAACCCAACCCAACCCAACCCAACCCAACCCAACCCAACCCAACCCAACCCAACCCAACCCAACCCAACCCAACCCAACCCAACCCAACCCAACCCAACCCAACCCAACCCAACCCAACCCACCCAACCCAACCCAACCCAACCCAACCCAACCCAACCCAACCCAACCCAACCCAACCCAACCCAACCCAACCCAACCCAACCCAACCCAACCCAACCCAACCCCAACCCAACCCAACCCAACCCAACCCAACCCAACCCAACCCAACCCAACCCAACCCAACCCAACCCAACCCAACCCAACCCAACCCAACCCAACCCAACCCAACCCAACCCAACCCAACCCAACCCAACCCAACCCAACCCAACCCAACCCAACCCAACCCAACCCAACCCAACCCAACCCAACCCAACCCAACCCAACCCAACCCAACCCAACCCAACCCAACCCAACCCAACCCAACCCAACCCAACCCAACCCAACCCAACCCAACCCAACCCAACCCAACCCAACCCAACCCAACCCAACCCAACCCAACCCAACCCAACCCAACCCAACCCAACCCAACCCAACCCAACCCAACCCAACCCAACCCAACCCAACCCAACCCAACCCAACCCAACCCAACCCAACCCAACCCAACCCAACCCAACCCAACCCAACCCAACCCAACCCAACCCAACCCAACCCAACCCAACCCAACCCAACCCAACCCAACCCAACCCAACCCAACCCAACCCAACCCAACCCAACCCAACCCAACCCAACCCAACCCAACCCAACCCAACCCAACCCAACCCAACCCAACCCAACCCAACCCAACCCAACCCAACCCAACCCAACCCAACCCAACCCAACCCAACCCAACCCAACCCAACCCAACCCAACCCAACCCAACCCAACCCAACCCAACCCAACCCAACCCAACCCAACCCAACCCAACCCAACCCAACCCAACCCAACCCCAACCCAACCCAACCCAACCCAACCCAACCCAACCCAACCCAACCCAACCCAACCCAACCCAACCCAACCCAACCCAACCCAACCCAACCCAACCCAACCCAACCCAACCCAACCCAACCCAACCCAACCCAACCCAACCCAACCCAACCCAACCCAACCCAACCCAACCCAACCCAACCCAACCCAACCCAACCCAACCCAACCCAACCCAACCCAACCCAACCCAACCCAACCCAACCCAACCCAACCCAACCCAACCCAACCCAACCCAACCCAACCCAACCCAACCAACCCAACCCAACCCAACCCAACCCAACCCAACCCAACCCAACCCAACCCAACCCAACCCAACCCAACCCAACCCAACCCAACCCAACCCAACCCAACCCAACCCAACCCAACCCAACCCAACCCAACCCAACCCAACCCAACCCAACCCAACCCAACCCAACCCAACCCAACCCAACCCAACCCAACCCAACCCAACCCAACCCAACCCAACCCAACCCAACCCAACCCAACCCAACCCAACCCAACCCAACCCAACCCAACCCAACCCAACCCAACCCAACCCAACCCAACCCAACCCAACCCAACCCAACCCAACCCAACCCAACCCAACCCAACCCAACCCAACCCAACCCAACCCAACCCAACCCAACCCAACCCAACCCAACCCAACCCAACCCAACCCAACCCAACCCAACCCAACCCAACCCAACCCAACCCAACCCAACCCAACCCAACCCAACCCAACCCAACCCAACCCAACCCAACCCAACCCAACCCAACCCAACCCAACCCAACCCAACCCAACCCAACCCAACCCAACCCAACCCAACCCAACCCAACCCAACCCAACCCAACCCAACCCAACCCAACCCAACCCAACCCAACCCAACCCAACCCAACCCAACCCAACCCAACCCAACCCAACCCAACCCAACCCAACCCAACCCAACCCAACCCAACCCAACCCAACCCAACCCAACCCAACCCAACCCAACCCAACCCAACCCAACCCAACCCAACCCAACCCAACCCAACCCAACCCAACCCAACCCAACCCAACCCAACCCAACCCAACCCAACCCAACCCAACCCAACCCAACCCAACCCAACCCAACCCAACCCAACCCAACCCAACCCAACCCAACCCAACCCAACCCAACCCAACCCAACCCAACCCAACCCAACCCAACCCAACCCAACCCAACCCAACCCAACCCAACCCAACCCAACCCAACCCAACCCAACCCAACCCAACCCAACCCAACCCAACCCAACCCAACCCAACCCAACCCAACCCAACCCAACCCAACCCAACCCAACCCAACCCAACCCAACCCAACCCAACCCAACCCAACCCAACCCAACCCAACCCAACCCAACCCAACCCAACCCAACCCAACCCAACCCAACCCAACCCAACCCAACCCAACCCAACCCAACCCAACCCAACCCAACCCAACCCAACCCAACCCAACCCAACCCAACCCAACCCAACCCAACCCAACCCAACCCAACCCAACCCAACCCAACCCAACCCAACCCAACCCAACCCAACCCAACCCAACCCAACCCAACCCAACCCAACCCAACCCAACCCAACCCAACCCAACCCAACCCAACCCAACCCAACCCAACCCAACCCAACCCAACCCAACCCAACCCAACCCAACCCAACCCAACCCAACCCAACCCAACCCAACCCAACCCAACCCAACCCAACCCAACCCAACCCAACCCAACCCAACCCAACCCAACCCAACCCAACCCAACCCAACCCAACCCAACCCAACCCAACCCAACCCAACCCAACCCAACCCAACCCAACCCAACCCAACCCAACCCAACCCAACCCAACCCAACCCAACCCAACCCAACCCAACCCAACCCAACCCAACCCAACCCAACCCAACCCAACCCAACCCAACCCAACCCAACCCAACCCAACCCAACCCAACCCAACCCAACCCAACCCAACCCAACCCAACCCAACCCAACCCAACCCAACCCAACCCAACCCAACCCAACCCAACCCAACCCAACCCAACCCAACCCAACCCAACCCAACCCAACCCAACCCAACCCAACCCAACCCAACCCAACCCAACCCAACCCAACCCAACCCAACCCAACCCAACCCAACCCAACCCAACCCAACCCAACCCAACCCAACCCAACCCAACCCAACCCAACCCAACCCAACCCAACCCAACCCAACCCAACCCAACCCAACCCAACCCAACCCAACCCAACCCAACCCAACCCAACCCAACCCAACCCAACCCAACCCAACCCAACCCAACCCAACCCAACCCAACCCAACCCAACCCAACCCAACCCAACCCAACCCAACCCAACCCAACCCAACCCAACCCAACCCAACCCAACCCAACCCAACCCAACCCAACCCAACCCAACCCAACCCAACCCAACCCAACCCAACCCAACCCAACCCAACCCAACCCAACCCAACCCAACCCAACCCAACCCAACCCAACCCAACCCAACCCAACCCAACCCAACCCAACCCAACCCAACCCAACCCAACCCAACCCAACCCAACCCAACCCAACCCAACCCAACCCAACCCAACCCAACCCAACCCAACCCAACCCAACCCAACCCAACCCAACCCAACCCAACCCAACCCAACCCAACCCAACCCAACCCAACCCAACCCAACCCAACCCAACCCAACCCAACCCAACCCAACCCAACCCAACCCAACCCAACCCAACCCAACCCAACCCAACCCAACCCAACCCAACCCAACCCAACCCAACCCAACCCAACCCAACCCAACCCAACCCAACCCAACCCAACCCAACCCAACCCAACCCAACCCAACCCAACCCAACCCAACCCAACCCAACCCAACCCAACCCAACCCAACCCAACCCAACCCAACCCAACCCAACCCAACCCAACCCAACCCAACCCAACCCAACCCAACCCAACCCAACCCAACCCAACCCAACCCAACCCAACCCAACCCAACCCAACCCAACCCAACCCAACCCAACCCAACCCAACCCAACCCAACCCAACCCAACCCAACCCAACCCAACCCAACCCAACCCAACCCAACCCAACCCAACCCAACCCAACCCAACCCAACCCAACCCAACCCAACCCAACCCAACCCAACCCAACCCAACCCAACCCGAAACCCAACCCGAAACCCAACCCGAAACCCAACCCGAAACCCAACCCGAAACCCAACCCGAAACCCAACCCGAAACCCAACCCGAAACCCAACCCGAAACCCAACCCGAAACCCAACCCGAAACCCAACCCGAAACCCAACCCGAAACCCAACCGGAAACATAACCCGAAACCCAACCCGAAACCCAACCCGAAACCCAACCGGAAACATAACCCGAAACCCAACCCGAAACCCAACCGGAAACATAACCCGAAACCCAACCCGAAACCCAACCGGAAACATAACCCGAAACCCAACCCGAAACCCAACCGGAAACATAACCCGAAACCCAACCCGTAACCTAACCCGAAACCCAACCACAAACCCAACCCGAAACCCAACCCAACCATAAACCCAACCCGAAGTCCAAGCCGAAACCCAAACCGAAACCCAACCCGAAACCCAATCCGAAAACCAAACCGAAACCCAACCCGAAACCCAACCCTACCAACCCCAACCCACCCCAACCCAACACATTACATTCAGTCATACCACTAATATGAGAAAAGGTATTACTCCTGCTTAACGGTATTTAAACTAATTCATTTTTTCATAGAATTTTCGATTCATATGTTCCCAATGGCCAAATCTGTCTCAGGATTTTTGTAAATTCGATACTTCATATTTTAGAAACTACCGTTATGCTTCTAAAAATTTTTTCCATATCAGATAACATCAAACGAGAAGTTAGCATCTCATTAGTTGTACATGGCTAAATAATTATGCATTTGTGAAAGAGGATGAGAAGTATGGAAAGCGCTTTCCTCTCTCGCAATAAGTCTTAAAGCAGCTACGACGGATGTTATATATTTTTTTCTCCACCTTTCTTTTGCGTAGTTTCTCTTAACAGGGAGACTAATGATTAATATAAAGTTTACCTTTGATTCAACTGCCTATTGTTTCTCTGTCCTCTTTTCATCGTATTGGCAATGCCATAAAATGCAATGTTGTGATCATAATTAATAAAAAAGTGTCCACAAGTGAAATCACTACATTCATCGGTTAACGCAAGGATAGGGAATAATTCCTGTCCATTTGGTTCATCCATGTGAATTTCAGTTTAATGGCCGTCAGAGTTTCAGATATATTGTTATTTTTCTAACTTAATTGGGTTTTTGACATAATGTGTAAAATCATTACCCAGATTTGAGAGTTTCTAATATTGATAAAACACAAATAAAGCATGCTCTTCCAAAGCTGTCAACTAATTAATTACTTATCACCTGAGCTTAATCGAAATTATATAATAACTATTGTATATGCTCATCCTCGAAAATCAGATCATCACCTTCATTTCCTGTAACAATTGGTTAAAAATATCCAGCCCAAATGAAAATATATTTTTTGCTTCTTAAGCTTAAAATTTCTTCTCATCTCGGTATAACCTTTAGTATTTTAATACGAGATACAAAAGGATTTGAACTAGATTGGCGTGCACTTATTTTTGTTTTTTATATTATTATCACAATTTTCGAGACGGAAATATGATGTTAAACATCATTGTTCTACGGTCTTCTGACAGATACGTTCATTCATGTTGTTGCATATTATTAACGAGCCCATCTTTTTTCATCCAATGCATTTGCAACCTACCCAAAACCCAACCCGAAACCCAACCCGATACCCAAGGCGAAACCCAACCCGAAACCCAACCCGAAAGCCAACCCGAAACCCAACCCGTAACCTAACCCGATACGCAACCCGACACCCAACCTGAAACCCAACCAAAAACCCAACCCGAAACCCAACCCAACCCGAAAGCTAACCCGAAACCCAACCAGAAGTCCTAAACGAAACCCAAACCGAAACCCAACCGAAAATCCATCCCGAAACCCAACCCGAAATCCAACTCAACCAACCCTAACCAGCCCCAACCGAACACATTACATTCAGTCATACAATCAATATGAGAAAATTTGTTACTCCTGCTTGAATGCATTTCAACTAATTCATTTCTTCATAGAATTTTCAATTCATATGTTCCCAATGGCCAAATCTGACTCAGGATTGTTGTAATTTCGAGACTTCATATATTAGAAACTACCGTTATGCTTCTGAAAATTTATTCCATATCAGATGACATCAAACGAGAAATTAGCATATCATTAGTTGTACATGGCGAAATAATTATGCATTTGTGAAAGAGGATGAGAAATATGGAGAGCGCTATCCTCTCTCGCAAGAAGTCTTAAAGCAGCTACGACGGTTGTGATATATTTTTTTCTCCACCTTTCTTGTGCGTAGTTTCTCTTAACAGGGAGACTAATGTTTAATCTAAAGATTATATTTGATTCCACTGTTTATTGTTTCTCTGTCCTCTTCACATCGTATAAGCAGTGCCATAAAATGCAATTTTGTCATCATAATTAATAGAAAAAAGTCCACAAGTGAAATCAGTACTTTCATCAGTTAACGCGCAGATAGGGAAAAATTCCTGTCCATTTGGTTCATCCATGTGAATTTCTTTTTGGTGGCCATCAGAGTTTCAGATATATTAATATTTTTCTGCCTAAATTGGGTTTTTGATATGAAAAGTAAAATCATTACCCAGATTTGAAATTTTCTCATATGGATAATACATAAATAAAGCATGCTTATCCAATGTTGTCAACAAATTAATTACTTATCACGTGAACTTAATTGAAATTTTATAATAACTATTGTATATGCTCATCCTCGAAAATCAGATCATCCAATTCATTTACTGTAACAATTTGTTTATAGTGTCTAGCCCAAATGAAGATACATTTTTTGTGTTTCTTGCGCTTCAAATTTCTTCTCACCTCGGTATAACCTTGAGTAATTTAAGGCGTGATACAAAGGATTTGAATTAGATTGGCGAGAACTTTATTTGGTCTTTTATATTATCATCACAATTTTCGAGACGGACATATGATGTTAAACATCATTGTTCTGCGGTCTTCCAAAATATACCTTCTTTTTTGTTGTTGCATATTATTACCGAGCCCATCCAATTTAATTCATTTATTTGCATCAGTCACGGTCATCAGCCTCCAGTGTGTTTGAATGGCATAATCCAAACTAAGGTGTGATAATTAAATCGTTTATAAGCGAAAGCCTCAATAGATCTACCCGAAACCCAACCCGAAACCGAACCCAAAACCCAACCCGAAACCCAACCCGAAACCCAACCCGAAACCCAACCCGAAACCCAACCGGAAACATAACCCGAAACCCAACCCGTAACCTAACCCGAAACGAAACCCGAAACCCAACCCGAAACCCAACCCGAAACCCAACCAAAAACCCAACCCGAAACCCAACCCAACCATAAACCCAACCCGAAGTCCAAGCCGAAACCCAAACCGAAACCCAACCCGAAACCCAATCCGAAAACCAAACCGAAACCCAACCCGAAACCCAACCCTACCAACCCCAACCCACCCCAACCCAACACATTACATTCAGTCATACCACTAATATGAGAAAAGGTATTACTCCTGCTTAACGGTATTTAAACTAATTCATTTTTTCATAGAATTTTCGATTCATATGTTCCCAATGGCCAAATCTGTCTCAGGATTTTTGTAAATTCGATACTTCATATTTTAGAAACTACCGTTATGCTTCTAAAAATTTTTTCCATATCAGATAACATCAAACGAGAAGTTAGCATCTCATTAGTTGTACATGGCTAAATAATTATGCATTTGTGAAAGAGGATGAGAAGTATGGAAAGCGCTTTCCTCTCTCGCAATAAGTCTTAAAGCAGCTACGACGGATGTTATATATTTTTTTCTCCACCTTTCTTGTGCGTAGTTTCTCTTAACTGGGAGACTAATGATTAATATAAAGTTTACCTTTGATTCAACTGCCTATTGTTTCTCTGTCCTTTTTTCATCGTATTGGCAATGCCATAAAATGCAATGTTGTGATCATAATTAATAAAAAAGTGTCCACAAGTGAAATCACTACATTCATCGGTTAACGCAAGGATAGGGAATAATTCCTGTCCATTTGGTTCATCCATGTGAATTTCAGTTTAATGGCCGTCAGAGTTTCAGATATATTGTTATTTTTCTAACTTAATTGGGTTTTTGACATAATGTGTAAAATCATTACCCAGACTTGAGAGTTTCTAATATTGATAAAACACAAATAAAGCATGCTCTTCCAAAGCTGTCAACTAATTAATTACTTATCACCTGAGCTTAATCGAAATTATATAATAACTATTGTATATGCTCATCCTTGAAAATCGGATCATCACCTTCATTTCCTGTAACAATTGGTTAAAAATTTCTAGCCCAAATGAAGATATATTTTTTGTGTTTCTTACGCTTCAAATTTCCTCTCACCTCGGTATAACCTTGAGTATTTTAATACGAGATACAAAAGGATTTGAACTAGATTGGCGTGCACTTATTTTTGTTTTTTATATTATTATCACAATTTTCGAGACGGAAATATGATGTTAAACATCATTGTTCTACGGTCTTCTGACAGATACGTTCATTCATGTTGTTGCATATTATTAACGAGCCCATCTTTTTTCATCCAATGCATTTGCAACCTACCCAAAACCCAACCCGAAACCCAACCCGATACCCAAGGCGAAACCCAACCCGAAACCCAACCCGAAAGCCAACCCGAAACCCAACCCGTAACCTAACCCGATACGCAACCCGACACCCAACCTGAAACCCAACCAAAAACCCAACCCGAAACCCAACCCAACCCGAAAGCTAACCCGAAACCCAACCAGAAGTCCTAAACGAAACCCAAACCGAAACCCAACCGAAAATCCATCCCGAAACCCAACCCGAAATCCAACTCAACCAACCCTAACCAGCCCCAACCGAACACATTACATTCAGTCATACAATCAATATGAGAAAATTTGTTACTCCTGCTTGAATGCATTTCAACTAATTCATTTCTTCATAGAATTTTCAATTCATATGTTCCCAATGGCCAAATCTGACTCAGGATTGTTGTAATTTCGAGACTTCATATATTAGAAACTACCGTTATGCTTCTGAAAATTTATTCCATATCAGATGACATCAAACGAGAAATTAGCATATCATTAGTTGTACATGGCGAAATAATTATGCATTTGTGAAAGAGGATGAGAAATATGGAGAGCGCTATCCTCTCTCGCAAGAAGTCTTAAAGCAGCTACGACGGTTGTGATATATTTTTTTCTCCACCTTTCTTGTGCGTAGTTTCTCTTAACAGGGAGACTAATGTTTAATCTAAAGATTATATTTGATTCCACTGTTTATTGTTTCTCTGTCCTCTTCACATCGTATAAGCAGTGCCATAAAATGCAATTTTGTCATCATAATTAATAGAAAAAAGTCCACAAGTGAAATCAGTACTTTCATCAGTTAACGCGCAGATAGGGAAAAATTCCTGTCCATTTGGTTCATCCATGTGAATTTCTTTTTGGTGGCCATCAGAGTTTCAGATATATTAATATTTTTCTGCCTAAATTGGGTTTTTGATATGAAAAGTAAAATCATTACCCAGATTTGAAATTTTCTCATATGGATAATACATAAATAAAGCATGCTTATCCAATGTTGTCAACAAATTAATTACTTATCACGTGAACTTAATTGAAATTTTATAATAACTATTGTATATGCTCATCCTCGAAAATCAGATCATCCAATTCATTTACTGTAACAATTTGTTTATAGTGTCTAGCCCAAATGAAGATACATTTTTTGTGTTTCTTGCGCTTCAAATTTCTTCTCACCTCGGTATAACCTTGAGTAATTTAAGGCGTGATACAAAGGATTTGAATTAGATTGGCGAGAACTTTATTTGGTCTTTTATATTATCATCACAATTTTCGAGACGGACATATGATGTTAAACATCATTGTTCTGCGGTCTTCCAAAATATACCTTCTTTTTTGTTGTTGCATATTATTACCGAGCCCATCCAATTTAATTCATTTATTTGCATCAGTCACGGTCATCAGCCTCCAGTGTGTTTGAATGGCATAATCCAAACTAAGGTGTGATAATTAAATCGTTTATAAGCGAAAACCTCAATAGATCTACCCGAAACCCAACCCGAAACCGAACCCAAAACCCAACCCGAAACCCAACCCGAAACCCAACCCGAAACCCAACCCGAAACCCAACCGGAAACATAACCCGAAACCCAACCCGTAACCTAACCCGAAACGAAACCCGAAACCCAACCCGAAACCCAACCCGAAACCCAACCACAAACCCAACCCGAAACCCAACCCAACCATAAACCCAACCCGAAGTCCAAGCCGAAACCCAAACCGAAACCCAACCCGAAACCCAATCCGAAAACCAAACCGAAACCCAACCCGAAACCCAACCCTACCAACCCCAACCCACCCCAACCCAACACATTACATTCAGTCATACCACTAATATGAGAAAAGGTATTACTCCTGCTTAACGGTATTTAAACTAATTCATTTTTTCATAGAATTTTCGATTCATATGTTCCCAATGGCCAAATCTGTCTCAGGATTTTTGTAAATTCGATACTTCATATTTTAGAAACTACCGTTATGCTTCTAAAAATTTTTTCCATATCAGATAACATCAAACGAGAAGTTAGCATCTCATTAGTTGTACATGGCTAAATAATTATGCATTTGTGAAAGAGGATGAGAAGTATGGAAAGCGCTTTCCTCTCTCGCAATAAGTCTTAAAGCAGCTACGACGGATGTTATATATTTTTTTCTCCACCTTTCTTGTGCGTAGTTTCTCTTAACTGGGAGACTAATGATTAATATAAAGTTTACCTTTGATTCAACTGCCTATTGTTTCTCTGTCCTTTTTTCATCGTATTGGCAATGCCATAAAATGCAATGTTGTGATCATAATTAATAAAAAAGTGTCCACAAGTGAAATCACTACATTCATCGGTTAACGCAAGGATAGGGAATAATTCCTGTCCATTTGGTTCATCCATGTGAATTTCAGTTTAATGGCCGTCAGAGTTTCAGATATATTGTTATTTTTCTAACTTAATTGGGTTTTTGACATAATGTGTAAAATCATTACCCAGACTTGAGAGTTTCTAATATTGATAAAACACAAATAAAGCATGCTCTTCCAAAGCTGTCAACTAATTAATTACTTATCACCTGAGCTTAATCGAAATTATATAATAACTATTGTATATGCTCATCCTTGAAAATCGGATCATCACCTTCATTTCCTGTAACAATTGGTTAAAAATTTCTAGCCCAAATGAAGATATATTTTTTGTGTTTCTTACGCTTCAAATTTCCTCTCACCTCGGTATAACCTTGAGTATTTTAATACGAGATACAAAAGGATTTGAACTAGATTGGCGTGCACTTATTTTTGTTTTTTATATTATTATCACAATTTTCGAGACGGAAATATGATGTTAAACATCATTGTTCTACGGTCTTCTGACAGATACGTTCATTCATGTTGTTGCATATTATTAACGAGCCCATCTTTTTTCATCCAATGCATTTGCAACCTACCCAAAACCCAACCCGAAACCCAACCCGATACCCAAGGCGAAACCCAACCCGAAACCCAACCCGAAAGCCAACCCGAAACCCAACCCGTAACCTAACCCGATACGCAACCCGACACCCAACCTGAAACCCAACCAAAAACCCAACCCGAAACCCAACCCAACCCGAAAGCTAACCCGAAACCCAACCAGAAGTCCTAAACGAAACCCAAACCGAAACCCAACCGAAAATCCATCCCGAAACCCAACCCGAAATCCAACTCAACCAACCCTAACCAGCCCCAACCGAACACATTACATTCAGTCATACAATCAATATGAGAAAATTTGTTACTCCTGCTTGAATGCATTTCAACTAATTCATTTCTTCATAGAATTTTCAATTCATATGTTCCCAATGGCCAAATCTGACTCAGGATTGTTGTAATTTCGAGACTTCATATATTAGAAACTACCGTTATGCTTCTGAAAATTTATTCCATATCAGATGACATCAAACGAGAAATTAGCATATCATTAGTTGTACATGGCGAAATAATTATGCATTTGTGAAAGAGGATGAGAAATATGGAGAGCGCTATCCTCTCTCGCAAGAAGTCTTAAAGCAGCTACGACGGTTGTGATATATTTTTTTCTCCACCTTTCTTGTGCGTAGTTTCTCTTAACAGGGAGACTAATGTTTAATCTAAAGATTATATTTGATTCCACTGTTTATTGTTTCTCTGTCCTCTTCACATCGTATAAGCAGTGCCATAAAATGCAATTTTGTCATCATAATTAATAGAAAAAAGTCCACAAGTGAAATCAGTACTTTCATCAGTTAACGCGCAGATAGGGAAAAATTCCTGTCCATTTGGTTCATCCATGTGAATTTCTTTTTGGTGGCCATCAGAGTTTCAGATATATTAATATTTTTCTGCCTAAATTGGGTTTTTGATATGAAAAGTAAAATCATTACCCAGATTTGAAATTTTCTCATATGGATAATACATAAATAAAGCATGCTTATCCAATGTTGTCAACAAATTAATTACTTATCACGTGAACTTAATTGAAATTTTATAATAACTATTGTATATGCTCATCCTCGAAAATCAGATCATCCAATTCATTTACTGTAACAATTTGTTTATAGTGTCTAGCCCAAATGAAGATACATTTTTTGTGTTTCTTGCGCTTCAAATTTCTTCTCACCTCGGTATAACCTTGAGTAATTTAAGGCGTGATACAAAGGATTTGAATTAGATTGGCGAGAACTTTATTTGGTCTTTTATATTATCATCACAATTTTCGAGACGGACATATGATGTTAAACATCATTGTTCTGCGGTCTTCCAAAATATACCTTCTTTTTTGTTGTTGCATATTATTACCGAGCCCATCCAATTTAATTCATTTATTTGCATCAGTCACGGTCATCAGCCTCCAGTGTGTTTGAATGGCATAATCCAAACTAAGGTGTGATAATTAAATCGTTTATAAGCGAAAACCTCAATAGATCTACCCGAAACCCAACCCGAAACCGAACCCAAAACCCAACCCGAAACCCAACCCGAAACCCAACCCGAAACCCAACCCGAAACCCAACCGGAAACATAACCCGAAACCCAACCCGTAACCTAACCCGAAACGAAACCCGAAACCCAACCCGAAACCCAACCCGAAACCCAACCACAAACCCAACCCGAAACCCAACCCAACCATAAACCCAACCCGAAGTCCAAGCCGAAACCCAAACCGAAACCCAACCCGAAACCCAATCCGAAAACCAAACCGAAACCCAACCCGAAACCCAACCCTACCAACCCCAACCCACCCCAACCCAACACATTACATTCAGTCATACCACTAATATGAGAAAAGGTATTACTCCTGCTTAACGGTATTTAAACTAATTCATTTTTTCATAGAATTTTCGATTCATATGTTCCCAATGGCCAAATCTGTCTCAGGATTTTTGTAAATTCGATACTTCATATTTTAGAAACTACCGTTATGCTTCTAAAAATTTTTTCCATATCAGATAACATCAAACGAGAAGTTAGCATCTCATTAGTTGTACATGGCTAAATAATTATGCATTTGTGAAAGAGGATGAGAAGTATGGAAAGCGCTTTCCTCTCTCGCAATAAGTCTTAAAGCAGCTACGACGGATGTTATATATTTTTTTCTCCACCTTTCTTGTGCGTAGTTTCTCTTAACTGGGAGACTAATGATTAATATAAAGTTTACCTTTGATTCAACTGCCTATTGTTTCTCTGTCCTTTTTTCATCGTATTGGCAATGCCATAAAATGCAATGTTGTGATCATAATTAATAAAAAAGTGTCCACAAGTGAAATCACTACATTCATCGGTTAACGCAAGGATAGGGAATAATTCCTGTCCATTTGGTTCATCCATGTGAATTTCAGTTTAATGGCCGTCAGAGTTTCAGATATATTGTTATTTTTCTAACTTAATTGGGTTTTTGACATAATGTGTAAAATCATTACCCAGACTTGAGAGTTTCTAATATTGATAAAACACAAATAAAGCATGCTCTTCCAAAGCTGTCAACTAATTAATTACTTATCACCTGAGCTTAATCGAAATTATATAATAACTATTGTATATGCTCATCCTTGAAAATCGGATCATCACCTTCATTTCCTGTAACAATTGGTTAAAAATTTCTAGCCCAAATGAAGATATATTTTTTGTGTTTCTTACGCTTCAAATTTCCTCTCACCTCGGTATAACCTTGAGTATTTTAATACGAGATACAAAAGGATTTGAACTAGATTGGCGTGCACTTATTTTTGTTTTTTATATTATTATCACAATTTTCGAGACGGAAATATGATGTTAAACATCATTGTTCTACGGTCTTCTGACAGATACGTTCATTCATGTTGTTGCATATTATTAACGAGCCCATCTTTTTTCATCCAATGCATTTGCAACCTACCCAAAACCCAACCCGAAACCCAACCCGATACCCAAGGCGAAACCCAACCCGAAACCCAACCCGAAAGCCAACCCGAAACCCAACCCGTAACCTAACCCGATACGCAACCCGACACCCAACCTGAAACCCAACCAAAAACCCAACCCGAAACCCAACCCAACCCGAAAGCTAACCCGAAACCCAACCAGAAGTCCTAAACGAAACCCAAACCGAAACCCAACCGAAAATCCATCCCGAAACCCAACCCGAAATCCAACTCAACCAACCCTAACCAGCCCCAACCGAACACATTACATTCAGTCATACAATCAATATGAGAAAATTTGTTACTCCTGCTTGAATGCATTTCAACTAATTCATTTCTTCATAGAATTTTCAATTCATATGTTCCCAATGGCCAAATCTGACTCAGGATTGTTGTAATTTCGAGACTTCATATATTAGAAACTACCGTTATGCTTCTGAAAATTTATTCCATATCAGATGACATCAAACGAGAAATTAGCATATCATTAGTTGTACATGGCGAAATAATTATGCATTTGTGAAAGAGGATGAGAAATATGGAGAGCGCTATCCTCTCTCGCAAGAAGTCTTAAAGCAGCTACGACGGTTGTGATATATTTTTTTCTCCACCTTTCTTGTGCGTAGTTTCTCTTAACAGGGAGACTAATGTTTAATCTAAAGATTATATTTGATTCCACTGTTTATTGTTTCTCTGTCCTCTTCACATCGTATAAGCAGTGCCATAAAATGCAATTTTGTCATCATAATTAATAGAAAAAAGTCCACAAGTGAAATCAGTACTTTCATCAGTTAACGCGCAGATAGGGAAAAATTCCTGTCCATTTGGTTCATCCATGTGAATTTCTTTTTGGTGGCCATCAGAGTTTCAGATATATTAATATTTTTCTGCCTAAATTGGGTTTTTGATATGAAAAGTAAAATCATTACCCAGATTTGAAATTTTCTCATATGGATAATACATAAATAAAGCATGCTTATCCAATGTTGTCAACAAATTAATTACTTATCACGTGAACTTAATTGAAATTTTATAATAACTATTGTATATGCTCATCCTCGAAAATCAGATCATCCAATTCATTTACTGTAACAATTTGTTTATAGTGTCTAGCCCAAATGAAGATACATTTTTTGTGTTTCTTGCGCTTCAAATTTCTTCTCACCTCGGTATAACCTTGAGTAATTTAAGGCGTGATACAAAGGATTTGAATTAGATTGGCGAGAACTTTATTTGGTCTTTTATATTATCATCACAATTTTCGAGACGGACATATGATGTTAAACATCATTGTTCTGCGGTCTTCCAAAATATACCTTCTTTTTTGTTGTTGCATATTATTACCGAGCCCATCCAATTTAATTCATTTATTTGCATCAGTCACGGTCATCAGCCTCCAGTGTGTTTGAATGGCATAATCCAAACTAAGGTGTGATAATTAAATCGTTTATAAGCGAAAACCTCAATAGATCTACCCGAAACCCAACCCGAAACCGAACCCAAAACCCAACCCGAAACCCAACCCGAAACCCAACCCGAAACCCAACCCGAAACCCAACCGGAAACATAACCCGAAACCCAACCCGTAACCTAACCCGAAACGAAACCCGAAACCCAACCCGAAACCCAACCCGAAACCCAACCACAAACCCAACCCGAAACCCAACCCAACCATAAACCCAACCCGAAGTCCAAGCCGAAACCCAAACCGAAACCCAACCCGAAACCCAATCCGAAAACCAAACCGAAACCCAACCCGAAACCCAACCCTACCAACCCCAACCCACCCCAACCCAACACATTACATTCAGTCATACCACTAATATGAGAAAAGGTATTACTCCTGCTTAACGGTATTTAAACTAATTCATTTTTTCATAGAATTTTCGATTCATATGTTCCCAATGGCCAAATCTGTCTCAGGATTTTTGTAAATTCGATACTTCATATTTTAGAAACTACCGTTATGCTTCTAAAAATTTTTTCCATATCAGATAACATCAAACGAGAAGTTAGCATCTCATTAGTTGTACATGGCTAAATAATTATGCATTTGTGAAAGAGGATGAGAAGTATGGAAAGCGCTTTCCTCTCTCGCAATAAGTCTTAAAGCAGCTACGACGGATGTTATATATTTTTTTCTCCACCTTTCTTGTGCGTAGTTTCTCTTAACTGGGAGACTAATGATTAATATAAAGTTTACCTTTGATTCAACTGCCTATTGTTTCTCTGTCCTTTTTTCATCGTATTGGCAATGCCATAAAATGCAATGTTGTGATCATAATTAATAAAAAAGTGTCCACAAGTGAAATCACTACATTCATCGGTTAACGCAAGGATAGGGAATAATTCCTGTCCATTTGGTTCATCCATGTGAATTTCAGTTTAATGGCCGTCAGAGTTTCAGATATATTGTTATTTTTCTAACTTAATTGGGTTTTTGACATAATGTGTAAAATCATTACCCAGACTTGAGAGTTTCTAATATTGATAAAACACAAATAAAGCATGCTCTTCCAAAGCTGTCAACTAATTAATTACTTATCACCTGAGCTTAATCGAAATTATATAATAACTATTGTATATGCTCATCCTTGAAAATCGGATCATCACCTTCATTTCCTGTAACAATTGGTTAAAAATTTCTAGCCCAAATGAAGATATATTTTTTGTGTTTCTTACGCTTCAAATTTCCTCTCACCTCGGTATAACCTTGAGTATTTTAATACGAGATACAAAAGGATTTGAACTAGATTGGCGTGCACTTATTTTTGTTTTTTATATTATTATCACAATTTTCGAGACGGAAATATGATGTTAAACATCATTGTTCTACGGTCTTCTGACAGATACGTTCATTCATGTTGTTGCATATTATTAACGAGCCCATCTTTTTTCATCCAATGCATTAGCAACCTACCCAAAACCCAACCCGAAACCAACCCGATACCCAACCCGAAACCCAACCCGAAACCCAACCCGAAACCCAACCCGAAACCCAACCCGTAACCTAACCCGAAACGCAACCCGAAATCCAAGCCGAAACCCAAACCGAAACCCAACCCGAAACCCAACCCGAAACCCAACCCGAAAACCAAACCGAAACTAGACCCAAAATTTAACCCGAAACCCGACCCGAAACCCAACCCGAAACCCAACCCGAAACCCAACCCTACCAACCCCAACCCACCCCAACCTAACACATTACATTCAGTCATACCACTAATATGAGAAAATTTATTACTCCTGCTAAACGGTATTTTAACTAATTCATTTTTTCATAGAATTTTCGATTCATATGTTCCCAATGGCCAAATCTGACTCAGGATTGTTGTAAATTCGATACTTCATATTTTAGAAACTACCGTTATGCTTCTAAAAATTTATTCCATATCAGATGACATCAAACGAGAAATTAGCTAATCATTAGTTATACATGGCTAAATAATTATGCATTTTTAAAAGAGGATGAGAGATATGGAAAGCGCTTTCCTCTCTCGCAATAAGTCTTAAAGCAGCTACGACGGTTGTTATTTATTTTTTTCTCCACCTTTCTTTTCCGTAGTTTCTCTTAACAGGGAGACTAATGATTAATATAAAGTTTACCTTTGATTCAACTGCCTATTGTTTCTCTGTCCTCTTTTCATCGTATTGGCAATGCCATAAAATGCAATGTTGTGATCATAATTAATAAAAAAGTGTCCACAAGTGAAATCACTACATTCATCGGTTAACGCAAGGATAGGGAATAATTCCTGTCCATTTGGTTCATCCATGTGAATTTCAGTTTAATGGCCGTCAGAGTTTCAGATATATTGTTATTTTTCTAACTTAATTGGGTTTTTGACATAATGTGTAAAATCATTACCCAGACTTGAGAGTTTCTAATATTGATAAAACACAAATAAAGCATGCTCTTCCAAAGCTGTCAACTAATTAATTACTTATTACCTGAGCTTAATCGAAATTATATAATAACTATTGTATATGCTCATCCTTGAAAATCGGATCATCACCTTCATTTCCTGTAACAATTGGTTAAAAATTTCTAGCCCAATGAAGATATATTTTTTGTGTTTCTTACGCTTCAAATTTCCTCTCACCTCGGTATAACCTTGAGTATTTTAAGGCTTGATACAAAAAGATTTGAATTAGATTGGCGTGCATTTATTTTTGTTTTTTATATTGTCATCACAATTTTCGATACGGAAAGATGATGTTAAACATAATTGTTTTGCGGTCCTCTGACAGATACCTTCTTTCTTGTTGTTGCGTTTTATTAACGAGCCCATCCAATTTAATCCAATGCATTTGCATTAGTCGCGGAAATCAGCCTCCTAGGTGCTTAAATTGCATAATCCAAATTACGGTCACAATGAAATCGTTTATTAGCGACAGCTTCAATAGCCCAAACCCAAACTCAACCCGAAACCCAATCCAAAACCCAACCCAAATTCAACCCGAAACCCAACCCGAATCCCAACCCGAAACCCAACCTGATACCCATCCCGAAATCCAACCCGAAATCCAACCCGAAACCCAACCCGAAACCCAACCCGTAACCTAACCCGAAACGCAACCCGAAACCCAACCCGAAACCGAACCCAAAACCCAACCCGAAACCCAACCCGAAACCCAACCCGAGACCCAACCGGAAATAATACCCGAAACCCAACCCGTAACCTAACCCGAAACGAAACCCGAAACCCAACCCGAAACCCAACCAAAAACCCAACTCGAAACCCAACCCGAAGTCCAAGCCTAAACCCAAACCGAAACCCAACCCGAAACCCAACCCGAAAACCAAACCGAAACTAGACCCAAAACTTTACCGGAAACCCGACCCGAAACCCAACCCGAAACCCAACCCAACCAACCCCAACCCACCCCAACCCAACACATTACATTCAGTCATACCACTAATATGAGAAAATTTATTACTCCTGCTTTAAGGCATTTAAACTAATTCGTTTCTTCATAGAATTTTCAATTCATATGTACCCAATGGCCAAATCTGACTCAGGGCGGTGTAAATTCGAGACTTCATATTTTAGAAACTACCTTTTTTTTTCCTAAAATTATTTCCATATCAGGAAAACAACAAACGAGAAATTAGCATCTCTTAATTTGTACATGGCGAAATAATTATGCATTTGTGAAAGAGGATGAGAAATATGGAGAGCGCTTTCCTCTATCGCAAGAAGTCTTAAAGCAGCTACGACGGTTGTGATATATTTGTTTCTCCACCTTCCTTGTGCGTAGTTTATCTTAACAGGGAGACTTATGTTTAATCTAAAGTTTAGATTTGATTCCACTGTTTATTGTTTCTCTGTCCTCTTTACAATGTATGGGCAGTGCCATAAAATTCAATTTTGTCATCATAATTAATAGAAAAGGGTCCACAAGTGAAATCACTACATTCATCGGTTAACGCGCAGATAGGCAATAATTCCTGTCCATTTGGTTCATCCATGTGAATTTCTGTTTGATGGCCGTCAGAGTTTCAGATATATTGATATTTTTCTACCTTCATTGGATTTTTGACATGAAAAGTAAAATCATTACCCAGATTTGAGAGTTTCTAATATTGATAAAACATAAATAAAGCATGCTATTCCAAAGTTGTCAACAAATTAATTACTTATCACCTGATCTTAATCGAAATTTTATAATAACTATTGGATATGCTCATCCTCGAAAATCAGATTATCCAACTCATTTCCTGTAACAATTGGTTTAAAATGTCTAGCCCAAATGAAGATATATTTTTTGTGTTTCTTACGCTTCAAATTTCCTCTCACCTCGGAATAACCTTGAGTATTTTAAGGCGTGATACAAAAGGATTTGAATTAGATTGGCGTGCACACATTTTAGTTTTTTATATTATCATCACAATTTTCGAAACGGAAATATGATGTTAAACATCATTGTTCTGCGGTCTTCTGACAGATACCTTCATTCTTGTTTCATATTATTAACGAGCCCATCCAATTTAATCCAATGCATTTGCAACCAATCCAAAACCCAACCCGAAACCCAACCCAACCCGAAACCCAACCCGAAACCCAACCTGAAACCCAACCCGAAACCCAACCCGAAACCCAACCCGAAACCCAACCCGACCCGAAACCCAACCCGACCCGAAACTCAACCCGAAACCCAACCCGAAGCCCAACCCGAAACCTAACCCGAAACCCAACCCGAAACCCAATCCGAAACCCAACCCGAAACCCAAACCGAAATCCAACCCGAAACCCAACCCGGATGATTTTATAGACCAGTTGGTCAATATAAAACCTACCGACGAAACAACCACGATTGTTAAAGAAAATACTTGATGGATGATTAAATTGTGGCCACATATTGAGCAACTCGGGGGAGAGAAAGCTTGGGATATAGGAAGAGGGGTCTGAGAAAAAGAGAGATTGAGGATGCCAGTAGGGTGAGGACAGGTCTGCGAGGGGAACGAAAATAACAGTTTTGCGATTGGTTTATCTCGAAGGTTTTCGGGAAATGACCACATGGAAATTATTGATTACTAAGTGGTCAGCAAATATTAGGGCCCCGGGTGAACCTGGGAGAAATGGGAGCTAGAAATAGGTAAATAATATCTTAGGAAGAGCCGGAATGGCTTGACGGAGGTCAATATTGGAAGTGGAAGAAAACAATGGAATAAAACCGTAGGAAAGAGTAGTGAAGATTGAAAGTTGATTTTAAACGACGAGTGTTTCAACTTATGAATATCTAGCCGATTTATGTGGCTGAATCATATCCTTAGCGAGCAATTCTGGATACAATTCCCCTGTGCCGCACCATTTGATATTCTTATATTACGATTTTAACGTGTACCCAGAGTGAATTTCCTTTTGGTCAAAAGTTGAAAATAGTGCCCAAACGCGATAGCTGTCAAGTGCTCGGAGAGGAGAAATGAATGTATGCAGCGAGAAGAGAGATCGAAATTTTAGGTAGCTCTACACGCTAAAGAACGCAGAGAACACTCGTTGTGTTTCGTTAATTTGTGTATTTATTTGTCGTTATCTTTCCTAGCCTCGATTTCCATCACAGTGGGGGGGTGGAAGTTGGGCTCTGCATGGTGTTTGGAAGTGGGAGACAGGGATTAGAGAGTGGTCGAAGAGCCAATTATGGAGACGTGGTGTCAGCTTGGTCGAGCCAGAGCAGAAGGATCAGAGGTCCCCTCTCACTTAATCAACTCTCTTACACTCCCAGCCTTGATTTGCCCACCCTCGTCTCATCCAAAGAGACTGAATCTGTTTAAAATCGGTTTACCCGGAGGTGGATGAGCCCTAAGAAGGATCCAAAGCTAGTTATTCGCACACGGCTGCAACATGCGAATACCCAATATGCCAGTTATTTCGAGGAGTGGGATCATAGTCTTGGCGCGCGATCATGCGCATAATAATATATGTGTATGATCGCCCCACAATCCGTGAGGAGACACGCCTAGCCTCTACTTCCCCTACACCGCCGTCGCCGCTGTTTGCCCTTGGATATCACGGAGCATTTGACCAACTTGGGTTTTTCCGCGGCTAAGATTAAATGGTAATTGCTCCTCAATAAAGTGCAGGATTACAGTGCACAAAGTGGAACGTTGAAAATAAATTCGTATGGTCCTTATTCATTGAGACTTGAATACGTGTCAACCCAAGCTGAGTCTTCCCCTCACTTCTCGGTACTAGATGAATGTCGCGTGCTCTTGTTCATTTGTCTGACCTTCGGAACGGCATGAGTGCTGTAAGTCGAAAAGAAATCCGCTGCGATAGTTGGGAAAATCACCTACGTATAATTATCTCCTCGAAGAGTTGGATAATTCAATTGTTTTATTACGATTTCGCGTTTTTAACTTATAATGAGTTTTATAATAACTTCATTATAATACTGCGGTTCTGGTCTTAATATCAGTGATGAATGCTTGAATCGTAAAAATTGAGCTCAACTGAATTATTTTATACGGTATGTCGGTTCACCTATGATACATAGTATGCCCAGTAAAGCCTAATTCATACCTTCACCATTGATAAATGGTACAGCATTTATTATTTGATGGTGGGAAAAAAGTGTAACTCTTATCACTCAACAGCAGAATATAAACCATTATCACCTTTTACCGTAAAAATACATAATTTTTGATGTCCAAGTATCCGTGCATTTTATAACCATCTACATTTTTCAAATTGTAATTTTCATTACTCAGAAGAAACGTATCGTGGCTGTGTGTTATTACTATTATTATGTGTGGCTGAACTCATTCTTGGAAATATAAGTTTTTCATTTAAATGAGCGTAGTATGATTCATATCAAGTAGAAAAATTTTGAGGTATCGAATATAGTAGCCTACAAAAATATGACTCTAATAAATTTATTGTAGAAAATAGAAAACTTGTTTTCCCAGCACAAGCAATAATGCAGTGCAAATGGGATACTCGAGAGGTATTTTTGGTGGGAGAATTTGGCCGAGGAATTTGTGGGTGAAGAAATACTCGGATATGACGATCAAGGTTTATTCGGCTGTAAACGGAGCGGGCTTCGTTGGTTTGGCCACATTGAACGAATGGATGTTAATCTGTTTGCAAAACGGATTTATAATATAGACATTAATAGAACGAGAGGAAGTACCAGAATATAGAGGTAATGAGTTAGTAGAACGAAACCCGAAACCCAACCCGAAACCCAACCAAAAACCCAACTCGAAACCCAACCCGAAGTCCAAGCCTAAACCCAAACCGAAACCCAACCCGAAACCCAACCCGAAAACCAAACCGAAACTAGACCCAAAACTTTACCGGAAACCCGACCCGAAACCCAACCCGAAACCCAACCCAACCAACCCCAACCCACCCCAACCCAACAC
The DNA here is from genome assembly GCA_963169105.1 of Ceriagrion tenellum. Taxonomy (NCBI): domain Eukaryota; kingdom Metazoa; phylum Arthropoda; class Insecta; order Odonata; family Coenagrionidae; genus Ceriagrion; species Ceriagrion tenellum. Next base: position 24,882 of record OY720636.1, read on the forward strand.
ATTACATTCAGTCATACCACTAATATGAGAAAATTTATTACTCCTGCTTTAAGGCATTTAAACTAATTCGTTTCTTCATAGAATTTTCAATTCATATGTACCCAATGGCCAAATCTGACTCAGGGCGGTGTAAATTCGAGACTTCATATTTTAGAAACTACCTTTTTTTTTCCTAAAATTATTTCCATATCAGGAAAACAACAAACGAGAAATTAGCATCTCTTAATTTGTACATGGCGAAATAATTATGCATTTGTGAAAGAGGATGAGAAATATGGAGAGCGCTTTCCTCTATCGCAAGAAGTCTTAAAGCAGCTACGACGGTTGTGATATATTTGTTTCTCCACCTTCCTTGTGCGTAGTTTATCTTAACAGGGAGACTTATGTTTAATCTAAAGTTTAGATTTGATTCCACTGTTTATTGTTTCTCTGTCCTCTTTACAATGTATGGGCAGTGCCATAAAATTCAATTTTGTCATCATAATTAATAGAAAAGGGTCCACAAGTGAAATCACTACATTCATCGGTTAACGCGCAGATAGGCAATAATTCCTGTCCATTTGGTTCATCCATGTGAATTTCTGTTTGATGGCCGTCAGAGTTTCAGATATATTGATATTTTTCTACCTTCATTGGATTTTTGACATGAAAAGTAAAATCATTACCCAGATTTGAGAGTTTCTAATATTGATAAAACATAAATAAAGCATGCTATTCCAAAGTTGTCAACAAATTAATTACTTATCACCTGATCTTAATCGAAATTTTATAATAACTATTGTATATGCTCATCCTCGAAAATCAGATTATCCAACTCATTTCCTGTAACAATTGGTTTAAAATGTCTAGCCCAAATGAAGATATATTTTTTGTGTTTCTTACGCTTCAAATTTCCTCTCACCTCGGAATAACCTTGAGTATTTTAAGGCGTGATACAAAAGGATTTGAATTATATTGGCGTGCACACATTTTAGTTTTTTATATTATCATCACAATTTTCGAAACGGAAATATGATGTTAAACATCATTGTTCTGCGGTCTTCTGACAGATACCTTCATTCTTGTTTCATATTATTAACGAGCCCATCCAATTTAATCCAATGCATTTGCAACCAATCCAAAACCCAACCCGAAACCCAACCCAACCCGAAACCCAACCCGAAACCCAACCTGAAACCCAACCCGAAACCCAACCCGAAACCCAACCCGAAACCCAACCCGAAACCCAACCCGACCCGAAACCCAACCCGACCCGAAACTCAACCCGAAACCCAACCCGAAGCCCAACCCGAAACCTAACCCGAAACCCAACCCGAAACCCAATCCGAAACCCAACCCGAAACCCAAACCGAAATCCAACCCGAAACCCAACCCGGATGATTTTATAGACCAGTTGGTCAATATAAAACCTACCGACGAAACAACCACGATTGTTAAAGAAAATACTTGATGGATGATTAAATTGTGGCCACATATTGAGCAACTCGGGGGAGAGAAAGCTTGGGATATAGGAAGAGGGGTCTGAGAAAAAGAGAGATTGAGGATGCCAGTAGGGTGAGGACAGGTCTGCGAGGGGAACGAAAATAACAGTTTTGCGATTGGTTTATCTCGAAGGTTTTCGGGAAATGACCACATGGAAATTATTGATTACTAAGTGGTCAGCAAATATTAGGGCCCCGGGTGAACCTGGGAGAAATGGGAGCTAGAAATAGGTAAATAATATCTTAGGAAGAGCCGGAATGGCTTGACGGAGGTCAATATTGGAAGTGGAAGAAAACAATGGAATAAAACCGTAGGAAAGAGTAGTGAAGATTGAAAGTTGATTTTAAACGACGAGTGTTTCAACTTATGAATATCTAGCCGATTTATGTGGCTGAATCATATCCTTAGCGAGCAATTCTGGATACAATTCCCCTGTGCCGCACCATTTGATATTCTTATATTACGATTTTAACGTGTACCCAGAGTGAATTTCCTTTTGGTCAAAAGTTGAAAATAGTGCCCAAACGCGATAGCTGTCAAGTGCTCGGAGAGGAGAAATGAATGTATGCAGCGAGAAGAGAGATCGAAATTTTAGGTAGCTCTACACGCTAAAGAACGCAGAGAACACTCGTTGTGTTTCGTTAATTTGTGTATTTATTTGTCGTTATCTTTCCTAGCCTCGATTTCCATCACAGTGGGGGGGTGGAAGTTGGGCTCTGCATGGTGTTTGGAAGTGGGAGACAGGGATTAGAGAGTGGTCGAAGAGCCAATTATGGAGACGTGGTGTCAGCTTGGTCGAGCCAGAGCAGAAGGATCAGAGGTCCCCTCTCACTTAATCAACTCTCTTACACTCCCAGCCTTGATTTGCCCACCCTCGTCTCATCCAAAGAGACTGAATCTGTTTAAAATCGGTTTACCCGGAGGTGGATGAGCCCTAAGAAGGATCCAAAGCTAGTTATTCGCACACGGCTGCAACATGCGAATACCCAATATGCCAGTTATTTCGAGGAGTGGGATCATAGTCTTGGCGCGCGATCATGCGCATAATAATATATGTGTATGATCGCCCCACAATCCGTGAGGAGACACGCCTAGCCTCTACTTCCCCTACACCGCCGTCGCCGCTGTTTGCCCTTGGATATCACGGAGCATTTGACCAACTTGGGTTTTTCCGCGGCTAAGATTAAATGGTAATTGCTCCTCAATAAAGTGCAGGATTACAGTGCACAAAGTGGAACGTTGAAAATAAATTCGTATGGTCCTTATTCATTGAGACTTGAATACGTGTCAACCCAAGCTGAGTCTTCCCCTCACTTCTCGGTACTAGATGAATGTCGCGTGCTCTTGTTCATTTGTCTGACCTTCGGAACGGCATGAGTGCTGTAAGTCGAAAAGAAATCCGCTGCGATAGTTGGGAAAATCACCTACGTATAATTATCTCCTCGAAGAGTTGGATAATTCAATTGTTTTATTACGATTTCGCGTTTTTAACTTATAATGAGTTTTATAATAACTTCATTATAATACTGCGGTTCTGGTCTTAATATCAGTGATGAATGCTTGAATCGTAAAAATTGAGCTCAACTGAATTATTTTATACGGTATGTCGGTTCACCTATGATACATAGTATGCCCAGTAAAGCCTAATTCATACCTTCACCATTGATAAATGGTACAGCATTTATTATTTGATGGTGGGAAAAAAGTGTAACTCTTATCACTCAACAGCAGAATATAAACCATTATCACCTTTTACCGTAAAAATACATAATTTTTGATGTCCAAGTATCCGTGCATTTTATAACCATCTACATTTTTCAAATTGTAATTTTCATTACTCAGAAGAAACGTATCGTGGCTGTGTGTTATTACTATTATTATGTGTGGCTGAACTCATTCTTGGAAATATAAGTTTTTCATTTAAATGAGCGTAGTATGATTCATATCAAGTAGAAAAATTTTGAGGTATCGAATATAGTAGCCTACAAAAATATGACTCTAATAAATTTATTGTAGAAAATAGAAAACTTGTTTTCCCAGCACAAGCAATAATGCAGTGCAAATGGGATACTCGAGAGGTATTTTTGGTGGGAGAATTTGGCCGAGGAATTTGTGGGTGAAGAAATACTCGGATATGACGATCAAGGTTTATTCGGCTGTAAACGGAGCGGGCTTCGTTGGTTTGGCCACATTGAACGAATGGATGTTAATCTGTTTGCAAAACGGATTTATAATATAGACATTAATAGAACGAGAGGAAGTACCAGAATATAGAGGTAATGAGTTAGTAGAACGAAACCCGAAACCCAACCCGAAACCCAACCAAAAACCCAACTCGAAACCCAACCCGAAGTCCAAGCCTAAACCCAAACCGAAACCCAACCCGAAACCCAACCCGAAAACCAAACCGAAACTAGACCCAAAACTTTACCGGAAACCCGACCCGAAACCCAACCCGAAACCCAACCCAACCAACCCCAACCCACCCCAACCCAACACATTACATTCAGTCATACCACTAATATGAGAAAATTTATTACTCCTGCTTTAAGGCATTTAAACTAATTCGTTTCTTCATAGAATTTTCAATTCATATGTACCCAATGGCCAAATCTGACTCAGGGCGGTGTAAATTCGAGACTTCATATTTTAGAAACTACCTTTTTTTTCCTAAAATTATTTCCATATCAGGAAAACAACAAACGAGAAATTAGCATCTCTTAATTTGTACATGGCGAAATAATTATGCATTTGTGAAAGAGGATGAGAAATATGGAGAGCGCTTTCCTCTATCGCAAGAAGTCTTAAAGCAGCTACGACGGTTGTGATATATTTGTTTCTCCACCTTCCTTGTGCGTAGTTTATCTTAACAGGGAGACTTATGTTTAATCTAAAGTTTAGATTTGATTCCACTGTTTATTGTTTCTCTGTCCTCTTTACAATGTATGGGCAGTGCCATAAAATTCAATTTTGTCATCATAATTAATAGAAAAGGGTCCACAAGTGAAATCACTACATTCATCGGTTAACGCGCAGATAGGCAATAATTCCTGTCCATTTGGTTCATCCATGTGAATTTCTGTTTGATGGCCGTCAGAGTTTCAGATATATTGATATTTTTCTACCTTCATTGGATTTTTGACATGAAAAGTAAAATCATTACCCAGATTTGAGAGTTTCTAATATTGATAAAACATAAATAAAGCATGCTATTCCAAAGTTGTCAACAAATTAATTACTTATCACCTGATCTTAATCGAAATTTTATAATAACTATTGTATATGCTCATCCTCGAAAATCAGATTATCCAACTCATTTCCTGTAACAATTGGTTTAAAATGTCTAGCCCAAATGAAGATATATTTTTTGTGTTTCTTACGCTTCAAATTTCCTCTCACCTCGGAATAACCTTGAGTATTTTAAGGCGTGATACAAAAGGATTTGAATTATATTGGCGTGCACACATTTTAGTTTTTTATATTATCATCACAATTTTCGAAACGGAAATATGATGTTAAACATCATTGTTCTGCGGTCTTCTGACAGATACCTTCATTCTTGTTTCATATTATTAACGAGCCCATCCAATTTAATCCAATGCATTTGCAACCAATCCAAAACCCAACCCGAAACCCAACCCAACCCGAAACCCAACCCGAAACCCAACCTGAAACCCAACCCGAAACCCAACCCGAAACCCAACCCGAAACCCAACCCGAAACCCAACCCGACCCGAAACCCAACCCGACCCGAAACTCAACCCGAAACCCAACCCGAAGCCCAACCCGAAACCTAACCCGAAACCCAACCCGAAACCCAATCCGAAACCCAACCCGAAACCCAAACCGAAATCCAACCCGAAACCCAACCCGGATGATTTTATAGACCAGTTGGTCAATATAAAACCTACCGACGAAACAACCACGATTGTTAAAGAAAATACTTGATGGATGATTAAATTGTGGCCACATATTGAGCAACTCGGGGGAGAGAAAGCTTGGGATATAGGAAGAGGGGTCTGAGAAAAAGAGAGATTGAGGATGCCAGTAGGGTGAGGACAGGTCTGCGAGGGGAACGAAAATAACAGTTTTGCGATTGGTTTATCTCGAAGGTTTTCGGGAAATGACCACATGGAAATTATTGATTACTAAGTGGTCAGCAAATATTAGGGCCCCGGGTGAACCTGGGAGAAATGGGAGCTAGAAATAGGTAAATAATATCTTAGGAAGAGCCGGAATGGCTTGACGGAGGTCAATATTGGAAGTGGAAGAAAACAATGGAATAAAACCGTAGGAAAGAGTAGTGAAGATTGAAAGTTGATTTTAAACGACGAGTGTTTCAACTTATGAATATCTAGCCGATTTATGTGGCTGAATCATATCCTTAGCGAGCAATTCTGGATACAATTCCCCTGTGCCGCACCATTTGATATTCTTATATTACGATTTTAACGTGTACCCAGAGTGAATTTCCTTTTGGTCAAAAGTTGAAAATAGTGCCCAAACGCGATAGCTGTCAAGTGCTCGGAGAGGAGAAATGAATGTATGCAGCGAGAAGAGAGATCGAAATTTTAGGTAGCTCTACACGCTAAAGAACGCAGAGAACACTCGTTGTGTTTCGTTAATTTGTGTATTTATTTGTCGTTATCTTTCCTAGCCTCGATTTCCATCACAGTGGGGGGGTGGAAGTTGGGCTCTGCATGGTGTTTGGAAGTGGGAGACAGGGATTAGAGAGTGGTCGAAGAGCCAATTATGGAGACGTGGTGTCAGCTTGGTCGAGCCAGAGCAGAAGGATCAGAGGTCCCCTCTCACTTAATCAACTCTCTTACACTCCCAGCCTTGATTTGCCCACCCTCGTCTCATCCAAAGAGACTGAATCTGTTTAAAATCGGTTTACCCGGAGGTGGATGAGCCCTAAGAAGGATCCAAAGCTAGTTATTCGCACACGGCTGCAACATGCGAATACCCAATATGCCAGTTATTTCGAGGAGTGGGATCATAGTCTTGGCGCGCGATCATGCGCATAATAATATATGTGTATGATCGCCCCACAATCCGTGAGGAGACACGCCTAGCCTCTACTTCCCCTACACCGCCGTCGCCGCTGTTTGCCCTTGGATATCACGGAGCATTTGACCAACTTGGGTTTTTCCGCGGCTAAGATTAAATGGTAATTGCTCCTCAATAAAGTGCAGGATTACAGTGCACAAAGTGGAACGTTGAAAATAAATTCGTATGGTCCTTATTCATTGAGACTTGAATACGTGTCAACCCAAGCTGAGTCTTCCCCTCACTTCTCGGTACTAGATGAATGTCGCGTGCTCTTGTTCATTTGTCTGACCTTCGGAACGGCATGAGTGCTGTAAGTCGAAAAGAAATCCGCTGCGATAGTTGGGAAAATCACCTACGTATAATTATCTCCTCGAAGAGTTGGATAATTCAATTGTTTTATTACGATTTCGCGTTTTTAACTTATAATGAGTTTTATAATAACTTCATTATAATACTGCGGTTCTGGTCTTAATATCAGTGATGAATGCTTGAATCGTAAAAATTGAGCTCAACTGAATTATTTTATACGGTATGTCGGTTCACCTATGATACATAGTATGCCCAGTAAAGCCTAATTCATACCTTCACCATTGATAAATGGTACAGCATTTATTATTTGATGGTGGGAAAAAAGTGTAACTCTTATCACTCAACAGCAGAATATAAACCATTATCACCTTTTACCGTAAAAATACATAATTTTTGATGTCCAAGTATCCGTGCATTTTATAACCATCTACATTTTTCAAATTGTAATTTTCATTACTCAGAAGAAACGTATCGTGGCTGTGTGTTATTACTATTATTATGTGTGGCTGAACTCATTCTTGGAAATATAAGTTTTTCATTTAAATGAGCGTAGTATGATTCATATCAAGTAGAAAAATTTTGAGGTATCGAATATAGTAGCCTACAAAAATATGACTCTAATAAATTTATTGTAGAAAATAGAAAACTTGTTTTCCCAGCACAAGCAATAATGCAGTGCAAATGGGATACTCGAGAGGTATTTTTGGTGGGAGAATTTGGCCGAGGAATTTGTGGGTGAAGAAATACTCGGATATGACGATCAAGGTTTATTCGGCTGTAAACGGAGCGGGCTTCGTTGGTTTGGCCACATTGAACGAATGGATGTTAATCTGTTTGCAAAACGGATTTATAATATAGACATTAATAGAACGAGAGGAAGTACCAGAATATAGAGGTAATGAGTTAGTAGAACGAAACCCGAAACCCAACCCGAAACCCAACCAAAAACCCAACTCGAAACCCAACCCGAAGTCCAAGCCTAAACCCAAACCGAAACCCAACCCGAAACCCAACCCGAAAACCAAACCGAAACTAGACCCAAAACTTTACCGGAAACCCGACCCGAAACCCAACCCGAAACCCAACCCAACCAACCCCAACCCACCCCAACCCAACACATTACATTCAGTCATACCACTAATATGAGAAAATTTATTACTCCTGCTTTAAGGCATTTAAACTAATTCGTTTCTTCATAGAATTTTCAATTCATATGTACCCAATGGCCAAATCTGACTCAGGGCGGTGTAAATTCGAGACTTCATATTTTAGAAACTACCTTTTTTTTTCCTAAAATTATTTCCATATCAGGAAAACAACAAACGAGAAATTAGCATCTCTTAATTTGTACATGGCGAAATAATTATGCATTTGTGAAAGAGGATGAGAAATATGGAGAGCGCTTTCCTCTATCGCAAGAAGTCTTAAAGCAGCTACGACGGTTGTGATATATTTGTTTCTCCACCTTCCTTGTGCGTAGTTTATCTTAACAGGGAGACTTATGTTTAATCTAAAGTTTAGATTTGATTCCACTGTTTATTGTTTCTCTGTCCTCTTTACAATGTATGGGCAGTGCCATAAAATTCAATTTTGTCATCATAATTAATAGAAAAGGGTCCACAAGTGAAATCACTACATTCATCGGTTAACGCGCAGATAGGCAATAATTCCTGTCCATTTGGTTCATCCATGTGAATTTCTGTTTGATGGCCGTCAGAGTTTCAGATATATTGATATTTTTCTACCTTCATTGGATTTTTGACATGAAAAGTAAAATCATTACCCAGATTTGAGAGTTTCTAATATTGATAAAACATAAATAAAGCATGCTATTCCAAAGTTGTCAACAAATTAATTACTTATCACCTGATCTTAATCGAAATTTTATAATAACTATTGTATATGCTCATCCTCGAAAATCAGATTATCCAACTCATTTCCTGTAACAATTGGTTTAAAATGTCTAGCCCAAATGAAGATATATTTTTTGTGTTTCTTACGCTTCAAATTTCCTCTCACCTCGGAATAACCTTGAGTATTTTAAGGCGTGATACAAAAGGATTTGAATTATATTGGCGTGCACACATTTTAGTTTTTTATATTATCATCACAATTTTCGAAACGGAAATATGATGTTAAACATCATTGTTCTGCGGTCTTCTGACAGATACCTTCATTCTTGTTTCATATTATTAACGAGCCCATCCAATTTAATCCAATGCATTTGCAACCAATCCAAAACCCAACCCGAAACCCAACCCAACCCGAAACCCAACCCGAAACCCAACCTGAAACCCAACCCGAAACCCAACCCGAAACCCAACCCGAAACCCAACCCGAAACCCAACCCGACCCGAAACCCAACCCGACCCGAAACTCAACCCGAAACCCAACCCGAAGCCCAACCCGAAACCTAACCCGAAACCCAACCCGAAACCCAATCCGAAACCCAACCCGAAACCCAAACCGAAATCCAACCCGAAACCCAACCCGGATGATTTTATAGACCAGTTGGTCAATATAAAACCTACCGACGAAACAACCACGATTGTTAAAGAAAATACTTGATGGATGATTAAATTGTGGCCACATATTGAGCAACTCGGGGGAGAGAAAGCTTGGGATATAGGAAGAGGGGTCTGAGAAAAAGAGAGATTGAGGATGCCAGTAGGGTGAGGACAGGTCTGCGAGGGGAACGAAAATAACAGTTTTGCGATTGGTTTATCTCGAAGGTTTTCGGGAAATGACCACATGGAAATTATTGATTACTAAGTGGTCAGCAAATATTAGGGCCCCGGGTGAACCTGGGAGAAATGGGAGCTAGAAATAGGTAAATAATATCTTAGGAAGAGCCGGAATGGCTTGACGGAGGTCAATATTGGAAGTGGAAGAAAACAAGAACCAACTTGGGTTTTTCCGCGGCTAAGATTAAATGGTAATTGCTCCTCAATAAAGTGCAGGATTACAGTGCACAAAGTGGAACGTTGAAAATAAATTCGTATGGTCCTTATTCATTGAGACTTGAATACGTGTCAACCCAAGCTGAGTCTTCCCCTCACTTCTCGGTACTAGATGAATGTCGCGTGCTCTTGTTCATTTGTCTGACCTTCGGAACGGCATGAGTGCTGTAAGTCGAAAAGAAATCCGCTGCGATAGTTGGGAAAATCACCTACGTATAATTATCTCCTCGAAGAGTTGGATAATTCAATTGTTTTATTACGATTTCGCGTTTTTAACTTATAATGAGTTTTATAATAACTTCATTATAATACTGCGGTTCTGGTCTTAATATCAGTGATGAATGCTTGAATCGTAAAAATTGAGCTCAACTGAATTATTTTATACGGTATCTCGGTTCACCTATGATACATAGTATGCCCAGTAAAGCCTAATTCATACCTTCACCATTGATAAATGGTACAGCATTTATTATTTGATGGTGGGAAAAAAGTGTAACTCTTATCACTCAACAGCAGAATATAAACCATTATCACCTTTTACCGTAAAAATACATAATTTTTGATGTCCAAGTATCCGTGCATTTTATAACCATCTACATTTTTCAAATTGTAATTTTCATTACTCAGAAGAAACGTATCGTGGCTGTGTGTTATTACTATTATTATGTGTGGCTGAACTCATTCTTGGAAATATAAGTTTTTCATTTAAATGAGCGTAGTATGATTCATATCAAGTAGAAAAATTTTGAGGTATCGAATATAGTAGCCTACAAAAATATGACTCTAATAAATTTATTGTAGAAAATAGAAAACTTGTTTTCCCAGCACAAGCAATAATGCAGTGCAAATGGGATACTCGAGAGGTATTTTTGGTGGGAGAATTTGGCCGAGGAATTTGTGGGTGAAGAAATACTCGGATATGACGATCAAGGTTTATTCGGCTGTAAACGGAGCGGGCTTCGTTGGTTTGGCCACATTGAACGAATGGATGTTAATCTGTTTGCAAAACGGATTTATAATATAGACATTAATAGAACGAGAGGAAGTACCAGAATATAGAGGTAATGAGTTAGTAGAACGAAACCCGAAACCCAACCCGAAACCCAACCAAAAACCCAACTCGAAACCCAACCCGAAGTCCAAGCCTAAACCCAAACCGAAACCCAACCCGAAACCCAACCCGAAAACCAAACCGAAACTAGACCCAAAACTTTACCGGAAACCCGACCCGAAACCCAACCCGAAACCCAACCCAACCAACCCCAACCCACCCCAACCCAACACATTACATTCAGTCATACCACTAATATGAGAAAATTTATTACTCCTGCTTTAAGGCATTTAAACTAATTCGTTTCTTCATAGAATTTTCAATTCATATGTACCCAATGGCCAAATCTGACTCAGGGCGGTGTAAATTCGAGACTTCATATTTTAGAAACTACCTTTTTTTTTCCTAAAATTATTTCCATATCAGGAAAACAACAAACGAGAAATTAGCATCTCTTAATTTGTACATGGCGAAATAATTATGCATTTGTGAAAGAGGATGAGAAATATGGAGAGCGCTTTCCTCTATCGCAAGAAGTCTTAAAGCAGCTACGACGGTTGTGATATATTTGTTTCTCCACCTTCCTTGTGCGTAGTTTATCTTAACAGGGAGACTTATGTTTAATCTAAAGTTTAGATTTGATTCCACTGTTTATTGTTTCTCTGTCCTCTTTACAATGTATGGGCAGTGCCATAAAATTCAATTTTGTCATCATAATTAATAGAAAAGGGTCCACAAGTGAAATCACTACATTCATCGGTTAACGCGCAGATAGGCAATAATTCCTGTCCATTTGGTTCATCCATGTGAATTTCTGTTTGATGGCCGTCAGAGTTTCAGATATATTGATATTTTTCTACCTTCATTGGATTTTTGACATGAAAAGTAAAATCATTACCCAGATTTGAGAGTTTCTAATATTGATAAAACATAAATAAAGCATGCTATTCCAAAGTTGTCAACAAATTAATTACTTATCACCTGATCTTAATCGAAATTTTATAATAACTATTGTATATGCTCATCCTCGAAAATCAGATTATCCAACTCATTTCCTGTAACAATTGGTTTAAAATGTCTAGCCCAAATGAAGATATATTTTTTGTGTTTCTTACGCTTCAAATTTCCTCTCACCTCGGAATAACCTTGAGTATTTTAAGGCGTGATACAAAAGGATTTGAATTATATTGGCGTGCACACATTTTAGTTTTTTATATTATCATCACAATTTTCGAAACGGAAATATGATGTTAAACATCATTGTTCTGCGGTCTTCTGACAGATACCTTCATTCTTGTTTCATATTATTAACGAGCCCATCCAATTTAATCCAATGCATTTGCAACCAATCCAAAACCCAACCCGAAACCCAACCCAACCCGAAACCCAACCCGAAACCCAACCTGAAACCCAACCCGAAACCCAACCCGAAACCCAACCCGAAACCCAACCCGAAACCCAACCCGACCCGAAACCCAACCCGACCCGAAACTCAACCCGAAACCCAACCCGAAGCCCAACCCGAAACCTAACCCGAAACCCAACCCGAAACCCAATCCGAAACCCAACCCGAAACCCAAACCGAAATCCAACCCGAAACCCAACCCGGATGATTTTATAGACCAGTTGGTCAATATAAAACCTACCGACGAAACAACCACGATTGTTAAAGAAAATACTTGATGGATGATTAAATTGTGGCCACATATTGAGCAACTCGGGGGAGAGAAAGCTTGGGATATAGGAAGAGGGGTCTGAGAAAAAGAGAGATTGAGGATGCCAGTAGGGTGAGGACAGGTCTGCGAGGGGAACGAAAATAACAGTTTTGCGATTGGTTTATCTCGAAGGTTTTCGGGAAATGACCACATGGAAATTATTGATTACTAAGTGGTCAGCAAATATTAGGGCCCCGGGTGAACCTGGGAGAAATGGGAGCTAGAAATAGGTAAATAATATCTTAGGAAGAGCCGGAATGGCTTGACGGAGGTCAATATTGGAAGTGGAAGAAAACAATGGAATAAAACCGTAGGAAAGAGTAGTGAAGATTGAAAGTTGATTTTAAACGACGAGTGTTTCAACTTATGAATATCTAGCCGATTTATGTGGCTGAATCATATCCTTAGCGAGCAATTCTGGATACAATTCCCCTGTGCCGCACCATTTGATATTCTTATATTACGATTTTAACGTGTACCCAGAGTGAATTTCCTTTTGGTCAAAAGTTGAAAATAGTGCCCAAACGCGATAGCTGTCAAGTGCTCGGAGAGGAGAAATGAATGTATGCAGCGAGAAGAGAGATCGAAATTTTAGGTAGCTCTACACGCTAAAGAACGCAGAGAACACTCGTTGTGTTTCGTTAATTTGTGTATTTATTTGTCGTTATCTTTCCTAGCCTCGATTTCCATCACAGTGGGGGGGTGGAAGTTGGGCTCTGCATGGTGTTTGGAAGTGGGAGACAGGGATTAGAGAGTGGTCGAAGAGCCAATTATGGAGACGTGGTGTCAGCTTGGTCGAGCCAGAGCAGAAGGATCAGAGGTCCCCTCTCACTTAATCAACTCTCTTACACTCCCAGCCTTGATTTGCCCACCCTCGTCTCATCCAAAGAGACTGAATCTGTTTAAAATCGGTTTACCCGGAGGTGGATGAGCCCTAAGAAGGATCCAAAGCTAGTTATTCGCACACGGCTGCAACATGCGAATACCCAATATGCCAGTTATTTCGAGGAGTGGGATCATAGTCTTGGCGCGCGATCATGCGCATAATAATATATGTGTATGATCGCCCCACAATCCGTGAGGAGACACGCCTAGCCTCTACTTCCCCTACACCGCCGTCGCCGCTGTTTGCCCTTGGATATCACGGAGCATTTGACCAACTTGGGTTTTTCCGCGGCTAAGATTAAATGGTAATTGCTCCTCAATAAAGTGCAGGATTACAGTGCACAAAGTGGAACGTTGAAAATAAATTCGTATGGTCCTTATTCATTGAGACTTGAATACGTGTCAACCCAAGCTGAGTCTTCCCCTCACTTCTCGGTACTAGATGAATGTCGCGTGCTCTTGTTCATTTGTCTGACCTTCGGAACGGCATGAGTGCTGTAAGTCGAAAAGAAATCCGCTGCGATAGTTGGGAAAATCACCTACGTATAATTATCTCCTCGAAGAGTTGGATAATTCAATTGTTTTATTACGATTTCGCGTTTTTAACTTATAATGAGTTTTATAATAACTTCATTATAATACTGCGGTTCTGGTCTTAATATCAGTGATGAATGCTTGAATCGTAAAAATTGAGCTCAACTGAATTATTTTATACGGTATGTCGGTTCACCTATGATACATAGTATGCCCAGTAAAGCCTAATTCATACCTTCACCATTGATAAATGGTACAGCATTTATTATTTGATGGTGGGAAAAAAGTGTAACTCTTATCACTCAACAGCAGAATATAAACCATTATCACCTTTTACCGTAAAAATACATAATTTTTGATGTCCAAGTATCCGTGCATTTTATAACCATCTACATTTTTCAAATTGTAATTTTCATTACTCAGAAGAAACGTATCGTGGCTGTGTGTTATTACTATTATTATGTGTGGCTGAACTCATTCTTGGAAATATAAGTTTTTCATTTAAATGAGCGTAGTATGATTCATATCAAGTAGAAAAATTTTGAGGTATCGAATATAGTAGCCTACAAAAATATGACTCTAATAAATTTATTGTAGAAAATAGAAAACTTGTTTTCCCAGCACAAGCAATAATGCAGTGCAAATGGGATACTCGAGAGGTATTTTTGGTGGGAGAATTTGGCCGAGGAATTTGTGGGTGAAGAAATACTCGGATATGACGATCAAGGTTTATTCGGCTGTAAACGGAGCGGGCTTCGTTGGTTTGGCCACATTGAACGAATGGATGTTAATCTGTTTGCAAAACGGATTTATAATATAGACATTAATAGAACGAGAGGAAGTACCAGAATATAGAGGTAATGAGTTAGTAGAACGAAACCCGAAACCCAACCCGAAACCCAACCAAAAACCCAACTCGAAACCCAACCCGAAGTCCAAGCCTAAACCCAAACCGAAACCCAACCCGAAACCCAACCCGAAAACCAAACCGAAACTAGACCCAAAACTTTACCGGAAACCCGACCCGAAACCCAACCCGAAACCCAACCCAACCAACCCCAACCCACCCCAACCCAACACATTACATTCAGTCATACCACTAATATGAGAAAATTTATTACTCCTGCTTTAAGGCATTTAAACTAATTCGTTTCTTCATAGAATTTTCAATTCATATGTACCCAATGGCCAAATCTGACTCAGGGCGGTGTAAATTCGAGACTTCATATTTTAGAAACTACCTTTTTTTTCCTAAAATTATTTCCATATCAGGAAAACAACAAACGAGAAATTAGCATCTCTTAATTTGTACATGGCGAAATAATTATGCATTTGTGAAAGAGGATGAGAAATATGGAGAGCGCTTTCCTCTATCGCAAGAAGTCTTAAAGCAGCTACGACGGTTGTGATATATTTGTTTCTCCACCTTCCTTGTGCGTAGTTTATCTTAACAGGGAGACTTATGTTTAATCTAAAGTTTAGATTTGATTCCACTGTTTATTGTTTCTCTGTCCTCTTTACAATGTATGGGCAGTGCCATAAAATTCAATTTTGTCATCATAATTAATAGAAAAGGGTCCACAAGTGAAATCACTACATTCATCGGTTAACGCGCAGATAGGCAATAATTCCTGTCCATTTGGTTCATCCATGTGAATTTCTGTTTGATGGCCGTCAGAGTTTCAGATATATTGATATTTTTCTACCTTCATTGGATTTTTGACATGAAAAGTAAAATCATTACCCAGATTTGAGAGTTTCTAATATTGATAAAACATAAATAAAGCATGCTATTCCAAAGTTGTCAACAAATTAATTACTTATCACCTGATCTTAATCGAAATTTTATAATAACTATTGTATATGCTCATCCTCGAAAATCAGATTATCCAACTCATTTCCTGTAACAATTGGTTTAAAATGTCTAGCCCAAATGAAGATATATTTTTTGTGTTTCTTACGCTTCAAATTTCCTCTCACCTCGGAATAACCTTGAGTATTTTAAGGCGTGATACAAAAGGATTTGAATTATATTGGCGTGCACACATTTTAGTTTTTTATATTATCATCACAATTTTCGAAACGGAAATATGATGTTAAACATCATTGTTCTGCGGTCTTCTGACAGATACCTTCATTCTTGTTTCATATTATTAACGAGCCCATCCAATTTAATCCAATGCATTTGCAACCAATCCAAAACCCAACCCGAAACCCAACCCAACCCGAAACCCAACCTGAAACCCAACCCGAAACCCAACCCGAAACCCAACCCGAAACCCAACCCGAAACCCAACCCGACCCGAAACCCAACCCGACCCGAAACTCAACCCGAAACCCAACCCGAAGCCCAACCCGAAACCTAACCCGAAACCCAACCCGAAACCCAATCCGAAACCCAACCCGAAACCCAAACCGAAATCCAACCCGAAACCCAACCCGGATGATTTTATAGACCAGTTGGTCAATATAAAACCTACCGACGAAACAACCACGATTGTTAAAGAAAATACTTGATGGATGATTAAATTGTGGCCACATATTGAGCAACTCGGGGGAGAGAAAGCTTGGGATATAGGAAGAGGGGTCTGAGAAAAAGAGAGATTGAGGATGCCAGTAGGGTGAGGACAGGTCTGCGAGGGGAACGAAAATAACAGTTTTGCGATTGGTTTATCTCGAAGGTTTTCGGGAAATGACCACATGGAAATTATTGATTACTAAGTGGTCAGCAAATATTAGGGCCCCGGGTGAACCTGGGAGAAATGGGAGCTAGAAATAGGTAAATAATATCTTAGGAAGAGCCGGAATGGCTTGACGGAGGTCAATATTGGAAGTGGAAGAAAACAATGGAATAAAACCGTAGGAAAGAGTAGTGAAGATTGAAAGTTGATTTTAAACGACGAGTGTTTCAACTTATGAATATCTAGCCGATTTATGTGGCTGAATCATATCCTTAGCGAGCAATTCTGGATACAATTCCCCTGTGCCGCACCATTTGATATTCTTATATTACGATTTTAACGTGTACCCAGAGTGAATTTCCTTTTGGTCAAAAGTTGAAAATAGTGCCCAAACGCGATAGCTGTCAAGTGCTCGGAGAGGAGAAATGAATGTATGCAGCGAGAAGAGAGATCGAAATTTTAGGTAGCTCTACACGCTAAAGAACGCAGAGAACACTCGTTGTGTTTCGTTAATTTGTGTATTTATTTGTCGTTATCTTTCCTAGCCTCGATTTCCATCACAGTGGGGGGGTGGAAGTTGGGCTCTGCATGGTGTTTGGAAGTGGGAGACAGGGATTAGAGAGTGGTCGAAGAGCCAATTATGGAGACGTGGTGTCAGCTTGGTCGAGCCAGAGCAGAAGGATCAGAGGTCCCCTCTCACTTAATCAACTCTCTTACACTCCCAGCCTTGATTTGCCCACCCTCGTCTCATCCAAAGAGACTGAATCTGTTTAAAATCGGTTTACCCGGAGGTGGATGAGCCCTAAGAAGGATCCAAAGCTAGTTATTCGCACACGGCTGCAACATGCGAATACCCAATATGCCAGTTATTTCGAGGAGTGGGATCATAGTCTTGGCGCGCGATCATGCGCATAATAATATATGTGTATGATCGCCCCACAATCCGTGAGGAGACACGCCTAGCCTCTACTTCCCCTACACCGCCGTCGCCGCTGTTTGCCCTTGGATATCACGGAGCATTTGACCAACTTGGGTTTTTCCGCGGCTAAGATTAAATGGTAATTGCTCCTCAATAAAGTGCAGGATTACAGTGCACAAAGTGGAACGTTGAAAATAAATTCGTATGGTCCTTATTCATTGAGACTTGAATACGTGTCAACCCAAGCTGAGTCTTCCCCTCACTTCTCGGTACTAGATGAATGTCGCGTGCTCTTGTTCATTTGTCTGACCTTCGGAACGGCATGAGTGCTGTAAGTCGAAAAGAAATCCGCTGCGATAGTTGGGAAAATCACCTACGTATAATTATCTCCTCGAAGAGTTGGATAATTCAATTGTTTTATTACGATTTCGCGTTTTTAACTTATAATGAGTTTTATAATAACTTCATTATAATACTGCGGTTCTGGTCTTAATATCAGTGATGAATGCTTGAATCGTAAAAATTGAGCTCAACTGAATTATTTTATACGGTATGTCGGTTCACCTATGATACATAGTATGCCCAGTAAAGCCTAATTCATACCTTCACCATTGATAAATGGTACAGCATTTATTATTTGATGGTGGGAAAAAAGTGTAACTCTTATCACTCAACAGCAGAATATAAACCATTATCACCTTTTACCGTAAAAATACATAATTTTTGATGTCCAAGTATCCGTGCATTTTATAACCATCTACATTTTTCAAATTGTAATTTTCATTACTCAGAAGAAACGTATCGTGGCTGTGTGTTATTACTATTATTATGTGTGGCTGAACTCATTCTTGGAAATATAAGTTTTTCATTTAAATGAGCGTAGTATGATTCATATCAAGTAGAAAAATTTTGAGGTATCGAATATAGTAGCCTACAAAAATATGACTCTAATAAATTTATTGTAGAAAATAGAAAACTTGTTTTCCCAGCACAAGCAATAATGCAGTGCAAATGGGATACTCGAGAGGTATTTTTGGTGGGAGAATTTGGCCGAGGAATTTGTGGGTGAAGAAATACTCGGATATGACGATCAAGGTTTATTCGGCTGTAAACGGAGCGGGCTTCGTTGGTTTGGCCACATTGAACGAATGGATGTTAATCTGTTTGCAAAACGGATTTATAATATAGACATTAATAGAACGAGAGGAAGTACCAGAATATAGAGGTAATGAGTTAGTAGAACGGATAAGAATATTTACCTGAGGATAATTAGGCGTCTTCACCTCTCCGTAATAATCGTTGGATTCTTTTAATAGGAGTCCTTGCATTATGGGAACATTTTTTTCTTTATCTCGTTTTGGGTTATGAGTACACGGATTCCTTTTTCAGTGACAACCTAGTAGGAGAAACTTTCGGGTGACATTTCTTTCTCCAAGGAGAGAAGACTAGAGGCTAGAAAGGTTATTTTTAAGATGAAAGGAGTCAATACGGAATGACCTGTAATTATGTGGTATATTTCCGACAGACTCCAAGAGGTGAAACCAAAGGATCAATTCTGATTGGCTGTAGCGAGGAAGATAAATGTAAAGGAGGTGGTCGCTCTCCAATCACTATCTTTGGAGAGTGCACAAGAAGAGGAGGGCGATTAGGGGGAAAGAGGGGCTCATGTGCATGCATCCATTGTGGCGAAGGGCGGCTGACTTCTTCTTTTCAGTTCCCTTTGGAATAAATCCCCTTGCCGACTCTTTATAATCCCGCGGTGGCGTGATTTCCTCTTATTAACATTCGTTCCTATTCGTGGTTATTTCCTTCATGCTCTCTCCAAAGCTTCCGTTCCAATAAAAAGTTCATTTTTCTCATCTCACCCTTTTGAACTATTCTTTTCTCTATCTTTATCTTAACGTCCTTGCCAACAATAGTCTCGGTACAGGTTATACGCTCATATTAAATATAAAACTTTTTTACGGTCATCAGTTAAGTCAGTTGGGGTTGGTTGTGCAAGTGTTGGGTTGAGTAGGAAGGATGTTGATACTCTGATTAGAACAGGGTGGGCATGAAAGGGGCACATTGACACGGGATAAACTGCTTCACGGCTTCCTCAGAATTGCTATGTAACAACGATGTAAACTTTTTGAATTTGCGTATCTATTATTGATTTAGTATGTTCATGATGCAATATTTAACCTGTTCTTGGTCAATGAAAAGCTGTTGAGAAATTCTTGGCAAATATCTGGGTTATAAGGTCAAGCGCAGCCTGTTAGCTTTGCGCACACATCAGGTCAATACCCGTCAGGTGGTAATAGTAGAAGGTGAAGGTCAGCGCGAGACTGTGGAAGTAGAAATAGCGTCCAAAAGAGAAAACTTGCCTATTTCATAATTCATAGTTTAGTAGGAATAAACTTGATGTGAAGTGAATGGTCTGGTAATGGTGCTTATCTTAATGTACGGTTGAGGACAAGCATCAAATGGAAAATAAGGGAAACTTTTCTATCTTATTCTCCCTGTATTTATAATGCAAATCTACTCTAAATGCATGAAACGTCTCCAAGAGAATTTTTAAAAGTACTTAAATGGGTGAAGTAATTTTACATTGGGACAATTCTAGATCATCATTGAGGGGAACTATCTGTTCATCTAAGGTGTGTTTTTTATTTTTGTTTTTTATTTAGTTTCGTCAATTTTTACTTCCAATTTTTGCAAGGCTTTCGATTTCCTGCGTCCATAATTCCATTTTAAATTTGAGTGAAAGTTGTTATTATTACGTCTGTTTATATATCTATTGCTTATATGTCTGCATAGTTAGGCTTCCTTTACTCCTTTTCCTGATGTTCATCTAAGTCGTACTTAATTTTCTTAGGAAATTGCTCCTCATTCATTCGTTCTAGATTTCTTGAAATATTCTCTTCCTTCTTTCCATATACATATTTCCTTGCATTTTGATCTATTCTAATTATTATTTAATTTTGTTTGGTTTTTAATTATTTTGTTTGATAAACGCTGAGATGTCAAAGCTCGGCAACTTTCCAATGCACTCATTTCACTCTTCGCAATTCGATTTCCAGTTTTTTGGTAATTCCCCATTGTGAGTTTATTCTGGTTAAAAAACTTATAATGCGTCATTAATTTATTTGTTTCCATTAAAACAATGATTATTCTGTTTTACTAAGTTAAAATTAACTACTTATGCCTATCACGATGGAAACCCCGGCTCCCGATCGGTCGCTTAAGTTAAGCATAGTCAGGCTCGGGTGAATAAAATAATGTTTATAGAAAGACCAATCAAACCGCGATGGGAAACCCTTATCTCGCATTACTGCCGATATATTCCTGCATTACTTCAATAGCAAGTGTATGAACTCGTTCAACTTATTTCCTTGAATATTTACTGGATACGTGGGTGAATATTTTGCTAAAGTTGATGTCAAGACGGTGGATGTACACAAATTTGAAGCACTAATAGTTATCAATAGTGAATCTATAACTTAATAAATTAATGAAACGACTCAATGATATGAAAGATTCCCACTTGCAATAGGGGCAATACGTTATAGATACCTGCAATGTACGTGTTATAGTGACTACCTGATTTTCGACCAATTCACGCACCTTACGCGGTGGAAGTACTCATGTTGATAGCAGAAAGCGAAAGTTACATTCCTAATTGTAAATATTAGTCATTAGCTTGCGGAAATAGATTTTCTCTGAGTTGCAAAGCAAATTCGTTAAATAGATGTGTATAGATATATGCTGCGGCGTGTTCTGCCATGGTGTACTGCCCCTTAAATCAGAATATGATCTTATACAAGAATTTGGTTATATTTTAAATTAACTCTACGAAACCTTATTTAGAATATTAGCTCGGTCATTTCAAACATGTTTCATCGTATTATGCGTGATTGACCCATGAATTGCACTCCACCGTACATTTACCTCACTAGCGTGTTTTTCTCTCAGGTGGCTCATGTGTCTCTAATCTTGAGGTACTACACATCACATTATCAACTCATTTAATTGAACTCTCAACTAGAAGTATGCTACATCGAATTTTCCAAAATCTTTGATTCTGTCAACCACTTTTCTCTGCTCCATAAATCCATGGCTCTACCAGAAAACTTCCTCAGTTTTTGTTATCCGCGGGTGTTAATTGATGGCATTTGGTCCGGAACAC
The DNA here is from genome assembly GCA_963169105.1 of Ceriagrion tenellum. NCBI lineage: Eukaryota > Metazoa > Arthropoda > Insecta > Odonata > Coenagrionidae > Ceriagrion > Ceriagrion tenellum. Next base: position 46,638 of record OY720636.1, read on the forward strand.
AGCATTTGTCATCTGGGGCACCATAAGGCAGCGTTCTCGGCCCCTTTCTCCTCTCTCTATACGTATATGATGTCAATGGCTTTATCATCTCTGAAGGATTCAATATTCTGCTGTATTCAGACGACTACAAAAATTTTAAGAAAGTGAATAGTAGATAGGATAGACCACCAAGCCCTTCAATCTGCACTAGACTTATTGTATCTCTCAACTGTTACTGGTGAGCCCAGTAACAGTTGAGAGTGTACCATCCGCTGTCATGACATCTTCCTTGAGGCGTAACCCTACTCATCATTTATACGTGTTTGCAAGTAACCTCATTCTTTAAACCTGATATCTTTGCGATCTAGGCGTCATATTTTACGATAGACTGCAATAACATTATCACATTTAAAAAGTTGAGGACAAGGTGTTGGATAAGGACGGTCTACTATAGCATCAAATTGATATCAACTATTCCCTAGACCTTAGAAAAATAATTTTTGGTTGTCTTCTCCCAATCGTCGAATAATTAACTCCAATTTGGTCCACTACTTACCCCTGCACACTGAAAGTTCCTAATCGTCCCATCAATTTTTTCTTGGCCATTTCCCGTTATCGCATTCTCTCCTTCAGAAATTCAACCATTGAATACCTCTCCTCCATCACCACCGTACTCCACTTGGTCTAAAATTTTTACATCGCATAGTAAACGGGCAGCTTTGTACCTGCAATCTCCTCTCATTCCAATCCGTGCCCCTCCTCGCCCCACACGAGACTTCAATCTCCTACATATCGTGAAATTCCGTCTTCCCTTTCTCAGCAAACACTTTTTTACCGAATCCCCTCCAAATTTAACTTCTTTGTGTCCACAAATCCCTCCCTTGACCTCTTTTCGTCATCCAACCAATTCCTATCCTAATTGATACGGCACGTGAGGGTTGGACTTTAAGTTAAATCTGTGGTGTGAATTGTTATATTATTCTTCTTGTAATTCTTATTTTTAGTTCTTTGTTTTATTTATTCGATTACTTTAACCAATATAATGGGCTATTTTGTCGTTTTTGGTCGTATGGAATAGGTAATAAATGGAAAAAAATAAAATAAAAAGTACGCTGGTTTATCTTGCTGGGTCTTTCTTACTTTTTCGAAATCGTAAGCATGCTATGTTCGCTGTCGGTCTCGGAATCCAAGGGGACCCAAGTTGAGGCATCTAAAGAATCACGGGAGAGGAAGTTTCCTGCACTCTCCCGGAGTTTCAATGACCCGAAAGGAGGGATGAGTTTCCCGCTGATCGAATTTTGCTTTCGACCTTCCCGTATAAAGATCTCAGTGATGCATCGTGAGGCAGAAAGTAAGGGGCAAAAAGGTTTGGTCTCCAGGAAAACGCTGAGGTTGGTTTTGTAGTTGATTGGGACTAAGTGGAAGAGAGGAATGGGTTTTTCTGGGGTGCTGGGGGAAGCGTAGTTGAGAGAACAACTTCGGTTAAATCTGGGTGATTAGATTTTGAGAAACAGACTGTACTCTGGAAATCATCTGGGGCCCGCTAGGGGATGCGACAAGCGGAGGCAAAGGGAAAAGCCATTGGCAAATGGTAGGTACGCTAATGAATACTGAAAATGGAATTGTAGGAGATGTTCAGAGGGTTTTAGAAAAATGCGGAGAAAATGAAATAGGGACGATAATGGGAGAATAGAAAAAAGTTTAGACATTTGGAGTTTAGCTGAGTGTCATGATTTCATGGAGTGCGATTGAACTACTAGCAGCATAAATGCAACGAAAAATGTGATAAGCCATTACAAAAACCCTGGGAAGGGAAAAAGAAACAATGAAGTTAAAGGTCACGGGGGAGGTTGGATTCCAAATGCGTGACATTCGAGAATATGTTTTTTTTTGTTTAACGTTCTGTCGAACGTATTGGCCGTCTAATTGTTTCATCATGGGTGTATACCAGCTAAGCAAAAACTAATTACCTTGTTTTCTATCCGAAGTGCCTTCCATATAGTAAACTAATTTTTTCCTGTATAAAAATTATTAAAATTTTATAAAGTACACACCTGTTCAACCCACAACATGGCTTACCAAAGTCATCCGTAAATAACGGACGCTACGGAACTGTTCAATGGTGATGTGTTTAAAACCGAAATGTTTAAAATTATATTTTACTGATGTAACTTATTAATGTAGCTGCCTAATTTGGAATCTCCGCCCTTTATTTTCAATATCATAGAGAATCTTGTTACTATATCCATAAATTCAATAGCACTCCATTTTTTGTATGCAAGGTAGAATCTTTCAAGATGGCATTGGCGTCAGAGAGTATTGATCATGAGGTAGCAGAGTTTTGAATGTTTGAGAGGGGACAGAAAAGAAGTGGTGAGCGTTTGAGAGTAAGGTATTGTGGAAACCCCATAATTCTTTCTCAGACTAATACGTAAATATTTTTGCAGACCAAAAATAAGAAAAATATTTTAATTAACAACTCGTTATCAATAGCTTAATGGACACTCGTATTTTATAGTTTATTTCTTCCTAGAGGTTTATTTATTTATTTATTTTTATTTATTTAAGTAATTGCTCTCATACAGCATTTCTGCCAGTTTAAAGTGTCGCAGTAACAATAAACACGTATTGTAAACGTAGACAAACAAACAAAACAAAGAGTACATGATAAAAATATGCAAACAAACCAATAAAGCATAGGTGGAAAGGGAGGAAAGAGGGAGTGGTTTAGTTATTTCCCGAGAAATGGGTCATGGCAACATTGATAAATGAGTTGGAAGAGAGCAAAAAGGGATCAATATTATCAGGCAGAGAATTGAGAAGTGAGGAGAGGCGGTAGTGAAGGGACCGCTTGATAAGGGATAGTCGAGGGATAGGCATATGGAGTAACTCCAGTTGGTCAATATAAAACCTACCGACGAAACAACCACGATTGTTAAAGAAAATACTTGATGGATGATTAAATTGTGGCCACATATTGAGCAACTCGGGGGAGAGAAAGCTTGGGATATAGGAAGAGGGGTCTGAGAAAAAGAGAGATTGAGGATGCCAGTAGGGTGAGGACAGGTCTGCGAGGGGAACGAAAATAACAGTTTTGCGATTGGTTTATCTCGAAGGTTTTCGGGAAATGACCACATGGAAATTATTGATTACTAAGTGGTCAGCAAATATTAGGGCCCCGGGTGAACCTGGGAGAAATGGGAGCTAGAAATAGGTAAATAATATCTTAGGAAGAGCCGGAATGGCTTGACGGAGGTCAATATTGGAAGTGGAAGAAAACAATGGAATAAAACCGTAGGAAAGAGTAGTGAAGATTGAAAGTTGATTTTAAACGACGAGTGTTTCAACTTATGAATATCTAGCCGATTTATGTGGCTGAATCATATCCTTAGCGAGCAATTCTGGATACAATTCCCCTGTGCCGCACCATTTGATATTCTTATATTACGATTTTAACGTGTACCCAGAGTGAATTTCCTTTTGGTCAAAAGTTGAAAATAGTGCCCAAACGCGATAGCTGTCAAGTGCTCGGAGAGGAGAAATGAATGTATGCAGCGAGAAGAGAGATCGAAATTTTAGGTAGCTCTACACGCTAAAGAACGCAGAGAACACTCGTTGTGTTTCGTTAATTTGTGTATTTATTTGTCGTTATCTTTCCTAGCCTCGATTTCCATCACAGTGGGGGGGTGGAAGTTGGGCTCTGCATGGTGTTTGGAAGTGGGAGACAGGGATTAGAGAGTGGTCGAAGAGCCAATTATGGAGACGTGGTGTCAGCTTGGTCGAGCCAGAGCAGAAGGATCAGAGGTCCCCTCTCACTTAATCAACTCTCTTACACTCCCAGCCTTGATTTGCCCACCCTCGTCTCATCCAAAGAGACTGAATCTGTTTAAAATCGGTTTACCCGGAGGTGGATGAGCCCTAAGAAGGATCCAAAGCTAGTTATTCGCACACGGCTGCAACATGCGAATACCCAATATGCCAGTTATTTCGAGGAGTGGGATCATAGTCTTGGCGCGCGATCATGCGCATAATAATATATGTGTATGATCGCCCCACAATCCGTGAGGAGACACGCCTAGCCTCTACTTCCCCTACACCGCCGTCGCCGCTGTTTGCCCTTGGATATCACGGAGCATTTGACCAACTTGGGTTTTTCCGCGGCTAAGATTAAATGGTAATTGCTCCTCAATAAAGTGCAGGATTACAGTGCACAAAGTGGAACGTTGAAAATAAATTCGTATGGTCCTTATTCATTGAGACTTGAATACGTGTCAACCCAAGCTGAGTCTTCCCCTCACTTCTCGGTACTAGATGAATGTCGCGTGCTCTTGTTCATTTGTCTGACCTTCGGAACGGCATGAGTGCTGTAAGTCGAAAAGAAATCCGCTGCGATAGTTGGGAAAATCACCTACGTATAATTATCTCCTCGAAGAGTTGGATAATTCAATTGTTTTATTACGATTTCGCGTTTTTAACTTATAATGAGTTTTATAATAACTTCATTATAATACTGCGGTTCTGGTCTTAATATCAGTGATGAATGCTTGAATCGTAAAAATTGAGCTCAACTGAATTATTTTATACGGTATGTCGGTTCACCTATGATACATAGTATGCCCAGTAAAGCCTAATTCATACCTTCACCATTGATAAATGGTACAGCATTTATTATTTGATGGTGGGAAAAAAGTGTAACTCTTATCACTCAACAGCAGAATATAAACCATTATCACCTTTTACCGTAAAAATACATAATTTTTGATGTCCAAGTATCCGTGCATTTTATAACCATCTACATTTTTCAAATTGTAATTTTCATTACTCAGAAGAAACGTATCGTGGCTGTGTGTTATTACTATTATTATGTGTGGCTGAACTCATTCTTGGAAATATAAGTTTTTCATTTAAATGAGCGTAGTATGATTCATATCAAGTAGAAAAATTTTGAGGTATCGAATATAGTAGCCTACAAAAATATGACTCTAATAAATTTATTGTAGAAAATAGAAAACTTGTTTTCCCAGCACAAGCAATAATGCAGTGCAAATGGGATACTCGAGAGGTATTTTTGGTGGGAGAATTTGGCCGAGGAATTTGTGGGTGAAGAAATACTCGGATATGACGATCAAGGTTTATTCGGCTGTAAACGGAGCGGGCTTCGTTGGTTTGGCCACATTGAACGAATGGATGTTAATCTGTTTGCAAAACGGATTTATAATATAGACATTAATAGAACGAGAGGAAGTACCAGAATATAGAGGTAATGAGTTAGTAGAACGAAACCCGAAACCCAACCCGAAACCCAACCAAAAACCCAACTCGAAACCCAACCCGAAGTCCAAGCCTAAACCCAAACCGAAACCCAACCCGAAACCCAACCCGAAAACCAAACCGAAACTAGACCCAAAACTTTACCGGAAACCCGACCCGAAACCCAACCCGAAACCCAACCCAACCAACCCCAACCCACCCCAACCCAACACATTACATTCAGTCATACCACTAATATGAGAAAATTTATTACTCCTGCTTTAAGGCATTTAAACTAATTCGTTTCTTCATAGAATTTTCAATTCATATGTACCCAATGGCCAAATCTGACTCAGGGCGGTGTAAATTCGAGACTTCATATTTTAGAAACTACCTTTTTTTTTCCTAAAATTATTTCCATATCAGGAAAACAACAAACGAGAAATTAGCATCTCTTAATTTGTACATGGCGAAATAATTATGCATTTGTGAAAGAGGATGAGAAATATGGAGAGCGCTTTCCTCTATCGCAAGAAGTCTTAAAGCAGCTACGACGGTTGTGATATATTTGTTTCTCCACCTTCCTTGTGCGTAGTTTATCTTAACAGGGAGACTTATGTTTAATCTAAAGTTTAGATTTGATTCCACTGTTTATTGTTTCTCTGTCCTCTTTACAATGTATGGGCAGTGCCATAAAATTCAATTTTGTCATCATAATTAATAGAAAAGGGTCCACAAGTGAAATCACTACATTCATCGGTTAACGCGCAGATAGGCAATAATTCCTGTCCATTTGGTTCATCCATGTGAATTTCTGTTTGATGGCCGTCAGAGTTTCAGATATATTGATATTTTTCTACCTTCATTGGATTTTTGACATGAAAAGTAAAATCATTACCCAGATTTGAGAGTTTCTAATATTGATAAAACATAAATAAAGCATGCTATTCCAAAGTTGTCAACAAATTAATTACTTATCACCTGATCTTAATCGAAATTTTATAATAACTATTGTATATGCTCATCCTCGAAAATCAGATTATCCAACTCATTTCCTGTAACAATTGGTTTAAAATGTCTAGCCCAAATGAAGATATATTTTTTGTGTTTCTTACGCTTCAAATTTCCTCTCACCTCGGAATAACCTTGAGTATTTTAAGGCGTGATACAAAAGGATTTGAATTATATTGGCGTGCACACATTTTAGTTTTTTATATTATCATCACAATTTTCGAAACGGAAATATGATGTTAAACATCATTGTTCTGCGGTCTTCTGACAGATACCTTCATTCTTGTTTCATATTATTAACGAGCCCATCCAATTTAATCCAATGCATTTGCAACCAATCCAAAACCCAACCCGAAACCCAACCCAACCCGAAACCCAACCCGAAACCCAACCTGAAACCCAACCCGAAACCCAACCCGAAACCCAACCCGAAACCCAACCCGAAACCCAACCCGACCCGAAACCCAACCCGACCCGAAACTCAACCCGAAACCCAACCCGAAGCCCAACCCGAAACCTAACCCGAAACCCAACCCGAAACCCAATCCGAAACCCAACCCGAAACCCAAACCGAAATCCAACCCGAAACCCAACCCGGATGATTTTATAGACCAGTTGGTCAATATAAAACCTACCGACGAAACAACCACGATTGTTAAAGAAAATACTTGATGGATGATTAAATTGTGGCCACATATTGAGCAACTCGGGGGAGAGAAAGCTTGGGATATAGGAAGAGGGGTCTGAGAAAAAGAGAGATTGAGGATGCCAGTAGGGTGAGGACAGGTCTGCGAGGGGAACGAAAATAACAGTTTTGCGATTGGTTTATCTCGAATCAAGTTGGAAGAGAGCAAAAAGGGATCAATATTATCAGGCAGAGAATTGAGAAGTGAGGAGAGGCGGTAGTGAAGGGACCGCTTGATAAGGGATAGTCGAGGGATAGGCATATGGAGTAATGAGTGCGTACGTGTGGATCGACAAGGAACTCGGAAATTAACGGAGGAAAGCAATTCAGGACAATCAATATTTGAGTTAAGAATGTTGTAAATACATTTTAAATCGGTTTTGATTCTTTGATTGGAGGGAATGGGGATGGATAGAGAAGATGGGATCGAATCAGTAGGCATGTTGCGTAAGTGGGAAACTCTGTATTTTACTATTTTAGCAAAGAAACTAGTTACACTGTTAAGAGTGGCGAGATTAGTCGACCGACCATATGGGTGAGCAATATGCTGTGAGTGGAAGAACAAATGCTGTAAAGTATGATTGTAGGGCTTGTGGTTAGTGATTTCCGTGAAGCGGTAAAGGAGACCTAAGAGGGACATGGCTTTGCTTTTAATCAGTTTAATATGATCCAAGTAGGTTAGTTTACTATCTGTTAAAATACCCAGATCCTTCACTGAAGAACCGCGATTAAGAGGCTCAGAAGTAATGGCATAATTAAAATGAAGAGGATTTTTTTAGAGAGATGGAAATAGTATTGCATTTAGTGGAGTTTAAGTTCAGCTTCCAGGTATTGCACCATTTAGCAGTCATATCTAAAGCATTTTGAAGGTCTTGGCAGTCTGAGGTACTATAACTTTGTTTGAAAATCTTGCAGTCATCAGCATAAAGAAGGGTATGAGCTTGGGGGAAGAACAAGGGAGGGCAGGTCGTCAGTGAAGAGGTTAAAAAGATGACACTACCCTGAGGAGCACCAGATGTTACCGGGGACCAGTGGGAAGAGGTGCCTGAAAGTATAACCCGCTGAGTTCTATCACTGAGAAAAGATTTGAGTAGATCAAGAAAATTGCCGTGTACGTTGAACCTCTGACTAAACTTGAGAAAAAGGAGGGTGTGATCGAGAGAGTCGAAAGCTTCAGAGAAGTCAAGAAAGATGGCATCAAGTTGTGTATTCTTCGCTATTGCAATGACAGCATGGATTTGAGATACATAGAGATTAGTCAGACATGAAAGACCTGGAAGGAAGTCATGTTGATTATTGGACAGAAGAGGAGATGTAAAGTAATATAGTCTGTTGAGGATAACCCTCTCGGTGACAGAGGATAGAATTGGAAGCAGTGAAATTGGTCGATAGTTAAGAACGTCGCATTTAGGGCCAGTTTTATGTATAGGAATAATGTTTGCCATTTTCCATTGGATAAGAAAGACACCAAGTGAAAAGCAGCGAATCAATAGGAGGCTCAGCGGGGTCGCGAGGGAGGAGGCGCAGTTATGTACAAAGATAGGACTGAGACCATCGGGACCAGGGGAACGGTGGAGAGGGATTTTGGAAAGAAATTGAAGTACCTCTTGGGGATCGGCCTCTATGCGGGATAGACAGTGGGTTATACTTGATGTGAGGGGATGGTCATTGGTAGAGGGGGGATTGGATAGGGTGATTAAACAATCGGAAAAAATTTCATAAACAAGCAAGATCTATCCGAGCCCACAGCACTAGTAGTTTTGTAAGTCACTGTCTCCAGAATTCGGGGACGATTACGACAGCGGTTCACAAAGGACCAGAATTTTTTAGGGGTGGAGGTAATACATGAGCACACACCCTGCGCATACTCCTTCTGGTCACGACGGATGAGAGCCTTTGAATGCCGACGCCGCTCAGTGAAAGTGCGCCGAGTGTGTTCATTCGGGTTAGTCTTATACAGGTGCCATGCTCGATTCTTGTTTCCAAGAGTATGCACGGTTTCGGACTTAAACCAGTGGGGGAATTGCTTTGTTCGAGGTTTCACAAAAGGGACAAAATCCTTAATGACACACTCAACGACGGCGTACAGGAAATCCACTCCTTCGGGGGGCAAAGAGGAGAAAACGCACCAGGGGATTAGGTCATGAGAACGGTTAACGTCCTCCCAGCAAACCTTAGACCAGGCGGGAAAGGGTTTTGGAGGGGTGGGTGGAACCTCGTGGCGCTTCTGGGGGCTGCGAAAACTGAAGGAAGCATCGAGGGACTCGAGGTCCGAGTCAAAGATATTCCTCCCGGGGGAGATTGCCTCGGGGTGAACAGTAGAAAGGAGGAAGTCAAGCGTTGCCGCGTTTCGGGTCCCTTCGGTGCTAAATTGGGATAGGCGGAGTGCGCGTATAAAATTTTCCATAAAATGCTCATCATGGGCGTCGGATGGATACCCACTCGTTGGGGACTCCCAGCGAATGGACAAATTAAAATCACCGAGAAGGATGACAGGACCAAGATTGATAGCTCTCATCACAGACTCGAGACAGTTATCCAATACCGTAAAATCACTGGCGGGAGGGCGGTAGAAACAGCCAACAAAAATTTTCTTATTCTTTGAATGTTTACCGGAAGGTAGAGTAACTTCACTCCACACTATTTCACAATCTGTCTCAAGGTCCACGCGGCGTTTAGATGTGTAGGTGGAATTAATGGTCAATAGTACTCCACCACCTCTGGAAAGTCAATCACTGCGATAAATGCAATGTGATGTAGAGAAAGATATTTCACCATCATGAACGGAAGGGTTTAGCCATGTTTCACAGAGAGCGATAATATCTAGTTTCGATAGCTTATGGGCATGTGAATCACAGGTAGACAGCTTGTTCTTAATGCTTCTCACATTCTGGTAATAAATGTGCACGTGGGGGTAGGAGGGAGAACCGGGATTAATGTTTACTTCACCTGAGAGGAGAACAAGAAGCAAATAACGGTTTCACTGCGAGGGTACACTGTGGCGGTTGACGGTGAGGGCCGGGGATGTCGCCGGGATAGGAGGGATGGAGTGCCAGAGCGATGGAGGCCGGAGAGGGACAGACCGCACGATGGAAATGTGGAAGAGAGATATCTTCTTTCACTGAGTATTTCTGGAGGAACTGGATGCTCAGAGGATAAGGTGGGTTCACATGACGAAACTGCACAAACACGAAGATAAATATTCACAAGCACTAGCACAGAAACAAGAGAAAAAGTACAAATTGCGGGAGCACGAGATACATGTGTCCTACCACTGGCGGCCATCTTGAAAAACGAAAAAGCTCTTAGAAATACATGGTTTGCCAGGAAGTTATACGATGCCTCTGTTGCATTGGTTCGTTTTTCTGTTGACTGATTATTCAATTTTTTCTACGATAGGATTTTGCTTGCAGCCTGTCAACTTTTAGGGATCTTAGAAAACAGGATTTAATGAGACCAGAAGAGGTATGTCTTTAAATAGATCGGTGGCGACGATGAATGATACCCACATTTTTTCCGCTAATTATAATATTTATGTATCAAATTCTTTTGCGGTGGTTGATTTTGTAACTTTAATTTCAATATCAGCAGCATACCGATTATATAGGCACTGGCTTCATCTCTCGATCAATCTTTCATTTCTTTTAATTTTTTTCTCCTAATCGTAACAAAATATCAGATAACCATCGTTTCTTGTAAAAATTTTTATTGGATACATTTTTACTGACTAAGTAATGAATGAAATCAATGCATCTGTCATTTATTTCAATGTATTTTCACTGTTTCTGACAAAACTATACATTGTTATCTTTTGTCTCATGCAAATGGTTTGTAAGTTCTTATATCGACTGCTACGTGGCGCCAGCCCAGTTTACCTAAGCGTTGCAGGCCCCTTCCAATCTCCTCATCTACATCTACATCTACGTAATACCCTGAGAGCCACCAAGAGGGGGTGTGGCAGGGGGTGAAGATCACCAAACATGCACTATTGCCATGCAAGTAGGATATTTAAGGGAGGCAAGCTAGAAAACATGGTCACATGTAGCTAGGTGGTTAGTATCTACATAATAAGAAAGGGATTATTGGTTGTTATTACATGCATCATGCACTACAGACTACTCTAACTATATTTCACCTACCTATCCCTTTGCTACGCTGCCTATTGTTCTCTCTTATGGTACGCGGGAAAAATGACATTTTAAATCTATCGGTACGACAATCTACCTCTCTAATCTTGTTAATATGATCAAACCTAGCATAATACGTAGGGGTTCTTAATATATATCTAACGTCATCTGAGAGCAATCTAACTCGAACAAACTCATCTAGAATCAAAAAACCCGACCATGTATCGGTTCATCGGGGAAACCCTGTACTTAGTGTGTCAGTCTCTCGATGATGCATAGGGCTTCTTGGATATGAAATCCATTTCATGGTGGCAAGATTATCACCGGCGAGGTCACTAACATTTTTACAAAGATAATATTTTATTCAACTATAGACGTATGAAACATTTACCACAAAACTGTAACAAAACAACTTTAGGACGGGGACGGGGTGCGTTGGAAACTCAACAATCCTAACGTAGCTTGGTGGTCTGAGCACGTCCTTCGGAGCTCAGCGGAGTCTTACGAGTTTCTCAAGCGGCCCCGAGTTCCCCGGCGGTCGAGAATCTCTCGATCGCCGGGGGCGTTCTCTCTACGTTCCCGGTGTTTCGCTCAAAGCTAGCGAACTTGAGTGTTATTTTTCTTTGTCCATTTGTGCGCCTAGGTTCCCCTATGCACACGCTGTTATGTGTGTTTTTTGTGTGTGTGATTTTCTTGTGTTTCACTGCTCCCGACATGCCGGTTGAGCGGAAGAACACACAGAGGATTACCATCGATTTGAGAAGATCGCCTCTGACCTTTGAGGTGTATGATTTCATTCATTCGAACCTCAGGCTGGAATTGAAGAGGTATACGGAATACAATTCGGAGCCTAAAGGAAAGGCGAGTCCTCCCGCCGTCCGGGCGAAAGCCCGGTCGGACGCGGCGGGTGAAAGCCGGGACGAGTGCCTCGCTGCCACTTCGAAATCAGCTGCCAGCACCATCTCAACTTCATCATCTACTTCAACTACTTCTTCTTCATCATCCACGATGACTTCTACCACCCCTGCATCTCCTAGGAAGACGAGCAATGGATCACCTATTCGCAACTTTCAGCTCTTGAACTCTCCGGACCACACCTCCGAGAATCAGCCTCCCAGCACACTGTTACGTCGGGAGCATGGATTGCTCGTCACAGCGGCCAGTGCTTCCGTCACCCCTGTGCACTCCCAATCCCAAACTAGCCCAATTGATAATACGTCTTTAATTACGAGTGGCATTGTGTCTCGCCCTATTTCACGTGCTAGTAGCCTAGAGAACTTCGACCAGCAGGACTCATTCAAACCCATGCCCGAACCGTTGACCTTGAAGGAGAGCTCTCAAAACTCACACACTACAGCTGAGAGCGAGCTCGCCCGCCCTCCACAAGCTGATCTTATCGCCCGCTCCTCCGACTCAAGGGAGGGACTCCCCTCCCCTACCCCCACCTCCCGCTCCGCACGGGAGGCCTCAAAACACCTCTACCCCACCCCCAATGCCGCCACCCCCCTCCCTGCCTATCCTCGCGCAGGCAGCTACTCGTCGGTCGCTAAGCAGCGCGCCGACGCCGGTCACTTCCCGAACCCTCAGAGCGAGCGCGGTTTCTCCGCGGACGGAAAAACCGTCTTCGCATTTCAGACAAAAAAATTACTCCTCTTGCAGTGGGACCCAACAAAAAAATGGGTATTATACTGCCTGCATTGCCTGATACCTCCATTCACACGTACGTGATCAAAATAGGGGAAAAGCTAGGTGGTGGCGGAAACGTAACTCACGCTACGCGTCTGCCTCACCAAAGAATATGCATTTATTTGAAAACAGAGGAGCTGGTTGAAACATTTCTAGTGCATTATGGTGGTATCACGATAAATAATACCTGGGTAGAGGCAAGGCGGATGATCACTAAAACCGAAAAACTAATCCTCTCAAATGTTCCGCCTGAGGTCGCCGATGGCGACCTGGCGGAAATTTTGAGCCAAGCTGTAAGAGTTGTGTCACCTTTTTATCGTCTCTCCCTTAACATTAAAATGGAGGGCTTTGACCACATAAGCTCATGGAAGCGGATGGTCTATGTGGTCAGGCGTGACGGCATAGTCCTTCCCGATTCGTTTTTGGTGGAGATCGGTGACACTCTACAGAGAATATTCCTTCAACACAATGACCAGAAATGTAATTCCTGTAAAGAACATGGTCACAATGCCAGGGATTGCCCCCGCATTGTCCCTCCTCAGGAGGAACGTGAAGTGCTGGACCCCGACTCTGTTCGGGAACGACGACTGAGGGAGGGGGGACCCCCCTTACCCCCTCAGCCTCCTCCCCTCCCATCCTTATCCTCTGAGGGAGTGGTGCCGCTGCCTCCTATCACCACGGAAGATCCCTCTTCTCTGCCATCCATCCCTAAATCACCCTCGGGTGCTTTATCTCTTTTTCCTGAAAGCAGAACCGACAGTCTGCCACCTGTCAATGATCCTATGCCATCTACCTCTAAATTTGTTGTCTTGGCAGATGATTCACTAGGTGAATCACAAGATAAGGACTTAGACTCACAATCTATTTCCTCGCTCTCTCTCCTTACCAATGCTGATGACCTATATGGCGATACGTTTCCTGGTTCTTCTCTGCTGTCTGAGAGGACAGGTAAGAGGAAGAAGTCGTCCGAGCAGGAGAACACCAAAGGCCTCGCTGACTCACCCGAGAGGAAAAAGGGAGTAAGAACTAAACACACAGACCTAGAAGGCTTACGCCAAATCGAAGATTTTTATACTGATAATCCTGATTTTAGCGCAATTCCCTTCAACGTCTTAAAAACTTATTTATCTGGGGTCAAAAGATTAGATCCACGGAAAAAAGCGAGAGAGCTTCTAGTCGATGCGGACGAGCTCCTCAACACTCTGTCCGAATTGGACGATAGGAAAATAGTCAAAGAACAGGCCTTGAGGAATCGGATACATAGGCTAGTCAATGCGCTCCAGCAATGATATGGCTGTGTCATCCAGCACTCCGAACACTGCCTCTGAAGGAAAATTTGTCATTATTTATCCTCTTTGCTACAGTTGGTTCATATTCATTGTGTTTTACCTCGAAGTATACTACTTCATGCTATGAACTCAATGCAATGAATGCTAAAGTTGAACTGGTTTGTTGGCGAAAGAGAGAATATCTATTCTATTTATTTATTTATTTATTCTATATCATTTGCCCTTTTAATATGCCTCTTTTTGGCTTTTATATAGTTTTTACGGTTTTAAATGGCAATGATTTTAGGGTCGGAGACGTATTTATTTATTTATTTATTTAAATCTTCATTATCCATTTTATTGAGTATTTATTTATTTATACTCTTATAAGAGCACTAAAAAAGGCAAGGGACATGAGTGAGTTACGAATACTGACGTTGAACGTACGTTCTGTGCGGAGTCAGTTAAAGTGGGCTCAGTTATCTTTGTTCCTGAGGAAACATGACCCCGATCTAGTGCTACTGCAGGAAACAAATACAGATTCACCAACAATGCGTTCCCTGCCCACGTATGATTTTTATTTTACCACCCCATTGATTCCGCATGCCGGCGTTGCTATAGCCGTGAAAAGGAATATCGGAGTTTACTCTCTTTCGAGTGAGGTTATTAAGCCAGGCTATGCTCTAGGGTTAAAAATGACCTTGAAATATCCAGAGCGCCAAACCTTGCTAATAGTATCTCTGTATGGGCCTCACGATCAACATCACGTCGTCGAGCTCATTCGGCTGGTAAATAGATATATAGACGAAGCCATTTCCACTTTGGGCCGTCATAATGTGTGGGTAATCGTCGGAGGAGACTTCAACTGCACTCTGGTGCCCGCTTTAGATAGATCCACGGGTGTCGAGAGAAACAAAAAATATGCCGCTGCCTTGCGTTCCATGGTCAACCTTCACCATCTTATCGATATCTGGCGTCGCCTACATCCAAAAGAGTCAGGCTACACACACTTACACCACCGTGGTGTTAACACTGGATCACGGCTCGACAGATTTTACGTATCTGAAGAGAGAGCTCCAAAGATAAGGCAGATTGACACTGCTGGTAGTTTTTCAGACCACAGGGCGGTTATAATAAGGGTCGAAATATCAAAAAACAGGCGACGAACTCCATATTGGCGATTTGACAATACACTTCTTTCGAGTGACGAATATTGTCACCATACTCGAGTCTTGTTAAAGTCACTCTATTGTGCCTCAAACAAATTGGGCCCATGTGCAGACTGGGAACTTTTCAAGCGAGAAATAAAGGAACATGCAATAATATACAAAAGAGGGCTCCGCTTGAATCAATGGGGTTATATGGGTGATGGCTACACTGACAGAGAAGCTAGGGCACTGGTCGCTAGGGCTGGTTGGGAAAACATTGTAGCCAATGACACGCCTGCTGCCGCTCATCTGGCTCAATGGGCATCCAGAGCTATGCCCAAGCCCTTAGCCAGATTAAAGATCGATGGAGAGTGGGTCGATGACCCTGAGAAACTCACTGCAGAAGTGAGAGAACACCTGTTTAAGATCTTTGCAGAACCTTTTGAGTCTAACCACTCTGAGGACTATGCAATACTCTCCACCCTTGATCGGTTACCCGATAATCTTGCCGAAGAGTTGGACGCTCCCATTGAGGCTAGCGAGGTGCTGGCCGCTTTGAAGGGCCTCAATAAGAATAAAGCCCCTGGTGTTGATGGCCTGACACCCGAATTTTACCTGAAATTTTGGGATCAGCTCCGAGTGCCTTTCTTCAAGATGATGAGGGAAAGTTTCTGCAGAGGTAGGCTTCCGCGCTCCACGGCAACGGCGGTCATAACTATGATGCCCAAGAATGCTAACCCAGAATCCATTGACTGCCTAAGACCGCTCTCTATCACGAACACACACACATACATGCATACATATATACATATACATACATACATATATATATATATATATATATATACACACACACGATGTGGATAGGATGGAGGAGATAGACACACAAAAAAAGAGACGATCACACTTACATAGCTAGCTTTCGGAACTAGTCCGTCTTCAAGGCGTATCACGGAACAAATGTCGTGTGCGCTGGTGAGGATAGGGGTAGGAGGGGCGGTAGGTTAGGGGAGGGGGTAGGGGAAGGGGTTTTTCCAGCGGTTCGTCAACCGCTGGGAAAACCCCTTCCCCTAACCCTTCCCACTGTTCCCCACTGTAAGTTACTCGCAAAGTTAGCATCATACGGGATAGACAGTAATGTAGTAAGCTGGATAGGAGACTTCTTACATGAACGCGTTCAAAGGGTGGTATTAGATGGTGTCAGTTCCGGCGAAGTAAAAGTTACATCGGGTGTTCCCCAGGGAAGCGTGATAGGCCCAATTTTATTTCTTCTCTACATACATGACTTGAATACAGTAGTAAAAAAGAGCAAGCTCCGTTTTTTTTCCGATGATGTAGTAGTGCATAAGGAAATTAGAAATGAAAGGACATCCAGTCTTTAGCTAAGGATTTAGATGCGATTGATGATTGGTGTGATAGTTGACAGCTAGAGTTAAATTTGAAGATGTGCGCGATAATGCACTTTTGGAAAAAGAATGGCTTTCCCCGGAATAATTATTTCATCAAAGAAAACAAAATATGTAACGTAGATTCAATTAAATACTTAGGCGTCACCATCACTGAAGACATGTCATGGGGGAAACACATGAGAGAAATAACTAGTGTAGCAAACCGTAGATTAGGATTCGTAAAAAGAGTTCTAGGCAAATGCGATGAGAGAGTACGAGAAAGAAGCTATTTTACACTTGTCAGGCCTCATTTAGAATATGCCGCTAGTATATGGGATCCGTACGAGGAAGGTATGATAAAAGAATTAGAGTGCGTGCAAAGGAGATCTGCTAGGTTTGTTAAAGGCCGTTATGATAACTGTATTAGTGTTACGAGGTTAATAGAAGAACTAGGATGGGAATTACTATCAGAACGCAGGTTAAAATTTAGATTAAACCTTTTAAGTAAATTCGAAACCGATTTGTTCACAGATGACGTTAGATATATGCGTATTATGCTAGGTTTGATCATATTAACAAGATTAGAGAGATGGATTGTCGTACCGATAGATTTAAAATGTCGTTTTTCCCGCGTACCATAAGAGAGAACAATAGGCAGCGTAGCAAAGGGATAGGCAGGTGAAATATAGTTAGAGTAGTCTGTAGTGCATGATGCATGTAATAACAACCAATAATTCATTTCTTATTATGTAGATACTAACCACCTAGCTGCATGCGACCCTGTTCTCTAGCATGCCTCCCTTAAATATCCTACTTGCATGGCAATAGTGCATGTTTGGTGATCTCCACCCTGCCACACGCCCTCGTGGTGGCTCGCAGGGTAATACGTAGATGTAGATGTACTTTGCCTCCTGTGTGCCATATCTTAGTAGGAGTGAGGTTTTTATATTCTGAGGTTCATTGCTATTTTTGGCGGATTTTTTCCATTATAATTGATTGAACATATGTCTCACCTTCTTAGTGCTTGGTTTAGTAAAATTGTCGGCCAGAGGCATTTTTGTCAAGAGTTAGATGGTACGATTTTTGTCAGATGGTATGATAGTCTGTCTCAAGATATGGACGTTGGGGTCTAAGCATACTTTAAATGGGTTGAAAAATTAGATAAGGTAAATTAAAACATCTAAATAAGTTAATTTATTAAAAAATCAGTGTGAATGAGAAAATAAATGCAATTTACATTTGCGGTAAAAAAAGCACCACGTCCCAATCTTTGAATCTGAATGAAAATTTGGCGCGCCCACCAGGGGGCGCTGTCCAAATGCAGGTATTGCTACTGTAACCACAACTAAGTGGTTTCATGTCATTCCCATTAGGTTTCTCTTATGCCTTCATTCCATCATGCAATGAATTATCCATTATCGAATAGACTATGTTTTCAGATTAGAATATCCTTGGGCATTTTTTTCTCTGGCAAGCGAAAAGAATAAATGGGCTCAAAATATTCTCCTGTGAGTTGACCACGCTCAGAAAATGATTTCACTTTTTCAGGTCCTTGGGTCTTGCATCCCAGACGCTGTCGTTGGTCCTGTTGCTAAGGTCACCGAGTTGGGAGTTCCTCTGGACACAGTGAGGTTGCTTCATCTTTCATGGGAGGATCGACTTAGAGTGAGTCCTATTTCCAGGAAATCTTATGACTTGCCCTCGTTCAAATCGACTCTTCAATATATGTTACCGGAAAAATGCTAAGAACCTCATCTCAGGTTACAACTGGCAATAAAATGACGCTAAGATCATCTCAATGCCGAACTTGAATGTTATACAGCCTGTGAGGATGAGATATTACATCTGGGGGGATAGTACTGTAATCGGGAACCGTCAAAATGAAAGGAATTTCCATCAATATCATCCTCTTAATGCAAGAGGGCTCAAATAATGTTTATACTGTTTAATAACTACTCAGGGTCTTTGCTTTATTTTGGACCAGCTAATCAAGGTCCGATAAACTATAATTGAAAGAAGGAAGAGTTTTTAACTTGAATTGAAAGGAGAGTTCGTGTTTTGAATCTACATTCTACGCTGCAAACCAACACAGAGGCGTTTGGCAGGAGGTGCTCAGGCACTAGTTAAGGAAAGCGGAGGAGAATAGGGATAAGGAGGGGGAGATAACAGGAGTGAACTGTGTGATCACGTTGGGTCTCAAGATTGTGACACACAGCTTTTGTTATAACAGCGAATTGTTTGAAGAGTGTAAGAATATTTGTGCTTGTCATTTCGTCAGTGCTTCTGTCTAATTTCATCACTTTTATCACCACAAGAGATGAATTTGTCGTTAAAATAACTTTCTATGTGTCGTACTCAAAATATGCCTGATCGGAGTTTTTCAATTGATCGATGATTGGCTAGAAGCCTCTGAGTCTCAAACACACTTTGTTACATTAGCTGTCAGGCACTTATTGTGCTCTTGTTGTAGGTTCAAAATAAACATACGGCTATTCTTCGTATTTTGTTTGCTTTTCCAACTAAATGTTTCTAGCTAGGTTTCCAATTCCAAAGTCGATTGATTTTTTGCCTAAGGGTTGTTTAGAAGCATCACTATTTCATTTTTTGTCTCAGAACCTTCCCACTAGTGATAAATACCTGATAAATAAGAGTTTCCTAAATGAAAAGTCGTCGTAAATCATAGCTTAGAGTTGATTGTTTTCAATGTGGTAGTAATCGGCTTCAGGACTCATCACCATCGTTTTTCATACCAAGAAATCTTGCAACCAGATATAATATAATCTAGCCGTTAGAGACTCAGGAGTGAGAGCTTTTGTGTTGATATTCAAACAAGATTTAGTTAAACATACAACTCAGAACTTGTAAAATTTTAGGTTTGCTACAACAATTTGAGTACCCAAACGAGTAGTTTGGCAAGGAAAATTTTACCCATGAAAGTGAAATATAAGATAAGGATATGTCGTTTAAAGTTAAATGCAAAGCTGTAAAAAAGAAGGAGTAAAGGAGAACTAAACATAAGTCGATCATTTTACATACGGCCATCTGAAACCTTGCTAGCGGTTTAGTCTTAATGTAGATCGACCAATATGCCACTATACAAACGGAAATATATGACATGCGTTGCAACCAAACATGATACCCATCCTGCCTTCTACATTTAGTTTTCTCAATCAAAAGGTTTAAAAAAGACTTCCAATCAATAATTTCTACCTGTATAGTATTTTCTTATCTTGAAGCCATTGTATCAGTCACGGACACGTCTTGACATGAGAACATAGATCTTTCGATACCTGTATCTCAAGTTATTGTTTGAATGAAAAGATTCCTCTGTTAATAAATATTTACAATCCAGATTTTAAAGAAATAGTCAGTCTCAAATTTTTACCAAAAGATAAGTTTCAGAGGTGGCTCATTAATTAAGTAAATTAGCATACTGTAACATTACTTTTGCACGAAGTGAGAAAATTTGCATCGAAATGAAGTGAGATGATAACTAGAAATATAACGACAAAAGTCATCTATTTCATTTCAGTTGTCCCTTGGGATGGCTCGAATCCTTCACCGCCTAGCTCATTCTCCCATCGGATCTTTGGCGATGAATGACTTCCGGAGGCAACAGTTTGTACTCGTTGGTGGGACCACCCTCAAGTTATCAGATGTCGATGACGTTGGAGTCACGGAGCCTTCCTGTACCAGCGATAATGATTGCCTACAGCTCTTGCCGTCTGTAATGCTGAATAATTCATCCTCCAGTCCCTGCATAGAAGGTCGCTGTGTTGGACATAATGAGAAACTGAACGTTTGGCACGCTGGACGCAACTTCATTCGCCTCTTCCTACCTCTGAGTGCCCCATCAACCCTCGAGCCCCATATTCAGGAACTGCTGGAGGCCTACAAAACTGCCAAGTGGAACTCTCAACAAATACTAGAAGCAACAGAGAGTCTGATCACCAGTTTCATCTCTGGAGACTACCGTGAGGTAGAATATGTTAATTATGCAAAACAGAGGCTACCCAGTACTGAGGTGATCAGCGGGACCTTTGTTACACCCAAAGGGTAGGAAGAAGCTTAGGTAAGGAACTTTGGAAAGAATAGCTTGTCAAATGCTTTTGTAAAGTCAAGAAACACTGCGTCTACCTGTACGTTACCTTCTCTGGAAACTAAAATATCATGAACAAAAAGACCTAATTGAGTTTCGAGGGACCGTCCCTTTCTGAACCCATGCTGGTTTGTTATGGTCCTGGCTGTTGAGATGTCCCATTATTGATGTAACTATTATATGCCCTATAGTTTTACATGATAGCGACGTTAATGATATTGGTCTATAATTACATGGCTGTTCCCTATCGCCGCTTTTAAAAATTGGGGTCACGTTTGCTATCTTCCAGTCTTTGGGAACCGCGTGTTCTTCGAGGGATTTTTTAAATACTACTTTAAGATACGGAGTCATTTCGAGAGCCAATTCTTTATACACACGAGCTGGAATTGTGGAGATGTGTGGAGCTGGATGTGTGGACACACGAGCTGGAAATCAGGACCTGAGGACTTGTTTGGGGTAATGTTACTTAGTAAGGGTACGATTCCGCTACAAGGTATATCGATCGGGGGCATTGGTTGTTGAAATCGGTCTGGTATGGTTTCGCGAAAACTATGCTTAGATTGATTAAAAACGCTCTGAAAAAAATAATTCAACAATATTATTCAAATTATTAGCCTTATCTAAAGTGGAAGTTACTATTTCGCCTCTATCGTTTTTCAATGAATTAACCGTTGACTTTTTAGTTCCCTGTGCTTCCCTACCATATGACCAAAATGCTTTTGGATTTCCCTCTAGTTGTTCTCCAGGTACTTTTCTCTTGAATTCACTAAACACTTTTCTAAGGGCTATTTTTGCGGCTGCTTCACAAATTTTATAATGTTTGAAAGTATTTTTTAGGTCGCTATTAGCTACATTTTTCTTCATTTTCCTTAGTTTCGCGTGGCTAACTCGGCGTTTTAAACATATTCTAACCTCCGCGTTGTACCACCTTGGTTCCCTATTCTCACTATTATACTTATGAAGTGTAAGTACGGACACTGTCATGTCCTTATATGGTATTCTTGGACACCTCCATGCCCATATTTGGAGATACTTCCGTGCCGCGCTCGTCTCTCAACGGTCGTCCAAGAGCGTCCATCCTTTTCGCGAACATCAGCACGAACATCAGCACGTTGCAAGATAAGGGACAGATCAGGAAGAGTGAGCGCGCACGGATGAGAATGCCTCGGGGAGTCGGGTTTTGGCTGTGATGTGCGACGGTCGCTCTCTGTTGTACATGTTGTCGTCGGACGATTAAACGAGTTGTCCAAGATTCCCGGCTTTTCCCTTACAGCTCTCAACCGAACCCATATCCTGAATTACAGAAGTATATATCTGCTGACAAATGACCGCGCAATTTGGAGGAACTCTTTCCATGAATTGTCTTTATCACTATATTTGCTAATGTTCACGAATTTGTCAAAAGAAGTCTGTAAGTCACGCCTAAATCTGTTAAAATCTGCTTTACTAAAAAGGTAAATCTTTCTTTTTAATTTAAAATTTTTTTCAGTATTAAGGGAAAAGTTTACATATACTACCTTGTGGTCGCTTATTCCATCGACATTTTCAACTTAAACAACTTTTTCAGGGATGTTTGTGGCAAGTAAATCGAGAACATTCTTCTCTCTATTAGGCAAATTTACTATTTGATGTAGTGCGTATGATGCGAACAGGTTAAGCAATGACTCGCAGATATCTTTGTCCCTACCTCCAGACTTATGTCTACATGTTTTCCAATCTATCGATGGTGTATTGAAATCTCCACCTACAATTATCTGTCGTTCGTTACTATGGGAATTATGTGCGACGGTCGCTCTCTGTTGTACATGTTGTCGTCGGACGATTAAACGAGTTGTCCAAGATTCCCGGCTTTTCCCTTACAGCTCTCAACCGAACCCATATCCTGAATTACAATTGGTGTCAGAAGTGGGATGTTGCGAGTTCGAAGAGTTGTAATATAAGCCGTAAGTAGTGTAAGTGGTGAGTAAAAATGGCAGGACGTGTGAGCATGTCGGGACGCGAAATGGAACTGCAGCAAGCGTTGGACGAATTGAGCGAGCAGTTGAGACTGTTGAAACAGGATAGGGAAGAGAGCGCTACGAGAAATGAATGTAGGAATAAATCGTATTCGACGTTATCCGCTGTGGAGCCGTTCACGGGGGCGAGAGGAGAGAACGTAGAGGGGTTTGTGTCGTGTTTAGAGAGAGCGGCCGAATTCGGCGGATGGAGTGACGGGGACAAGTTAGGTGCTTTGGTGTTGAAACTTCGAGCAGGGGCTGCGGGGTTTATGCAGGCGCATGAAAAAGCGGGGGATGTGACGAGGTACGCCGTGGCAAAAGACTTGTTATTGAAGAGGTACGGCGGCGTTGAGAACCGCCGGTATTATAGGGAGTTGTTAGCGAATGTGAGGATGGGGCCGGGAGAAGAAATTGAAGAGTTCGCCGACCGGATACGTAATATAAACATACAGACGATAAAGGCGGAAGAAAACCCGGGGGAGGCTGCAGTTCGGCGGGCGGAGGCGGACGAGCGGGCGTTGGACGCGTTTTTGAATGGCCTCGTAGGGAGGATTGGCGAACACACCCGGCTTGCGATGCCCGAGTCGCTAGATGCCGCGGTGGCCGCTGCGGTCCGCGTGAGAGAGGTGGAAAGGCGAGCGAGACCAGTGAGTGAACCCCGGAAAGTATTCGTTTCGGCCGCTGGGGGTTGCTACACATGCGGACAGAACGGACATTTTGCTCGGGAGTGTCCGCGGGGCCAAAGGGCCATGAAATGTTACAACTGCGGGGGCGCAGGACATCGGGCGAGGGAGTGTCGACAACCTAGACGAGTGGTGGGCCAAGGGGTACGAGGGGATTTAAACGACGAAGGGGTCAAGCGTACCGCCCGCTAAGACCCCAACTCACGTTCTCGCGCGCTTGCCGTCAGGGTGAAGAAGGAGATTTAATCATCTTAGCGACGTGCGGGGGACAAAAACGGCGGATGTTACTCGACACCGGAGCCCAGGTGAGCCTGTTGTCGAAGAATTGTATTGGTGACCGGGTGCCCACGAGATCATGGTATCGGATACGGGGGCTGAACGGAGGAATGGTGTGGAACCATGGAGAAGTGGTGATGGACATTGATATAGGGGGGTGCCAGCACCAATTGCGAGCCCAAGTAGTCAATGGCCTGGGCATTTACGCCGGAATCCTGGGGGTAGATTTCCTGAGGGAGTGTGGGGCCGTAATTGACGTGAGAGGAAACAAGGTGACTATTGCGGGGAGGACAATGATGCTGAATGGGGGTTTGGAAAGAGAATCGCGGGAGACGGCCCGAGTGACGGGCGAGGCAAAGGTGCCGACGGCGCGGGGGCGGAGAAAGGGTCGGAGAAGGGGGCGCTGGGGCAAAAGAAATGGAGCAGCGACGGAGCAGCCGAGGGTATCACCGCGCGACGTGAGCGAGGGTTCGCCCGAGGTGACGCGGTTGCGGCCGGAGGAGACGACGGAGAAGACGGCGGCGGAGCGAACGGAGGGATCACCGAGCGACGTGGGTGGAGTTTCGTCGTGGGCGGCGCGAGGGAATCCGGCGAAAGCGGGCGTGCGCGCGCGGGAGACCACGCCGACGAGGACCAGGGTCCCGGAAGGACGCCGTCACCGAGTGGAGGTGCCGGTGCGGCTTGTGACGGCGGAGATCATCCCTGCCCGTTCGGAGAGAATGGTTTCCCTCCCCTTACCACGAGATGGATGGAGAGAAGGCGAGGAGTGTGTCCTCGAACCGGCGCTTGAGATGGAGGAGTGCTGGGTCGCTCGGAGCATAAGTAAGGTGGACGAGAAGGGGTGTGCGCTGACACGCGTAAGTAACTTTGGGTTTAATGATGTGATCCTGAATAAGGGGACTCTAATAGTAAGGGCGAGTGAAGTAGCAAAAAAGCCAGAGGATGGCGGGGAGGGTGAGAGAGAGGTCCTAGTGAATAGTGTGGCGGCTGAGGTAAGGGGGGATGTAAAGGAACAGATTGCCGAAAAACTCAGTCACTTGAAATTGGAAGAGCGCTCGGTATTGCTTCCTGTGTTGGAGAGGCACAGTCAGCTATTCGCGTATTCAAAGAGTCCACCCGCCACTCATTTAACATCACACGAGATCCCAACCGGGGACGCGCGACCCATTTATCGGAAGCCTTACCGGACCCCACATCATTTTAAACCTTTAATTGAGGAATTTATGGCAGAGCAATTGGCTAGTGGAGTCATAAGACCCAGTAATAGTCCGTGGGCATTACCGGTTGTCATTGTGCCTAAGAAGTCGTTAGACGGGAAACCGTGTTATCGATTTTGCATAGACTTCCGTGCACTCAACGCGATCACGAAGCCCGACGTGTATCCCTTGCCGAACATAGTCGAAACCCTGGAGTACCTAGGAGGTTGTAGATACTTCACCACCCTGGACATGGTCGCGGGGTATCACCAGATTCCGTTATCTCCGGAATCTATGGAAAAGACGGCATTTATTGTAAATAGTGGCCATTACGAGTATGTCCGTCTCCCTTTCGGACTTCGGAACGCCCCAAGTTCGTTTATGCGCTTCATGAATGGTATCCTGCGAGGACTCAGTCCCAATGAGTGTTTAGTGTATTTGGATGATATCATAGTCTTTAGTGGTTCGGTGAGTGAACATGCAAGTCGGTTGGAGCGTGTGTTTGACAAACTCGAGGCAGCAGGCCTGTCACTAAAGTTAGAAAAATGTCATTTTGCGCTTCCGCAAGTTAATTATTTAGGCCATGTGATCAGCGCGGAGGGAGTGCGCCCAGACCCGGAAAAAGTGATGGCAGTGCTGAATTTTCCTATCCCTAAATCAGTAAGGGAGACGCAGTCGTTCTTAGGGCTAACAAACTACTATCGCCGATTCGTAAGAAATTATGCGGTAATTGCCCGTCCCTTAACGAGGCTATTGAAAAAAGGGACCGCTTTCGTGTGGACACCGGAGTGTGACGATGCGGTGGAAGCGTTGAAGAAAGCCTTAACTAGCACCCCTGTTTTGGTATACCCGGATTTTTCTATTCCCTTTGTCATCTCCACCGACGCAAGTAATTATGCAATAGGCGCGGTTCTCTCCCAAGTGCACGATGGCGAGGAACACCCGGTGGCGTACGCTTCTCGATAGCTGACAAGTCCCGAAATCGCGTACACCACGACTGAAAAAGAGTTGCTGGGGGTGGTGTGGGCAATTCATCATTTTCGCTGCTATGTGTACGGACGGAAGTTCACCATAGTGACGGATCACGCGGCATTGAAGTGGTTATTCGGGCTAAAGGACCCAAGCAGTCGGTTACTGAGATGGACCCTCAAACTGGGAGAGTATGACTATGAAGTGACGCATAAACCAGGCAAAAAGCACTTGAACGCTGACGCGCTAAGTAGGAAGGTACGCAAGGTGATCGCTGGAAATGAGATAGACTTTGGGGCAGAGCAAGCGAAGGACGGAGATTGCGCGAATTGGGAGGGAAGCGCAGGGTTCGAATCCCGGAACGGAGTGCTCTATAGAAAGATGGGATGTGGAGGTAAAGTGGTAGTTCCTGTCAGATTAAGAAAGGAGATCCTACAGTGGAATCATGAGCATGTGTTATCAGGGCATGGGGGAGTGGCGGCCACCACGGATAGGATAGAACGGAATTTTTGGTGGCCCAGTTTAAAGAGAGACGTGGAGGAGCACGTGCGTAGCTGCATTGCTTGTAGTAGGCGTAGTCCCTATGGAAGGAGTAGAGCCCCCTTGCAAGCGTTGCCCGCACCAAAAAGCCCTTTTGAGTTCATTGCGTTGGATGTTGTGGGCCCTTTGCCTAGGACAGCCCGGGAAAATAAGTATATTTTGACAATAATTGATCACTTTTCGAGATATGTGACGATGGTGCCTCTACCAGATCAGACGGCGGAAACCGTAGCGTCGGTTCTAGTGAGGCGTTGGATCCTGAAATTTGGTGTCCCGGAGGTTATTTTGTCGGATCAAGGGAGTAACTTTATGTCGGAGCTATTCAAGGGAGTGTGTAAGCTGTTGCGTGTCAGGCAACTAAGAACCAGCCCTGGGCACCCCGAGGGGAACGGGCGTTGCGAGCGGGTTCATCGCTCCATAGCACAGATACTCTGCCACTACGTAAATGTGAAAAACAATGACTGGGATGAGTGGCTAGACTATGCGGTGGCCGCGTATAACTCGAATATTCATTCGAGCACGGGATTCTCCCCACAGGAAATTGTGTTTGGAAAACCCATGGTAACACCGTTTGAATGTGGGCAAAAAGCGGGTGAGGAATCAGAGCACCACTCCGTCGCTGAGTTGAGAGTGCGGTTGCGGGAAATATGGAAAAAGTGCGCGAGGAAAGACAGACAGGCACAGAGGAAACGGCAACAGGTTACAAAACCAAAGGGAAAATTGTGGGAGTACAAGACAGGCGATTATGTATTCCTTAGTGATCCGGGCCTTAAAGTGGGAGAGGTGAAAAAGTTTCATAAGCCGTGGGTAGGCCCGTATAAGATCCTAAAAGTCATGTCCAAGTGCAATCTCTTGCTGGAGCTTCCGTTTCGCTCCCTAGTGGTCCATAGGAATCGTGTGAAGCCTTATCGTGGTGCTATACCCCCTGTCATAGAAATCGGTGAACATCGCCGGCGAGGACGGCCATCGCGGAATATCCCCACACAGCCAGATAACGCGGCGCCAGTTTCTTCCCCCCTGCAGGAGGAGGATGAGTGGGAGGAGATAGAGGAGGCCCCTCCGCAACTATCCGCGACTTCTCCTCCCGGGGAGAGAGACAGTGGAGAGGAGGAAGGAGGAGAGGGACCGGAGGGAGAGTACTTCGTCGACGACGAGGCGAGTGGGGAGGCCACCCCACCTTCCCCTCCCGCCTCACCATATCTACCCCCACCCTCCTCTCAAGGAGCGGTGCATCGGTCCCCCTACCCCTTACGCTCTCAAATGCCCAGAGTGTCATCGCCGCCCCCACCCGTGTTCCCTTATCAACTGCGGAGCCGAGGACGGTTGCCCTCCCACTCTGAAGAGCAGTGATCGAATTGAATGGAATATTATATTGGGAAATGTGACACGTGTGTGCTGTGTTTTATTTCAGGATTTCTTGTATATGTGCTTTTATTCGGTAATAATCGCTAATATTGTGTTTTGAATAGGCTTAATCATTAATAAGGAAGATGTCTACATTATGTTGCTGGGTTTTTGTCATTTTGGTAGTTGTGGTTATATTCTTTGTATTTGAATGTTCACGCTCTACTTTTAAGTTCCCATAGTAATGTAATAGAATAACGGATTAGTAATAATGAATAGAACTGGTCGAAAAAGATTGTAACAGTGTATTCTGGATGGGTCATTGGTGTGTTTTTTTTTCTTAATTTTTGAACAGAGATGACACTATTTGAAATTTGATACATGGTTTTGATGAATTATTTTGATGTGTACTGTATTATTGGTAAAGATGTTACTGTGAAGTTCCTACGTAATTGCAAGTGGTTGTGGGTTTTGCTGGGATTTGTGTATTAACGGGATACTTTAATGTGGAATGTGTTCCGGAACCGAGCACTTGAAGTGAATTTTGTCATATTTTCATGCTTTATGAGTTGCTGTTATGAGATAATCAGCAACTCACTTTTGGAGGGGGGTGATTGTAAGTACGGACACTGTCATGTCCTTATATGGTATTCTTGGACACCTCCATGCCCATATTTGGAGATACTTCCGTGCCGCGCTCGTCTCTCAACGGTCGTCCAAGAGCGTCCATCCTTTTCGCGAACATCAGCACGAACATCAGCACGTTGCAAGATAAGGGACAGATCAGGAAGAGTGAGCGCGCACGGATGAGAATGCCTCGGGGAGTCGGGTTTTGGCTGTGATGTGCGACGGTCGCTCTCTGTTGTACATGTTGTCGTCGGACGATTAAACGAGTTGTCCAAGATTCCCGGCTTTTCCCTTACAGCTCTCAACCGAACCCATATCCTGAATTACAGAAGTATATATCTGCTGACAAATGACCGCGCAATTTGGAGGAACTCTTTCCATGAATTGTCTTTATCACTATATTTGCTAATGTTCACGAATTTGTCAAAAGAAGTCTGTAAGTCACGCCTAAATCTGTTAAAATCTGCTTTACTAAAAAGGTAAATCTTTCTTTTTAATTTAAAATTTTTTTCAGTATTAAGGGAAAAGTTTACATATACTACCTTGTGGTCGCTTATTCCATCGACATTTTCAACTTAAACAACTTTTTCAGGGATGTTTGTGGCAAGTAAATCGAGAACATTCTCCTCTCTATTAGGCAAATTTACTATTTGATGTAGTGCGTATGATGCGAACAGGTTAAGCAATGACTCGCAGATATCTTTGTCCCTACCTCCAGACTTATGTCTACATGTTTTCCAATCTATCGATGGTGTATTGAAATCTCCACCTACAATTATATGTCGTTCGTTACTATGGGAATTAATGGACCTGATCTATTTTTTGAGTTCTAATACTGAGTGTACATCGGAATGGGGAGGTCTATAGTAGGCACAAACGTATATTACTTTCGAATTAGCACATTGAATGGAACACCATACACTTTCTATTATATTATCGGGAATAACTTCTATTTTGCTGACTATTGTGTTCTTAACTGCGATAAATACTCCCCCTCCCGGTCGACCCTCTCGATCTCTCCTGTATACCCTAAAATTTACTGTGAAAATTTCACTATCAGCAATATCACTTGTTAACCAACTTTCCGTTCCTATAATTATGCCAGAATTAGTGCTCTCTATAAGGTGATGGAATTCAGGTATCTTGCTTCTTAAATTACGACAATTAACTACCACTACTGAGCATTCCTCTATTTTAATATGTCTGCGTATTGTATTTGTGGGTTTTCTGTTTTCTAAATTATTGGGAAAGTTACAGTTTGGAAATTCATGGGTGTTGTTTTGATTTCTATGTTTTTCCTTTTTCTGTGCTTTCTTCGTCCCGCTAAACCTATACTACGTTGTCTGATCAACTCGTTATTCTTTTGCTATCCTGGTGAATGGCAAGTTATTTAATGGCCCACTATTTGACCTACTCTCTTTCCTAAATATTTCTAAGTTATTGTCATCTATGATGCTTCCTAGGCCCTAAACTTGGTGTACTCTTTATTTTTTTACTTTCTGGAAATGCACTGAATTCGTTTCCACTAACTGACCTACTCTCTTGCCTACCATCTGTCGTAAACTCGCTGGGTATGCTCAACTATCCTGCTCGCTACCTTCTGCGATGCCTCATACGTATAATGGACACCCGAGCGATTTAATGGCACTTGACACGAATCCAGCAACGGCCTAAGGTCCAAGAACCCAGCTATCTCGCTCCCGCAGACATCACTGAGCCTCTGGTTTATGCCTTCGACTCGGCTCCAAACCATCGAACCCCGATCCGTCCTTGGTACCAAAAAATTCGGCCTGGACCGGGTATCGAACCTCGGACCTTTGGTTAGCTGGTCCAAGGCGCAGACAATTACGCTATCCAGGCTTCGAGTAGGCGCAACTCGTAAAACTGTTTTAAAAGCTAAACATCAACGGTAGACGGAGTTCGGTTATCAGTGAGTCAATGACACTGCCTTCTATAATGAAATACGCTGTCGCTCAAACTTTTAAGTATGTCATATCTTTATAGAGGTGAGAGAGAAGCCCAGAGGTGGGGTCGTTATTTACATTAGATGATGACGCAAGGTCGTGTGAATGACGAACAATACAGGCTAACAAAAAAGGCACAAGATGGGACACTGTAGACGATATGATCTACTATTAAAAAGAGGTGCATTGTAGATAGAGTTCAATAATAAATTGGGTGAATATTCAAACATTTGTGTCAGCATGTTGTCCCATTTGCGTTTCTTTCTGGAGCTTAAGGCAGCAAGTATGTACTAGGCTATGTGAGTGGGTAGAAACTGGTATACGACAGACAAGCGATATAATTCCGTAACTGTGAGGACATTCTTACTCCCTCCAGGTAATTATTATGGTTGTGGCAATCATAATTATGAATATCACTGTGAATAGCGTTTGAAATACATTTAGAAGGATTGAGATGTATTTAAGATATATAGAAACTAAAAAGGGTCTCCAAAGTCAAATAATGGGAAAACCAACAATTTTAATCATGAAAGAGGAGTGCTCTCTAATTGAAGAGCGCGGCAAACCATTTCTTTTCACCTACATAGAAATGAAGGGTACTCTTTGGAATCACAATGATAACTCAAAAAATACGTCACTTAATATAAGACGTAGTCCAAACAACCATAGTTCCTGGTGCAGGAAATAATCTTTAAGTCGAGTATCATTACAAGTGCGCCCCCTGCGTGGTCGTGGTCATGTTCATTTTTTTCTGTATAATCATTCATTTTTTGCCTTCCATTGTCTGGATGAATGAAAGAAACTTTATGAAAATAACGCACCTATAGTCGTAACTCATTCAGCTTTTCTATCCTTTTTCTCCCTCTAAGTAGGCTCGAGCATTGTATCACAACCGTAGAGGCAAGTAATTATGGTGACGCAGACAAGGATCGGCTGAGTCGTGACTTAATAGCCACTCTTGCCAGCGTGCATTCTCAGAGATCTCCTTTTTCATTGTGACTCGACGCATGAGATCTGTCTGAAATATAATCCCTAACCACCTCCACAATGAGTCTCTGGGAGCAATGTACCTGACCATGTAATCATAAATTCTAAGTGGAGGGAGCGAGCTTCGGGTAAACAAGTGCTTCGTTAGCTCGTGTGTTCAGGCCAAGCCATGCGTTCAATATCCATATCTCCTCCCTTTCTCTCGGATGCTTAGCAGCCACTTTCCACGAGCAAGTTGTTCCATCGCCCTTTCCCCCAAGCGCCAAAAAAACGCGATTAATTGCTGTTCGCTGTCTACCTCCTGTCAGGTCGGCGACCTCCATTTATTAGCAGCAAGCAAATATCCTGAATAGAATGTCAGTAAAAAAGACAAGGGACATTAAAAATTATTTTTCTTGTTAACTTGTATACCGAAGAACGAGTTTGTAAAGTCTTCATTGCAGCTATTGTGATTACCTTATCTTACTTGGTAAAAACGTATATTGCAACTGATTCGATCGACCATGGACCTCGACGGGATGGGCAATAATACAGGTTTTCGGTAGTAACAAGTAATTTTTTCTACTTTGATACTAACGTGTTATAGTAGGAATCAGTTTTATTAACAAAATCTCGTCTATTACTGTCTGCTTGAACGTCGATGTATGAAGTAAGATTTTATGAAAAAATTAATATTGGTAATATATCATCGTGTAATTGTGAAAATCTTCCATAAATATTTAATTATTCTGAATAAAATAGAATATTTTCTTCTGGACCAAAGTATTGATATGAAATAATTTGAAAAATTTGTGCACGCAAAGAAGGAAATTTTGTTATAATTTCACCGATATTACTTTTCATTTGAGGAAATTTGGTCGGATAAAATGTCTTTATGTTGATTAGTGAATAATAAAACGACATAGACATCTCAATATGACTTCAGCAAAGTGCGAAACGAAACTAGCTTGACTAATACATGTCGTTTCTGAGGCTATAATTATCTCCATATTACACAAAATATTTCCAATTTTATAACAAATCTGGAAAAATTTTGCAAGTTTGTAATATGAATATTTACATAATTTTCCTAAACGTTATATATATATATATATATATATATATATATATATATATATATATATATATATATTATAAAAGTTTGCCAGAGGAAGGCAGACGACAAACACAGAAAACAAAAAAATGATGAACACACTTACAAAGTTTCTTTATATTTCGGTGCCACTAGCACCTTGGTCGCAATATATATATATATATATATATATATATATATATATATATATATATATATATATATATATATATATATATATATATATGGATTAGAAGCTAGGAGATCACATAAGGTTTGGATCCTAGTTAGGTGACCGTATCAGTTGAATTACTTCAATATACGTCTCGGATGATTCTGCTGTGCTGATTTCTATTTGCTCTATTGTTCGCATTTAATTATTCTTGAAATTTTAGTTTTATATTTCCTGAATGGGATGAAAATAGCTAACACTCATACCGACACCTAAAACATTATTTGTAGAAATATTAGGCACGACTGAGTCCATTGACCAGACATGTTAATATGTGTTCCACGAATGTGTATAAAATTAAGGGTTGAATCATCCAAGCTATCAATCAATACATCGATCTACATCGACACATCAATACATCAAATATGATACAACAGAAATACATCAATAAGGTATTTCTGTCGTATCAAATGAAATTTTAGGTATAAAATTAAAAATGAACAGTTCGGGCAGTAAGGTCAGTTCGAATGTCATGGAACTTGAAGAATGCGGAGTTACACTTGAGTATGTTGCGAGACTTGAGAGAAAAGAAATCATGGAGGTTCATAGAAAAAAAATGCCTAACTTCACCGCAGAAGTGCCAGAGCGAGAAAAATGGCTGCTCCGATTCCTTATCCTCAATTCTTTTATCTTCCTGGCCCCAGGTCCTAGTGTTCATTGTACCTACCACCAAATTATGCAGATCATTTTCCACTAAAAAGTTTTAACTTACGTCTTTAGGGCGTGAATGATAAATTCCATATGCCCTGACTCATTTATTTTTTTTATCCATGAGTTGGACGACTAATGGGGAAGCATTGCTGTAATTTTTCCAAGTCTGCAACATTAATGCATTTTTAAACGAAATATTTTTCAGAAAAAGTTTCCATTTGTGACGTGGATGTTGCCCAGAAAAGTCGTCCATCTGGCCTCGCGGCGGAATTCTCAAACTAGATCATTCCGCAATAGCGTGCCTGAAGCCATATCGCCTCCACCCACAGTGGTCTCACCCCACAATTTTTTGCGTCTCGAAGGCAATTATTCACTCAGTGACTTGGCGATATTGCTTCCTCAGAAATGATGAATATCCTAGAAACCCGGGAACTCTAAGTGCAATAACGTTAAGTGGGTCGCGAAAAAAGTATTTCAATTAGCTTGGAGGTAGCCTGTGACTACGACTGCCGTCCTTTTTTACATACTTTTAAGCAACTCTTGAAACATCAGCGTGGTTTGGGAAAAGTTTGCTTCATGCTGTACCTTGAAAGTGAGGTCCATCTCGGAAGTGGCGATGAGAAGCCCTTCTCTCCACTAAAACATATTGCGCTTACCGCGACTAAAATTTGCTGCTAATTTTACCTTACATAGGATATTACTTATGATATGAGATCGAAAATCACTATCACTCTGGGCGTCTGATAAGGACCTGATATCGAAAAATGTGATGAAAAATCCTGTAACATTTTGAAAGCTCATTATCGGGATATTTACTCCTTACTTCAGACCCCTCGATTTCGAGCGTCATAGGGTCGCCACAAACAAGTATAGGAGCGGTTGTAACGGGTGTAAGGGATCTTCTAACGGGTTCGGGGATTCTAACGGATGCAAGGGATCTTATACCTATGAGGGGAATGGAGATAAACTAAAACAATTTATCAGTGGTTAAAATTGACGACCTTAGCTTTAAATAATACAAGTTCCTTTGTGACAAGTTTCTACAAGTAACTTTGTGGTATTCCATTTTTCAGATTATTTAATGGTAACATTTAAAAAGTCTGTTGTATTGTAAATGTTACCATAAAAATTCTCTGACCTTAGCTTTGTTAGCTTAGGTAGTGTAGTACTAAGGAGCCAGTGAAAAGTGCTTTTGAGTAACGTGAGCGCTAAAAAACAATGCTATTTGAGCATGAAGTAATCCAAAACAGACATCAATACCCGATAAAATTTCAGTAAAAGCATTTTTGTCAGTAAATTATGAACAATACGCATGCTTTTTGATATTTTAATCCGTGTTTAGGGCTCGTCAAAATACCTGGCGCGCATGCTAACCGAACCTGCAGAAAAACCCAAATTTAACGCGCCAGATTCTTACGAACATAAAATACGAATAAGAGAATTTCAAACTCTTAGGTTCAAGTTTGCAGTAGTACTGGCCAGAAGGCGCTAAAAGCTATCAAAAGAAGATGTTTTATCTATTGTTGTGAATCATTTTTCGTAAATCGGTACGTAAAAAGACTTGCTCCTTGCTTCAGCAAAAATTAGCTATAACGATTTCAACATTTCTCGGGTTGCATCCGCGTCAGTTGTCATTCAGCACAAGTTTTGCCAGCAGGATAGCTGGCGAAACTGTTGTGCTGAATGACAACTGACGCGGATGCAACCCGAGAAATGTTGAAATCATTTGATCAACGCCGCGGAAACCTGCAAACTAACATTAGTTAAAACGAGTTATTCATTTAAAAATAAATATTAAAAAATAAAATAGTAAATAGTTGATTGAAAAGCACTCACTCTTCTCTCTGACTAGTTTAAATCTTTTCCCGCGCACCATAAGATAGAACAATAGGCAACGTAGCCGTAGTAAAATTCCCGCGCACCATAAGAGAGAACAATAGGCAACGTAGCAAAAGGGATAGGTAGGTGAAACATAGTTAGAATAGTCTGTAGTGCATGGTGCATGTAATGACTACCAATAATCCCTTCCTTATTATGTAGATTTTAACCTGTACTATACCGTAGTAACTAATATTCTATTGTAATAACTACTGCAATTACTTGCAATAACTAATAATCTACTGTAGTAACTAATAAACTATGACCCTATTTTCTAGCATGTCTACATTATATATCCTACTGACATGGCAATAGTGCATGTTTGGTGATCTTCACCCCCTGCCACACACCCTCGTGGTGGCTCGCAGGGTATTACGTAGATGTAGATGTAGATGTAGATGAATCTATCAGTGAATTTTTTTGCATTTGTTATGCTGGTTATTCTATTTTTGTGTCAGTGGTACCCATGGCAAATGGTCGACAAATTTCTGAGTTAGCCAAGAATTACACGGGCTCCCCTTTAGCGACACAATTTTATTATTCAACTGTGGGTACAAAACAGGGCGGATACCGTGACTCCGACGTGAGGCTTTTGCCGAGGGCACGTGCGCTTTCGTGTCTCCGACGTGTCCTGACGAAGCCCCACGAGAGCGGCAACGGTTTGTCTTTATGCCGGTGTAAATGGTTGAGGAGAACGACGAGGGTTGGCTGTAATGCAGTGCGTGTGATTGACGACGGATTCCAATTTTACGAGACATGCACTCCATTAATGTTTATTTTTCCTCCAATCTGGTTTTTTAGTCGCTAGATATTGATTTTTGAAAAATATTCCACGTTCGTGTTAGTCTCTTAGGGAAAATATTCCCCCAACGATTGGAAAACACTATATCTGTTTTTCCCTTTGAAGTGGAAAAAATATATAACAGCAATTCATGTTAAAAATTTCGGATGCAAATCGATTCGGAATCATTAAACGACGTGAAACTGTTCAACCCCAGGGTTATAGTCCATTACGTAAAAAAGTTTACAAGTAATAATGGAACAAATTGAAGGGAATTTGGAAAATGTGTGAGCTTATTGATTTTCATGTTATCGGTACCAGTAAATGCCGGAGAATAAATATGCTGCCCTATTTACGTAATTTTCTAGCAGTCACAATGGGCCTCCTTAATTAATAAACTACCCAAAATGCATCGGAAAGAAATAAATGAGGTTCAATTGTAATCCCGATGAGATGTGTCAGCTTAAAGGCCACAACCGTGTAAATTCAATTCGTTGGCAAAATCAACCCCGAAATGGAGCAGTGACATGCAGGAAGTGAGGAAAAGAAAGAAAAGATACGTTAAAGTCGATGGAAAGGTCTGTAATTGCTGATTAAGGTGACATCCCTGATTAGTTAAAATAATAAAAGAAAGAGAAATAGAAGAATGGTAAGAACTAGGGTCCGGAAAGCCACGGGAATGAAGAAAGGTTGCTGTGGTGGGTGAGTCTTTGTGATGAATTGGTATCAGGTACAACATAAAACATATATGGAAAACTCCTTTGTTCTTATTCCTGTTGTGAAAGCTAATAATAAACTCATGATGAGTGAGGCGCATTTAGATAATTGTTAAAAATGAAAATAAAGTGCTCATTATTCGGCACGAGTAAAATTCTTAATTAACGGTTAAGTGACGACTGCGGTCGCTTAAGACGAGGGATTTAATTTTTTGAATAATTTGGTTCGTCAAGTTCCATAAGTCAAGATCACTTAGGGAAACATTCGTGAGGCAATAAAGTAGAAATAGGAATGTCGCGAGTTTGTGAAAGATAATAGTGGTTTGAACAGCTAGGAATAATGATTTCAGCAAAGGACTTTTTCGGAAAATTAACAAGAGGCGTTTCTCCTCCGAGATAATGATGATCAGATCTAAAAAACGAATACTTTTATCACCCCTTTTAATCAGGGACGTTGTTGTCAGAGCTGAAAATTTGTAAATAACATTTTGGGAATGGATAGCAAAAAGAAAAAAGAAAACGC
The DNA here is from genome assembly GCA_963169105.1 of Ceriagrion tenellum. Lineage (NCBI taxonomy): Eukaryota > Metazoa > Arthropoda > Insecta > Odonata > Coenagrionidae > Ceriagrion > Ceriagrion tenellum. The sequence goes on from OY720636.1 coordinate 83,715, forward strand.
GAATCTAGCAATATTACCGTTCTGACGTACCTGGAAAGGCGAATGTTTATACTATACCATAATTTAGTTCCTCTTGGAGATGTTTCCGTTTCACACACAAAGAGAAAAAAGTTAGATTCGAGGAAAAAATGATGCGAGAATCCTCTTCCCTTCGTCACTCTCATGGATAATCGAGGAGGGAGAAACATCGGGCGGCTCTGCGTGTGAACTCGTCACAATAAGCGTCTACGCTACACAGGGATCACGTCCGAAGAGACAAAGGATGGGAGAGAGACAAAGAGAAAGACCGGAGAGCAGTATGCTTGGTGGTTTCAGATCTTTTTACAGGCCAAAAGCCGTAAATCGCCGCTAGAAATCTCAAAATGGGCTCAGTATCAAACGAATCGGCTTCTTCCTCGGAGTAAAATCGATTGAAACAGGCTTCAAGGCCGTGTGAGAGGAAGAACCTGACTTTGCAATGGCGATATATCTTTTGCACTCAAATAATGTTATGATCGTGTACAAGATCAGGTGATCATGAACGCACTAATGGGTGCAATCACTTATCAGAGGAAAATAAAATTCCGCACTAAAGCATGCGTCGAGCGGGATACTTTTATACCTGCACTCTCCTCTGAGTTACACATACCGAACTGATTTTGGATCTGCTTCACCTAATGCCGCCGGGAAATCTAGTTTGGCCTTTTGTTATCGTCTATTTCAAGAGATTGTGGTCTAATCAGAGGCGTGATAGCATTTTATTAGCGTTAGTACACGCGATGTTGCAACTTCAATACATACCTAGCGTATGAGGAAAATGATATGATCGTTCTGATGAAGGCTTCCGCGGGGCTTGGATGTAAGTCGAATACGCTTCCCGGAGGCGAACATTATCCACAAAGAAAAGAGAATAGCGTAAAACCCCAAAAACTTCAACAGAGACGACGACTACCCAATTTCCGCTGCTTGTAAAACACAACTACAAGAAGAACCGAAGCGGACCAATCAGAGAAGGGGACCGCAAAAAAATGGCGCGAAAACCATCCTACATAACACGGCGGCTCCCGAACCGGATTGTCACTGGACCTGAGGAAACCTGCAGGATAGCCGGCGAAATATCGTCCTCATCATAAATCAACGCGGTGGAAACCATGGAAAACGGATTTGACTGATATGATCGTTCTCTAAACTTACGCTTCCTCTTAAATATCTGTTTTCGAATTTAACGAATTTATAGAGCCAGTCCCACGAATAGCGAGAAAGAATATCTCACAACTATTGGCGTTCACGAGTTGAATGTCAGAAGCGAAAACACATAGGAAGTTTTTAGGAAACACATTTTATCGCCATCATACTCCAGTCCATTAAACAGTTATTTTTTTGCAAAATTCCAGACTATAGCTGAGTTTCCTAAAAGGTAATACAACAAGTTGGCTGAAAAGCCTTGCTGGCAAATTATTTTCTTAGTAACGCTGGCTTACCACACAAAAGCAAATATGCTGTGGTCACCTTGTATTTCTATCATTTGTGGTTGGGGAGTGTGTGAGTATTCGTCTGAGATAATGTTATACTACCTGTATCTATTCGCATGATGCTTGAAGTGGTAACAACCTGTCGAGTTTTTAGTTTCACTCAGTGGGGACTACTTCCGATTACCGATTTTTTTCCTTAAAGCGTATGGAGATGTTATCCTGTATCTTCTAATAATAGTAGTATCACGACTGTCTTTTGTCTCCAGCATTCGACCACTATTGTAACTAGGAGGGAATATTTTTCTGGAATTTATTCATATTGTTGCAATGAAAACTTACAATACTATTGTAGAGGTTCCTCAAGGTTTATGATAAAACAAAACATAGGCCACCATTGGTCTGGAATTCTCAAATGTTGTGACTTAAGTCATTACTCGTGATTAGACCACGAATCTCTGAACGACTAGAAATAATTCCCACTCTGTTAGGAAAAACTTAGGATTAGAACTTAGGAAACCAAGAGATTAATTAAACTGAAGGTTCCATACTATTGCGCCATACGGAAATAAATATGAAAAAAATGCATATGCCGTTGGGTTATCAAGTGAAAGCAAATGTTACGGTCAAATCTTGAGCGTACCATACGTGCGAGCGGGGCTGTTTTGGGTCAGCTATCTGACAAGGTCAAGAAATGGTGGGTAGCATATGATATGGGTAATTTAAAAGAGTTAGGAGTGTATTAGATAGAAAATCACTATGGGGAGATATTGTAACTGGAAGACGATAGCCCTGGAGTGGGTGTGGTGGGTATTGGAAGATGGGATGCTCATGGCGTGTGAGTGTGGGAGTCAGCCGCAGCCGGAACGACGAGTGACGGATTCAAGAGGTGCTATCGGCGTGAATCAAGTGGGAAGATGGTAATTTTTGGATTGATGTGATGCGCGTTAACGGTCAGTGTATTGGAGAAGTCAATTATAATTGACCTGGCGGCAAATCCAAGAATCTATGGAGCACGGTGCGTCTCTGAGCGCTTGAGCGAGCGAGCTCGAACGAGAGAAAGAATGGGTGGTGAGCAAGAAATGGTTGGTCTGTTGATTGCGCTAAGACTTTGTGCAACTAAATAGATAGATGTAATTCTTCTTGAACATAATATGTTGAGACACTTTATGAAAACTCATGTTGATCGGAGGATTGCCAAAACTTTTTATACTATGACCAAAAAAATACACGGGGCGATAACTTCTGTACGTTGTATCTACTCCGTTAATAAGACATGACCTGACCTTAAAGCCTTGCGAATATTTACGCCTATTACGCGACCCAAAATGTGGTCGGGTTCAAATGCTTGGTAGCTATTAGATTGAGCATGTCGTCAATCAACGCGCTGCCAAGACTTTATTTCTAAGATGATAGCAGTCACGCGTCATTTGAACGCTTCCATTCCCCTTGGCGTAAATGTACGCTATTAGCGCCAGTGTTGTTTGCTTATGAAAGTGGTCACATTGAGGATAAATCATTTTTATCGGTTTTTAATATGTTTCATTTTTGCTTCAAAGCTAGCAGTAAATTTTTAAACCTATAAGGTTCTAATGTATGTCGAAATTTTCTGGTAAAGGCTTTACAATGAAGAGGAGACAACTCAATGCATGCTTCAAAAACTGCATTTATTATTTTGCATACCTGGTGTGAAGTACTTCATTTCCTGCCTTATTTCATTGAGAATTGTCTAAAGTTTGTCACCATTTTTACTTTAGGTGGAAATTCTGAAAGCAAAGCAAGCTTGTTCTTTCCCTCTTTCCTTTTCTTTTCTTCTTTCCTATCTTCCGCCTTCCGCGGCACTGAAACTCTGTTTTTGTACATATTACGAGTTTGAACTGGAATTGATTCAGTTTGATGAACTGAGCTTTCACATTTGACTGTTCTAACATTATCGTTCTATGGTGAGAAGTCAAGGACATAAAAGGAATAATAACTGTTAGATCCAAAGGAAAGAAATTCACAATTATTAATAGTAGACTTTCAGGTGTAAAGTGCAAATAGATCGTAGATAAAAGCCCAATTTTTTCAAGATTAATGGAAAGAATTTTCAATGAATGTAATTTTAATAATGTATGTAATTTTCCTAGGATTCATAGAAATGAACTGTAAAAATACTTTCTGCAAGAGTTTCATCGCGCTTAATTTGATCAAACACAATAGGGCGTTGTCTTCCACTTGTTGCTTCTCATCCTACTTTTTCAAATTGCCTCCGCTCTATCAGTATTTTTCTATTACTATGGACATGTGGGAGAAGGCACCGGAAATTACTCACAGTGCGCGTTCAGGTGAGCTTTTCATTACTTATTACTACAAGCACATGCCCAATGATGACTATGACTGAGACTGATATTGAGGTCGGCAATCGGCAAATATACAGGGTGTTGCCAAAAAATGCCGACAACGGAGGTGAGGTAGTACATTGAAATATCTTATTCATTTTTTAATTGGGTACCAATGTCCGGAAATGATGCGTTTTCACACTATGAGTAGCTAAGAGTTCCGTTTGAATACTTGACATTACTGCCACAGTCACATCAACTTCTCAAAATATCCACCTTCCATCTCATTGCAGAGCGTACATCGGCGGTGTAACGATAGGCACACACGTTCAAATACACCTGGCCTCGTTTGAATTATTTCTGCAGCAGCGTGGATTCGGGCTATAAGATCCATACGTGATTCTACTGAGTCTGATTAACAGACTGTTTCATGTCGCCCCACAAAAAGTAGTCGAGAGGGTTAAGATCAGGTGATATCCGAGGCCATTGGATTGCCTCTGCCAATCCATCGATCCGTCATTCTTTCACGTATCACGGTTTCCGTACCTATGAGGTGTTATCAAGTAATGAGTCTTCAAATCCTTCGAACTAACACTAATCTTGAGACATCATTAACTAGTCATAGTGTGAAAACGCATCATTTCCGGACATTGGTACCTTATTAAAAAGTGATCAACATATTTCAATGTACTACCTCACCTCCGTTGTCGGTGTTTTTTTGCAATACCATGTATATAAGGCCTGCCGAACGTTCTGGATGTAGGTTCTCAAAAATTCTTATGTATTCTCGAAGACCCAGGCGAGCCCGCTAGAGGGAGGGCGAGAGGAGACGAGGATCCACCGAAGAATGAATACACTTTCGCGTGGACGAGCGCCGGTCTCCTGCGTTAGAAAGGGTCGAATGGCATCACAGGCATATTTTCCACCATGTAGAAGCACTTCCGGGTATTCCATAGGAGGGTGAAGAAACAAATATAAGGTTCATTTCCTTCTCTTGCTATGCTCTGCCTTATAATGCTTCAATTCTTTCTCAAAAATAAGTCCTCTGTCTTTAAAGTTCTTGATAAGGTTTCTTTATCCCACATTTTCTTCCCATTTATCCTATTTCGCTGGTTCAATAAATGGTCGACGTGTGCGGGAATGTGAGGAGGAAGCTGCCTTTTCTTCTGCCTTCCTTAAATACACCACACAGAAGCCCATGACTCCTTCAATAGAATGCCAAACTTCTGTCAATAAAGATGAACAATTTGAATAAAGTCATTTTTTTCAAGGCCCTTTCAATGAACTCCACGGTACAATTTTTACCACAAGTATGAGTAATGCAGAAATAGTATTATAAAACTTATAATACCGTTGATACATACCTTCAGTCTATGCTATGTATATGCATTACGTGTTCATTACCACAGGCAAGAAAACAGACAGTCAAAAAGGCGACTTTAGACCTTGCGAGCAAAGACGTCAGTAAAGAATGTGAAGTAAAAGCAAAATATCTTTAAACTGCCATTGTCTCCAAGCAGTACTAGAGACACTTACTTGTCATTCCGCCGCTATCCTATCTCTAGCGGCCTTTCAGGAGGATCTTGTCCTGACAAGGCTTCAAAAGAATTCTTTCCCAGCCTGCTTTTGGAAGTTCAGAATTCCCGCCTCTTCTTTTTTCTAAATTCTTGGTCCGTCCTCCGTCTATGGGATAGTTGCTCATGGACGTGTCTTGGGTTTCACGAGAACACTCAGTGACGGACAAGATGGCAAAGGACGTGCCTGGATGCCGTAACACCTCGTGTATAGGAACGGAATGGATGGGTTTCTGTTCGTGCTGTTGGAATAAAAATTTCGCAGATGGCGTTCGGAACTCCCTCCGTATTGGTCGGGGCGGAAGCGGAAGGAATCATAATGCTCCTCTAGAAGTTTTGTAAGGGAAATAAATCGAAAGTTTCGAGTACACAGCTCTCCTGAATGCTGTCATTCCTTCAAATATTGAGCTTGAAGAATTTTTCTAAGTCATTTCATGTGAGAGGTCAAATAGTTAGCAATGCCTCAGAATTATTTCTTTTGTAAATTCGTGGCTCTCGATGAATACTGGAAATAAGAACAATATTCCATTAGACTCTCAGATTTCTTGTATCTTCATTCGTTGGGGTAAAATCCTTAAGCACACAATTGGTTTTTTTACTTTTTTGCTGGTGATGTTACTCAATTTGAAAATGAGGATTTAAAACATATAATCAAACCTTTACGTTTTGATGCTTTTCGAAGAAAAAATAAGGATGGTGGACTCGCAAACATTCATGCAAAAAACAAATTGCCGTTCGAGTGACGCTCCCACCTAATCACAGGTGTAATCCGTAATGGGCTTGGTTTTTACTTGTATTACCTTTTGTTGTATTACCTTAGCTCCATATTTAATACCCCATCATGGTTTGCAGGACAAAGATCGTTATTTAAAGGAAGTAAGGCGGATGAAGAAAAAATAAACATGCCGCGTTATGGATATCATATTGCAGTCATTGCAGAGGAGCAATGAAACCTGCAGGCAGTCAGGATATAAAACAAAGTAATGAATAAAGAAATAAAAGAAAATATCATAATTGGGATTGACGGAGAGAACATAAAAATCCTAGTACGTAGAAGACTGTAGTTAAATGCAAAGTTTAGGCTACGAGGAAAGATGCTCGAACTAGTGGATTTCTACACCTATCTGGGGAGCTGCAAAATTTGGAATGGAAGAAGTGCAATGGACCTCCAAATAAACGTTAGCTCAAGTAAAGACATGCTAAGTGTCTGTTTAAAGTGAATAGGATTAATCATAAGGAAGCAGCTACTGAATGCATTCTATTGGAGTTTCCAGCCTTGTGGCTTAGAGACATGGAGCATTGAAAAACTTGGTCAGAAGATAATTGTCTGTCAAACCTTCGTGCAAGGGGCGGAGACTAAGATAAAAAAGAATTTGAACTAGAAAAGCCACAAGAACATGAAGGAATTAGCGGGGATAAGGTCAGAATGAAGGACGCCAATCGACCAATCTTAAGAATGACTTACGATGATGAATGGCAAAGGTGCTCCCCGGTTATTTTCATATACCGTGTTTTTCATTTTCCACATCGATTGCAAGGGGGTAGAAGGGGGATAACTGAAGGATATAGGGTTGATTTATAGAGGCAGAAGTTCCCTTGCCCTCCCATTAAACGAGTGATGGTGACTTTACTCTCGCCGGACCGTGAGAAATTTTGTTCCCTTTAACCTTTTAATGGTGCCGCTTTAAGCCGCTGCCTCGTTTTAATACAAATTCCTTCTAACGCTGATAAAGGAGCACTAACAGGTCGACAATATTTTTCTAATCGACGCGAATTATCTCCAACCGACCTTCTCTTATCCTCCCTTTATTTTACCCTCCCACTGCTGAAAAGCACCCCTTCCAACCCCAATTATACCCTTTCCACTGACTCATTCTCGAAATAATATAATGGCCGTGGTTAGTTCCCGAGGGTGGTGGCAAGCTGGCCGGTAAATTTGTTGGTAGCGTGGAGAAGAGAGAACGAACTGCCCTCCACCGGATACTCGCCACGCGCCTCTAGTCAGCTGCACAATCCCTCCCACCTAGTGGCTCTCAACCTCTCTTTGCCCTCTTACAATAGATCATAATATAATCCCACGTTAAAATATTTGAATAAATGATTACAATGATAAAATATAATTGATTACCATATTTATGAATATATTTTAATATAAGGTATTAAATTAACATTTTTGAGCGAAATTAAAAGAATAAAAATGCAATAAAAATTAAATTTTTATAGAATTCACATAATCTACATGGGATAAATTTATACTGAATAGTGGTTCCAAATCCACCCAGGTTGGATCCCATCGCTTTCTTCTATACCGGGCAACACAGTGCCAGGATTTCATCCATCGCATAGCGATACAAATGTTGCACCATAAAATATTCTATCGCCACATGTGTTACCTTTCATCGTATATCGTATTTCATTTCATGTAGGATTGAAAAAAATTAAACATCACTTTAGTGTCTCCAGTATACCGTAAGTATGTCTTCAATTTGACACGTCGCAAAGTTATTTAACCTTTATCTACGCCTCTTTCAGTAGTCTTTATCTACCCTTTCAGTAGTCTATTTTTTCTGCTTTCTTAGGTTAAAAATGTATTTTTGTATGTATAGTGTACATAGTTTTCATTTTATTGGCCTCTTATGAAAAAAGTCACGTCGTTGGATTTACGGCGCCGCTGCGGCGCCGAGAGTTTCCTCGTCGCAATGTCGGGGACTGCACTCTCAATACTAATTTAAAAGTTATTATGTTTCGTATGAAATGGTATCTTCTATTTATAATCATAATATTTTAATGTTTACCCTTAATAAACAAAATTTAATTGTTTAACAAAGGGAAAATTTTTCTCTGCCAATTTTGCTTCCTCTTTTATCTAATAATCATAATTTTTGCCTGTTTATAATGTTCATCGACAAAACTTCATCTATTTGCAAGAATAATTCTTAGAAACTCATGGCTAGTCTATGGGTGCTTTTTTCCATGGCCTTTGGAATTTTTTGGTTTGGGTACCTTCTCCGCTCCGCGTCCCTCTTCCGCGTCCGCGTACCTGCTGCGGAGATGGTCACCTTTGGGGACATTCCAGGGTTACTATGTATAGAATTATACCAAGCAGCAATCCCAAGAAAATTTAACGTCAATATTTTTTCAGAATTCATGCAATAACGCCTCTTTACCTTCGTGTAGAAATTTCCCGGTGAATGAGTAGCTGAGGCTCGGGACAACAATTCAGAAGTTGACTGACCACCGTGAAGAACACATCGCACGGTTGGTGTTATGTTTCGTACCTCTCATTCGAAAATATTCCTTTGCAGCTGCGATAGTCTTCACAAAATTGCTGGCGATAATTGTATTTCCCAGGACGTTACTGTTTACCTATGAATTGACATTGACAGAACTTACATGGTAAAAATCTTTTCATGATGAACAAACACATAGAAGATTTACCACACAGTGAAAATTTGTAAATATATGTCTCGTTTCTTTGGGTACTCAAATGCACAGAGGTTTTAGTCGTCCAATGTTTATTAACGTGAAGGGGTGAGTCAGGAGGAGAAAGGTGGGTAATTCCATGGAGGTTGTTTTGAGGTGAAGTGGTGGAGATACATGGTGGTGGGTCGACTGCCGAGGATCAGGGAATACCGGGATCGTTAGGCCAGATAAGCTTAGAAAATCCGTATAGTGAAGAAAGGTTGAGAGTGCAAGGAGGCAATTAGACACAATAGGCTGCTCTTTCTTCATCCTTCCATCGCTGCGTGAGGGCCAGGGAATCCGCGCCTTATCGCAAAGCACCCCGGGGTGGCCCTCCCTTCATTCCGAGAAGGTCTAGCTCGGGTGGGTCGTTGGAGGTGGGGAGAAGTTCAATCAGTTTTTGGGGGAGGAAAAAAGAAGGTGGAGGATGAAAAATAAGGAAGCTTAGTGGGAAAGTACGGATGGTCTCAATGTTAGGGTCAGTGCAATGCTACGGAAAGAAAAGGTGAGGGGTGTCCTCCCAGCATGAGGGTATTTTGGTCACCCCAGAATACTAGCTCCTCCTCCGCCGGTCCATCACGCAGCGTCGGACCGAAGAAAATAGACACCATCGTATTCCATGTTTATTCTATTTCCTGCTCCTTCCTTAACACCTACAATCCAAACTTCTTAGAAATAATTATTTTGGCCTTTCCCACCAATCCAGAAGCAAAAACCCATCTGCCGCACTCCCCCGCATCACTTTTACCTGTCCATCTCTACGGAGACATCATCATTGAGGGAATGGGCTCCGCTGTTGGCCAAAAATACCGGTTCTTCTAGCCCCCCCTCCAATGCGGCGCTGGACTCTTTGACGCGTTGCTGATTCTTCCACATTCCTCATATTTCACAACCCATCTGACTTTCATCCTTTCTTTTTTTTAGAAATTGCAGGATATAAGCTCCCAGAATGTCCGTTACATTTGCCTTGATCGTCAGAATATAGCCCTTAAAAATCACGACGTTATCACTTGTCTCTTCTCACTTCACCTCCTCTTTTTCAATTATTAACGTTTAAGAACTCAGACTTTTGCGCACACTACAAAGATAAAACATGTAGGTGGACGTATTGAAGCAAAATTATTTTACATGGACCCATCCGACTTTTATTCGGTCCTCATTTTTAGTATTTTGGTACATAAAAAATAAAACAATGTGGACATGATAAAGCGGAGTTTATCCAGCATTGCATATAAGAAAAAATATTTAAAACAACCATTACACACGAAATTAAAACCTTAATTTGAAAATAACCGTCTAAGGGAGCAAAAAGAGAGAGTATTATGACAACAAACGGAAAAGAATGCAGTGTTAAAGATTTTTAGCTATAACTTCTGTAATAATGGGTTAAATCTTGCCAAAAATGGTTAAAAATAAATAAAATAGAAGTCACCAGTATTATCAATCAGAAAACATGGTAAGATAGGCCAAGTTTCAAAGATAATAACAAAATATAACGCAGCGCCGCTGCGGCGCCGTAAATCCAACGACGTAACTAAATTCGTAAATCCATATGAGGGTTAACAGTCCCTTCCCTTTTCACTCTCTCCTATCTATTCCCTAATTTTCGGACTCCTTGCCGGTCAGACTTCCTTACAGCTCCACATCTTCTCCAGCCTTCTTCTCCTCGAAAAAAATTCTGGTGATATTATATTTTTTCCTATAAATATCCGGAAATTTGAAATTCTAGGACAAACCATGGTCATACATATGTTTTAATGCAAAGATTCTATTCATTGTAACTTAATTTTTATATTTTATCAAAAATCTTAAAAATTTTACTAGCATAAATAGGTAAGGCTTTTTCTTGGTAGAATAATGAGTTTTCTTCTAGAGAAGCGAATACATTTTTTATTGCCTGTACAATTTTTAGATCCTTCTTTATAGTGATTTTTAATCACATAAAAAACGACTTATTTCTTCTAGTGTATTGATAATGGCTTATCTCTCTCGTATACTTTAATCATGACTTATGAAATTTGCAACCATTTAACTCTAGATAAAGTGATAGTGTTTATCCTCGTTATGCGATTTTTGTTGTGCTAGAAGATAGCCATTGATATTATTGCTAGACCTTGGATACCAGGCAGTGCCTTGGTTACCTCCTCTTCTCTATTTCTTTACCCATAACAAGAAAGAAGAGCCCTGGGGCGTCGCTTAAGACGTGGTAATTCCCATAGTTTCCTTAAATGCACAACTCTTTTCTGATATTATACATATTTTTTCAATAAATAAGTCATCTTTCCTCTTATAAAAAAATTAGGCATCACGCCGATATCTCTGGCATACTGCTAATTAAAGTAGATACGTCGTAATGTTATCAACGCTCCTGTAGACAATCCCTTCCCATTTTCCCCTTTTCTCTCTACCTTTCACTCTTCCCTTCTCCTCAGACATCCTTCCTATTTCATTTCGACTTCTTTCTTCTCTTCGTCCTTTTTGAAATACAGATGCTATTGAACACTATTCCTGTAAGTTTATGTAATACTGTAATTTTACAACACGGAAGGTATCGGGAGTTTTATACAAACTTTAAGCTGTAAAAACCTTTAACTGTACTGTAATGAAAGCAAAGGACATTTTTTGGAAAAGAAAAATATCTAGTATTCCAGAGAAGAAAATAAAGTCTATAAAGGTAATGCAGTTTTTATTATTCTTCTTTTAAGAGAATTTCAAACTTAAATGAAATCAGAACATAATGAAAAATGTAAGCTGTTCAAAGATAAGACATACTTTTTCTTTCTCTTAGTCGTCAACTGTTATAAGCAACGTTGTTAAACGAAACAAGGTTCATGCAGTTATAGATTTTACGTCAAATTTCCCTTAGCTTAGCTTTTTAGATGATATTAAATTAATTTATATAAGTAATTGAAATGTCTGCCGACTAAAAACTTAAGAAATAGAAAATTGGGAACAATTAATTTTTACGCCTTAAAATAATGGTGAAAATATTGACATCATGTCTAGGCCGGAGAAATTTTTTTATAGTTCAAATCGCAGTAATTTTTTTCAGTAGTAAATAATCCATTACCTACTAAAAATCAGCAAGTTATTTCATGAAACTACTCACATTTCTTGGTTTTTCAATTACTCCAACATGTGGATTTAAGCTATTCGTTTTTTATGTCATGGTAGTTCAGCACTTTCCATAAATGAAAAACTAAATTTCTTGATATTTAATTTTACCCAGTCACAATTCCAGTATTAGTGGCTAAAATCTAAAGTTCTTATGCAAGCTTTGCATTATGTGTTTCACTTGAATATATTTAAGGAAATTATCCCAGTGGAAATCGTCGCGGCATTTTAGTCTTTTTTTACATAAAATATTCCATGGTTTCAATACCTCTCTGAATGTCGGGTGGATTATGAAATAAGAAATGTTGAAATAAGAAATGTTTGAATTTTTTTAACGTGAAATTTAAATCGGACAAGGGTAAAATACCTATTCCTTATAAAACATTTCAGTTGAATTGCGATGATTAATTTTAATTTTGAGCTATTTTTTATGCCTTTTGGCTAAGTAAATAATCATTTCCCGAACAATGATTTTCTGTGTAGATATTTGTTCACAGGTTGACGAATATGCTTTACTAATTTGCATATCTCAGTGGCATCATGATAATGCTAACAATGTTAAATTAGATTTAGATTTAGTAGCGGTGGAGTTCCTCAAGGAGGACCTGAGTCACCTAGTCCTGTTGGTCCTTTGTGCTGACCACCTTGTTTGTATCACCCAAAGAGACTGGTGGCCTTGCTGAAGGCCAGAATGTCCTCAATGGGGATACCCCTAACTTCAGCTGGTTCCAGAAAGGGAGATCCCAGGTGTCTAATTCTAGCCCTCATCAAGGCCGGACAGTCACAGAGAACGTGAGATGTTGTCTCGTCCTCTTCTTCGCACCACCTGCATCTGGCAGAATCCACCAGCTTCAGGAGATGGAGGTGCCTCATGACGTGATAGTGTCCCGTTAGGAGTCCCACTATCGTACGTATTTGACTTCTATTTAGTAAAATGAGTCTTCTAGCCAATCCCAGTTTTGGTCCTTCAATCAGGAGCTTGGCTTGTCTAAGCCCCTGTGTGTTCTGCCAGATCTCAGAATGGCGGGCTAGGTGCCACTTTTTGATCTCTGTTATCCCTGTTGAGGGTGCAATTGGGATGAAAGGCTCGGGTCCTATCGGTGAGTGATTTGAGCCTTCTCAAGCGAGTTGATCCGCTATCTCATTTCCGGTTATGCCCATGTGTCCTGGGACCCAGAAAAGTTCTACCTTTCCGAGACTATTCAGTGAATTGAGCACATTGCGGCATTCAAGAAGTAGTCTTGACTTGCACCATGGTGACACCAGGGCCTTTAGGGCAGCTTGGCTGTCAGAACATATGTGAATTGGTCTATCTTTGAGACCTGTTTCCTTGACGGCGTGATCGTAGGTCAGCAGAGCATAGACCTCTGCTTGAAAGACCGTTGCATATACTCCCAACGAGATGGTGAGTATTTTGTGTGGGCGCTGGCAATAAATGCCAGCTCCTGCTTTTCCTTCCTTTCTGGAGCCGTCGGTAAACCATAGTTGGTCACCATTATGGAGGTCTTTGTCCCTTTTCTTTGTCCACCACTCCCTTCCTGGGAAGTGGATTTTGAAAAGTGGGGGTGTGTCAATGAGTAAAGCTGTTGTTGAGTCCGAGCGCATCTCAAAAATAGGGCTTGACTCCCTGAGCTCCAGCCATATTTTCCTGTGTCCGAATGGGTTTCCCCTGTCGTTCCACTGTCCCAGTCTCTTGAGACGGTATGTTTCTACCCTGGCTTGGGCTTCTGCTTCCACGTTCAGTGGAGCGAGACCCAGTAGGGTTTCCAGAGCCAAAGAATTGCCATTCTTGAATGGTCTTCATTGCCCCCGTGATGCCCATACAAGCCATTCTTTGCAGGTGGTTCAATTATTTCTTTGCAGTGCATTGCCGCGTTTTCCTCCACCAGACTATTGAACAGTGTAGAAAGCTGGGTTTTACCACTGCAGAATAAATCCAGCTGATCGCCTTTGGTTGAAGTCCCCAGGTTTTGCCTAGGGCTCTCCTACATGTCCATAGGGAGGCACATGCTTTCTTGGTTTTCTCCTCAAGGTGTGCCCCCCAGTTAAGTTTGGAGTCCAGGAGGACTCCTAGGTACTTTACTGTTGTTGAAGGTTGTAGGAGCCTTCCTTGTAATGAAGGAAGTATGAATCCTTCTCTTTTCCTCTTATTGGTAAACAATAAGGGTTTCGTTTTTCCTGGGTTCACAGTCAGCCCTGTCTCATTGCACCAGCTCATCGTTTTATCCAGGGCTTTCTGCATAAGTGTTGAAACGGTATTGAGGTATTTACCAGTGATGAGTATTACTACGTCATCAGCGTACCCCTGGGTGTAGGCTCCTGCCTTATTCAATGTTGAAATGAGGCCATCGACCATCATGTTCCATAGCAGTGGGGACAGAACTCCTCCCTGAAGGCATCCACGAGTCACAGCCACCTCCATCGTACTCTCCCTTAGAGCGGCCTTGACGATTCTTTCTTCAAGCATTAGCTTGATCCAGTTGACAATATGTGACTGAACGCCATGTCTTCTGGCTGCGAGGCAGATTTGATCAAATGATGTGTTTTTAAAGGCTCCTAACGTTAAATTAAGAGAACCGGAGGTTCTTAGTTCCCTTTGGACTATTTTACAATGATTCGTCCATGAGAAAATACAGTTTATTGATAAAAGTTAGGGAAGGATAGGGCGCCCGCAGCCACATCAAATACCAAAATCATTCATATGGGCGCATTTATCCTAAACATAAGTAACTCAATGTTTTTGCATTTCAAAATTTTACACATTTTATCAATCCGACCTAGTGTCATGGTTTAGAGTTCAACCTTATATGTATACATATGATAATTTTAATCTGTCAAAACTCCTCACGGGATATAAATAAAAATTGAGAAACGTGTAAAGTATTTCTTTATATCCGTGATAGACAGTAAGTCGATTCCCCCTATATACGTCGTCTGTGATTGTTTTTATGCATTAACTATACAAAATAACTTTACTATCAAAATACTGAATTATTTAAAAGTGCTGTCCTCCTAAATTATTTAGAAAAAAACAGATATCAATAGTTACGCCTTTTTTATTCAGAAGATGGAAAGTTAGCCATGTACCAGGAGCAGAAATGTATAATAATTCCGTAAGTAAGTATACAGACTGGTACAAAGTAGACTGTCTTCACTGATTACCTCCTCATCTCTCCAGGTTATTGTTGTGTTATTCCCGCCCCTTTTATGTCATAAACTAACTCCTTTCACTACCAAAACGCTTCCTTCCTGCTCTGGGTACCCTCCTACATCCGCACCTCCCAAGAGATTATTCGCGGTTGACTCCATGTCTCCAAACACCACACTTCCTCTTCTGCTCTCATCACCCTTGGTAGACTCTCCCGCAGCTGTCATTCACTACGTCCTACCCCTTCCCTTTTAACTCATCTGTTCGTTACCAGAGGTCACAGAACTCCATAGTAGTTCCGAGAATGAGATGCTCACAACTTGTGAGTTTGTGTGTTCCAGGTTCCAACAACACCGCAGCCTATACGAACTTTCGGCGGTGGTCGATATTACTTTCCCCTATTAAAGGCGGTGGTATCAATTATCCGGTTGTTTAGATGCATGTAGAGGATCCCGAAGAAGAAGTATACGGCTCAGCCAAGAGAAACTAGGTTTTATCAAAAGTTTAATGGGAAGGTCCTAGAAAGAAAATGTGAATGATATGCTACTTCGCACTGATGAGGCTAGACCTCGTATACACCACGAGCATCAGAGATGCTGGACAGCGATTTAACCTGGAAAATAAATAAAATAATTACAGAAGCATTTCTCAAATAAAAATCAAGCTATCGGAGCTGATTTAATTGAGAGCCTCTGAATCATGAAATTTTCAGAATGCGTTCCGCTTAATTTTAAAAATTGATATTGAAACTCGTGTAGAAATTTTCTTCTTGAAGGCTGTTCAAATATTATGTAATAATAGATTGCCTAAATGATATTGCACTTCTCTGGATAGGAATTCCAAAACACTATAATTACATGAGTTTCGCTTCCTGACAAACGCTCTGAATTCGTAAATATAGGTGAGTCATCATCAAATTTAAAAATATTTAGGACGATTTATTCAGCAATTACTATATTTATGATGAAAAATTTATTTCATCCATAATTTCACTCCCAATTAGGAGTTTCTATTGATGTCTGTTAATCTGTCTATTAATGAGGTTTATTTGTTAGATATATCTCTTAACTCAAGCGCAAAAGAAATTTCTTTGGTGGCTCGTCCTCCCAAGAGAAGGGCCAAATAAATCAGACATCCTTCCGGGAAGTAGAATTTTACAGTGACATTTACTATATTCACCGTATTATACTTATACTGAACATTCACAACAAACCCTCACTAAAATTTCCGTTCAAATGGTGCTTCTGGTAGTTGAATTGATCCTATCATACTGAATATTTTAGAAAATGTACCAAAGCATTATGATGCTAACATATGTAGCGTGGTCCATCGTGTTACGAAAAGAACAGAAAAGCAGACAAACGTCTTGACAACAGGTAATGGGAAATATCGATTTCCTTAGGAAAAACCTATTGAGTTTTCCCTATTTCTGTAGTTTACTGATGAAGATTTGATAGCATTTACTGATTCAGATCGTAGTTTTCAAGAAAATATTTAAAGGGTGATCCAATCCAGTAAAAATCGTGATTGTACGCTCACACATTCATTCATTTATTTCAAATTCAAAGTCATACATATAATTTCGTGCACTTCAAAAATTGTCATATGCTGGTACTTGTTTTCTTATTTGCACAAATAGTATAAAGCCATTTCCGGAAAGTTTTCGACAATGGCCGTAATGGTAACTTTTTCAGTAAATTAAATATATTGATTATCGGTCTTTCACATAATTTTGACCTCCACATTTAAAATCGAAACCATATTGTTAAATGCTTGGTAGTTCCTGATTTGTGTGGAATGAAGCCTAATTTCCATTGGGATTTGCTTGGAACTTGGATCGTATACCTTGCCAATCATTAAAGGCTCCCAACGTTCTATTCTCATGTATAGCAACCTACTTCAAGTCTTTTGGCTCTTTGAAATGGGAGACTAGATTAATTCACTACCAAAACTTGGATTCACACTGTTTCAGTAATGTTCGAATAGTGTTTGTCTGTAACGAGTTAATTTTTTAAACGCTTTTTGCTATTTGTTCTCTTTGTATACGGTTTATTTAATAAATTTGATCGTATGTACCAATTTGGCGAAGAAATTTTTTCCCTGAACCACATTTGAATATTTGAAAAATATTGAACCTCATTTATGTTAAATTTTATACCGTGGATGTATTATTTATATCCAAACATGATGATTGTCGTCCTGATCCATTGTGCTCTGACAGACCTGGAGAGTGATGTAGACACCTGCTTGGTTTGCTACAGGTTTTTGGTGACTCAAAGACTGTCAACGATTCATGAGAGTAAAATTTTATCTAACGCTTTATAAATTTATACTAAGCGGGGCGATAGCCATCTCATCACCAACCTCCCTAAAATGGGAGCACTGTGGTGCGTTTTGTAAATCGAGTCTCTCCTCTCACATCGCTCCGAACCCCTATCTCACTCGCCATGACCTCTCTAACCTCCCGTCTTTCTTCTCCTCGAGGTCGTTGATTTCCCACTCGTTCACCTTACTCACTTATTCTTCACCACTATCTGGTTAGCTTAAGAAATGGAAGGCAGGCGGATGAAGTAGGAGTGATTGGGCCGCCGACTTTGTCAGGTCACGTTTTCTCGCATCCTTTGATACTGCGGTGCAATCGAAATGCTCAAAATTAATATTCCGAGGCGTACTGCTAAAGCTATTTTGATATACATAAAAAACTCAATATTAGGGCTTCAGAACATAAAGCGTGTTGATTGAAGGGAGATCCTTTATCATCATTTGCAAAGCATTTAATCGAGGAGGACCACGAAAGTGATTTTATACCTTAAATGCTCCACATTGAGAGAAAAAGAGCCAAATTGAACTTCCTTGAACAATTTGAAATTGTGAATGCTGCTACCAACAAAAATGTGAAACTTCTCAATGAATGTGTTTTTCCTTCCTATTCTCTTCTGTTATCTACACCATTCCCCCCACCACCTCACACCTGACCGTGAAGTACGCCTCTGACGTCAATTAACCCACCTACACTTCTCCCCCACTCCCTCATCTCATCTATATATATTGACTCGCATATGATGTAAATGAACCTTGATAATGACTGCTGTGCAGCTGAAACCTGACTGGGCAATTAGCTTTTAAGTGTGGAATATAATATGATATTTTTTCGTCATGTCTGTAAATAAAACTCTCCTTGAGACTCTTGCGGATAAATTTCAGTCACGGTCAATTATTAGGACGGCAAAAATAAATGAGAATTTATGAAAATGTTACTTGGGATGTCATAGATGTTTCCAGATCATTAAAGATGTTTATAGATCATTTCCCACCAAACAGTAGCCTGAGCATCATACAAAATATAAAAAATGTTCCACCCATCTCCTTGGGAGGATGGGCCGAAGGGATGGATATTTTACCCTCTCTTGAGGTGAAGAGATAGACATGAAGTGGACTCTCAAGTGAAGGCTTCAAGAGAAACAGCCAAAGGTCCTTACATTATTAACGGATTTGATAGATATGAGTAGAAAGTGAGGAGAGAGGACGAGTAATCCAGGATACTAATTAAGTGTGAAGAAGAGGATAATCGAAGGACTTAAGAGAAATGGACGAAGACAGGGCTACAATCGAGGCATTCTAAGGAGATAACTATGATACGCTCGTCTTTAATAGGCTTGGCATCCATTCTTAAACGTTTATCAATTTTACCCTGTCATTCTTTCCCTTCTTGCCCTCAATGGATTTTAATAAATGTCTTAAAACCACCTTATCATTACATAGGACTATATGTTTTATCATTTGTTCAGTTGTGTTTTCAAATCGTAAGTTTGTCAAGGTTGAGCCGCGCCACCACTTGGCGGTGCCACTAGACTTTTCGTTTGTCTTTTTTTGTATCGTGAGTGAATGATGTATGAGTGTGTGTCGAAGTCTACCTGTGAACGCAGTGTGGTGTGCATCGCGACGGAACCTTCGAAGAGTCATCAGGCTTCCTGGGCCCACGATTGGTGAGTGGCATACGCCCGCGAGGCTTGACGTGGCTCAACCTTTTGTGACTGCAGTAATTTTCCTCTTGAATTTAAAATTTACAGTCCACTTAAAATTATACCCCACGTTCAACATTGATCATATGGTCCTTCGGGCCGGATATTGTTAAATATCAGTGTCGAAATCAATAGGATTCGGTCGGTGTTTTTACCCTTGCTTGGTTTTAACGGGGAACGTTGAAAATGCCGGCGATCGACGATTTGGAGTTTCGTATTGCATCTCTTGTAGCGAAGATGGGTCGTATTAATAATGTTGCTAAATATTTTGAAAAGAATACAAGTGATGTAAAAAAGAGGAATTTATTACGAGCAATGACAGACCAGGTCGATAAACTTTCGGAGGATTTCAATGAGGGTATTCCGAGATTAGCTGCGTTGTACGCGAAACAATCCCCACCCATTGAAAAGGACAAAGAATTACGTAAGTCGACTGAGGAGTTCGAGGCTATGTTCTACTATACGAAGACAATTCTCCTCACTCATTTCCCTGATGTTGAGCCTCACTTAAGGTCAACGGGGCGTCATGCTGTCGTGGAAAGTAATGTCACTCATGCAGTAGCGCTCCCTAAACTCGATTTGATAGAGTTCAATGGTAATTTAATGCAATGGCAGGCATTTTATGATTTATACCTATCTGCGGTGCATGATAATCCTTCCTTGAGTGACGTGGAGAAGTTTTTGTACCTCAAATCTATTCTTAAAGGGGAAGCATTTTCGAGTGCTTCATCCCTACCTGTGTTCTCGGGAATTATTCGGCCGCGTGGGAGAGTTTAAAATCACGATATATGAACCCTAATAGGCTGAAAAATGCCTATCTAGAGGCTCTGTTTGATATGAACCCAATCATCAGGGAAGCTCAAGCTATTCGCAAATTTTGCACATTAATCACTGAGTATGTAGGTGCGTTAAGCGCTGTGGGACACAATGTCGAAAGTTGGTCGGTCCCAATGCTTTTTTTGTTGCGCCGCAAGCTCAATTCCGTGTTGCGAGAGCGATGGGAAAAGATAGCATTGAACGTTGTAGAGCCGTCTTTACAAACTTTTTTTGATTTTTTGAATGAGGAAGCCAAAGTTTTGGAAGCATCTTCATCGTGCCAGGCGGAAACTGGATTACAGAAAAGGCCCCATAAGCCAGCACAATCGTTTAGAAAATCTAAGAGTATAGTTGTTAACACGGATAGCCAAAGAATCCAGAAATCGTGTCCAAATTGTTCATTGTCGCATTCATTGGAAAAATGCCGGAAGTTTTTGAAATTGCCAGTGGGTTCTCGGCTGAGGGTAGTAAAAGCAATGGGTTGCTGTCTACTTTGTTTTAGCCAAGGCCATTTTTTAAAAGATTGTGAATTCAAACTGCCATGCCCCAACTGTAAATTGCGACATAATGAATTACTTTGCTTTGCCAATCGTGGGGACTCAAGTTCGAAATTTGAGGCTAAGGGCAATGCTACGGCAGAACAACGACAGCAAAACCCCCAATTAGCGAGCGCAGACCCAGGTGAGACGGGAAAAAATCCAGTCAGCGAGGTTTCCACATTTCAAACTTGTACTCATCGGTCGGGGTCTGTAGTGATGCTTGCAACTGCTAGGGCAATTGTATTGGATGCCAATTGCAAAGGTAGTGCCATGAAACTCTTGCTTGATACCACAAGTCAGGAAACCTTTATCACGGAATCCTGCGTTCGGCGGTTAGGGCTAAATTCCAATAAAATTAGAACGCCCATTTTCGGGTTTGGAAATAATAACGCCGTAGTATCCTCTGGAATGGTCAGTTTGAAAGTAAAGCCTTCCTCCCAAAGCACGTTGAAATATGAGATCAACGCTCGCTATGGTGGTTCCTCATATTGCTCAGTGTCCAAAAATATCGGTCGTTAATAGAACATGGCCGCATATTGAGGGATTGAAACTTGCGGACCCGAGGTATTACGATGAGGAAAAGATAGATGTACTATTGGGCGCCGAATGGTTTGCGCGCGTGGTAGTTAACGCGCCAATAATTGGTCCCCCAGGTACACCAGACATTTTACCAACTGTTTTTGGTCATTGCTGATAGGAACAATCGAAAATAAAGATAATAAAGTCCAGGTGTTCTGCTCAACACTAGGTGAGAGGATTGAAAGTTTACTGCAAAAGTTCTGGGAATATGAGGAACCTCCGAGCAGATATCAGTGCAGTCCAGAGGATGATCCAGTCCAGAGAACAACACTATAAGAATAATATAGCTCGTGAATTTTGACAATATGTTGTTCGGCGACCTTTTATCACAGCTATACCAGAATTGGGGCAAAGTTATGGTTTAGCCCTGCAAAGGTTTTATACACTAGAAAACAGATTGAAGAAAACTCCGCTGTACGCGCAAAGTATAATGAATTTATGAAGGATTATATTACGCAAGGCCATATGATTGTGGCATCTGGTGCCCCATCGGTATTGTCTTACTATATTCCGCACCATTGTATTTATCGCTCGAAGGAGGAATTCTCACGATTTAGGGTGGTTTTCGATTGTTCAATGAAAACCACTAATGGCATATCATTGAATGATGCGTTGCATTAGGGTCCCAAATTGCAAGTGGATCTAATCGATATATTAATGTGATTTAGATTGCATGAGGTTGTGGTGATCGCAGATATTCGCCAAATGTATAGAAACATTAAACTGCATCCTGACAATTATGATATGCAACGGATATTTTGGAGATTTAGTCCCGAGGAGGATTTGCGAGAGTATTGCTTGACCACCGTAACTTATGGACTGAAATCGGCCCCGTTTTTGGTAATTCGTACACTTCATCAGTTGGTATGCGATGAGGTATAGAATATCCAGTTGCATCTCAAATAATTAGAGAAAATACGTATATGGACGACATAGTTTCCTCAGTTCGAACCATCGACAAAGGGTTAAAATTGCAGTGCCTATTAAAGAAGCTTTTGGATCGTGGAGGCTTTGAGTTGCGCAAATGGTTGAGCAACAATGTCGAACTGCTAAAGAATGTACCCTCAGAATTTTGCATTCTGAAGCCGGAGGTTTTTACCTTTCAATATGAAAACCAACCTGCCGCGGAAAGTTTGGGTCTTACTTGGAATCCTAGGAAGCATAACTTTTCGTATAAGTTTGACGCTGGGTTTGGTGATGTTACGAAAAGAACCATATTGTCGGAGGTTGCCCGCTTGTTTGATCCGCTTGGTTTTATTAGTCCTATCACATTTTATGGAAAATGGCTCATCCAGTATCTTTGGTATAGCGGACTTGATTGGGATGACCCTCCTCCAGAGGAAGTTGTTGCCAAATGGAAACAATTCCGTAATGAGTTGCCACTCATTTCGAAATTTGAATTACGTCGTTGCTTGAAATTAGACTCGGCAATCGACCTTCAATTGCATGCATTTGCGGATAGTTCGGAGAGGGGCTATGCTGCGGTGGTTTATTTACGAGGTGTGAAGTCCGATCAGGCGGTTGCTACCTCATTACTGATAGCTAAGTCAAAGGTGGCACCGATCAGGAGGATATCACTGCCCCGACTAGAATTGTTAGGCGTGGTTTTAGCTACTAACCATATTGAGTACGCAAGAGATATATTGCACCATCACTGCGTAATTTCAGATGTTGCCGTATGGAGTGGTTTTTATGGTTGCCCTTCAGTGGATAAAGTCGTCCCCTCACCGCTGGAAGTCCTTTATTGCAAATAGAGTGACGATGATTCAAGAGAAATTATCTCCAAAAAAATTTCGGTATGTTCCATCAGACTCTAACCCTAGTGGCATAGCATCTAGAGTAGCCCTTCCTCGTCAATTTATCGAGGACGCGAGTTGGGTGACGGGCCCGTTATGGCTGAGTCAACCATTGGAGGGGTTGCCGAAAGCTCCCAAACTAGCTAACCAAACGGAGTGTGTGCCCTTGAAGTGGAAGCTCGAACAATTAATCTCCATACGGCACTAGAGCCAAATAAACTGGCTTGGTTTTTTAAGTTTTCCTCATTTTCACGTTTGAAGAGGATTACAGCATATTACCTACGATTTACTCATAATTGTAAGCACCCCAATGAAAAACATAGTGGTTATCTCACTACGGAAGAATTAGCGCAGGCTGAGGTGCGCTTGGTAATTTTAGTGCAACGTATTGAGTTTCAAAAGGAATTAGATTTATTAAGAAAAGAAGTAGTGCCCAGTCGGTTAAGAAATTTGAACCCATTTGTAGACAAGGAAGGAGTCCTAAGGGTTAAAGGCCGATTGAAGCATGCCAAAATTGCATTCAACCAGAAACACCCAATGTTGCTTCCGAAGTCTTATCATTTAACGACTTTGATTATCGATTATTATCATGAGATCCACCTGCACCCTGGGTCACTTCATTTGCACTGCCTTATTCAGGCGAAATTTTGGATCATAAATGCTAGAGAGGTTATTCGTCGGAGAATATTGCACTGCATTAAATGCTTTCGTGCAAACCCCAAACCGAAAGAGCAGTTTATGGGTAATCTACCTCCCTCTCGATTGGAGAAAATTAATGCATTTTGCATAACAGGCGTGGACTATGGCGGACCGCTTGCGCCAAAAAGTGGGAAAAATCCGCAAGGCAAAGATTTTAAATGGATATATTTGCCTGGTCGTTTGTTTCGCAACAAGGACAATACATTTGGAGCTTGTCTCGAATTTAAGCTCCGATTGTTTCATAGCCGCACTAAGGCGGTTTATTGCTCGAAGAAGCGCCGTGACAGAAGTCATAGCGACAATGGCATGAATTTCGTAGGGGCGCAGAGAAAGATGGCAACTTGGAGGAAAGTAACATCATCAGCTGACTTCAATAGTATTACCAATTCAATTACTGGATTTATCACATCATATCTTGATTTAGGGAGGTATTTGTATAAAAAGAAGTAGCATTAATCCCTAACTTTACCCACGCTCTCGCTAACCTTATCACGTAAGCACTCTCGAGAATCATTGAATTTAAAGGTGAAGTGTCCTTACATCAGAGTTTTTGTGTCATTACGTTAGAGAGTTTCCGTGTTGTTCCCGATGACCGAGTAGCGATTGATTGAAAATTATTTATTTTTAAATTTATTTTTTCATATACGATTATATTCAACTTAAAAGCAGCCGTAACCTTTCCCGCATTTCATCATCTTTCAAGCACCGAAATGTGATCATGATGTTTTTTGTAACTATCATGAAGCGGTAGCGTACATAATCTATCCGCAGTTTGTAAATGTTTTCATGGGCGTGCTACAAAACAACATTAAAGCTCATGCCCGCTTATCTCGTGTCCGGCAGTCTTTTTTGCAGCGGTGCGAAATAGACCACCGGCTGAAACTGCCTCCATTCATCACCTCCGTCCAACCGTAATCCATTATCCGGGTCTATAAGTCGGATCTCAGATCATCATCAGATGCACTACCTTGCAAATGTGGTTAACCGAAAAAAATCAGCCGCTTTATGATGCCGTTTTCAGATACTCTTCATATTATTTACGTTAATATCAATTGCACGTTACGTATCACCGTTTTCACGCAGTGATAATCACTCCATGTTGCCAGCCAGTTAAGAGCTAGATTGTATGCTTTGCGTTCATAAGCTCCAAGAAATAATTTTTTTTTAAAATCTTTAAGTAGAGACATGGTGGTCATATTTTATGGAAGAGATGTATCTTGTAATTTCATAATACACCATGCATAACCATTTG
The DNA here is from genome assembly GCA_963169105.1 of Ceriagrion tenellum. Classification (NCBI taxonomy): domain Eukaryota; kingdom Metazoa; phylum Arthropoda; class Insecta; order Odonata; family Coenagrionidae; genus Ceriagrion; species Ceriagrion tenellum. The sequence continues at coordinate 108,485 of OY720636.1, forward strand.
CATGATACAATTTGTATAAGTCTGCATCGTTTCGAAATTCGTATATTGAAACCATGCCAGAGAATATAGATTGGCCTGCTTATACAGAAGATTCTGAGAAGTTACTGTTCTCCTATCACATCTAGCACTTTTTGATCAATCACCTTTAATGAAATGAAAATGTTTCCGAGATTTTCATTCCAGAGATACGCACTGCCTTCAGCCAAACCTACTAATAAATGTTGTGGATGTTTTCCTCTAGATGTCAATGGCAGTAATTTATGGAGAGAAAAAACTTGTAATGAAATAATTTATAAGTTGTTTCTTTCAACTTTGAAATTTCTGTATTTAACGAAGTTTTATCCAATTACTCCGCTTTTAAAGCAATAATTTACGCATGATGTCAAAGTAAATCATTGTAAAAGATTTCATACGGAAATGTTTAGATTTACGACGCACATCATCCAGTTTTCTACGGTGAATGGAACGCATTTCTATACACTCCACAGTAAAAAATCTTCATTCAGCGCAAATTTTAGTACCACAAAGCTTCCAAGAAACTCATGCCCTCTGAATTTGAGCTATGACTGCGATGACGTAGCCATCTATTTCATATTACCAATATATTTTGTTGTCTATGACGTGAAACATCTATTATTTACTTAAGGTTATTAAAAACAGTAAGAAAGTATTTGTTTCAAGACCACAATACCCTAGAAAAAGAAATATCTCCGAAATGTGTCTTGTTCTTCGACTAGACCCAAAACAAGAGTATCTCCGACGTGAATATCATGAATTTTCAAGCGTTTCCTCGAATAAATGCAAAAATGTGATGCTAGTGACGATTTATAATGTTTTATGTTTGACGAATAACGGAATGTCGAAGTTATCAATTTTTACTAGTTTTTTTTTACTTATAGGATGCAATCATTTTATCATTAGTAACATTGAATTTAGTTCAGTTAGTAAGAAGAGTTAAATAATAATACTTATGTTTATGTTTCTTGAATGATAGTTTTTTCTGACAGAGAAACGTGAGCATCACTTATTGCTTCAACCGTTGTTTCAGTCGGCACTTTTTAAGTTGGTGGCAAAAATTACAGAACACAATAAATTTCGAGGGCCACTCGATTAGTAACATCCCGAACACGTGCCAACTACGCTGGACAGTCATTCCTACCTGAATGATGTTTTCGTGCTTTAGCTGTCCCAGAAGTACCATCTCTCTCAGGATTTTGGCCGCGGCCCTCCGATAGCAGGCTGACAGTGACCTTCCATTCAACTGACAATCCCGGACGTCATGCCCATTGAGGTTAACCGTCTTGATGGCTACGTCCCGGCCCCGCACTTTGGCCCTATAAACTGCCTTCGTCCACCCGCCGGCTACTAACTCGAGATCTGTAGCCGAGTGCACGGCGGAGCACTCGTGCACCATCTCCCTGCCGATTCCGCCTCCTCCGCCCGAGCGGTCGTCGTCCTTGCCTCGGCTCTCGTTGGCCACGTCGGCGCCCACTTGGCGCAAGAGGTAAACGGCAAGTCCGCCGGCCGCTCCCCCCCCGACTCCTGCCAGCGAAGAGGGCGACGCGAGATCGCGGAGGAGGTGGCCGAAGGCGGCGGCAGGCCGGCCGTGACGCCCGCCACCGCCCTTGCAGATCCTCCTGAACGCGGCCTCCTCCCTCGCCGGGTCGAACCCAGGCCAGAAGAGAAAAGTGACGGCTATCCCGAAGAGACAACCGTATGGCATGACGCAGAGACACATCACTGGAGAAAAGGGGCACACTGCCATTGTGAACATGTGTCGAACATCACCGTTTGGAGGGGAATTATTTAGGGAATTGAAGGGAATCGAAGTAAGAAAAGAGTATATAGGGGATTAAGCGGAAGTGAAAGAGCAAAGCCAACGCCTGCGGAGACCGGCGTGTCTCGGTCGCCTCAGCCGAATACGGAGACGATCGGGTACGCCGAGGGAAGTTTCTCCCACGAAGGGGCTGGCGCATGCGCTGTGTGTGAAGGGGGCTTCGTCGGTTCCTGCCTCCCCTTCATTCGTTACGGGCGCCGTCACTACACACCCTCAGTAAGGGGTGATTCGTTGTGGAGGGATGGGTTGGCTGTGGGTGCCAGTATAAGAATGTGCGATACCGTAGAGCGAGGTACCTTTGGGACCGGCGGGTAACTTTCATCTTTGATTACATCTATAATTAATTAAATGTTTTCATATATTGAATTGACCATTTCCTAATTTGCTGGTTTCATTGCGTTAATACGTGGTCTGTTTTCCATTTGAGCCGAGAAACCAGGCAGTAGGACGCAGTGTATGTACATTTAGCATGTTTTATATATGTTTCCACACCCAGGCGATTGTAATGTGAATATGCGCTGCTTGTTTCTGCTCCACGTCATACACGTTGCCTCAAGTTACTCTTTAGTAAATCAACCTCAATAAACGCTCTCTGTGATGGAAATCACTCGATCAGAGCCACGTTTTTTCTCTCTCCATTTATCCGGCGGTTCTCATATCAGGAGAATTTTATAGAGGAAGAAGTTATAGTCTTATGGGAACCCTTTTGCCCTTAGGTGATCTGTTGACGTAATATCGCCCGGTGGAGTCACGCGTTGAGAGTGCTCGGAATTCACAAGGAGAATACTGTGGAGGAAGGATCTTACGATGTGAAAAAAAACTGGGCATCATCCATACCCATTTCTGAAAAAAATTTATATTATATACATATTTCCACAACGAATACAATAAATATATGCTCCGTGAACTTCATAGGGTTTGCAAAGATATACCAAACTCAAGTCAGTCCTCAGTCCGAGGACTTAATTTAATGCGGATTTAATACCCAATCCGGACGGCCAGAAATCAAGTTAAAGTACTTATTGGCGTATAATCAGAACTCAGAAAACAATTCGGCCTGGGAAAATTTTATGCTAATACTCTGTCGTGATGGCATTGCTTTGGCTTTCTTGGTGGAATCTTATGTTTATTCGCAAAAATTAAGGGTGCCCAGATTTAAGGTTGTACATTCTTGAGTCACCAACTTTTTCAATCAAATTTCCTTTATGTTCTTTTATTGAGAAAATATTTATAAAACACGGGGGACCTAATACTTTTTTCCATATTTTCCATAAGATTTAAAACTAGCAATTTGTCAGAAGTAATGGTTCTTGGAAAAAAGACATGTATTTACGAAGAAAATATAAGGTAATGAAAAATTGACTTATTCTTCAAAAAAAATATGAATAAACAGTGAAAGCAAGTGTTTTCGATGAGAGAACTCAATAGCATCTTAGGAGCATACTCAACTATAGATGATGAAACTGGATCTTGGGGGCTAATTTAGGTTAAAATTAGTGAACCCCAAACAATCTATTAGAAGCTAAATCTAGATCATATACTGCAGACATCTCTCTTCTGCAAAAATTACAAAATGATCAATACATTCGGAGATCCAGGTTGGAATTTAGTATCATACAATATTATTTGATTAATTATAATTATGCCCAGTTTTATTGTGTTTGGGTGCCGTTAACGGTTGCACATTTAGCCTTTTTATATAATTCATGTCAATAGAGATTTCGGATTTTGTACTACAAATGAGGCTGTGAGTTGGCAATCGAGAGCGTTATGGACGGACGATCGCGATATTATCAGTTTTCATTCCGCAAAAATATTTTAACACTGATTATATCTCTAGTCCTCTAAGTATTCATTTAAAATTATAGCTCCAATTAATAAAACACACCTAAAGATTTAAAATCGCCCGTTTTTAGTTCGGAAATTATATGAGGACCCCAGAAGTCAAGGGGTCTAAGTAATAAAACCATTGTTTAGAGAAAACTTAAGTCAAAGTTGAAAATGTTTGGTACAACCCACGAAGTAGTTAAGAGGCATTACCCTAGATAGCAGCACCTGCCAATAAAATCACTTGGATCCCTTTGCCACCTAAAAGATTAATATTTTCACATCCGATTTCTGTACCTAACTTATTTTTTTCAAAAATGTCACTTAGACCCCTTGACTTCTAGGGTCCACATATAATGTTTTAAACAGAGCTACTGTTTATCTAAATAATATTTATTAAAAACTACAAATACAAGTCTTATTTATTGTTTTTCATAACATTTAGCTTAGCACTGTAGTTAGTGAGCCCTTATTCATAACATATGGCTAATGAGCAAATAATGCTGATGCATCTAGATACACATTAAATTTTAAGACACAATTTGGTTGATATGGTAACGATAACCCAGTGATTTGTTTCACCCAAAGTAAGGAACGGACTTCAGACGTCTCGTTAGTAAAATAAATTTTCTGCTGATTACATCTCCCTCACCATATGCGCCTATGTTTACGTTTGAGTACTTTCTCATGTATTTATTTCATGAGTATTTGTTGAAATCCCTCTTTTTGATTTATATTATAAGGCTATATGCCTCTGTCGAAGACTGAATTTCTGTGTTTTTCTCTCTATTGAGCAGTTGTTACTGTAGATAATTACTTACTGAACTATTACACTTCCGTCTACAGCAATAAAATCCCAGTTAAATTAAACGAAAATTATATTTAATAGAAATACAGAATTCATGGTTTGCATTTCCTTAAACAGTTATTGCACTGGTGGATTGACGGGCCGATATGCATTCACGGACATCATTTCGCACGGTCCATCGCTTATTTTGATGGATCGGTGCCAAAATTTGAGGGCAGTGATTACCAAAGAGTGTCAGTATTTGGTGCGAAGCACTGGCCATAGCGCTCATACAGAGGGTGTTAAAAATTTCCATTTGCAAATTGGAGTTCAATAAGTCTGCAATAACTTTGTGCCATGGCCTTGGATTGTATTTAACGATGCTTCATCCCCAGTGTCCTGATTATTAAAAGCTGTGTCGTGACACGTGAGATTAATGTATATGCGCAACGAAGCCATTTTCCAATAACTCCCTCGCAAGTGATCGAACTGTAATATGGCGTGGCTGGTTTTTGTCATCTCTTCCTGAAGCCAGCCTCTCTCGCTTATTGAAGTCCCGAAAGCGATGGAGGTTGGAAGGATTATATTGGGATGGCCACTCGACACAGAGTGACATAGCTTCCGCACAAAGGCCAGAAATGGAGCTAGATTAAAAGTTCTACCGCTCTTTATATGTGCTCCGTTGAATCAGCGAGGACTTACTCTCGTTCTACAATGATCGAGAAAAGGTCGATAGAGTGTTGTACCGTAAATAATCCCGCTATCCGGGGCTTTCATTCGCTAGCATACGCTTTCAACGTTGAGTTGGGTTTGGATGGAACCACTTTACTTCGCCAAGCTCGGAAAATAGTCTCTTTCGCAAAAAAAAGCATCGATGTTAGACATCCATCGAGTGCTCTGCATTGTAAGGAAAATCAGAATAAATCATCGATATTATCTGTCCCGTAAAGATCAACTAATTTTATTTACCCTCTTTAACATTGGTAGAAGTTGATTGATTTTGTGTCACTGGGTGTATCGCTAAGGCCTTTTTTTTAGAGAAAACTGTTAAAACATCGTTTTAACATTGAATAAAATTATGGTTACCCGCTTTCAACATATATATCACCTTTAGGTGATATATATGTTGAAAGCGTGGCAAAACTTGAACATCTGTCAATAAGGGAATGCACATGAGAGGTGATGCAACATTTGTATTCAAACACTCTCCAGTATCACTGCAAAACTGCAGTTGATCCACCCGTTTGTCTCTAATAGCCGTAGATATAAGTTGTTTAATAGACTCATTCATAGGTTAAATGTGCTAAAAACCTACTATTGATTTTAACAATGTACCTAACTAGATTTGTGTAAGTAGATTTTCAATAGATAATGGTCTAATTCTTGATTATTAGAGTATTATAAAAATCTTAGCTGCCTTTCCTCCAAAAACTGGATTAATAGAGTTAAATGTTTAGTATAAAAATTGAGTCCACCTACGTTCCATGGCTCAGCTGTCGTTTACTGCTCCCAGAAACATACAAGCATGTTCTTAGATTTCAGATTAACGTGCTACAAAGACGACTTACTAAGTGGGCTAATGAGAGCGCATAGTAGCATACTCCAATTTGGTATTCATAAATCTTTCACAGAAAGCTACCAACAGCTAGTACTGATTTAGTATGCTACTATCACCTCTTTCGTAGCGGAGTATATAGGTCGTGACTTCCCTGAATACAATGAAGCAAGGCTTGGAAACACTGTCCCTGGCTTCTGTGTACTTGAATTAATATGCCACGCATTCATCTTGCTCACTTATTAAATGCAAAATTAAGTAATCAATGAAAATATATTGTTATTACATCAAATAAGGAAGGAATGTGCACTTTTTTCACAGCCTAAGAACATTTTGGTGGCTATTTACTTTGTAATATGTTTGCAATCGAATGTTAATGGATAAATCAAAGAGTCAAAATCTTTTCCATCTTTAATGAATTTTATTAAATCACAGCAAAATATAAATTAGCATGCCCACTTAAGAAATAAAAATGCAATTTATATACTACGGGAAGTTCTCTGGAAACTGGAATTTAGATAAATGCCTTATTGAATGAAAAATGTCGGGGATAGCTTCTAAATTTGTTTCATCAATGGATAACAAACAAAATTATCCATAAAAGTACCTTTATCCGGAAATTGTGAAGTAATATTCATTTTATATTTAAGTTCTAATTAAAGACTCGAATATTCAAATCTTTTAGTATTGCCGTCAAAATACTACTAACCTAATAGAAAAATTTATTACTAAGGTAGAGAACAGTTCGGAATTACATGCTAGCCACGAAGTTAAGTTTTCAACACTGATAAAATTAGATAGAAAATGGGTATTAAACACAATCTGACACTAAAAACCACATTAATAACTGCACTAACTTCTCCACTTTCGTTTAATAAAACACTCCTGTGTTCAACACAACTCTACACTTCAACACGGCGTCTCAGACCTTGATATGTTGAGTTTAATCCACAATCAATTCTACACGCCGCATCTGCCAGACTCCTATTGCATCAGTATATTTCGCATGTTCGCCAAAACATTCTATTATGGCTTTCCTTCACCACCCGAGGTGGATTACTTGTGATAGATCACTATATTTTAAAGTGTCATCGTGGAAAAAATAATTACAGCATGCAAAATCCCCTTTTATGGAGAAAAAGTTATAAAAATATATATGACGGTCTCGAGGGTAACATAGTTCAGTTTCGTGATGAAATTCTATTGTTTTTGCCGAGACCCAAAAATTATTCTATTTTTTTCGTCAGTTTTAACTTGTGCTATAAGTCATTAGGATGCCTTTGAGTACGGTTATTTGGTTCCTGTTGACCGGCGTTGATCTCACGATCATCTTTTTCAGAGCGTGTATTTTTTTCAATGTTGATAAACACTCGAGGTTCACGGATGGTAGCATTACAAAGGGGGAGTGGTCAAATTACTCCAGGCAAACGAAATGTGTTTTGATTTATTAGTGATCCCGGCTATATTTATTTTTAAAAATTAGTAGGGGAGACCGGGGCTAGTTCGGTACACTTTTTTATTTTGAATTTTATAATTTTTTTCTAAGACTGGTACCTAGGAAAACAAAGAATTTCCGTTATAAGGCAACCTTTATCTACATTAAACGCCAATATTTATCAAAAAACTAAAGTATTTTACTTTATTATAAAAATAATTCGAAAACGATGGTCGTGTTCGGACTTGCCCCGTATACAGGGTTAGTTCGTACAAAGACCGGGGCACGTTGGTACATATAAATAAACTTGTAAGGAACCTATAGAGTGTGGTTGGGTGTGATTGATCCCTATTGGTTTGGGTCTGTGAATGGTATGTGTAGAACCGTTAGCGCACACTCACTAAAGTCTTAAATATGGAACAGCGAATATAGGGAGCTAAACGCTTGTTCTTATTTTCTATCTAAATCAGTTTAATTGTCCAACTCAGAATTCCATATCTAACTCAGAATTAAAGTTCATTGGGATTTTTTATTAAAGTTCTTCCTTTGAAATTTTAAAACCACCGCGAGCCTAACAAAATTTGTTTGCATGGTATAAACAACCGTGTGGAATTTTTCTATTTTTGATGTGTATTAGAGACAAATAAAAGACAACAGCACTGTAAACAGGATAGTAGCCTTCAATGGAATGACTGAACCGAGTAAGGAAAAATAACTTGTGTCGGAACAGATGTAATCGGAACCCGTCAGTAAAGAAGCAGAAACTAAGACTTAAGAGAAATGCAGACAAATAAACCGTTGATGATGGAGGAAATCTGGTAAAAAAATTCGGATTCCCCGCACGAAATTACGTACATAGTAATCACTAAAAACACAAGATGGAAGAAAATATGTGCTGACAGGTGAAATTTATTATTAAAGAACCCTGCGGTAATGTGAGTTGAAAATATTAAATAAAAAAATAAAAAATATATAATTGCTACAATTTTTCAAATAAATTTGTTTCCGATGTGAACACTTGGTTGTCGTTATGCCTGTTATATCACACATAATTTTTACTCGTAAAACGCACACTCGCGATTCTTCCGCAAAAGAGGAGTCATCTGATTAAGCGCAACCAGAGCTTAATAGGCCAAGAATGCTTAAAATAAGGAAAAAATATTGTTTAAACCACCTTAATGCGTTCATGATGATAGATGTACATGCCGCATTCAAGCAGCTATTTTTTTATTTAAAAATGTTAAATTAACTACATTCTAGGTGATGGACATAAGGATAAGAAATCGTCGATTTGGCACTATACATTCATTCCGCAAAGGATAATTGTTCCGTCACCATATTCATGAAAGAAATTCGGTGCAGATAATGGAATTGAGAGAAAAACGGTGCAAGAAATACGAACGTTTATTGATGTCAAAATTCAAAGAATGTGTTTTTATAAAAAGTGAATGCATTCTTCTTTCCATTGCCACATCTAATTCTGCTCCTCATCCCTCCAGCTCTCTTTTTTCACTTCAATTTTGGTGCAATATAGCCTTCGAAGTAAGTTCACGGAGATTATCAGCTTTAAAAATGTGAAGAAAAAATAGTTCATGTTATATCAGTAAAATTGGGAGAGAGATTGTTGAAATATATCAAATATTTCATTGTAAATAAGCACCACACATGGAACGCGTTTTACTCTGAACCTAATTTTTAGATTGAAGGGAATATGTAGCTGAAATTAAAACCCAGATAATGTAAAAAGGAATCGTTAATTTACAGTTGAAGGTAAATTTTCCATCTAACTTTCGTCTTAAATTTAGCGTAGAATCTTCAGAGAAGGGTGTATTTCGAAATACTGGGCACGTTGACTTGATGGCTGTTTTCTCATTCCATATCAAGAGCCTGCCATTGAAATTTACAGTTAGTAAAGAAAAATGGTAGAAGAATTAAATTAACACTGAATTCCTTCACGTGTCGTATAAACTAATGTCGAGGTTTAATTTCAATTCTTCATTGCTTCCCCGTGGAATACAACTCATACCTACCTATCCAACCATCCATGATAATACAAGCTGCCAGATTGTTTTTATTCCCACAATGCTTATTGGATTATACGAGGATCTTGGCGCTCGTGGGGCAGGTATTAACTGTTAACTTAGGAGGAGGTTAGAGCGGGAGTTAGTGGTAAAGCAATAGAAAGCATGTTTGTAAAAATATCTAGAAATACGGAGAAAGCCACAGCCGGGGTTTGTTGCGTGTGTGATTACACAAACAAGAAACAGCCAGTTTAGACAGATTTTAATGTTGAACCCTGCTCATTCCTCTTTTCGTTCGAAGCAGATCATAAGGTATCAGGAGCGCAATGCACAGCCAAACCAGGAACTAGGTAAGTGCTAGATGGCGAACGTGCTACCATTCAATGTCTGGATTAGCTAAGACTGATTTTTGTTAACATATGTAAGTTTTGTTGCCAATTGTTTTTCTTTTGTATTTTGGCGGTGCTGTGAATTCATTTTTTTAATGTTCTTTTGTTACTCACTCCCGCCCATTGTGTGTGCGTCGTAGTTTGATGTCGTGTTCTGTATGGCGAATGTGAAGCCTCAAATACAAGAGTTTTTCGCACGATTTCTCACCCTTTTTATTCCACTACCTTGCTGAACCTAACAATTTTTACTCCGGGGGGAAATAAAATCATGATAGATATTTCAATTTACTTTTACGTGATTTGAGAGCAGGTCGATAAGACTGTTTTTTTACTTGCCTTTCTTATTTCGTGGGTACTGTAGATGAGGGTTGTAGATGTAAGCAAAGTTTTAAGTTACGCGACATATTAAAGGGGATGAAGTTTTATGGAAATATGTGTGGTCGTTGGTGTTTGATGGTAAATAGGGTTCAAGGGATCTGGTGTCACGGTTCTCTCCTATCTCGCTTCTGAAGGTTTGGTGTCGCGTTCCATCAAAAGGCGTCAAGGTATTTCGTTTGGCGTGGCACTGAGTGTGCCTGGAGAGTGACATCTGTTAGATTGAATGTCGGCATGAATTACTTCCGAGTGGAAGCTCACGGAGTCCGCGTAACTGGCGGAATATAGTCTTCTCCTCCATCTTAACTATATTTCTCTCCCTTTATTCGTTCTTCCTCCTAACCGCTCTCGATTCTACTCTACAAGTAAAACCTCTCCTAGATGCTACACTAGATAGAGTGTAATAGCTACGAGTAGTAACAAGACGCTTACATTTACGATAGTTTGTTTGGTAATGTAAAATCTGGCAAAAGCCAACTGTGCCTAAGAATATCTACTCAAAGATGTTTTCAGAAAACTTGTTAAAATAGGTGGAAATGGGCTTAAATAATACAAGTTCTTTTTTAACTTTTTGGTATTCCATTTTTATATATCAAATGATTTAATGGTAACATTTACCAAAACCACAACTTATATAAATTATATAAGTTGTGGTTTTTGTAAATGTTACCATTAAATCATTTGATATATGGAAATGGGCTTATTGTGTTCGACATTCATTTTGGCAAAAATAGTATCTCCGACGTTTAAGACATTCTGCATTGGTCATAGTCACCATGGTGCGCCACTTCTTAGTGTAATCCATTCTATCAATATTATTCTACTCTATTAGTCACTTTCTCGTGTCTCCTTCACGCATTTTGGAAGAGAGGGTAAATTCTGGAAGCGTTGAGTATAATGAAAATATAAAACAGGCATTTCGAGAAACTAGTATATTTAACATAATATAGCGAAAGCTCTTGATTACACGTTCTCCGTGTCAATGCGGGCCCACATCTGTTGGGGCGATATCGCAAGTAGAGGGATATATACATGAATAGGCATCAAATATTCATTCATAATTAGATGTCCAATGCGGACGAACACTTCAATAAACGATCGGATAGGTACCTTTCTGCTCGTTATTTCACATGGAACTCCTATTAACTTAAAGAGCTTCTTCTAACACGCACACTTCGAGTGCACTCCCTCTTTTCTGATAATCGAATTTTTTCGATGACGGTTCCTGATGGGAAAGAATAATATTTTCAACCGGTTGGAATTCCACCCGCAGAGTTTTTGTTGTGATCCTCCCTATGAATGCATTCTCCTCCAACCCTCCTCCCAATTTGAATAGAGCACCGAGCACTTCCGTCTAAACTTCACTTGCATTCCTGTCTACGTCAACAACTGCTCTGAATAGCTCATAGTAAGACGCATATTTTTCCATCAAATAAACCTTCGTAATGAATTTTAAACATTACATTACGTATGACTTAGGTCTCCGCTTTTTCTTCTGAAAGACATTTTTAGACGCATTGAAGACGCATATTTTTCCATCAAATGAACCTTCGTAATGAATTTTAAATATTACATTACGTATGACTTAGGTCTCCGCTTTTTTTTCCTCGAAGGCATTTTCAGCAGCATGGTTACACAAACATAGCATGCTGAAATTTTTAAAATGAGGCTTAGAGAGGTATCCAACGAAAGCGAAATTCCTCCAATAATTTCCTGATAACCCACTTTGGAGATCAAGCCACTCATCCTGGATATACTTCCGTCGATTCTCGAGAAGTCTATTCGAGAATTGTTTGGAAGTGAACGACAATAGTTCGGAAGCTGGATTATGTTAAGCCTTAATGATTATTTATCCACCACATATTTATGCCTAGATACTGTTGACCTCATCGCCAGCATTCTTGCTGAATAGAAGCGTGCTGTGTAACATTGTTACAGCATTCAACGTTTTGGTACACGACTACAGCGGATGCAATTCTTACAACTCCTTAGTTTTTTGCTTAACATTGTTACAGCTAGAAAGATATGGAGAACACTTTCCATCTACTAGGTGAAAGTAAATACTTATATATTTCCATAGTGATTTTGGTTTCACCGGCATCAGTTTGCAGCCTATATTTCGATTTGAACAATATTCCAAGTATTTAATGTGAGGCCGAAGAATTGGGATAAAAATACCATTTTAGCCAATGATAGCATGTCCTGTAAGTTCGATATAAATGTTAATTGCTCAAGTAAGTGAGCTGACTAATTAACTACCATTGATTACTTAGTATAAATTTTATTTTGTGAATTCTCGCTCGTTTAACATTCTTTTAAACGAACTCTGTATAGGGCATATCTGTAGCATCTGCCTGTAATTCAATGAATTTAATCGAAATATCCCGTATGTTAGGCGTTAATGGCTTCGTTCCCAAATTTAGCCTCATGAGGGTTATTTTTCAATACAGGTACTAGGAAATTTGATTTCTTAAGTAAGACGTTTAACTATTTGATTTTTGAAACTTCATTTTCAGTAAATATTAATAATTGCTCCCAATTTTAATGAAACATAGAAAAAACAATCATAATTTTCTAGGTAAATGATGGAAATAGAAGCAAAGAAAAATAATAGAGGAAAGGGTTGTTCGTTTATGGAACATATTCAGAGGGAATGGTTTTGAAAATTGCGATAAAATATATCCGGTACAATTTAATTACTCATATCGACAATAGCGCCGGGAGAAAATACCTCGCACCTGTTCTCGGTTTCGGAAAGGTTTCTATGTTCATTTAGAAACTTACGCTGTTATCCGTAGGGCACTCTAGTGAAATTCTAATACCTCGGTAACAGGCTCTCTATTTAATACAAACAATTTTCTATTGAAAAATCTAGGCGATTAATTTTGGTTTAATGAAATATAGGTTGCCGCTATATATAGAAAATTTAAACAAAAGTCCATTTGCACGCTGGCGCGACAGCAGGCGTCGAGGATTCAGTGAGTGATTGAGTACATCAATGCCGGGCGAACTTTTACATCCAAAGTTCGGCGCATTGCGCGCAGCCTCAGGTTCAACCATCACACACTGAACAAAAACGTGCCGCTTACTATTAAGCAGCACGAGGTCGATAGGGTACGGGCGCTTACCACGGCCAAGGAAAAACTCCTGAAAAGGAGCAGAGGCGTAAGGGAGAATTCCACCTTTCTCCTTCAGCCGTCCCCTCTCTTTCGGCCTCCTTCGCCTGTTGTTGAAACCCTGCCACCCGTTCATGAGGTCGAGCGTTTCTGGAAGGATATCTACGAAACGTCGAAGCCATTCAATGGAGACACTCCGGCCATCGCACTGTTTAAAGAGTTCTGCGACCGCCACCTATACAATGAGGATGGACCCCCTTCATTCACTGAAGGTGACGTGAAACACGCTTTTTCTGGCAAGAAGAATTTTGCGGCTCCAGGTATGGATGCCGTGAATAGCTTCTGGTGGAAGAAGTTCACTTCCATCCATAAACATCTGGCCAGAACTTCACGTCCCTCATCATAGGTAGAGAACCATTTCCACCTTGGCTGACTGAGGGTTGCACGGTTCTCATTCCGAAGAAGGGAGACTTGTCCAATCCGAATAACTATCGCCCTATAACCTGTCTAAACACTGTATACAAGGCGTTCACCACGATCTTGAACAACCTTAACCTCCGGCAGATCCAGGCTGTGTGGGAGGAGTTGTACGAGCAAAGTGGGTGCAAACGAGGAATCGCGGGATGCAAGGACAATCTGCTCATTGACAGGTTGCATAAGTCAGGATGCATCCCGACATAAGCGAAACCTATCAATGGCCTGGGTGCACTATCGCAAGGCTTTCGACATCACTTCGTATGAGCTTCTCATCGCCATGTTGAAGTTGATGAAAGTCCACCCAGAGGTTTTGTCCTGCATCCAACGCCTGTTACCACTCTGGAGAATGCGCTTCGTCTTGACATCGGGCAAGCGGACCGTCTCCACTGAGTTGGTAACATACCAACGTGGCGTTTTTCAAAGCGATAGCTTGAGCCCCCTCCTGTTCTGTATTTCCCTCCTCCCCTTCTCCTTCAAGCTGAGATGAGGCCGGGGATACATGTGCGGTGTTCCTGGTGACAGGAAGCACGAGGTCTCCCATTTGTCTTACATGGAGAACTTAAACTCTACGCTTCCAACGCCTATGACCTGCGCGTTGCACTGGACACCGTACATCAATACAGTGAGGCTATAGGGATAGAATTCGGATTGGACAAGTGTGCATCCATCCACCTGGCGAATGGAAGAATATCGGAGGACAAGGAAGACTCGCAACTCGTTGACGGGAACGTCGTTCGTCATCTGCAAGATGACGAATGCTACGAATACTCGGCGTCCCCCAGCGTCGAATGCAGGAGGTAGCAGCAGTGAAGCAAAGACTCACCGCCAAGTACAGACAGACTCTCAGAAAAGTCTGGAGTTCTGAGCTGTCTGGCAAGAACAAGGTTCTTGCCATGAACATGTTCGCGGTTCTGACACTGCTGTACACCTTTGGATGCATGAAATGAAATGTCAACGAGTTGAAAAACCTCAACCGGGGAATGAGGAAGATACTGACCATTTATAGAAGTCTTTATCGATATCTTCCGTCCCCAGATTGTAACTCTCCCGCAGTGTAGGCGTTAGAGGACTATTGAGCCTGGAGTGTCTCCATAACAGAGTTGTTTTGGGCACAGTTTGCCGTGTGTTCAACAGCACGGACCCCCTGCTCACTCCCGTAAGGGGGCATGAAGGTGCCGGGGTGGGGGCGTTCCTCTTCCAGGCGGCGAAGAGGGCAGCGGACTTTCAATGGGCTATCGAAGGAGCTGACGTTAGCCTTCCTTCGTTCCGCGGGTCTCAGGTCCGAAACAGAGGGTTTCGTTCTCGCGTGCCAGGATGGTGTCATCAACACTCTCGTGTACCACCGAATTATATTCAAGGCGGAGGTGGCGTACACGAGATGCAGAGCTTTCCGAGCCATGCCGGAGACTTTGAGTCACCTTCTCTCCGGCTGCAGTTATTATGCGCAGTTAGCGTATCTAGCTCGGCTCAACGCAGCTCTGTGGGTGTTATATTTCCACCTTCGACATCATTAAGGCATCGACGAAGTACATGTGCTGCCCTATGCCCCTGGAGATATTGAGTCTGTCGTGGAGAACGACAAAATAAAAATCTGGTGGAATTACTCATTCCTCACCACCAGGCAGTTGGAGGCGAACAAGCCTGACATCGTTCTCCTCGACCGCCTATCGCGTTCCATGTTCGTAATTGAGTTTTCGGCTCTGGCCAATACTAACTTGGACGCGAAAGAGGCGGAAAAACGGACGAAATATCAAGACCTGTTGTTCGAACTTCGGCAGATGTACCCGGGACACTCGGTAAAACTAGTAGTCCTAGTCATAGGTGTGCTCGGTGGAATCAAGGGCTCGCTGATACAGAGCATCAAGTGTATTCCTACTTGCGTGGCACAGGCGGAATCACTTGCAGCCCGCATGGAGAAGGCCGTCCTCTTGGGGTTTCTCCGTCTGCTTCGTGCGCATGACCCGAACGCTGCGTAGCCACTGATCCAATGGGTTTCTGAAGTGGCTACGAACTCTGCACCGCTCCCCTGGAGTTCTCGGCCATTATGAAGGCAACGAAACCCGATGTTTGCCGGGGACTCGGAGGGGAAAGTTACAGAAGTAACATTTATAATAATAATAATGACAGATGTAGGCGATGCTATCAAAGTGGAGAAAGCATCCAACACATACTTTTTGGATGTAAAATACTGGCCAGCACTGATTAATTACAAAGACATAACTTAGTGTCAAAAATTATGCATCAACAAATTGGCAAACAAAAACAACTAATAGATAAGAACTGTCCTCTATATTATAATTATAATTTTGAGTCCGTACTTGAAAAAAAAATTTCAAACTGTATTTTGACCGTGCTATCATTACCGACAGAAAAATGCAGCACAATAGACCGGACATCACATTAATAGACAAATTAAATAAATCTGTGTACTTCATAGATTCAATTCCTCTGACAGAAAATATGGAAAGGACAATACTGGAGTAAAAAAGCAATTACCAGGATTTAGCGGCTGAGGTTTTAAGATTATGGAAAATGAACATGGCTGAGACAGTACCCATAGTAGTTTCAGCTACCGGAATAATATTGAAACAACTTGGAATCGAAAAAGTCTGGAAAAACTAAATTTACATTACAACATACACATCCAAATCCAGAAGGCTGTCAGTATAGCAACATGCCATATAGTCAGAAAATTCTTCAATTTTAGTAAAACAACTGAATAATGTATTCTGGAAGTACTTGGTATATTACCCGTACCCTTGACTAACCCAGCACGACTGAGAAATGAAAAGGAGTAATAATAATAAAAATAAAAAATAAATTCCTCACTGAATTAGAGCTTAGTACAATAAAAAGCAGAGCCTCGATTGAACTATGTGTCGAGGATGAAGAAGGCAGATCAGAGCCAATGGAGGAAGAGTTAGCGGCGGTTGACCCTGCCGCGGAAGTGACAGCAGCCTCAATTGAAAACGCTGAGGTGGGCACTGATGAGCAATTACAAGCAGAGAGTGCAGATACGCGATGGCTGTACATCTATGAAGGAATGAAAGCAAAATACCATGGTATACCCATAAATCGGCAGCCGAGAATCCCAATGGTGGAATACTTGCCTCACAGTTTAAATTCCACTAGGACAGTAAATTTTCTACTGGCACCGGACCTGAAGCAAGCAACATCACTGGAAGAGGTGATTATCCTGGTACACTGTGCTGCATTGGCTGTCTCATCAGGACTCGGAAGAACTATTCACGATGAGCCAATCCAGCCCAAGAAAGCTAAACCAAAGTATCTTAGCAAGCCGCCATGGATGAAACGAATAGAGGAACGCATACTCTCTGTGAGAAGAGATCTTGGCTCGATTACAGCATATTTTGTGGAACCTGAAATCGCAAGTCAGAAGGTGCGACGGGCGGTTAAGACAATTGCCAGAAGAATGAAGGTAGGAAGGAATGATAGGTAGTTCATCCGGAATCTCCGGAAAAAGAGGAACAAATCAAGCAACGAGTAGCAGCTCTTGGCAGTCGTATAAGGAGATACACCGAGTCTATGAAGCGGCGAGAACAAAATGCCCTCTTTTCTGCCGACCAGAAGAATATTTTATCGCGAGCTAGAGCGGAGTGGGCAGGTAGAGCAGGGAGAACCACCCGATCCAAGCGCCATGACGGACTTTTGGTCTGAGATATGATCTCGGCCAAAGGAGTATAATAGAGAGGCGTACTGGCTCTAAGAAGAAGAGAATGTCTGCAATGAAATTGTACCTATGCCAGCTCCCAACATCACGCTGAATGACGTGCAGAGTGTAGTTAGAAGGACACAAAACCGGAAAACGCCTGGTGCTGATGGCATCAATTTCTGGTGGAAATATTTCCCTGCTACATATTCCATCCTTGCTACTTGGTTTCAGCGATCCTTGCAGCATCCTACGATCATCCCATCTTCCCAAACTCAGGGAATATCCTACAAGCTGGCGAAGTCGGGTGATACGCGGAACCCGAAAAACTATCGTCCAATAAGTTGTCTTCCTACCATCTACAAGCTTATAAACTCTATTGGTGCAAATCTTATCGTCACCCACCTTGACGTCAATCGACTCTTTGCATTTGAACAGAACGGATGTCGAAAGCAATCACAAGGGTGCAAGGAACTCCTTATTATAGACAGCATAATTACCAACCAGGCGCTAAAGAGGAAGCGCAAACCTTCAGTGGGATGGGTTGATTACAAGAAGGTATTTGACTCGGTACCTCACTCCTGGCTTCTAAGAGTCATGAAGCTCTATAGGGTTCACCCTACAATCTATGATCTCCTATCTACATGTACGGCCTTATGGCGTACCACACTAATGGTCAATAGAATACGAGTTGATGCCCTTCCCATACTGAGAGGTATTTTCTAAGGAGACAGTCTTAGCTTCCTTTGGTTTAGTCCGACTCTTAACCCATTAAGCAGGATAATCAGAACATCGGGTATGGGCCATGAAGTGATAAAAGACCAAAAATCCTTGTTACACACCAATTCCACATGGACGACCTGAAACTGTACGCTAAAAATTAAGATCAGTTGCAAAGCTTGTTTGAGTTGGTGAAATGCTTCAGCGGTGACATCTGCATGGAGTTTGGCTTGGATGAGTGTGCAGCTGTGCATGTGAGGAAGGGAGTCGTACAGGAACCCCAACTTGTTTTCTTGATATGTGACATGAAGATTCAGTGTCTGGGAGAGGGAGGGATGTATAAATATCTTGGCCTTCAATAGCTGCTCACGACGCGTAATGACGATATCAGAAGTCTGGTGGAAAAAATAGTTCTTGGTAGGACTACTAAAATAGCAAGGACGCACCTAACGGTAATGAACAAGATTATGGCTATTAACACCTGGGTCATCCCCATAGCCACTTACACATTTGGTGTGGTTCAATGGAGCACTACTCTCTTGCAGGCCTTCGATCGAAAAATACGCACGACTCTTACCAAACACCGGCTTCACCATCCAAAAACCTCCATTGCCCGGCTTTACCTCTCAAGGAGGGATGGAGGACGGGGCCTGTTAAGCCTAGAGACGTTATGCGGAAAACAGGTGCAGCTACTCCGCACCTATTTCCTGAGTCAGCATGGGGCTCTGCACCGATTGATATGTGCTGAGGATGCTAGATATTCTCCGCTTAATTTATCCACAGAAGACTTTTTGGCAAATTACACCAACCAAGAGGCAAGAATGCAGGAATGGAAGCAAAAAGCTTTGCATGGCCGATACGCAGCAGCACTGTCGTCTGCGGATGTTGAGAAAAAGGCGAGTAGACTCTGGCTTACCGCAAGTGGTTTGTTTGGCTAGACAGAAGGTTTTATTATTGCCATCCAGGATGAAGTAATTTCCACACGCAACTACGCACGCCATATCATGGGGGATAAAACAGTCAAAGACGTTTGTTGACTGTGCCAGTCACCAGGTGAAAGTACCCAACATGTCTCTGGGGCATGTGATGCGCTTTCGCAACGTGATTACTTAGTACGATACAATGATGTTGCCAAAATAGTGAACCTTGCTGTTGCCATGAGGGATGGTTTAGTCCAAGAAGGGGTGCGATAGTATAAATACAAGCCCGATCCTGTATTGCAAAATGACCGCTACAAGCACGGTTCTAATACCTAAGGAGGGAGACTTGTCCAATCCTAAGAACTACCGCCCTATAACCTGCCTCAACATTGTATTCAAGGCGTTCACCTCCATCTTGAGCGACCTTATCCTCCACCAAGTCCAGCCGGTTTTGGGAGGTGTTCGAGCAGAGGGGCTCAAAGCGTGGAATCGCGGGATGCAAGTACGACCTGCTGATTGATATAACCATAAGCCAGGATGCCATCCTGCGTAAGCGTAACCTATCAATGGCCTGGGTGGACTACAGAAAGGTGCTTGACACCACTTCACATGAGCTCATTTTAGCCGTGTTGAAGTTGATGAAAGTCCACCCAGAGGTATTGCCCTGCATCCAACGCCTGATATTACTCTGGTGAACGCGCTTTGTCCTGACCGCAGGCAAGCGGTGTATCTCGACACAGTTTGTAGTATACCACCGTGGCGTTTCCAAAGCGATAGCTTGAACCCCTTGCTGTTCTGCATTTCCCTCCTACCTCTCTCGCTAAGGCTGTGAAAAGTAAAAGGATACATGTGCGGTATGCCAGGTAACAGGAAGCACAGGGTCACACATTTATTTTATATGAATGATCTGAGGCTCTACGCTTCTAACGCAAAAGAACTTCGTGTGGCCCTGGAAATCGTACTGTAGTACAGTGAGGCTATAGGTATTGAGTTCGGAATGGACAAGTGTGCATCCATCCACCTGACGAGAGGAAGATTTGCGGCTAAAAAGGAAGACGTGCATCTCGTTGACGGGAGCGTCATTCGCCACCATTAGAGTGCAATGACAGCTATAAATATCTCGGCATCCCCCAAAGCCGAATGCAGGAGGTTGCAGCAGTAAAGGAGAGACTCACCGACTTGTACAGGCAGACTCTCAGGAAAATCTGGAGTTCTGAGCTGTCTGGCAAGTACATGGTTCTTGCCACGAACATATTCGCGATTCCCACACTGCTGTACACCTTCGAATGCATGAAATGGAACGTCAACGAGTTGCAGAACCTTATTAGGAGGACAGGTAAGATGATGACCATCTATCAAAGTCTTAATCCGAAATCTTCCGTCGCCAGACTATATTTCCCTCGCAGTGTAGGTGGTAGAGGTCTGTTGAGCCAGGAGTGTCTCCACAACAGAGTTGTCCTTGGAACAGCATGCCTAGTGCTCAAAAGCAGAGACCCCCAGCTCAGTCTCGTAAGAGAACACGAAGGTGCCGGAGTAGGAGCGTTTTTCTTCCATGCGGCCAAGAGGGCAGCGGACGAAACCGGTATGGACTTTGAACCGAGGTGGAGTTTAGGGCTCACTGCTGGAGAGCATCAAGTGTATTCCGTCCTGCGTGGCACAGGCGGAGTCACTTGCTGCTCGCATGCAGAAGGCCGTTATACTTGGGTCCCTCCGTCTATTCCGTACGCACTACCCAACGGCAGTGTAGCCATCAATCCAATGGGCGTCGGACGTGGCTGCGACAACTTCCAAACCCCTCTGCAATCCTTGGCCAATATGATGGCAATGAAACCCGATGCTTTTCGCGGACTAGGAGAGGAATGTTACTAAAGTAACAACATAACGAATAATAATAATAATATATATTTATTTGTGCCGCAATTTGGTTGTACAAATATAGGACACGTCAAAGCAGGCATATACAAAATAAATGAAAAATTCACGGATGAAGATATTCATCAACAGAGTAAACCAAATTTCTTAGTAAGAAACCATGTAATTTAGATTTGAAGAGGGCCATCGTCATTGCATTCTTAACTTCATGAGGAAGCTTGTTAAACAATAAATGGCCCATATGCATAGGGGCATAGCTTGAGTTTCTTGTTCTTACCTGTATTTGGTGGAGGTCAGCAGAGCTCCTTGTATGATACCTATGAATGTCATTGTTAAAGGCATAATTGGAAAGATTTTTCTTGACACGAATAATTGTAGCAAGCATGTATATACAGGGCAGAGGTAAAATACCAAATTTCTGAAATAGAGGGCGACATGGGGCATGGAGAGGAGCTTTACCCACCAGCCGCAGACATCTCATTTGAATTTTGAATATTAATTTGGCATTAGGTGTAGGGCCCCAGAAGAGAAAACTGAACATTACCTGTGAGTAAAACTCACCATAATAAATAGATAATAGCACATTATTATTTACGGTTTGTCTGATTGATCGAATTAAGAAACAGAGAGCGCTCAGTTTGCCACGGAGTTTCTGAATCTGACCATCCCATGACACACGACTGTCAAGAGTAACTCCCAAAAAGGAAGAACAATTCTTCTGTGGAATAGGGTTGCCATTTATATTTACAGAGATAGGAACTATATGTTTATTTTTATTGGAAAAATAAATTAAATTTGATTTCTCCACATTGAGAAGAAGAGAATTTTGATTACACCACTTTGTTGGCGATGTGCAAAATTATTAGATTTTATAGCCAGACTTTCAAGTGAGGAAGCAGTCGCTAACAGACTGGTATCATCAGCATACAATATTGGAAGTACACCTGGTGTAGATTTAAACATGTCTGGGAGGTCTTTTTATACAAAAGAAATAGTACTGGGCCTAAAACAGAACCTTGGGGTACACCAGAGTCAACTTTTTTCACAGGGGATATATAGTTGGCCCCGAGTATTGAGAGGACAACACTCTGTTGCCTATCACTAAGATAGGACTTAATCCAACTATATGCTATTCCTCTAATACCAAAAACTCAAGTTTTTGCAATAAAAGATTATGATTAACGCAATCAAAGGCTTTTGAAAAGTCAAAAATTAGATTTATGGATTCTAGTCTGTTGTCCAAGTCAGATAGTATTTTATTTATGACATGGTAAGTGGCAGTAGTAGTGGACCTGAATTTTCTGAAACCATGCTGGGATGTGGAGAGAAAAATTTTTGGATTTCAAGTAAGTTATAAGACGAGAATAAAATACAACTTCAAAAATTTTGATAAATTGATTTAGTAAGGAGATGGGTCGATAGGAATTCATGTGTTACCGTTAAACGAATGTATTTCATGACCAATAATGAACCCATTATTTGACTTGAGTATTATAGCTGGTTTCAATTTCAAATTATTTAATGTCATTTCATTCTACTTTTGGTAATAATTGCAAAACTGGTCCACTCTCTGACTTATTAAAATGATTATAGCAAATTAAACTCGAAATTACATACTGTCAAATGGGAAAATTGAAAAATTCGGGGAAATTAGAAATTTTCAAAATATTTAACTGCAGATAATTCTGAAAATTGTTTGTAAGAGTTAAAATTTCCCGATAATGGAATGAAATAAAATTCAGTATTCCTACAACTTTGCTAATTTATTTTTCTGCGAAATATTCCTGTAAATGAAGTCGAATGCGAGAATTCCACTCAAATGGCTTCTATCCTAGGTCGGCTTCTTTGGACGGAAATCTTGAATGGGTATGGGTATCCTGGGTTGGTTTCTATGGATGGTAAAAGATAAATATTAAAAATAATTTCGTGGGATGTTTCATCTCTTAAAATTGTAGAGTTGGGTTAATCTAAAACGGCAATTCGCTTTTTACTAGCACCATGTAAATTTTGTTTTCAGTTGTAATTACAAAGGAACTCAATGTCTCATCTCGATGCCTGATGCAAAATTTATGTGGCAACACACTGCGAGACCTACGTTTTCACTTGGCAATGGTGTGGCGGTGAAACTCGCCTGTAGTCATAACTAAATCACACCATGCGATGAAACATTAAAACAGCTGTTTCACGCGAAGAACCGTTACAACTTGAATTATGTTTGCCGTGTAATTAATCCTTCTGATTTATGTTCCATGATAAATGCCCGTTCAGTAAAAATGACTATTCCAAGTGACGGTCAAATGTCGACCGAAAACCAACCGGAGGATTTTGAAGCTCGGCTTGTGTTTGCATAGATTAGCATTAAAAGCGGTGGGTAACCAAAACCATTAGCTTTAAATAAGAATTTTAGTAAAAATAAAAAATTATATCAGGTTGAGATTCATACAGCAGATCTTTTTACTTTATTTCGAGTAAAAATACCTTTGAAATAACTCTCCTCACCTGAATCTCCGCCCCTCCCTTTCTTGCAGCCAATATGCCTACATAAGCGATGAAGCCGCATAAGCCTCGTCTTTATTATCATTGATGCCAAATGTCTCATTATTCATCTCCCCGTGTTCTCTCTCCCGCAGTAGGCTCCAAAAATCGAGGAATATATTATGAATTGGTGAGAAAGGTCGCCCATTTTAACTTATTTTTAGATTGCAGTTCTCTCCATTGTTTTTCGGGATAGCTGCGTCAAATTTTATTCAGATGACGTTTCGTGGCCTATGCTGGCCACATCTTCAGATCAGGTCTGACTTTAACTTTTCTCGCTTACTTGTAAACAATGAGCATTGGCTAGCGTTAGGCATTCTTGGTATATTTAATCTTACCATGTTTAGGCATATTGTTCGATTAAGTATCTATAAGACTTCAGATATCGCGAGTTAACAGTACAGTTAACCGTTGTGTTGATGTTTTAGTATCGTTCCGGGGATACTTTACCTTACCAATTGAAGTACATATAACTGCCTCTGTATAGCGTGTGCTTAAGGATTTCCATAAATAATCCGCAGTGCGCATATTATGCAATAAATAGTAACTCCTACTGTCGGCGCAGAAATTATGTGCACTCGAGTTTGGGTACAAATAAAAAGTTAACGAAAAGACTTACAGAGAAACTAATGACACCATCATTTTTCTTATTCATTTCTACGTTATGTAATAGTAAATTTTAATTTTTTTGATGAATTTTTATATTTTTTATTGCAATTATAACGTAAAAAGTACCGGTTATTTACGGCGCGCGGGAAAAGCTCCGACTTTGATACTTTGTAACTCAAACACAAGATCTTCAATGTCAACTATATTTATGTAAATGGAGGATAGATATGTTTGCTATAGATTGTGCGAGTTGAAGCTATGTATGTTTCATAGAAATAAGGTTATTATTAATTTTTTAAAGTTATTGCATTTCAAAACTGGGGCATCGTAAGATTTTGTTCTTGGTCTCGTTGCAATTCGCATGCCTTGAACGTTTCCAATATGTTATTGTCCAAAACATCGATAAGCGCGTTTAATTTAAATCGAGTGATATTTATAATGGACGAAGTGAAAGGTCCCGTTAGGCGAAACGCCTATAAGCCGAATAGCCGAATCGGTGCTGTGTGCCCGCGTACACCCGCTCGGGCCCCCGCGCTCGGCGCAGCCTCGAGCTCCGTGTTAGGAAAGGAAAGGTTTGCAGGCTTTAATTTGTGCAAGTTATCCATAACGGAGAAATGAAATGAATTTTTTGAATCCACTTGAGATGCATTAGCAAGACCCGGGTTTTGACACCTCGTGCCATCGTCAGAATCTGTGTCGAAACTTGCGTCTTGTTATTAAATGTCAGGTGGATTTAACAAGTAATTTTATTTCTCCGTACTTTGTTTGTACACAGAGCTTTATTCTAATGCAAACCTTTATCACCACATTACCGCTACCGCATTACTAAATACCTCACGTTTATCATGGCCAAAAATAACTTGCAAATGTGAATGAGCAAAAGGGTAAGGAATGCGATTACATTGTTAACCAGGGCCGCCTTCCAGGCCGGCTTGTGCAGGCGCCGAGCGCTGGGGGCCCGAGCGGGTATACGCGGCAACACAGCACCAATTCGGCTAGGCGTTTCGCCTAACGGGACCTCTCACTTCGTCCATTATAAATATCACTCGATTTAAATTAAACGCGCTTATCGATGTTTTGGACAATAACATATTGGAAACGTTCAAGGCATGCGAATTGCAACGAGACCAAGAACAAAATCTTACGATGCCCCAGTTTTGAAATGCAATAACTTTAAAAAATTAATAATAACCTTATTTCTATG
This sequence comes from Ceriagrion tenellum, assembly GCA_963169105.1. Taxonomy (NCBI): domain Eukaryota; kingdom Metazoa; phylum Arthropoda; class Insecta; order Odonata; family Coenagrionidae; genus Ceriagrion; species Ceriagrion tenellum. Next base: position 133,834 of record OY720636.1, read on the forward strand.
AAACATACATAGCTTCAACTCGCACAATCTATAGCAAACATATCTATCCTCCATTTACATAAATATAGTTGACATTGAAGATCTTGTGTTTGAGTTACAAAGTATCAAAGTCGGAGCTTTTCCCGCGCGCCGTAAATAACCGGTACTTTTTACGTTATAATTGCAATAAAAAATATAAAAATTCATCAAAAAAATTAAAATTTACTATTACATAACGTAGAAATGAATAAGAAAAATGATGGTGTCATTAGTTTCTCTGTAAGTCTTTTCGTTAACTTTTTATTTGTACCCAAACTCGAGTGCACATAATTTCTGCGCCGACAGTAGATAGATAAGGCTACCTTCGATGCAAATTTCAATCGCTGACTCATTACTTATGAGGAATAGCGCCACGATTCCACGCAACAAAACATTCTTCAACGATGAACTAACTTATGAATATAACGATTAGAGACTTATGACTGCAAATGAAACTTTTAAAATGGTTCATTGGCAAGTAGTAAAAAATATTAGGTGATTTGCTCTCTACTGTTTGCATATTTATCTTCCATGTGAGAGTATTATCACATTTCGCATGATCCCAGCAAGCCTCTTGTATTTTGTTTAAGTAGTTGCACTATCAATTAATTCAATAATTTATGAATCGATGATTTCGTGCCTACAGTGTAGTGCATGTTGGTGCAAGCAGTTAGAGGTAGGAAGGCGCATTGTATCACACATGACAGCGCTTGGATGCGCTCTCTACGGCGCCTTACTATGAGCTATGTCACTTCTCCAATCACTCTGCAAAGAAGGAGATGCACACAAATTCGGGCACGTAATTCGGCGTTTGTCACCAATTATAATTAGTTCAAAAGCAGAGAAAGTTCTTGTTGATGATCAAAATGAAAGAAAACTGTGACTGCTCACTTTCTCGGATCGACTACCTTTTGCTCAAGAAGAAATTCTTTTCATCATCCAGTTTTTTCTTCGGTTGTGTCTTTGTAGCATTTTCAGTCCATTAAAGCTAAAGAATATACTTTCTTATTTTAAATATTTTATGTATTTTATGTGTTTTATTATTCTAAAAAATAATGCCACTATGCTTTTGCTTATGATAAATGAAATGAAAAATTGTGAATTGAAACCCCTTGGCGGCCGTCCACCGAAACAATTTCATACTTGCTCTCTCGCACCAATATCGTTCCATTTCACGCGACGTACCAACTGCTTCAAATTGTCCAATTGAAACGGAAAATCCGATGATGCGGTAGCGCAAAGGAGTGTATAACTGGTTGCACCCCAGATTCTAAAGTAGCACGCATAGCACAAAGGAGAGAGGAACGCACGGGAAAACGTCACGTGTATCGAAGCCTTTTCTGAATCCCCCCTCGCCAATTTTACTCCCAACATCATGCAAACTATGCTCCCTTGCCCGAGGAAGAATTTTTATTCCCAGTTTTTTCCTCTCCACCCAATTCAGTGCCGACTGGAACTTCTCTTATATTTTCCGTCATTCGTCAGGACAACCTTTTCTTTCATGCTTTCCTTATTTTTTCCCCTACTATTGCCACGCCAATTTCATTTTCTCTTCTCTCTACCTCCTTCCCTGCATCTCTCTCAATGCCTCAGTTCCCTCTGTGATTCCCTCCACATGCCCTCCGAACGCACATTACCTGCCTGCAAACCATTGGTCCCAAATCCTCTCCTTTTGCTATCTCTCCTTTTGCTATCTCTCCTTCCTCTCTATATCCTCGCCCCTAACTGCACCGATCTTGTTCGTCACAGATTCCTATCTCCTGTCCCCTTTCCTTCGAACCAGCTTTAACTCGTTCGCCTACTGTGATGCTCGTAGTCCCTTTGAGTCTACTTGTAGTCAGAGTGAAAAGTCTTGGTTGAAAGTATGAAGGAAACACATTACTGAGCACATATTACAACATAGAGCGTGGAATAAGACTAAGTAACCATTTCATTGTTAAGAACATAATGGTTTTTCCATAGTATTACGCCGAAATTATTATCTTATGGTAGTCCGAGCGAGATGGTTCCCTAGTCATAAAAGAGACCATATTCGAACTATACGCTTTAATTACACCAGCTGTAGGACACATCAATTAAATATTGCATTATTAATGGTGCAATTATATAATTTTATATGACAGAAATTGTAAGTAGTTAAATGAAAATATCTAAATAAGTCTTTAACTTGACTTATTTTTTCGCGCGGTGCGTTTGAAACTCCTTCAAAACGGAAGGTTTTTTAACAAACCGTACGGTTTCAGGGTGAATAATGTGAAATTTTTCCATGCTAAAAAAAAAACTATGCAAATTCACTTATTGTTAGAGGAAATTTAATACACGACCCGGGTTTCAACACATTATGTCATCTTCAGGTGAAAGATGATATGATGTCGTCGGCCCCGGTGGCGGCGGGGTTATGTCCTCGCCTGTCAATCCGAGGGTCGCGGGTTCGAGTCCCGACTGGGTCGATTTTCACTACTTAGGACAGGACTTGTTGTTCGTTTATTGTTACTTGTTGATCACCCGATATAAAAAGGCCTTTGTTGTGCTGTTTTTGGGAGTATAAGTATATATAAAAAAATAATGAAAATAGAAAATAATGTGTTGAAACCCGGGTCGTGTATTAAATTTTCTCTAAGTGAAATTAGCATTGTTTTTCATTTCCAACAGGAAGGTTTTTTTGTGATACCCAAGAACCTACTGCGGTGACAATATGATTAATTTTCAAATGTAGTTGAGAAAACCTACAAACTACACACTGTTAGTTGATTTACGACATATACCTCACCTACCTATACCTATACAAGTGTTAGAAATACCTCATTTAATAATAATGTATCTCTGGAGTGCATGCACGCACTGTTTCCCATGTAAAAGGGCTGGTGTTTTATTGCAAATATCTCCGAAAGTAATGTGGTAAGGGGTAGCATTTTTTATGTCATTGGATAGGTGAGATATTTTTCTTTAAAATGAAACCAAATTCATTGATTTCTAAGTAAAATGATATTTCGCTCGGACTACCTTAAATGTCTTCTCCATATTTTCTTCTCTATTGACCGAAGAACGGAGGGATGATTTTATCAGGACTGTATTTGCGTTAAAATTAATAATATTCTGAGGCAAGTTTTACTTTGCTCTGGTATCACACTTCAACTATAGCAAGCGAGATTCATTGGAGGTTGACTTCTTCATCTTGACGTCCTCTGAACAATTCCTTACCAGCAGGAATTAGTGTTGAAAAGAAACTCAAATATTAAAAACATTTGAAGAAGAGGTGGTAATCTGCCAATGTAACGATCTGCCAATTCCTTGCGCTGCTATGAAAAAATATCGCAAATATTAATGCCACTAGATCAAAAAGTATTTTTCTCAAAGCGAGGTAGATTCCGTCGATAGGATATCGTACGATAACTCATCCTTATCAACTGATAAGAAGAACCAGAAGACCATGAACCACAACAAGGAGTGTTAAGGATTGATATCTCGAGCGAATTCTTACGATGAGACGTCAAAATAAAGCAAATGAGAACTAATTAGGCATTTAAGCTATCGGGTGGTAAACTACCAAGCAATTAATGTTTGTCCTACGATAACCCTTATATAAAAAGTTCCGAAATTGACACCCATAGATATTTTTCCCATTTATTGCAAAAAATATGGCAGTCATTATGATAAATTAGCGGTTGACGTATCATATATACACTTTTATCGCTATTTTCTCTCTTCAAATCCAATTGTCAGTAATTTCTCGAGCAATCACCTGCGCTGAAGTGTTTCCAACAATTTTCTATTGCCAGGGGCTAATTTTATGCTGCTTTCCATTTGCCCCCTCAATACAATATAGCAGTAGACTCCTTCATTTGTAGCCTATATACCGCTTTTAAAAGTTATTCTAACGGGTAAAAGTGAAAAAATTGTATTTTACCGATTTTTTTTGACACTTCAGTACTATCTTAACTCTTAACCGTGTTGGAGAATGAAATTAAGAAGATATTTTATAATAAATCGATAGCATAAGCGCGGATTTTCATCTAAACGTGTGATTAAACATTTTATAATAAATTTTTCCCAGAAAACATATATCACCGTTTCACGGTAATGAGAGGGTGGGAAAAAACATTATATAACTTATTCCTAAATTTAAAACACTGCCAGGAAAAATTATACAGAAAATATGATTTATATTCCTTGCATAATTTCATATGCTGCGAGCAGAGTGAGTTCCACTGCATAAATATGTATGTTTAAAATTATTTTCCCGAGCGTTTTTTGTAACTTAAAAGAATTATTTATACATTCACTCTCAATTACCCGCAATAACCTCTTCAGCCGCCTGAAGCGTCGGTACTGTGGCTGATATTCTCTCCCTTCTACTGTATGAGAAGTGTCTTGTGGAACGAAAAGGGTGAAGATGATGCGGAAGAGAGGTGATTTAGGACGGAAAGCTGGCGAAGGATGGTTGTGAGAGAAGCGTATATAGAATGCCTGAAGGGATGGAAGAAAACGAAAAATATACATGGGGATGGAATGATGCGGTGCCGTTTTCTTATTACCGCTGTTCTCATATTATCCGCTTTCTTTTCCTCTTTCCTGCTCTCATTCTCCCCTCTCTAAACTTTGACAATTTCCTTTCCTCTAATTCTATGAAAAGCCTATCGAGATACATACTCTGCGTTGTGGGGGATCTTGGGGACGGACTTAGACGAAAGGCTCAAGCCAATTTTCGGTGAATCGAGAGATATGGAAGTCTTCCGTGCTTTTTTGGTTATTTTCCCGGCCAGTACTATAGCCTACACCTCAGGTACAGAAATACAAAAGCCCAGACTGTCCACGAATAGTAAAACTCTCCGATCTTTCTGTACCACCGGACGAGTCTTTCCTATCTTCCTGCAGGAAAGCGAACAGTAATTTCACTGGGGAGTTAAATGACCTTGAATAGAATTTTGAGACCTCGAATTTTCATCCCTAAATTTGCTTGCAAATTTTCTTCACGCATAGGATAAAATTGCATAAATATGGTTATGGATTAAACTCATTATTTTTGTTTTTAAGTTTGGAATTAACTCTTTGCGTGCAAATCAACTACTTTACGGATATCATATTACTTAAACCTAATATTTTTATTTGATGTAATCAGTCAACTCCTGGATTAGTAAGTGTGTTATGATGAAATAAATCCGCATCAACGAACCTTAAAACTTGGAAAAAGTGATATACATTTATGGAAAAATGATTTCTTGCTCAGTATGAACGATTCTATTCCACCGTATTAAAAGTTTTTCTTGTGAGAAGACTTAGTGGCTTACCGAAGCTGTATTTATTTTATACACCTTGAAACGTCAAGGCTATCTTCTCATTGATAATATGACTTAATTATTAATTAATACATAAAAGTAATATAAATGATTTATTGGACTTGCAAATGCCGCTTATCCCTCTAAAATTGATTAAACAATTAAGAGATGGATTTCTTTGCTCTTGAAAGTACTATTATGTAGGCTACGCGGTGGCATACCAGTCAAGAAAAGTTGATCATTCGAATAAATAGAAGACCAGTAGACAGGTTATTTTAATGTATCTAATCACACAATTGATTGTTATTTTTTTATGCACCTACCATTAGGATGCGAGTAGCTGGACAGTACTACAGGTGTATGTGAATCTAAACATTTATCTGAGAATTACATAATTCATTGAGGGTACCAATTAAAGTACATTTGAACATTCTGAAGATATGTTTTTACTTAATTTGATGCTTAAAGAATATTTTTAGAGTGAGAGGTTTTGTGGGAATGGAAGAGTATATTTATGAATTGGAATTTTTGTTAAGAAATGCCCGCGGCCAAACGCTCTGGTTCAGGCTGTCAGAATCGATGAGTCATACGAAGCGGAAACAGCAATGGCTTCGAATACGGGAAGTCATTTTTTTCTTTCGACCAAGCTGGGCACGTGTGAGTGAGAGGGTGCATGGTAGGTTCGAGTCATTTTGCGGTTGCTGCTGAGAAAAAACAAATCCAGAGAGCAAACAACATTCGCTCGCGCATGTTATCCCATGCTCATGCTATCGTGGTGTTGCAGCTGATGTAAACTTGCACACACGCTGCACTCTCAGGAAAAAAAACTCGCTGTAGCTCGCAATCTCTTTGATTTTTTTATTTTCGAGCCATATGCTTCTCTACATGTGCATCGAATGCGCCGTTTCCAGTGTAAAAAGGGTTAAATAGAAATTTGGTGCTATAAAATTTTCATAAAAACAAATGATATAAAATATATAACTTGATTTGCCTAAATACTTGGAACGGTTTCACGGTAATCATTGGATGTGTCCAAAAGGTTGCAATTTTTGAATGAGGGGACTCAATATCTATTCATCCCTGGAAATAAGTCAGATTTGGAAGCTAAGGTGTGTTAAATTAATATTTTAAGACTCATTTGTTAGTGAATAACTATTTTTTATGAGAATTTTTGGACATTTCATCCTTTTTTTCACTGAAGTAAAGTTTTGGGTTCCTGGATTAATCATATCATACTCAAGCTTGATACTAATGTGAAAGTAAAATCAAGAATTGCTTCTGCTTTTTTAACACAGGGCACAAAGAATGTAACAATTTTTTTGTTCATTTTTTAATTTAACTTGTCGTATAGTAGGTATTTCTCACACTTGAAGGGCACGAATTGTTGACATTAGTCTGTAAAATAATGCACTGAGTTTACTGTATTTTACTGTAACTTAAAGGTTACTAAGTTTACAGTTCTCTCCAAGATTACTAAGTTTACAGTTCTCTCCATCTTCAGATCAGGTCTGAGCAACCTCAGACCTGATCTGAAGATGTGGCCAGCATAGGCCACGAAACGTCATCTGAATAAAACTTGACGCAGGTAACCCGAAAACAATGGAGAGAACTGCAATCCAGTGCTGCGAAAGCCTCAAACAGAAAGTTACTAAGTTTACTTTCTTAAGTTAACTAAGATTACTCGATCTACCTTACGTTTCTCGGAGTCGCAGACAATGCCTTTCGGAATGAATATGTGGATCCCTCTACAAAGTCGATATCTGTAGTGAACTCGTATTTTCATTTTATCACTAATAAGTTAACTTTCACGCCCATGGCTCATGTCAAAAGATTACATTCCTTTGTGACGAAACCTTGCTACTTGTTTCGCTACGAACTCATAACAGTGATACAGAATACACGTAATAGAGGTAAATAGTTAAAATATTCCCAAAATGACTCATTCGGTGATTGAACAGTACATCTCTTGCAATTAGTGGTTATATTTTATGCTTGTTTTATCAAAGTTGCCATTGTAAAATTTCATTATACATTCTGAATCAGCCAAGGGGACTTTGGTACTGATTATGAGAGTTATGGCTAAAAAGAATAATATTCGGCTCAGCTAGTCATTTTCCAGTATGACATGTAACTCGCAGGACAAGATGAGGGGCAGGTGTTCAAAGCGTAAGAGAACATGCGTCAGGGAGTGAAAGACTAACTGGTGTCCCTTACGTTCCCCTGGTAACTGGCTTGGTCTTGTATTGTTCTCCTGACTGTTTTTGCTCATTAGTAAGCTAAAAACATTGTATAATAAAACTTTTTCTTTACAAGGGAATTAGTTTTTTTAAGATTGATATCTTTATCGAAATCAAATCGCATTTTTCTTTCGTGACTCAAATACTACCACCTACCCCTCCTTAACCTCTCCTTCTCTAAAGGCCTGATATTTTTCCATTTGATGAATCTTCACTTTAGTGTGCCATCCAGGAAACCTGTAGCCTTTCTTAGCATTACCCGACGATATGCAGAAATATGACGTTTTGACTTGATTATGCAACCCGCAGTGAGAATGACATCTCTGGTTTGAATTAAGTACTAAAATTTTCCCCAGCCGGGCGCGCCCCCAAAATCTATTCCATCCATATGCTTTCGGATGCCGCATATTTTTACGGGAAACTTAAATAGCAGCGGTTGTTGAAAGAAAACGGTAGCCATTTAAACACCACGCCCCGCTTTGATGTTTTCTATTACTATTTGCTAACATATTTACTAAGGTGTAATGAGCGGTAATCGCGGGTTATTGTAGCCAAAATTTAGTATATTTTCGAGAACGTTAAAAAATTCTTGGATTAATCTCCTTTAAGTTTTCTAGTTTACGCGGTAAAGTAACCATACATGTAGAAATGTTAATGATGCTAGAATCATATATTCAAATTTTATCTTAATTTAAGCACAGTTATGACTGGAATTAACGGCACGGACTTACACGTTTTAACAAACATCATGTGTAAATACGTGCTTTTTACTCGGTATAATATTCCCATAGCTGCTATATACTATCATAGTATTGATAAATGTATAATTTTGCTGTTAGTAGGGAATCTACCCGTACTGAATTGAAATATATGCCAAAAACCATAAGGCTTTTAAAAAAATCGTAAAATTACCATGAAATCAAATTATTATCATGTGATTTTTATCGCTTTCATTATTACTAAAATTGAAATTTAGGACACGCATGCAAAGTTTTATGCAACTCTGTACACAAACAAAAATTGATTCAACCACTTTAAGTATACTTTTACAAGTTCCCATACAGTAATGTATGTTTCTCCTACTGAAACTATATCGCTCATTTTCAAAGATCAGTCGATTTTCGTATTGAATTTTTTAATTTAAGGTTATACATTTACACCCCCGGACTATCTATGAGAAAATCCAATAACCGATGTTTTATAATTATTTGGGTTCTAAGTGTCCTTTTGTTATAAATTATTGAGGTAAATCGTGATCAACCTCTATATTCTCACCCATTCAATAGCTAATCCAATATTTAGCGCTTTGAACAGAGTAATATTATGATAATTGTTTTCCTTGACAAAAGTTCAGCTTTTGACCTGTGTGAATCAGATGCAACATCAACGATTTACATACATTTTATGCCACATTACGTTCCCAGGAACTGCCAAAAATAATTGAACCGCCTCTCTACCAATCCCGGAGGGCCAGGTCGAAAATGTTCACGGGGATTTGGTGAAACTTTGGTGTTTCTAATCTTTTGTGACAGCTCGCCAATATAGATGGTAGCATTGCATTCGGAAGGTTATAGAATGGTTAAGGTCAGCTATATATATAAAAATTGCCTACGTTTGAAACTGGAACTCCTACTAAGCCTATACGTCTTCTTTCTTTAGTTGAAGTAAGCTTACCTTACACTTCCTAATTTATTTCCAGAGTCCGTTTGAGATGGCATGTCTTTTCTTTTCCATATATCCATCGCTCGTCTCCTTACACCCTTGGGAGAAATGCTTTCTCACTATATTTGCCGCTTTATTTTATCTCTAGCATTAGAATGCATCTATTTTATCTCCCAGTTTCTTCGGGCTGAGAGCGAAAAAACTTCTTTTGAACATAAATAAGCCAGCCATACATGAGCAAGAGTATAATGAGTACTTACCCTAAACCCCCTCGAAAAGATACATTGACGAGGAAACTCGTGAGCCTCTCCGTGAATTCAAAAGGGGTTTAAACTGCTCTTTGGTCGGTACATACTATTTCTCGCATCGCAAAAAACTTTTTTGACCGCCTCCAGCAGTCGTCATGCTCGTAAATTGTATTCGCTTCACCGCTCGTCTGGCTCGTACCTCATTAACGAAAAGCGTTTTCTAGTTTTTCACTTACTAAGCTCAACCCTTATGAATCTTTAACATGATACATTTTCCATTTAAAATGTGACCATAAGGTCGTGCTTGGTACATGATGAATTAAAAATGCCAGTTATTGAGAAGAATTAGAAACTTTTCCAAATTGATATATGTGTGCATGATGGTCTTTGATCTGGACGCAGGATCTCAAGGAGTTGGTGCTCTCGAAAAGGCAGGCATGGCGATGAGAAGCGAAACGAGAAGGGAAGAAGAAAAATCAAGTTGCGAAGCCCTCTTCTTCCTCCTGGTGTGTCTCGCTGTGGGGATTTGAGTCTCAAAGCTCTGGCCATCTCATCCCACGATCGATCTGGCCAAACCCAGTGCCTGTATTCGGCATTCACCCTCTCCTCTCTTCCATCTGCCGACTTCCTGCGTTGGTTCCTCCAAATATCCAATATAAATGTTGTCGACCAACTTCCCTGTACGACTCAGCACCTCATCAATGAGTGAAATTATCTCACGAGTACACGGTCGGCAATTTCACAGAGCCGTGCACACAGGGAGAAGGGAGGATGGAAATGCGGAGTCCAGAGGCACTTCTAAGTAAATGCATCGGTCCAGTGGTTCCCACGGAAGACGAGAAGCTCTACCTGGAACTCTCTTGCTCTGTCTCTCTTGTTGATATGTCATTGGAATGCTCAGTGGAGGTGGTCGAAGAAACAAATGGCTTTATCGCACCTCATTTAAACCTTTTTTCTCCAGCTATTTCCACCTTCCCATCGGACTCGCAACTTCCCCAGGTCGCCTTATATTCGTCTATCCTTAAAAATCGATAAATATTCCCCTAATCATAAAATGCAATAACTAATCCATATACTCCCCCATTGTATGAAACTTTATTTCCATTTATGTAAATGTCTCTCCGCATGAATTAGTATTACATTAAAAAAGAAAATAGGAGGTTTGTAGTCAGTTTTCAACTTAAGTTTTACCACTGTAGCAGTTTCATATCTGTTAACGTTTATTGTCAGATTGAATTAATTGACTACAATCGCTCGTAAGTCAGTTATTTTGTATCTAATTCTTTTGAGCCCACCTGTGAATTCTAAGTATTATTTTATCACATTATACCCCATGCATGGGATATTATTCGAGAACATCTTGAGGAATCTTCTCCCCCAGAGTAAAATCGCACTAAAATTTTTTCCTCCGCCAAACCTAGAAATGCAAAGTTTTGAAACATTTCATGCTTTCTTAAATCTCATTTTGCAGAATATAGGTCAGTATAATGCCACTTGACTTCTTTTACGAATACATGGTTTGTATGCGCTGAATCTATTTCCAAGTTTACCTGAAATGAATGGGTCAAATATTTTCATTCTATTAACTAGAAAATTTAATTATTAGCATTCGTAAAGTGGAATTAGGAGTTTTCCACTCACCTAAATGGCCCAGTAATTTATTTTTGTCTTATTTATAGTCTACGGCCGCGTCGCAAAATGAAGATTCAGGTTTAATGAGAAAGAGTAAGTAATAAAAAGGATGGAATATTGTTATTTCAAGGAACATTTTTTCATTTATCATGGATTCCAAACGTGTTAGCTGACACTGATTTTATATTACCTTCCATGTACCGAAAAATCTCGCATTGATTCATTTTCTATTATCTTTCTCACTCATATCCGCTCAGCGACCCGTGCATATTTATTGTGTATTAAGTGTATTTTCCAGTCATCGCTGCTAGTCGAACGACAAACTCTTTGCACATCGTGATACCAGGTCGAGTAAAACTAACGAAAACACGGAAAGCGAGTGTTTCAATATCATGTCACCATATTTTCCGGAGTTAGAAGACAGTGCGGAAAATATGTAGTTGTACTCGTAAAATAATAGAATTGGAACATTCACGGGCAGTGAGAAATATAGAGAGTAGAGAGGAATGATGTAACATTTTAAAAACACTTATGTTTTCGAGTGTGCAAATTTATTCATCTGAAGTGGGCGAAATCCATCAACGGTCGTCAAGGGCTTTAGAGCTGCTGCTCTCATCCTGAATGAGCGACGAAGTGGAGTAAATCACAATGGGCCATGCATCAAACTCCAAGTCCCCTACAAAATTGCATCGGGCAGCTATGTCCGCCGGCTTACATACAGATATAACCACTACGACTTGTGTAGCCCTTTTTTCTTAATATGTTCCCCTCCCGTCGCACAGGTGTGCGTCTTATTTATCCCGTTTGCCGTTCACTCATCTCCCATAAATCGTCCTCTATTCTTATTCATACTGCATTTTTAACCTTTAAACCTGTTATAGCCTTCTTTAGTTCTGATCTTTTCGTCACTAGTGTGAACGTTTGTGGTGTCTTCTGCCTCTTGCTCAATCTTTCCATGTTAATTTTGGCATTCAATCCTTATCCATTATTTCACGGTGTTCTCCGTCTATTTCCGTAGTCTCCGATCGTTCCGTTGACATATTTCTCGCCGCGTTCTTGTCTTATAGCTGTATTATCAGTAAAGTAGGAAGTGATTGACAAATTTCCTCTTTTCTAAATTGATGTTAAATCGAGTAGGATTTTTGGAATATGACGAGATTTCATGCATTATGAAAACTCAAAGTTGCCATCTATAGATGGGACTTTTTTGAGCCAAACCAGTGTATTCTGATAGAATTCTTAATCTCTCCCTTCACTGGATAAGGGAGCATTTTTTAGCTGGCCCTTGGTCGCTGAATTCTGGATAAAAATTGAGAGGACGTTGAGAAGTAAAAAAATCACCGAACTGAATAAATTAAAAATGGATTGTCCGCACATCGCTATGCGAGCGCGACTTCATGCATCTGTCAATCACTTTTATCGGAGCTAGCAAAACTTTATTCCGCGTGAATGTCTAAAAAATAAATATACTTGTCTGAATTTTGACGCAATGCATGCTCAATTGTGAGTTTTTTGTAGCAGAGATGAAGGAATTGAGCCAAATGGCTTTGGCCTAGGGCTTTGTTTTGGAAAACTTGGAGAGAGCGGAGGGGAAACGGATGCTCCTGGTTATAAAGAAACGTGATATGCACACTGCAATACCTTCGTGAAAGAAAGAAGAAAGCCAGTCACTCACACTGCTGCTGGTTTGCGGCAGTAGAAATATACATCGGAAAGGAATGATGAACTATATGGAATACCGAGAGAAGAAATGTAGGCCGCTTGGAGGCCGGAAAGATGACGCAAGGTTCAGGCCCCGGGCCAGAACGGTCCAGGGACAGGTCGACGGCCGCTTGTGTGCAGACTTCCAAGCGAGAGAAAGAATCAGTGACGGGCACACAACTGTGATGCTCTCACTCGAGGTTGTTTTAACAGTCCATATGTTGGCCATCGATTACCTCTCGCAGTTTTTTCCGCATGGTTCTCCGCTCGTAATAGGTTCAAATGATTACTTGTGAAAACAGTAAATTGGATATTTCTGACATTTTTAGAATGTGAACTTTACCTTACTTCGGAAATCGCATTATCATATTTCATATTCTTGCTCTAGTTAAACTGTGCTAGTCTCGTTGTAGGGCGCATGAAAAAAAGCATGAATAAGAAAAATAGCTAAACAATTGAATTTTTCTTTCTTCGTATTTATACCCTAAACCCTCCATTCGTATTGTTGCCTTAGGTATGAATAACGTGAGTGAAAATATTGCAAAGTACATTAGTAGATAAATGGTTTGAAGAATACTCCACTTATGCACCTAACCATCGAGTTTCTCATTTCTACATAGGTATTTAATATATTATACCAGGGTTGAAATTCGTTACGAAAAAATCATTTGACTTGACCGGGATTAGAACCCGGATCTCCCAATATCCGGTCAGGTGTGTTAGCCAGTTAGTTCAATATATATTTATTTCAGTTTGTTATGCAAAATACATATTTTTATCAATAATAGTCATTTTGTTTCATTTATAACTTAAGTCCATTATTAGTGGTCCGGCGTCCAAAGGGGGGGGGGAATTAGTGCCACCAGATCCCTCCCCCTACACTGGCGATGACGTTCCTCCTTCTGCATCTGCATCTGCACCGTCTTCTATAAGTGCCTGGCGGAAGAGGGAGGTGAGGAAGGGTCGCACCGTGTTTGGTGCACCTGGTACCGATATGTTATCAATGAGGGACAGGAGGCCTCTCCCTACTGTTTTGCGTTTTAAGTTCAGATATACGAATTTTGATATTAGTGTCGAAAGTACTCTCCTTTTAAAATTAGGGAAGAGCCGAAAGTTTAATGTTAACAATTTTTCGTCCGTGATGGCACCACCACCAAAGACATCCCAGGTACGATAAGTCTTTCTTATTGCCCCCCACACCCTCCCACCATCGCCACAGCCGAGAATGTAGTGGGAAGCGGAGTCAACCCGACCGCAAGCAGGGCAGGTCGGAGAATCGGCAAGCCTCATACTCGACCTAACCTCTCGTGTAGGGAGGAGTCGGGCAATACTGTCAAACATGGCGCTCGCCGCCCCCGCGTCCGCCCGCAAGCAGCCCAGTTCCTCCATGGGTTCAATATTGTAGTTGGGGGGGTCTTCTCCCTCTCGATCGGCCTCCGGTAGATCGTCTTTACTGCAAATGTTTCCCCTGTTCGTAAACATTCTGTAATTTTTCGGCATTCCTGGATAGCTCTCCTAAAATGTATACTTTTGAAACTGGCCTCCGACCACGCGGATTGGAGGAGGCCCAGCCTGGCTTCATTTCCTCCCCCTAAAATGTTAGTCGATAATTTTGAGAAAATAACATTTGCCTTTAGGGCGACATTTGTTAAGATCCCATTTGTTAAGGCCGCCTCTCGTCGGGGGATTGTACAGTTGTGGCCTTGGGGCCTTTCTCATATAGCCATACCAGATAAATGAGTTAGTGTCCTTAACCATTTTTGCATGCACTTCTTTTGGCAGTGGCCACACATGTGCCAAGTACCAAATCTTGGGAAATATTATCCGGTCGAGGAGGCGAACACGAGCAGTGAGCGGGAGAGATGGGAGCTTGTATCGCCCCGCACCCCACGACACAGCCCTGCTCACCTCCCCCCAGTTCTTCTCGAGGGCCTGGCCCACATCTGAGTCCCACCAGAATCCTAGGATTTTTACAGGTAGATTGCCTGATTCCCACATATTAGAAATTGCGTTACCCTTTAGAATAATCAATTTTGATTTCTTTTTGTTCACTTCTAGGCCACCAGGAGCGTGAGATTGAATTATGTCTTCGGCCAATGGGAGTTGGCTTGGCTGTCCGATGAATAAAGTAAGATCGTCAGCGTATACAATATTTGAGTAGGTGTTCCCTTGGCGAGTGATGCCAACTCCGGCGGCCTTAAGTGCCCTTGTGAGCGGGTCCATTGCGACCGCAAACAAAGCCATCGAAAGGGGACATCCTTGTCTGACAGAATTTTTAATCAAAAACTTGAGGGAAATTTTAATACCGACCCTCACGCAGGCCTTCGCTTCAGCGTATAAAATTGTAATAACCCGAATAAAGGTGGGAGGGAAAGCCATTTTTTCAAGAACATGTAGAATAAATTCTATACGAATGAAATCAAATGCTTTAGTAAAATCAACAGGTAAAATTGCTAAAAAATCTTCTGTGGAGGGGGACGTGGATAAAATTATATCTCGTAATAAATTGAAGCTTCTAGAATATTCCGTTTTTTAGACATCGCGTGTTGCGTGTCGGATAAAATGGGCTCAATGACATCCGTCAGGCGAGATTTTAAAATGCGCGTAAAAATCTTATAATCAGAGTTTAAAAGAGCGATCGGTCGAAAGTCGTTGAACGACTTCAGCCGATCTATCCTGGGTAGAAGTGTGATCACTGCGGTGCACTGGCTGGGGGTCAGCGCACCGTTGGAGATAAAAATCTGGTTGAAGACAGTCAATAAAATCGGAGTTAAGAGATCGCAACACACGGTGTAAAATTCATAAGGGTCCGAACCGGGGGCCTTACCTTTAGGGAGGAGGCGGAGAACCGCCTCCACCTCCCCTCTCCTAATCTCGCCGGCCAGCGAGTCGCTCTCCTCGGGGGGGAGGGTGGGGAGATGAGGAAGCGGAGGGAGATCCCCCTCATTCCAGGCCCCGTATCGGTCGAATACGCCCCGGAAGTGTCGATTGGCAGCCTCAAGGAGGTCGCCATCGGTGCATTCCACCGGCGGTAACGTGGACGAATTGTCTTTGCGGAGTCTAATCACTCTCCGCAGCTCAGAGAGAGTCAGGGCTCCCCAAGTGTCAGGGTCTAACTCTCTCTGCCATCGGCAAGGAGCGTACCGTCTCATCTCATGCATTAAAATGGTGTTTTTAAGTGAGGCTAACTCCTCGTAAAAATTTTCAGGGCGGGGACTGAGATTTAAGAATTCCCTTAAGACGTTGCGATAAAACAAAATATTGGCATCTATCTCCCGCCGCCACTCGTATGTTGAGTGTCGTAAAAACGATTTAATTTTGGGTTTAAAGATGTTTTCCCACCAGGTTAAGACATCACTACCCGGCCGGAGTGTGGTGGTTAAATCTACCACCCGTCGCCGAACAGCATAACAAAAGTCCTCGTCCTCAAGGGCCCTGGTGTCCATCCTTCACATAACGGGTGTGGGACGTTGGGGAGGGGGGGGGGACAGGGGGAGGGAGAGGTCGAGGAGAAGGGGGCAGATAAGGGGACCGGAATGGTGTGGGTAGTGTAAGGAATCGACTTGAGAGTCGAATCGAATGTATGCTGCTCCACATTGACAATTCAATTTATACACGCCACTTTTATCACTTTCAAGTATTCTGTCCTTGGTATGTGAAATCAAATTCCTCAGGCACTGCTTATTATAGAAAGCTAATTTTTTTCGGTCTTTGGGGATTTTACTGCATACCCTAAGGGATAATGGGCCTAAAAAGAGAAACCTTCTCCACTGAGCACTCACTACTTCACTAGGTTGAGACCCATAGATACCGCTTCTGGCTAGTTTGGACACTTTCTTCTGGTAGAGTTTGTCTATCAATTTTTCAGGGTAGCTATAATTCACTGCTATTGTTTTAATAGTATTTAGTTCCTTTAAAATTTTGGAACTAGTCATTGGAATCGATGTTACTCTATGGATCATAGAATGAAATGCAGAAAGTTTTTTTGAAAAATAATGTCTGGAGGTAAATGGATAACATGGTCCGTGTATGTGTCTTTCCGAAATATAGAAAATTGAAAGGGCTCTTGGGACTTTGAAATGCAAATATCTAGAAAATTCAGGGAACCCTTTTCTTCTTTTTCCATTGAGAATTGAATATTACGTTTTAATGAATTTAAATGAGAGAGGAACTTGTCTAATTGACTATCAGTCCCTGACCAGACACAGAATACATCGTCCATATATCTGTGCCAGCTAACTACGTTCTTGGTGAGGGGGTGGGCAGAGGGGAATAAGTCCTTCTCGTATGAGTCCATGAAAATATCTGCCAAGAGAGGGGACAGGGGAGAACCCATAGCTAAACCATTGGACTGTTTGTAGAACGATCCGTTGAAAACGAAATAATTCTGGGAGACGCACATTGAGACACATTGAGACGCACACACACACATTCTTGAGTGTCATTTTCAAGGATCAGAAACGAGCAAAACATTTTCCCAGTGGTTTTAATTTTCCAACAATGTGCTTGACCGCGTACAATACCCGTTAATGACATTCTAGCAAAGAACGCTACCTGGACCTTGCCTGAAACAGGATTCAGAATATTGATTTAATCTATTTCGATCTCTCAGTTCATCATCGGATTTACTAAGTTAGCGACATTGTAGCATGAAAGGATATTCTTTCGCTTTTTACCAGCATGCACACAACAGTTTTAGAGACGAAATTTCCAAAAAAATCAATTATTTAAGATTCGCACTGTTGGAGAAGTCTTTCTGTTAAGGGAAAGTTGGTGTTTTTTGCCAAGTTTGCATTCGGTTGACAAGTCGTCGTATCATGCTTGGCGCGTATTAAAATTTATCTCCTCGTCACCAATGACTTAGCAGTCCAGAGTAACTTACATTTCAATTTAGACGAAAAAGGCTACATGTTGAGTTAATATATAATCTCTAATTCAAATATAAATATTTTGTGATTGGTTTAAAAATGAGTAAACTGACTTATTTTCAACTGAAGACAAATGCCTTAATAATTAGAATACTCAATCACCATCAAAAATTATTTCATGCTATGTGGACGCATATTTTACTAAATGCATAAAGATCATTTTATGCCAAAATAATCAAGCGCTAGAATAAAACATATAGCTAGGTATAATTTATTGCTCTCATTTCTCTTACTGTGAGGCATGTTTCTTCATTCATTTTTGTTAAATAAACATAGTAATCACACCAACCACTTCAGTTAAGAAATTTTACACTAAACATGTAAGTAAATAATTACAGCAACGCAATCCAGTTGAAATATCGTTATCCATTTACTTATTTCGCTTTATTCTCTAACAGCCAGACAGTTGACGTGAAATCCACAGAGAGGTAGAGGTTCCAGATGTCATCGCTAAACTACGCATTCTTAAGCTCATCATTATCCCCTACCAAACACCCTTGATGTGGCTTGCAGGTTAATGTGTGGAGTAGATGCAGATACCATGAAGTCCTTTATTTCCTAAATTAAACATTTAATATTTATATATAATTTGATATCTAACGTCGCTTCAGATTCATATTATATTTTGTCCTATCTTATATTTTTTAGCGTATCCTAGCGGTATCGTTGTTAAATGTGATCCGGAAAATAAATCCGGGACCACCTTTTTCAATGCCCATAATGTAACTGAAAAAATTCCGGACTTTGATTGTTTCTTCTTTCCCAAATACCTAATGACACACGTACTTCAGAGTTTTCAGTGATAATTTTTAATTTCATTTTCAGTGTAAAATACCTACGTCTTAATAAATTTTAAATTAGATGATATTTTATTGCGTAAATTGAGAATAATACCAATCGTTCTGTTGGTGACGTAGCGGAGTGCACGTGCGACTTAGAAAAACCTTTCCGCAGAGCCATTTGACCTCCCTGTCTTTTCAGAGCGGAACTTGGCTCGTGTAACCAGGGGGGCGGCGAAAGTGCGATGTCTCGCATAGAAATACCTATCGATAGTGGTCATGGTTACCGACCCGAGTGACAGAGGCGCTGCTGTTGCCTATATCTGGAGTGGGGCCCTTTATATGTGTTTATATTTACAATTCCAAATCACAGGGTTGATAGCGAATACTTTTTAAACACATATTAATTTTATGCCGATTAGTAATGTTTTTCATTTCAAATGGAGTGTTTTATATATTATTTTATCAGTATCCAATCATGTGCAAGGCTGGGGAGGCCCATATTGACTTGGTTGGGAGTCGTTGTTTAGACATTATTCCAGAAATTTTGTCACACATCGTCTCAAGTTTGTTGACTGTTGAAAAACTTTGTTTTTTTTACTGTCGTGAAACATCAAAGGACGTTCGGACGAAGAGATTTAGTTGTTACTTCTCGAAGAATCGGGTAGGATGACTTCTTATCACTGGCAGTTATTTTATCAGTTGTGTTCGGAGTACGTTGAGTATTTCGTGAATGCAAATCGGCTGTGTTATGACCAGTAACCTATTGTATTGAATCCAGGTCAGATAAATCGGAAGTATTCCGTATCCCGACTAATCTTCTTGATGGCGGAGCTATCCCTTGCTTCAATGCGAAGAAGATACCGTGAATGGAGTACAACCCAGAGATCCTCTGGCAGCGACGTCGTGACGGAAGGTGCGTAAAATTTCTATGATTTTATCCTTTCTTCAATGTAAGTGGCTTGTGCGGCAGTGAATGTGCAAATCGATGAGTATAATAACTCTCCTATTTCTTACTTCTATTTCACGCATCAACTTGTCATTCTACATGAAGAATCTTTTATGCCCAGGGAAATTGTTTGATCGAGGTAGTCGCACTGCGACCGGGAGGAAATGTTGCTTGCGTAGGTATATATGTATTTGAAGCAATTTTCTCTGAATTCGAACTTTGTTCTCACTGGCGAAAAACCTTTTTTTGAGATACTTTGTGACGGAAACGTCAATTGATACCTAATGTTTGTTTAAGTCTTTAGCCATTCATTTGCTTTAGAGTTTGTATCTGCTCCAGGAATGTCATATCCTCTTATTCATGCATACTGTTCAAACAAAATGATTTTGGATGCAATTGCCAGTGAACATCACATTCGCAAGAATCGTGAGGTGAGGTGTGAGGTGTTTTAGTGAGGTGAAATAAATTTTCCATGTTGTACCTAATTATGGTCATGAATTATGGCGTAACTCTATATTTGTAACATAATTTGTCTATTTTGAACAGCGACAAAACTTATACGGACTTGTGAATGCTGAAGAGCGACACAATTCACTTTGATTCGCACTCGAGAGGTACGTGGTTTCTGACGGCAACACACTTGGCGACCGTCCTGTGGAATATACATCCCTGGAGACAAGTGACACCAGGAATGGAATTTTTTAAATCAAATGCGTATTGGAAAGCGAGGAAGAATGGAAGGTGTTGGAAGTTTTGGGTTGCTGCTATGGGGAATTGCTAAGGGGGATTAAAGAGTGACGCTGGAGACGTTTGGTGGATTGAAAGGATTGTATGGGAAAGGTGGAGGGAATGGAGTGGAATTTACCTAATGGGTGATTAGGGAATAATTGCAGTTGTCAAGTATGTGAGTGGAGCCGTGATCCTCGTGTTCCAGTCCCTAGTATATGTGACGGGCACCTATTAGAGATGAGACATCCTACATCGACAAATCCAGAGAATTCAGAGAAAAAGAATCTTTAAAAAAAACCTGATAACAAAAATTTAAGACGTAGAAGCGAAAAGCAATTACATTAACACTACATTTATCACGAAGGCTTAAAACCTATGGTAAGATTAGTTGGACGGATGTAGTGCTTCCTTTGAAAATGTATAGGCTGAAGAACTATGCATATTTAATCATATTTTGGCTCCTATTAATGATTTTTATGTAAATTTCACAAACTTGCTAAAGCGACCGGTATCATTGAACCGTCCCCATCAATCTTCTATCCCACAATCTATATATATAAAAACGAATGTATGTCTGTCTGAATGTCTGTCCTGTATGCATTACTACACTGTTGATCCGATCGCCAAGAAACTTTAAGAAGTTGTTGAGTACACTCTTGCAAAGATTTCGAAGGTTTTAGGTATAAAATTTTTTTAAATATTTCAGCCTAAACCCTCCCCCCCCCCCCAAGGCCCTCTTAATCTTTCGAATACTTTTCGCGCAACAACGCCCGACGGGTAAGCTAATAATCCTAACCTCAGTTTTTATCCTTTCGTGCTGAAATTTTGCCGAGTAATAGTTTAAGGCAGGAGGAAAGTTGTAGGCTACTTTAAAATGATCTCAGGGCCCATAAAAGTCCCAAAAAGGGGCCCTTAGGTGGTTCGCGGTACGTATCGGGTTTTGTGCAGTGGTTTCATTTTTTTACTTTTTTAAATTATTTCCGCTCAAGATAGAGAGTTGGAATTTTTTTATTAAATGCCTGAAAGAATGAAGTTTTTAATTATTTCAATTAATTATCCTTTTCACTTCGTAATTGACAGAACATTGCGTTTTTAGCTGCAGAAACATATTTTCCTGTGAAATCAACAATACCATATTCGCTTGACAACCAGATTTCGCTCATTGCTGTTGGAAATCATATTGCTTAGTTGAGCCGATTAGGAATGCTAAGCATTGGGATTTGTGCAGCGGTTAATTATTTCGCTTTTTAAACAACTCTAACTAAAGATAGAGAGTTGAAATTCATTTTATCGCATACCGGAAAGCATGATACTACTAAAATTAGTGGTATCTTGCCCGAAAGAATGAAGTTTCTCTCTTTTTCAATCGATTTTCTTTTACACATTTTCCTTGACAACCAAATAAACAAACAAAAATAAACATTAAATCAAATCTTAATTAACGAAAATGAAATTCTGAATAGCTACTCAACAAGTAAGTACTCGAATTATGTACTTAACTATAATGTTCTTTAGCCTGGCTGTGCAGGTAGTATGATTACAGTAAAGGGTTTCAAAAAATTGTCTCTCTATATTAAACAAGTTTTACAAATTTCATTGTTTTTATTTTACCATGTTATTTTTTATCATTCTGTCAATTTTTCAGTCATTTGACTTATAATTATTATTGTTCATGGGAGATATTGTCACATTGTTTACTTACTATTGTCTCACAATGTTGTATAGATGTTCTGCAGAAAAAAATATTAATTTAATAAAACAATTACTTGAAATGTAGTCTGTCATCACAACTACTTACTAACTCCTCACCTCTTATATAAAGAGTTTTGAAGGAAGTATGATCCCGAGCAACGCCGGGTAATTCAGCTAGTTCTGTGTTAAATAAATTTCTTTAGAGCAAACAGGCTGCAGATTTCCTGTACATTCAACGAGATATCAACCTCAGGGAAAAGTATTACGAAGCCCTTTTCCTCACCATATACCAAAATGCTTTTTTAGTATGTAAATACGAAATATCTTATAGCTATTAGGAAATTCATATCCTAGGGTACTGGGTAATGCACAATAAATAAAATTAGTTTTCCTCTGGAGTCCATGCAAACATTGTGTTCGAAAACCTTAAAATCTACGAAATACTTTTTTACCAGGATTATAATTTGGATGCACTTTTTTCATAGCTTCAATTACTCATATTAATACTTCCATTTGGGTTTTAAATTTGTGTATTTTTTTCACTGATCGTAGTGACGCGTTAATTTGCATATATCTTTCTATCATAACTTAAGACTACCGACGAGTGTAATTTTTCATGTTGAAAAACGATGGAAACATATGAGGATATTTAGTGTAACACCTTCGTATTAGATGTTTAGGCTGAAAAAGAAACCTGGTAAATCATGAAACATGGAATGCGATTACACGCATAGAACTTGTGTTATAGAAGAAGATAGATAGGTATATAGAAGCTTAATGAATGTTTTCTTCAAAAGTCGCGTTTATAAGCGGATACTTGTTCTCTCAGTTGGATAATAATATTTTCCAAATGATTATTATGTTTTACAAAAGAGTAAGCAGGAACAATTTACTCAAGGAATATAAATCAGTTCAAATATTTTTTTCTCTGAACTGCTGCCTCCGTATGATATGACTCATCTTGTCGTTGCCTCCTGCTGATGTGCGCGCCCGTTTATTCTGCATTATTCTTTGGACCGCGAATTCAAAATTACGTATATACTCTTCTTATTTCTTCAATGCACACTTTTTATGCTTCATTTGAGATCGAAACATTTATCAAATCCATGCGTATTACAATAAATCATAATGTTTATGATTTCTTGTGCATGAATTATTATTTTTCATTAGGTTTTCTTTCCCCATTAAAACTGCTTTTGTTTAGGCCTTCTGATAATTTTTTTCTCGATTAAAATTTTCGAAGTTTAGACCATTTTTTTCACTTCATGCAAAATAACGCGGCACGGTGATCTTAATGTTTGGTATTTTATCCATTAGTCGTAAAAGGAAATTATAATTATAATATTCATTTCAAGGAAATCGATATCCGTAAATAATATCGGTCTGTATCTCCAGATTTATTAAATATTTCGTTCTCTCATTTTATATGTTATCAATAACCGGATATTTGAAATCGACCTTTTCCTAATGCATGCTGAAAGACTTCCAAATCAAGAGGTGATTAAAATTCTGCGAAGAGGCTAGTAGTTATATCAATGTTTCCTTAGCAAATGGAATGGATTCTCAGCAGAATTTCATTCGTTAAATGACATATCCTTCTTGCCAATGGTATTCTAGATACGATTTTTATCACACAGAATATTATCGTTTTTCGTGTTCTCAGTTGTTTTTCAAGAAGGGATCGCTAATTCTTAATTTTTTTTGTTGAGATTTTCGAATTTTCCAATCGCTGTTACTTAGGAATTCACAATTTTTTTTATCCTTATTACTTTCGGAGCAAACCCATAAGTCAACATTCGTAATCAAACATATTTTGAGTCCTTTCACATTTTTAAGTTAAGAATGACTATTTTTCTAGACATCTTATGCCTCATTTACACCTCAATCCTCCTTATTATAGCAGGGGGAAATCGTAGAATGAATGGATGTTCGGTCAGCTGTCAGAGATTGTTATTAACGCTGCCACTTTACATTGGTCAGAACTGCTATCGCGAGCGGAAATCGAAAGTTATGAATGTCTTATATAAAATAATAATGCTAATATGATGATTATGTAAAGACATATCTTATTTGTTGATTCACTATATTTATATCAGTTTCTATACAAAGGAAAATGACTCGCGTTCGTGCGCTGTTTGCTTGCTCGTTGCGATTCCTGATGAGGGCAACATTGAGTTACGAAAGTACTGTAAATGAGTTGCAACGTGGAGCTTATGATAAAAGTCTGAACCTGGAATTATCTTAACTCGTTTAGGAACCATAACGTCAGTGCATTCTTACTGTGGGCAGATTGATGAGCTTCCGTGACCGAAAACTGTTTCGCCTAGCCGCCGGTCCTCGACACGACAATACACGAGATCCATTGCGGAGTGAGATGGAGGCGGAAGGATAGTGGTGCGGGAGGAATGTGAGATATTATAGGGGGGGAGAGGAATGAGCGAGGTGCAGAGGGAAGGAGATTTGGAGCACTGAAATGGGAGGATGAGGGAGAGCGTAGTTAAATTCCTACTGAGAGATGTGTATGATGATGAAGGATTCATGCATTCGATCGTTGGTTGTCCAAAATCTCTTCGGAATTTCCACATTTCCGTGAGTAATATGCGCTAGTACGGATATCTCGAGGAATCTGCACAGTTTAATTAGTTTTATTACACGTTTGGCTTATTGATAACACAATCGGTTAGCTATTACTATTTTAATGTCCAACAGAACTTCAAAGCATTCAACACAATAAATATTTGCGTACACACTTTATGTTGTTGCCGCGTCCACTACGGAGTTGAATGCTATGCGCGTGTTGGAAGGAGCTCTTCAAGGTAAATGGAGTTCCACGTGCAATACCGAGCGGGAGGATACCTATCCGATCGTATACTGGAGTGGTCGTCCACCTTCGATGCCTAATTGTGAAGAATAATTTGATGCCTATTCATGTATATATACATCTACTTGCAATATCGCCGCAGCAGACGTTGGCCCGCATTGACACGGGGAACGTGCGATCAAGCGCTTTCGCTATGCTCTGTTAAATTTACTAGTTTCCCGAAATAGCTGCGTTCTATCTTCCTTATACTCGACGCGTTGAGAAATTATCCTGTCGTCCAACACGCGAAAGAAATGGTCAAGCAAATGAGACAACGACGTACGAGGCATCGTCAGGAATATTGTTGTCATTTAATTTGGAAAAATATTAAATTAAGAATGAAAATTTTCAATGATTTTATTAGTTTCTGAATTTGAATATGAATTGAATGTTTACTAATTTTATGGCGTTGTTCTTGGGCAAATATGGAAATACTGAACGGAAAAAAATCGTTTTTAAAGTCGCTTGTACATGCAATTGCTCTGGGTTATTTGGTTTAATGATCACCAAACCCGACTTAAAGAAGAATATAAATACACTATGTGAAATTCCGCAAATGTTAAAAAGCCCCATATATCTAATCATAGAGACGTGAGAAACAAATTCACAATATGATTTTAGAGAGTGTTATTGCGTAAATTTGTATAATGGAGGAGTAAGAGCTATTGCGACTTATTTTTTAATGTAAATTCCATTAAGACCGTTCAAATAGTGCTTACTGTTATTCAATAAATAAAAGTGGATATTTTAGTAAAATTGTTCCAACGATTTTTTAACGAATTACTAAAAAAATTTTCGGGAAAATTAATATGAATTTTCATTTCAATAAAATTTGTCGGTGATAAACTTCGTAGCTTTAGCCTGACTTGAGCTCAAGTTGTCTCTAATCTTTCGCCCAAAATAATTTCCGAAATTCCACGAAGCATTGAAATATTTTAACAAATTATTTTAATAGGAGTAGAAATTGCCATTTTTTTAAAACTATTCATCGCATGCTGTTACGCGGTTGGACTCACATGTAATAATTACATCTCTCATTATTATAATTACAAATAGACGCAGGCCTAACTAAAGTTATTGTGTGGCCTGCTACCTATGATCTAATGAATTCTATCACAAAATGGTGCGCTTTTGGTCAAATAGTGATTCCATGGTTTGTAATGCATGTTTTTCAACTTTGTCAGCCTTGCCGCACGTGTTTTGCGGGGAAATTCGATCTGTCACTTTCTACGCCGGATTTGATTAAGGCTGAAAATCTGCTTCGACGATATGATAAAAGGCTAAGATCCGTTGCATTTTAGTGCATTTCTTCCCTCACTAAAGAAGTGGTGGAAAACTTAGAGAAAACCTGGGATATCTGACCTTTGCAATAACGCTTAATACTGTATACCGCGGCTGGAGTCAAAAAGCAGTTATCCAAGCAACAATCGATGGCTTCATACATATTCCCATCCCAAATTCTCCTCCCTTCAAAGGCTAAATATCGTCTCTTTTCCATACCTCACCCACTCCACCTTCAGCCTTGCTGGAACTTCCCCTCTTACGGTGGCATCCCTTACCATTTGCTCTCCCATTAGTCTGAGACGGCGTGGAGTTCACATCACTCCGCTGATTTTGAGAGAGAGAGCCAGGCATTTGGCACTTGGTTAAATTTGCGATTGAATTGAACTTTGAAGTCACCACACAGGTTGGCTGACCCTTGGATACTTGGCTTGTAATTTGGTTAGCTGCTAAAATTAACTTTTGTAGGTATTGTTCATTCAACATAGGTATTTTTTCCCGAGTTCCTCACTTTCACACTCGAACTGTGGGAAGAGTCAGTTTCCAAATGGGTGTTTTCCAGCCCAGCGAAAAAGCGCCCGTTTTAGCACCAAGTGTTTTGGTCGGCAAAATATCTTAAAATCCACACAGCAGTCTCTTTTTGATGTTACTCCATTTTGAGTTATCGAGTTGAAAAAGCCTATCAGTTTTTCAGGTATTCATGTATAACAATACCAATTACATAAATGTGATATCGCTGCAGTATTTGCGATTGAATCTGAATCACGTTACTGATAGATAGATATATTTATTTAAGTTCTGGGACATTCTGTTCCCTGGAACATTTACAGATTATAAAACAAACAATAATCAACAGTTACGTTTGCATTGATAATTTAACAGAATAAGATTTCCAAGACATTTTTTTAACATTAGTAGTAAACATAAGCATAAGCACCAACTTTTAACAGTTGAACACATTTCAGTAATTAAAAAGATAAAAAACGAACAAACAAAAATGAGGCCTTGTGATATACAAATATTAAATACACATAAGTAATATATATAAACAAAATTAACTAATTCACTCATCTGCGGTAAATCATAATGCAATAAATTTTATATTTCATTGATTTGCATTGTGATTTATTACATTATGTATGCGTACAGGCGTTTCTTGAACAAATTTACATTCGCTGATTCCCTTATTTCTTTCGGTAAGGCATTCAATAGCCTACAAGAAGTTACATAAAAAGATCTACCGTACACATAAGTATGGACATTTGGGATAAACAATAGTTCTGTGTTTCTTGTCAATCTTTTCCGCGTATTAATGTTAACAATAATTTTATTATATAAGTAACTGGGAGACTTACATCTATAATAAAATGACTGCAGATATTTTAGAGATTCAATGAATGAAATAGGCACGAAAAATGAATTAGCATATGTATTTGCATTTATATTCGGGAAGTTCACTGATAAGAGGTTCTATCGTTGCCATAGATTCGATTGCCGAGTCGTCATTCATCTTCGGGCAGAATGTTGTGACTAGGGGCTTCCGGAGTATATGAATAAATATAAACTACTGACCGATAGAGCCTTAAAACCAAATATTAAATGTCTTAGATCTCCAGGAAAATCTGGAGCATCATCGATTTTCAAATAAGAAACCTTGTTACCACTCTCTGATAAAGAGTAAATAGTGTTTGACTATGGAATTAAATTCTGAACTGATTCTGAAAAAAGAACGGAGTTCAAATCTGTGTCACGCCGCAACCTGGCGCGAAAGTTTCCGATCACCAGAACTTAATGGAAATCCTCAGGTGTCCCAATGTAAAAGAAATGTCCTTCTTTAGTTTAAAGCTTGGGTGAAGCGCGTCTGGGACTTAGCAAAGTGGATGAGATGGGATTTGCCCTTGCTCTACTCATCAAGACCAACGTGCCTGGTTGAATTCCGTACCTTTGTTTCCTGAACAGATGTGGCAGTGAATTTCTCAGCCACCTAGTAATGAAGATGAAGAATGCACAGGAAGCCGATT
This sequence comes from Ceriagrion tenellum, assembly GCA_963169105.1. NCBI lineage: Eukaryota > Metazoa > Arthropoda > Insecta > Odonata > Coenagrionidae > Ceriagrion > Ceriagrion tenellum. Next base: position 161,847 of record OY720636.1, read on the forward strand.
GGCGTCGTGACAATTGTTCCTCTCCCCCTTACGCAGTTTGATCGTGGGCCCTGAGAGAAGTAGCACGTGCAAAAATATCTCGGGCTCTTGCAGGTGTTCTCTCAATGAGTTTGGAGCGATTCTCATTTACGTCAAGGTATGTGAAAAAACGTAGCAAAATTAAATTCAATTGTATAATGCACATATGACAGTGAAAAAAATTACGGTTGTTTGTTACTGTTATGGTCTCGTGACAATTTTTTTCTATTTAAATATGCAGTTTAATGACGCTTGACAGATATTCGAAATACATTCTTCTATGCATACAGGTTTCCCAATAAATGCGAAATACTAGGTTTCTCACTCTTTTAATATTAGCTAACAAATATTAAGGATTCTTGCAGAATGAAAAATACGAATTTACGTTTAATTTTTGCTTAAACGTTGAATTCCGTGCCGAAAACCCATATAACAACAATGCTTTAATTTAGACAATGATTTCAAATTATTTTTTCATCACTCAAATTACCATTTGTATAGTTATTTCCATTGTAAAACTAATATACCTAGGTGGAATGAGGTTTTACAACTTGTTCAACTTACTTGAAAAGTCATTAATGTGTTCACTCAATGATTCACGCATTCCGCTCCATACATCTAAAATGGACTTTAATGTGTCGTACATATTAGTAGAGACCCTTTGAAAGATTAATCGAGAAATATGTGAGTTATGAGCCACAGAAAGTTATTATTTCTTGATTTGATGATATTTTATTTTGCAATAATGTAATACTTGTCCCTATTTATGCTAAATTCATAACATTTACTTCTAAAAATGTAATAGTCAGAAAATAATGTCACCGTTCTTATTTCATTACTAAATAGTGCAAACATGATTTTACTAGATATATTTTAAATTTAATGCACACACTATTACCCTTGCATAGTGATAGTATTTATCATGCTCTTCCTTTACATCGTGTTTATAGTGCATATGACACAATAGCCGTATTTATACTTATAAGGTGTCTACACATAAGATTGAAATTAGAAGAAAGTTTAGAAGTATTATGTGGAATTCACCTTTCATGTTTATTACGCTCTATTAATCGATCGAATGCAATAAAATATTTCAAGTACGAGGACTAGGGTAGAATTGATGTGCTGACTTAATGTAATTAATTTCAGTATTAATCAGACGTTTACTAGAGTCTTCCCAGATAAAATTATATTTCCTGATTATATTCGTTACTTCTCGTAAAAATTTATGAATCTACATTATCCTAACTTGTCAATTACATCTCGATGGTAACGAATATCAATGTCCTGATTTTTTTTCTAGTCCATTAGAGTGTCTCCCTTACGCAAAGCCCACAATCAAATTTGTAAACTCCACTCCAGACAGACTATATCAACATCTGGTATAAAGTTTTTAATTTATGTTTTAATGACGTTGCACTGTGGGTGACTCTGATAGAAGAAATTATCAATTACCTCGTTGAAGTTATGTTGAATATTTCATCATGGTGTCTGTGTCAGTGAACACAAACAGGCATGAAATTGTAACATAGTAACGTTTACTCAAATATTTATCTTTAAATTGGAATTATCGTGTCATACTAAAACATACAAATTATTTCTTAAATTGCTCCAGTATTTCGTTGTCACTCTTCTTCTGACAGGCTTCAGACCTCAGTAAAATTATTCAGCGGCAAACCCAGTACATACCTCTAACTTAGCGAATTACACCTGATCCCGTTAAATTCTATTAGTGTTATTTTTTCTCGACGCATAACTGACTGTCAGTTTTAGTATGAATGTTTTTTCGATTGATAAATATAAATTCAGCTTCTCTTTCATCTGAAATTCTCCTCTGTCAGGTTTATTGTAACTTAGCTAGCTAGAAAATCTTTTTGTTCCACTCATTTATTCTGCATGTCACACTGCATTTCCATCCCCTCTCCGCCTCAGTTCCTTTCTTACCCAAGACTGAACTTGGCCCTAGCGCGAGGTGAATCGCACCACCCCACAGCACCACTTTTCAATCCTATACATAACCTTCCCATCCCTATTGTCTCGTCTTCCACCATTCCACCTAATCCTCCATTCAGTCACACTCCCGCCCTGCTCATAGATTACGCGTATTCATCAGAGGTGTAATATTTTTACTGCACCTGATGACGTTAAGGGATGAGCAAATGTTTCTGCCTTAAAAAATGGCTTTGAGATATAATAAAGTCGATTTTCACTTTCAAACTAAAAAAAATGTCTTCTTTTCAGCTTCTTCTTTCGGAGCTCACTCGAATGTTTTGTTGTGTCCCAAGTGGCGGAACGTCACGGATAGGAAGCTTCGACCCGAGTGGCTAGGCCGAAGTTCCTGATTAGGGTGTAGGCGCTAAAGAGTGAAAATTCAAGCGTATCTGCAAGGGTTTGTTATCGAATAGCCCTTACCGGAGAGCAGCATGGCCTCCGGCTACACCCTGGAGATTGTTCCCCGAGTTGAGAATTTTCGGGGTTTATATATGATTCTGGAGGTCCAGAAGGTGGCAGGCAGAGGCGTGGGAGGAGACTTTTGCTCACAATTCCCACGGAAAAAGTTCACAGGGCGTCTGGGTGCAGCTGCATTTAAAAGCAAACACCACTTGGTGGGCTTCTGCAAAAATTATGACACCTAGTTAACGAGGCAGCTGACCGACCCTTTAAAAGGACATGAGACCTATTTCCTCCCTCCACCCCTGTCGCGACCCTCTGGCCCGTTCCCACACTAGACGACGCCAAGGGTTCATAACTTACAAAATACAGTCTGGCGGACACGCCTAGTGCTTATACATAGAGGAGGAGACGGCGATCATAACACCTCCCCCCTAAAAAAGAAAATAAAGCTAAACATACAAATGGCTTTGTTTTCGTCATTCTTATAGCTATCGTTTCGGCACAGTAACCGAAAGGCTGGTGCTTGCTCCTCCTCCGAGACATTGACTCGATTCTAGGATGGAAAGTCTAACCACCTCATCTTGTTCATCATTTCTAGATACACTTTTGTTGGATGTATGGGCCTTATTAACTATTTTGGGTCTGAACACAATCGTTGGACACGATTTCGTATCCATGCATGGCTTCAAAACACCTAGGAAAAACACTCTAAAACATTTACAGCAATATCAACACAAGATCAGAGAAATTATAAGCAATCCAATTATGGTCATAAACGAGAGGTTATATACTCTCTCCGAATGTTTTTGTTTCCATTCCTCTTCTGATATCAGATTTTCCACTTCCTGAACCTTATGGCTTGCATATTTCAGGTCCTCGATATTATTTACAATGTGCTTCAGGTTCGGATTGATTTTTAGTTTGTTAACACTTTTTGCTACACTTTCATCAACGCAACAATCATATGATAAGCTCAAGGGTGGTATCACGTCCTTATTATTTGAATTGGAGCTTATTATTATTTGCGATTTAATCAACACTTTGAGCCCATAACCTTTACAATTCTTTACAAATTTTATCTTTCCCGTGCCTTCGATGCTAACATCAATAGGATCTTCATTGTCACATAAAACTGTTATGGTTTCAGGTCTTGCAGCCACGTACAACCATTCGTTATTGTCTAGTGGAGTCCATACGGTTTGGTTAAGTTCAACTACCCTAACAGAGTAATCGGATGGCACTTTTCTTATGGATCGAAGCATTTTAGCTTCGCATTCTTCATGCAAATGAGTAGATAACACTGGGTACAACTGCTTACAAATTCTCAAGTATTCATTAATTTTCTTACATTCAAGAAAGGCATCGTCATTAACCTTAGAATAGTATCTTTTAGCAATATCCATAAAGATATAAGGTTTTTCTGGTTGAATAAATAGATATTTAAAAGGGCTAGAATCGGACCGAATGGGAAACGGAATTACACGACATTTAAACTTAATATGGTCCGTTAAAGGTATCCTAATTACATATACAAGTAAGTCATGATTAATGAATACATCAAATTCAATAATTTTCAATAAAACACTACTATAAGTCACACTTAAAGGGATGGGTAAGGACAGGTCGCTCGGGATCTCGCATCGGCTAATCTTCATCGTTTCCAATATTTGCGCTGGGGTGATAAATATATGGCTGTAGTATGCCCTGCTGTGCGCCTACAATCGCCCTCACTATTATTTCATAGTCCAACTCGACTTCTTGAATTACTCGGTTCAACTGAACCACATGCTTATTCATAATAATCATGGCTGTCACACCGCTGAATCTTCTTTTTAATTCTGCGTCCCTTTCATCCAAGTGATCTTCTATGTTTTTCAAGTTACTCAGCTGCGCGTCTTCGTTTTGTTCGACCTCCCTAACGGTAGAATTAACAGTTCTAAGAGTAGCCTTCATCACTGTCATCTGCTCTCTAGCGAGTTTCAGTATGCCTGTTTGTTCTCCTTCTAATTTGTTGATTTTTTCCATGTAGTACTAGGCATCCTTCTCATCCATGGTCCCAAAGAGAACTTTACTTAATTCACCGATGAAATTGAACATACCTCTTCTCATCCTCAGAGGACTCTTGATTTCGAGCTAATTGGTTGATCAGGCGCCTCATACCGCTAATTTCCTTCACTTTATAAGGTACGTAGCTTAGAAGCTGAGTGCAATCGGTGAGATTTACCCATGACGTGTTTACATATTTATTGCAGAAGCTAATCGTAAAATTTGCATAATTCAATAGGCGTTCATATTTTTCATGTCTCGGTTGATTTCACATACGTTACTAATCTCCATTCTGAATTAAATAGCTGTGCTTCTCCCTTGTATTCGTAGTATAGTCCAGGCGAATCCACTATTTTATCTAACTTAAAATCTAATTCCTTCAACGCGACCCCGGTGGCGGTGACCAGCAAAAGCAGTCAAACGACTCGTCCCATCCCGATTCCTGGAAGGAATTTTAAAAGAATAACTTCAGTCTATTAGCATGGACCTTCAGAACTTTGTTTTTAATTTTTATGGTCACATTAACGCCATTAACTGAGGTAACGCCGTAAGGTCCCACCCACTGTTCAGACAACTTTTTGGACCTACCCCTTCTGACAGATTCATCGTAGAGAAGCACCTTGTCTCCTTCTTGGAATAATTCCATCCTACTTCCCTTATCATAATACTTCTTCGATTTGATCTTGGACACGAGGAGACCCTCTCATGCTCTCTTATAGCATGTTTGTAGCCTTAGCCGTAACTCTTCTACGTAGTCATCATACGAGTAAGACTTGTTCTTCGGCTCCATCTGAAGGCATCCAGGAATATTTGCCTTTCTGACGAACATCAGTTCGTGGGGGGTATACCCAGTAGCTGTGTGCGGCGTCGTGTTGAAGACAAATACCGCAAAAGGTATTCATTCATCCCAATTCATCTGATCGTCTGCAATGTAATGGCGGAGGTACTCGGTTAGCGTCCGGTGGCTTCTTTCTGAGGCGCCATTGCTTTGGGGGTAAAACGCAGTCGTTTGGAGCTTCCTGATTTTCAATATTTTGCAGGTCTCCTTGAACACACTGCTCAGAAAATTTGCCCCATGGTCGGTTAGTACTGCTTGTGGCGTACCAAACGTGAGGATGACGTTCTTAGCAAAAGCTCTCGCTATCGTCGTCGCGTCTTGCCTTTCCATAGGAATGGCTAGGGTAAACGTAGACAACTCGTCTTGAAAAGTTAAAAGATATTTTTTGCCATGCTGCGTTACGGGAAGAGGTCCCACTATGTCCATACAGCATTTCTGGAAAACATATTCTGGAGTGGATGTTATTTCTATCGGCATTTTCATTCTTCTCTTCGTCAACTTATTTTTTTGACAAGTCGCACATTTCCTAACGTATTCCTCTACGTCCTCCTTCATCCCTGGCCACGATAAATATATCTTCATCCTCTCGTAGGTTCTTTTCATCCCTTGATACCCACCTACGGGAGAATCGTGGAATTCTTGCAAAATTCTCAGTTTTCTCTCCTCAGAAAGGTGGTCGTTTATCACACCTTTCGTCTGCGCCCTTTCATTACCTTTTTTCTCTTCTACACCTCCCGCTGTGTCTTCCTCCACGGCTCCTTCATTATCTCTTCCCTCTGCACCTCTGTCCTCCTTTTCCTTTTCCAGGGTAAAAATTCGACTAAGGGCATCGGCATTGGAATTCAGGGTTCCCCTTTTGCAGATGACCGTGTACTCAAATTCTTCAAGTTTGAGCCTCCATCTCATTAATCTAGAATTCAGATCTTTCACATTAAATATCCACGAGAGGGGTTTGTGGTGGCTTACAATGGTGAATTTCCTTCTATATAGATAAGAACGGAAGTACTTCGTAGCCCAAACAATAGAGAGAAGCTCTTTCTCGGTTGTTGAGTAGTGTCGCTCGGCTTTATTTAGCGTCCGACTTGCGTAGACGATAGGACAGTCCTTCCCTATCGGACCTTGGGAAAGAACTTTGCCTAATGCCTCGTTACTCGCGTCAGTGGTGAGAATAAATTCCTGTCTGAAATTTAGATACTGTAGGACGGGCTCCGTTGTCAGCAACTCTTTTAGTTTATCAAAGGCTTCTTGTTGAGCTCTTCTCCACTCGTACGGCACATGCTTCTTCAATAATTCATGCATCGGTTTGGCTATTTTCCTGAATTCGGGAATAAATCTCCTGTAATAGCCCGCCAGCCCCAAGAATCCCTTAAGCTGCTTCGTGGTTTTCGGTTGAGGGAACTCTCTAACATTCTCCATCTTTTCTGGGTCGGGTTTAACACCATTTTCCGTGATCACGTGGCCTAAAAACACCACCTCTTTCCGGAGGAATTGGCACTTATCCGGTTGTAGCTTCAAGTTGCTCTCTCGCAGTCTCCGGAAAACTTCTCTCAGTTTTTGGCTATGCGTACTCAGTGAATCGCTTGCACCGCTTGCAATCGGGACTTGGCGGGAAGGGTTATCTCCATAAGTGCCGCGGAGGGAAAAACGCTTGTGCTCCCGTCTATTTCTAAAGTATCTGATGACGGCACGATGAACATTCTCCTTTGTAATCCCACTGAATCCAAGCAGGTCATAAAAGGTGGCACAGAAATCTCAGTGGAGGAAGTAAATAATGAGTACCATGTACTATCCATTAATGGCGAGGAAAAAAGAGATATCGAGTTGTGGCCGGAAGAACGAACAAATGAAGAACTGTTACGAAGAAATGATAAAAAAAGGTTCCGGGTCTACCTCCTTGGTCGTGCCTTCATCCTCTATACCGACCATAAGCCACTTAAATGGCTATTGACGCTTAAGGAGCCAAAACCGCGATCAGCGCGTTGGATAATGGAAATATCGGAGTACACATTTGAAATTCAGCATCGCCCTTGGAATCAGATGTCTCATGTAGATGCTCTTTCACGCATAACGCCCGAGATTAACTCCCTCGAAATGTAAAAAGTCACACATGAGCCAACGTGGGATGAAGACATGATCCTCCAAGCACAGTCAAATTGCCCTGAGTTAAAGGCTTTTCATAATCAGGCCAGAAATCATGACCTATCATTCTTTTACGACGACAGGGGACTATTGTATAAAGTTTTTCCCAGTATTCCGGAATAAAGATTCCTATTATGCGCACCAAAAGCAACGAGAAATCATATTTTGGAGCGCTATCATGACAACCCTTTGGCTGGCCACCTTGGTCAAACGAAGACGCTGGAGATAGTGCAAAGGAAACTTTACTGGGATGGATGTTACTCTGACACGCGGGAGTACGTTTTGAATTGCTTAGCGTGTAAGAAACGCAAGGCGGGAAGTCCAAAATTACCAACGCAACCAGCTGTTGAAGCCACCTACCCACTAGAAAAAATAGCATTGGATATAGTGGGTCCGTTACCGAGATCCTCCCGCGGAAATAAATACAACCTAACCTGCCAAGACCATTTCTCGCGGTACCCAGAAGCCATCGCAATACCGAATCAATCGGCAGAAACCGTCGCGAGAGCCTTCGTCGAACTCGTCATTTATCGCCATGGGGTACCAAAGTACCTACTAACGGATCGTGGCGCAAATTTCACTTCTACTTTAATGCACAATGTATGCAAAATTTTAAATATTAAATCCATATTCACTTCGCCGTACAATCCAGCTGCAAATGGTCGCTTGGAACGGGCGCACCGATCATTCGCATCTGTCATCTCCCACTACGTCTCTCAAGACCACTCCGATTGGGACGAGCATCTTAACTTCGCTCTTTTTGTGTATAGAAATAGCAAAAACAGAATAACTGGACATACTCCGGCCTTTCTGATGTATGGCCGGGAGTTGGAGATGCCATGGGACTCAGTATTAACGCCTAGCCGAGTCTCTTATGCCGAGGAACCTCCATACGATTACCAGTTAAGGCTAAGACTAAAAATAGCCCACGAACAGGCAGCCGAATTTAGCAGACAAAACTTAGAGAAAGACCGACAAAAATGTAATGAAGGGCTGTCCCTCCCCACCTTGACGGCTGGACAGATGGTGCTCCTGCGTAATATGAAGTTGGCAGGAGGGCTCAGTAAAAAACTTTCTCCCCGCTGGATTGGGCCATATCAAATCGTGAAGGTTAGAAGTCCAGTCACATATGACATTTGTAATACTATGAATGGGAGACACCTTATCGCTCATATCCGGAACCTTTTGTCGTTGCCCCCTCCTCACCAACCAACCCCTCCCCGATTCTTGGACGATGCAAAGGAAGACGCCCAAGATTCTCCGCATTGTGATCCCTCTCAAACCACTTCCTCTTCCTCCCTAAAAATCCCGACGGATGTAATTTCTAACCCTCCTCCCGATTCTAATCCCTCTCGCAATCACCGCTACAATCTTCGACCCTTGCCTGGCCGAGAACCACGCACCTAAGACCATCGCCGACAGAAGTTGCCACCTTGTCCGCCTTGGAGGATGGATATGACGCCGTAGTTTCCGCAAGACACTGTACTTCGGATTTCCAGGCACCATCTTCAGCTAAATGTGATACCTTTCCCATCCCTCCTCCCCCCGAGATGGTAGCGAGATGAGGCCAAACCCGACTTTTCCCCTCCCACCATAGACTTGTTTGCCAACGGGGTGATGTTGGGAAGACACAAGTGCCGCCCACGACCGACGCTAAGTCCGCGGCCCTTCGTCATCACCATTTCGACGGTTCGGAGAATATCCTTGGGCGAGCCCTGGGTCGGCGACCTGTCCTTCAGGGTGTCCTCCTCCCTCCCCGTCAAGAAGGGGTGAGCGGTCCCTTAGCAGGGCGATTTCTCCAAGGGCCGCGCCCGCTTTCCCTTCGACGGAACAATTGCGCTCGCTCCCTTCATATTCACCCTTTCGCCGGCGATTCGAGAGAATGCCCGTATCCTTGGGTCGAGCCCTGGGTTGGTGACCTGCCGAAGGGCGGTCCCCTTGCAGGGTGGGTCCATCTCAAGGACCGTGCCCGCTCTCCCGCCGTTGGAACAATTGTGTTCGCGGCCTTCATCATCACCCTTTCGCGGGCGTTTTGGGAGAAAGTCCGTACCCTGGAGGCGACCCCCGGGTCAGCAACCTGCCCGAAGGTTGCCTCCGCCCCCCCCCCCCCCTTGACCAAAAGGCGTTTAGGGGTGCGTCGCTGGGGGAGGACGGCAGTTGACAATTGGGCGTCGAGCGAAGATCTTCTCGGAGCAGAGACCGACACCCAGAAAAGACCCTGAAGTCGTCAGTCAGCCGTGACGTACCTCGACGCCGGCACCGGAGACAGGACCGGACCAATTCCCGTCCCTTCCCGGCCTCATCTAGCGACAGGGACCCAGAGCCACCATTGAGGTGATATCATTAAAGATCTGTGCCACCAATCGGCTTCTTATTGACTTTAACGCTCCCAACCAAGTAGGCACGACACTATCCAACTCATAAAAAAGGGGAGTCAACTCCAATTCAATAAAGGAGAGTGAGTAGAAAGATGCATGACGGCTACATAAGATCCTTACGAAAGGATAAAAGTATAAGTAGGGGAAGTTAGGATGCTTATGTTTCTAGTATAAATTGGGTATGGGAGAGATTCAAGCGGCGCCATTATAACGGTGAAAGGACTCATGCAGTAAATATGTGGATTATTGGGTCAGATTGAAGGTCAGGACATCAACAAGGGAGGAAGGGGTTTTTTAGTTTTCATTACTTCCACGGTATCAATATTTTTCAACTTTCTTTTTCACTTAGCTTTTTAACAATCTTTCAAAAGTCTTTCAAAGAATATCATATAATTTCCACTAAAGATATAGTACCCGTTTCTCAAACTGCTTTTCAAGATACTAGACATTAGATTACTATTACGTGTAATATAAGAATTAAAACTTCTTTATTCAAAATTACATTAAGAGATTTAAAAAAACCATCATCGAACTCATTGCAAGCTTCTGCAATTTGAGAATTTAGTTAAAGTCTATAAATATTGCACCAATTTTTCCTGATTTATTTTTATACAATATTACATTATTGAACAGTGTATAATTCAGCAAGCATAGACCACCTTGGACATTGTGATTACAACTTCTCGTCAGTATTATAAGGAAAGTATTCGTACTTTTTTGAAATAGGGGACAATATTAATGTTGGTCTCAAAATAGCAGGTGCATCCTTCACTAACGAATGAGAACAGATTGCTGGAGGTCTGAAAGATTTTATTTTTCAATTTTCTCTTTGGGTGGATCGGCTTGTTTGCGTGTATTTGTAAATGCAATAATGTATCTTACAGCGTCACTTCCCTGTGCTGGAGTAGAATGTGTTGTTACAAATGTTTGTGTGTGTTAAATATTCCTTGGTTGGACACCCTGTGTGAATAATTCTTGGGTTTGTGCGGGTGAACCCCGGAGAAGTCTCGTGGTCGGTCTCATTGTGTGTGTAATTTTTTATCTCGTAACAGTATTCGTTTTGTTCAATAAATCTGTTTTCACCAGAAGTACTACATGGTTTATGTTTATTAAGCCAACAAACCAACAGGTCATGGGCCCAGGTGGCTTCTAAAACAGTGAAAGCAGAGGAAGAGTTGCGGATAGGGCAAAAAGATTGAAATAAGTGCGCCAGTGCCAACGATTGTCGTTGAAGATAAAGATGGCGGTAAAAGAAGAGTACGCGTATATCCGGCTGGATGAACAAAATTATTTCTACTGGTCCGTCCGAACGAGAGCCATACTTGTGACTCTGGATTGCTGGTCAGCTGTCAGCCCTGGCTTTGATGTTGCATACATCAGTGAACTGTCGCCGGTGCAAAGAAAGACAAATGATAGAGTCAGAGCATTTTTAATTAACGTCATATCAGATTCCTTTTTAGATGACGTGGGCTGTCTTGATTTTGCTAAACATGTGTGGGATGCACTAGAAAAGGTATGCTAAGCACAGGCACGTTACACGCGATACTGTTGCTCAACGAACTTCTGAATTTGAGAAAGGAAAACAGCATGACTATGACATATTACATATCAAAGAAAATTGACCTACACCGTAGAGTTGCCAAATCAGGTTTGTTGGAACTACCTGACCGTAGTTTGGCGGTGTTGCTGGTAACCGGACTACCAATGGACAAATACGAGGGCTTTATTCGTAGTTTAGAGATAAACGATGAAATTTTAACCAACAGTGAAATGAAACCTAGGTTAATACAAGAAGAGAAAAGGCTTCAAAGAGAACATAGTATTGAAAAGTCGAGTGAAAATGTTGCCTCCAATCCAGCGTTAGTAGTGAGAAAGTTCCGAAATAAGAGTGGAAGTAATGCGGAAGCATAACCCTTTCGTTGCTATAGCTGTGGACAAATTGGTCATGCAGCAAGATGGTGTCATCAAGGGAAGTTAAAGAAGAGCCAGCAATCGAAGGGAGATGAGTACAAAAGGGACGAATTCAAGAGAGAAAACAGGAAAATAAGTCAAGCTGCAGTAGTTCGCGATGAGGAACTTTCACTGTGTGCGAACGGTAATAATATTGTCGGAAATATTGAGAAAAGGTTTATGGACTCGGGTTGCTGGAAACACATGACTCCCTTTTATGGACTGTTGAAAGACTTCGCTAAAAAGGACTGTAGGTATGTGAGAGTTGGTGACGGTAGAAAATTGTTAGTCAAGGGTTGTGGTGCAGTGGAGTTGACATCTGTACATTGTGAGATTACAGTGAAGTTAGATTTTGTATTGTTTGTGCCAGACTTAGCTTTTAATCTGATGTCAGTACGCCAAATTGAAGAAAAGGGTTGCGATGTTAACATAAGACACGGAGTATTGAATGTGTGTAAAAACAATGTTGTTAAATTGGCGGCAAAGTATCAGGCTAGTGTCGGTTTGTACACATTGAAAACATGTTGTGATATCAATGAAGCGTTGTTTTGTTCAGATTCGTTGTGACACAGCAGATTAGGCCATGAGCATAAGAATGCACTTCGCAAAATTCCTGAATTTGGTGTTAACAAGGTAAATGATGATGCATGTGATGTTTGTGTCCAAGGAAAAATGAAAAAGAGAGGCATGTCAAAGGTAGGAACAAGTAAAGCGAAATGTGTATTGGAAGTTATTCATTCTGATGTTGTGGGAAAGATTTTGCCGGCATTTCCGGCAGATTCACAATATGCAGTTACATTCCTTAATGAATATTACAACTATGTAGTTGTAAGAATGTTAAAGAACAAGAGTGACGTTTTTTGGAGTTTTTAAAGTTTCAAAAACAGGCAGAAACTTGTCAGGAAAGAAAAATAAAGTTATTGCAAAGTAACAATGGAGAAGAGTATATCTCTAAGCAATTTCAAGAACATTTAGATGCTAACGGTATAGGAAGGAGGTTAACAGTGCCATATACACCTTCTCAGAATGATAAGGCAGAGAGAATGGACCTTACGTTGCTAAATATGATCCGATGCATGTTGATTGAATCAGGAGTCCCGCATTATTTGTGGACTGAGGCATTAAATACTGCTGCATACATTAGAAACAGATTACCCTCACGTGCTATTGATGCTAAGATTCCTTGGGAAATATGGAAAACAAAACTTTGACTAAATAGGAGTTAGATAAGATGAAAGATTTTGGATGTCAGGCATGAATAGCAGTTGAAAATGAAAACTTAAATCCACGAGGAGAGGAAGGTGTAATTGTTGGGTATCCAGAAGGAATCAAAGGTTATAGGGTTTGGAGTTTGCGCCAGAAGCGTGTAATTATTAGTAGAGATGTGGTGTTCAATGAAGAGGCGTTTACCTTTAAAAACCCTAAGCATGCTGAGATTGAACCAGTGGGAAGAAAGTTGGAGTTTTATGTTTTAGATGATTTGTTTGACAAAGTTATAGGAGAAAATAAGGCAGAAAACAATGAGCTCATTAATAGAAATGAAGAGGTTGTGAGCGCTGTAGACAACGACGGAGAGGTCATACCCATAAGCGATGAGAACAATGAGGAGCCGCCCGTTCCAGGGGGAGACCACCAGGCACTCCGGGAAGGACCTGCAGGAGATGGGCAAGAGGAATGACCACCTTCACGGTGATCAACGAGAGAGAGGCAGGCAGCACCACGGTGTCCATGCTGTAATAACCGCACTGCATTGGCCACATGTGTCGTGCCTCCTAACGAAGATGGTGACCCCGAGAGCTATCGACAAGCTATGTCTAGGAGAGACACACACAAATGGGAAGAGGCTATATAAGAGGAGATGAGCCGTGTGAGGAGAAATGCAACCTGGGACTTGGTGAGACGTCCAGAAGAAATGAAGGTGATAGGCTGCAAATGGGTGTTCAAATTGAAGAGAAACGAGCGCGGAGAAGTGAGAAAATACAAAACATGACTCGTTGCTCTAGGACACACTCAAGTTCCCGGATTAGACTATCAAGAAACATTCAGCCCTGTGATCGGAAGGCGGACCTTGAGGTTGATGATATCTCAGTTGAGCTAGGATGGGAAATAGAGCATATAGATGTGGAATCAGCCTACCTCAACAGCACTCTGGAGGAGGTAATCTATATGGAACAGCCTGAAGGTTGTGAAAAGCCAAAGTGCGACCCTCATGCTTTTGTGTGTAAACTGAGGAAAAGCCTTTACGGCTTACACCAAGCTGGGCGGGACTGGGAACCGTTTCATAGATATGAAGCTTCGAGAAGGTCTGGACATGACGAGATGCGTGAACGACCCGAGCGTGTACAAGTCTAGAGATATTAACGTTATCGAGGGCCTGTATGTGGACGACATTGTCCTGTGCGGAGAATTCATTGAGGTGTCGGTGCTGAAGACAAGTCTGAGAGAAATGTAGAACATAAACGATCTGGGACCAGTGGTAAATCTACTGTCACTATGCGTGAGCAGTGATGGCGACGGTATTACTATCAGCCAGCCTGCTTACCTGAAGGAGATAATCAAGTCTGCCAGTCATGCAGAAGTGTCTCGACTCCGGTGGTAAGGAATCCAAAGTGTTCCTGGGGAAGACGATGGTGAACAGTGGGACGGGTATGAATACAAACATCGGCAAACGGTAGGCAGTCTGCTATACGTGGCGAACCAGATGAGACCGGATATATCATACTCGGTCAGTTTCAAGAGTCAGAAATGTGCCTTCCCAACCAAAGGGAACTGGAAGGAGTTCAAGCACATCCTGAGGAACCTAAAGGGGACAATAGAATGAAAGCTGCACTACCAGAAAGAAGACAAGCCACTGTCAGTCTATGTTGACGCTAATTAGGGTGCAGATAAAGGAGACAGGAGGTCAACCAGCGGGTATACTATAGTGCTTAATGGCGGGGCTGTAAATTGGCAGTCTCAAAAGCAGAAAACAGTTGCACTATCCACCGTAGAGGCAGAGTACGTGGCTATGTGCGAGATAGTAAAGGAAGTTTTTTGGCTCCCATTTTTATTTTACGAATTAGGGCAAGGAAAATTCATTGAGACACCTTGCACTATCCTAACAGATAACCAGGGAGCAATTTGTCACAGTAAGAATGAAACTATTTCTGAGAGAAATAAGCATATGGACATTAAATTTCATTTTTTGAGGGAAAAAGTGGCATGAGGTATCATCCAGTTCAAACATGCACCGTCTGGCGACAACGCAGCTGATGTGCTAACTAAAGGGATAACAGGGTCTATAGTAAAGGAATGCATTGCCAGATTAGAGCTTAAGTAATTTTTTTGTTTATTGGTTCATATGGCAAAGTGATTTAGTGCTCTATTGCAGGTCGTTATGGTGTAGAAAAACACATAAGGCCTGTCATTCAAAGTTTTTTGTTTTATTGAGAACGGTTACATGATGTGCGAAAGCAATTGGCCAAATAGCTTAGAAAAATGTTGTGGCATTCATTTAAGCGTAAGGTATGAGCAGTTGTCATGTACTCATTCTCATTCTCAATCTCAATCAATAGCTCATTCATTTAATCCTAGTGTGAGGATTATTTACAGTTGCATGGTTAAGTTGTTCCAATTTGATTGATCTCTGTGTCCCTGCTTTGAATCCCTCTGCTCGTACACCTCCTCCCACACCGGCTGGGCCTGGTGGAGGAAAAGGTCGCTCAAGATGAAGGTGAACGCCTTGTATACAGGTGTTTCGGCTCTCGCCGCAGGGATTACAACCTCCGTCCCCAGGCCTGCAAGCTTTCGCTTATACCAAGGGACTAGGAAGAGGGGGAAGGAAGGGATTGTATACAGTGTTGAGGCAGGTTATAGGGCGGTAGTTCTTAGGATTGGACAGGTCTCTCTTCTTTGGTACTAGATCCGTGCGACCCTCAGTCAGCCACGGTGGAATTTCTTCTCTACCCGAGAGAAAGGACGTGAAGATTCTGGCGAGATGTCGGTGGGTGAAAGTGAACTTCTTCCACCAGAAGTTATTCGCGGCATCCATTCCTGGAGCCGAGAATTTCTTCTTGCCTGAGAAAGCCTTCTTCACGTCACTCACTGTGACTGAAAAAAGTCCATCCACTTCATGGAGTTGACAGTCGCAAAACTTTTTAAAGAGGCCTATGGCCGGAGTGTCTCCATTGAATGGCTTCGACGTTTCATAGATATCCTTCCAGAAACGTTGCACCACTTGAACGGGTGGCCGAGATTTCGACTCATTATTATTATTATTTACAAATTTTTCACTTCTCAGCCTTTTTGAAGGCTGGGAAACATTTACCTATTCCTGGGCAAGGCACGAAAGGGATTAGGTTCAATTACTGTTTTTTTAATGTTCATTTAAAAATCATCGTACTATGGAGCAAGTATTATTATTATTTTCTTTCTCTCTCGGTTTCAATCTCGGTAACTTTTGATGCAGCGGAGTTAGTTCTCAAGCTGCACCGAGCCCATTAAGTATTTTCCCCTAGAAATTGACGGACTATTGTTGCAGTGTTTATTAATACGGTTTTCTGTAAGTTTATAAATGTTATATTATCTATTTTTAATTTTTCTAAGTTACTATGGAGCGTTTTCGGTATTAACCCTTATGATAATATTACTATGGGTAGAATGGTTACTCTTTTCTGGTTCCAAAGTTCTTTTATTTCGTTAGCCAGCGGTATATCTTTTTGGATCTTTTCCTGGTATTTTTTTCTAAGTTTCTGGAGCTTGAGATGGATATTTCTATGAGGTAGGTTAATTTTTCGGACTTTTTTATTAGTATTATATAAGGCCGGTTGTGTTAGAATTCTGTCAGTTAAGATTGGTCTGTCCAAATATGTTTTAATGTCATTATTTTCTGGTATTACTTCTGGTTGGTATTTATACCAAGGTGGGTGGTTTTCTGGAATTTAGTAATATGTTTTGCATAACTAAGTGTATTATTTTGCACACATTATTATGTCTCCATGTGTAGTCATTTGCAGCAAGTGCACTCCAGCCATTGATTATGTGGCATAGTTTCTTTTTCATTATTACTCGATCTACATTTATCCTTTACTATTGTTTCATCTTTGATTACATATTTCTGGTAATTTTTTGTTTTTATTACCTCATCTTGGAAAGCTATTTTAAAACCTTCTGTTTCGGTTTAAAGATTACCCATTGTTAGCCATTTGTTGGACCCTTCTTTATCTATATATTGCTGGTCCAATTAGTAAGGGTTTTTGCCTTGGAGGACTTTGTTTCTCCACGTCTCTTTCTGTTCGTTGTCTGATTTTATGCTTGCTTCTGGTTCATAATCTCTATTTTTATGCTGTAGGGGAAAGCGTTCACGTCTGACTATTATTGCCTAATGCAATATGCTCTCTGTTTTACTATAAAAGTAATGTCTGAGGTTTTTAATTAGCTTGTAGTGCATATTCTTTAAGTCAATGAAGCCTCGTCCTCCATCCTTCCTGGTTCAAGTGAATCTTTCCACTGCCGAGTGCTTATGGTGAATTCTATATTTTCGGCACATCATCCTAATTGATCGGTTAATATTATCTAGATCAGTGGTAGACCATTTAATAATGTCGAAGGAGTATGACAGTATTGGCACTGCATACGAGTTAATTACTATGGTTTTATTTTTTCCTGTTGATTCAGTTTTAAGTACTTTTTCTATTCTTGATATGTATTTAGCTTCTAACTGTTTCTTTGTTGTTCTGTAATCCAGCATTGGAGTTTGGAGGAAACCTAAATATTTGTAGTTTTCATCCTCAGTCATTCCTTCTATTTGTTCTTCAGTCAATACTAGTGTGTGACCTTCATGTTTTTTTCAGAATTCCTTTTTCAATTTAACACATTGTACATTTATTTATACCAAAGTTAATTCTGATATCTGAACTGAATTCTTCTAACATTTTGAGTTTTGATCTTAACTGTTTATCATTGACAGATGTCGTCCATATATAACAGATGGTTTATGAAAACGCTATCATGTTGGTTAATATTCATTTTGAATCCTGTTTTAGTTTCTTTAAGGATGTTTGAGATGGGGTTTATTGCCATGCAGAACCACAAAGGACTTAACGAATCTCCTTGAAAGATACCTCTGGAGATATTTATTTCCCTACTTCTGTTGAAATCTGTTGGTGTTTGAATTTGTAACCGAGTTTTCCATTCAGACATTAAGTGTTTCAGCACTATTGAGAAGCGTTTACCTATTTTATAAATATCAAGTATCTGTAGCAGCCATAAATGTGGAACACTATCATATGCTTTTTGATAGTCGATGTAGGAGCAGCATAAATTCCTATCTTTTTGTTTTGGCCTGATGAACTATTGTCTCGTCTATTATTAGTTGTTCCTTACAGTCTTGGCTGTTTTTTCTTCATGCTTTCTGTTCTTCATTTAAAATTGTATGTGTATTAAGGTTTTTAATATTTTCTTGGATAGAATTGATGCAAAGATTTTATAAATTGTTGGTAAGCAAGTTATCGCCCTATATGTTGCTGGATTCCAGGTTTCTTCATCTTTAGCCTTCAGGTATGTAACGCCTTTTGTGCAAAAGAATGGTATGAGTTTTGGATCCTCCTCTCATTAAATATTTCCACCATTTCTTGTGTGTGGATATTATGTACTTATACCAATAATTATGGACATTATCTATGCCTGGCATTTTCCAATTGTGTAATCTTCTTATTGTTTCATCCAAATCTATGATCTCTATTTTTATGGGTGACATTTCTGAGATGTACTTGTGTCTTTCTATTTCCTCATTAATCCAATTAACCCCCTCGTTATGTCTTTCAGGGACCGACCATACACTAGATTAGAAATCTTCCACTTCCTCGATTGCTGGCTGTTCCTAATTTGCTCCGTTTTCATTATTGGATAAGTTAGCGTAGAATCTTTTCGGGTTTTGGTTGAAACTTTTGTTTTGCTCTCTTCTGCTCCTGCTTTTGTTGTATCTTTTCAGTCTATTAGCATACACTTTCAGCTTCTGCTTTAGTGTATCTAGTACTATGCTTATATCTGATTCGTTGGACTTTTGGAGGATGACATGTATTTGTTTTTGATTTTATTTGATCTGACATTCCCATTCCTTTTTTGGGTCAACTTCCCAATATTTGAACGCAATTCTTTTATTCTTCTCTCTAATCTATTCTGCCAAAATGTCACGTCTTTTATCAACTTTTTTTGCTCTGATGATATTTTTTGGCTATTAAATACCACAGTAATTAAAGCTGCACAGTATATTATTAGGTGTAAGTCAACAATGGTGGTGCAGTCATTTACCAGGTCTTTAATTATTTTATTTAGAGAGGCGATTATTCTATTTGTGTCTCTATTTTCTATTAATTTAGAGATATATGACCTACGAGTTGGGTGGGTGTCTTTAAATTTTGTGTATATTTCCTCAAATTTCTTTCTGCTTAACGACTCTTAATTATTCACCGGGATTTCCTCTGTAGCTCTACAATCTGTGTCATCGTTAATTACAATGTCTTCCTCTATATTATCCCTGACTCTTTCATTTATTAATTCTTGGTCTGTTCTATTTGTTTGTACTGTTATTTCGTTCAGTTGAGCCTCTGGTATATGAAAAGCTGTTTCAACCTCTTTTTTATTTTATATAAAATCGTGTTTGGTAGTAATTGCATTGTTACTATTGCACGTTTCCTATCAGCTAAATTTTGTTCTGTTTATGTGCTGGCTAACTCCGGGTAGATTAAGGTAAACATTTTCAGTAGTTTTGGTCGGTACCCTGTTACGTCAGTTTCTAGTTTAGTGGTCCTGAAGTAGCAGCGCATTAAATTTTCATTCAAGTCTTGATTCCACTTAATGCGTTGCCTATCCTTCCCTGCTTTGGTGGTTGTTGGCTGATCAGCCAGCAAAACACTTTCTGTGGGTGGAACTTGGAGATCTTTAATATTCCTTAGATCGTCGGCTTTAGGAATTTCGGGTGACCCAGTAGTGGCCCGCCTGTTAAGCCTACTACCAACGGTGGCTTGCTCACTGTCACACCCAGCACCGGCTCCAAGTGTGCCCTGGCGATCCCCAGGCAGCGTCCTTTTCCCAGGCCTCATATCTGTATTCTCCATTTTTAAAATGGGTTGCATATACCTTTTTATACCTACTGCCAGGTTTATTATACAGCCGCCTCTGACATGGGAACAGATGCGCCTGAATTTTGGGTTCCGTTTTGGTCCGCGGGTGGTATTTTATTTCCCACCTACCCTGCATATCTGCCGAGCATTCCCCTATCCGCCACCTGGAGACGCGCCCGATAGGGGACGGAAGACCCCACACGGGTTATTATTATTATTATACGCTATAGTAGGGTAACTTTCTTCGTCTCCTTGTTTATTTTTCATTCATTATTCCCATTTATTCTTTTCATCAATTGTCATTCATTTATCATTGTCATTATGCTGGGTAGAGAAAACTGGTGTCAGCCTTCGTGAAAACAGCCCACGCAGGGGAGTCCCGCCGAAGGGGCTGCAACACTAACCTTGGGACCCATTCCTCCGTCTGACCAGTCTGACTGATCCCTGTGCCCGTTGTCTCATAGCGTATTCTTCGTTATTTTATAAGATATGCACTTGAATTGTTATCATATTAACAGAGGGCAGTCCATATTGATGTCTCCGGTGGTTGAAGAGACTAGGTAATCCTTGTATGACCAGAGGAATTTAAAATCTTCTTTGTTGCCACAAGTTGTGTGATAAGTCCTCTCTTGTTTGAGTCTCTTTAACAAATCCTTTTTAAAAGAGAGATCATAATTGTCATCTTGCTTATTTTCTTGGGAATATATTGTTACTTCTCTGTAAATAACGGCTTTTGCGAGAACTTGCATAGTTTGCAAGCATACGTCCTATTTTGTAATTTTGACCAGGAGTTTCGTTGTCATTTCTTGACGGGAAACCTGCGTATAAATATATATGGAGTATGGTGCTAAAACCGGTGAGTGTACGCGCAGCATTAGTTATTTTTCTCCAAAGACATTTTACCTTGACACATTCAAATGCTAAGTGCCACGCGGTGCCCGTTACGCCAGGGCACCATGGCAGTAGTCTGTCTGTTTCTTCCGGACCTTTTTGAGGAATACTGCGTCTGCCCATGTTCAATGTGCGAGCCTTCATGACGTGTCCGCATCCCTGCCAAAGGATGGGCGCTCTCTGTAGCTTGTACGTTAAATATTCCTTGGTTGGATGTCCTGTGTGAATGATGCTTGGGTTTGTGTGGGTGAACCCCGGAGAAGTCTCGTGGTCGGTCTCATTGTGTGTGTAATGTGTTATCTCGTAACAGTATTCGTTTTGTTCAATAAATCTGTTTTCACCAGAAGTACTACATGGTTTATGTTTATTAAGCCAACACACCAACAGAATGCTCTCATTAACAGAAGAAAAATAACTTCCTTTCTAATGAAATTCTGATTTTACAACTCGATTTATTATAGTGAGTTGTAGAGTCATAATTCTATACTGTTGATACAACTTGGTATTATGATGTATACCTAATTAATATTCATTTAACTGTCCCAATTATAATATAATAGAGCATAATTGATGAGTAGGCGTACGGGCAATTTGATTCATTGCTCTTACTGTAAGGAGCACCAAGACTTTATACCAACTCAAGTTCCCTAAATACCCGATGAAAAGCTAGAGCTGTCTCAGTGTCATTCAAATGGGCCCACTAACCACCCTTTAAAAGACAATCCTTTATCAAGGATTGAATACTCTAACCAGGGAAAATTTTTTGAAACTTTTGAATGGATAGGCGTGAAGTTCCACCGTCCGAACTCTGGGATAGGTACTCTGTACAAGTGAGAAGTGCCTAATTAATCGTCTCTCTAGAGTCTCAAAGCTTTGAAAGCCACTTGAGAGTCTCTCTCTCTTGAGTCTGTGAAAAACATCTTGTCTTTCCGGTGTCGGATCTATCGTGGGAAGATTCGGACTCTTAAATGGACTGTTATAAATATAGACTATGCTCTATCCGATGTCGAGAGAAGGATTTATGGGTTGGCTGTAATCGACTAATTTATTCCTTTTTATTTCATTTATTATCATTTGATAAAATTACAGGAATGTATCAACTGCAGAAATAACAGTGTATCGAGATGAAGTATTCCTAAGAGTCTTTTCTGAATCTCAAACTACCACAGTAAAGACATTTAAACATGTTAAAAATGTCGTTTTACTTGTACATTTATGTCTACAAATTTATTCATGCATTCAGTCAAATACATTGAACGGTACCAGAGCTTTTGAATGCCTCTAATACTGCAATTATGGGTTTGCGTAGCTTAGCGCTCGTAATTACCCTACCAGAAGTATTTACCTGATCGTGGGTTTTTTGGAGGATAAATGGAACTAAAACTAAAATTACGCATCCATTAATACCCAGAATTCAAGTTGTATAAAAAGAATTTTTGCTATTCTAGGAATGAATTTTTTATTACTTTATTTTTTTGACATGTGGACAATTTTGAAAAACTGCTGGTAGTATCTCTCCTTTTTGTGGTGTGTGACCAACTATTTTACGTAACTCCTATTCAGTGGCACTTATTGTTTCATCTCGAATTGAAAGAAGATCGAATATACCTAATTATTGCATGAGATATGATGCTCAATCAGATAAAGAGGATAAGAATATGGGGGTCGCCTTAATAACTCTCCAAGGACAGTCAAATGCTGCCCTTTTTATCATCTCACCAATTAACAGGCTAAAATTATTTTCTGTCCACTAAGGGAAGCATAAATATTTCTTTACTCGCTTAATATTTTTCTCCTGCCGCTTTTTCATTCTTTAATCGCCATTTTCAGGAAGCACTGCCAGTTTACTTATCTCGGTGGTAGGAAGATGCTGATATTTTATGATACGGCTGTGATCCGTCTTTAGACTTTTATATAAAATCGTAATTTACGATTAAGTATGTTGTGGGTGTGGCAATTGGCAAGAATATAACAAATAAACGATCAACCTTGGATTTGAAACGAAACAAACAGAGCCATGCGATCCATCTACTGAATTACTATTAAACCTCATCATATGAAGTTCAACTCCTCATTGCGAAGAATGACAATAAGACAAGTGAAATATTGATGCAATGCGGGAAAATCATTGTGTCTGTGACCAGTATTTCTTGGAAAAACGATTAGTTTTCCGCGACACCGCGTACTGGGATGAATCTAAAACCTTATCCGAGACATTGAAAAGTCTTAATCGTAAAACGTGGGCTAAAATCTTATAGTCTGAGTTTAAAAGAGCAACTGGCCGAAAATCGTCAAACGATTTCGGCTGGTTTTTCTTTGGTAATAAAGAGATCACTGCTGCCCGCTGACTTCCGGTCAGTGAGCCATTCGCTAGAATAGAGTTAAAGACGCGAGTTAAAACGGGTTTTAAAATATCCTAGTACGCGGTGTACATCTCGAAGGGAAGACCGTCCGTGCCGGGAGCTTAGCCACGAGGCATCGATGCCGATAGCGCATCCAGTTCGTCATTTGTTATGCTCTCGACGAGCGAGTGGTGGTCGTCAGCTGGCAGGCAAGGGGAGAGGGAGAGGAGGGCAGTCGCTCGTCTTCCAGGGCGTATACCTGGAAAAGGTGGCAGCGTAGTTGGCGGCTGCATCTTTGGCTAAAGAGTCAGGATGACTAGGGTCTGAGATAAGGGCCGGCTCGCGCTCGCCACGAATAAAAGTCCGTTTATATCTACAGACATTGAGCGTGCCAGACACGTGCCGTGGCAGACAAAATAATATTCTTCTATACAGTGTTTATTAACGTATTTATATCTATCGTAACGCGGCCGCGCAGACGCCGACAGACACGGGCCGTGCCCGGCCAGTATTCGCGGAAAGAATATTTTGTCTGCGCGGTTCATGTCTGTACGTGTCTGTGGCTACCTGCCGGGCAGTGTGAATAGAGTATCGGAACCGTACAGACGTGTTTCCTTCTTTTTTGCCATGGATAACGAAAAGCTAATAGAAATTGTTAATTATAAATATCTTTATGATTTAACTGATAAAAATACAGTGACAATCAGAAAAAGGATCAGGCGTGGAACGAAATATGAATAAAACTTAAATGGAATGGTAAGTACACATTTTATTTTACACACTTAATAATTAAATAATAAGATAGCTATTAGTAGCTTAACCCTCCTTCTGGTGAATCGAAAAACCTAGCAAAATTCTCTCTGACACTGAGTGCGGCAGCTTGGTAGTTGCCGCCCTGTATAGGTAGGTTTGATAAAAAATGTGATGATAAGTTTTCTTCATTATTTGAACGCTGAACACCACCGGATTTTATATAATTATGTAAGATACACGTTGTCATAACAACTTTGTCAGCATTATCAGGATGAAGTTGTATTCTTCTGTTGTAGAGACGAAATTTTTGAGCTAAAATCCCAAATGCATTTTCGACAACTTTTCTTGCACGGGATAATCTATCATTGAATGTGTTTTTGTTTTGGTCACATAGTTGAGGTTTAGGATATGGTCTCATTAGATAGGTTCTTAAAGGGAATGCTTCATCTTCTATGATAACATGTGGCGCTGTAACTTCAGTGCCAGGTAAATATTTGCTTTCCGGGACGTTAAATGTGTTTGACATTAATGCTTTTCCGATGTTTGAATTTGAAAAAATACCTCCATCACTGTTTTTTCCATAAGCACCGACATCGATACATATGAAGTTGTAATCAGCGTCCACAATAGCCATCAAGACGATTGAAAAAGTTTTTTTTATAGTTAAAGAACTGAGATCCGGAGTTTGCCGGAGCAGTTATTACAACGTGCTTGCCATCAATAGCTCCTATACAATTTGGAAAAGTCCAAGTATTCCAAAACCCCGCTGCGATTCTTAGCCACTTTTATTTTGTAGGGACAGGCATTGTTTCCTTCATCATTCGTTCTATTATTGCACTGCAAACCTCTTTCACTATCTTGTGCACGGTGCTTACTCCTAGTCTATAACTAAATGCTATAGAAACGAAGGAGTCCCCAGTAGCAAAAATCTGCAAAGAAAAACAATATTATTATATTTATTTCCTTGTTTCAGGAACAGAATGTAAAAAAGCATGGGCACTGCTGCGAGATGCCTTCAGACGTTCTATTAAAAAGAGGAAAGATACTAAAAGTGGGCAGGCTAGTATTCCTGACAAAAAATGGAAGTATGAAGATGAAATGTCTTTTTTGTTACCGTACATGAAGGAAAGACTGACTATATGTCCAATTCCAACAGTACCAGCTTTTGATAATGACGACAACACCAACGAAGAGAATATTGGTCAGTCACCTGAAGTTGGGCAAAAAACAACTGATACACTGCCATCCACACCTGAGGTTAGTCAACAAATGACTGGTACATTTCTAACTACATTATCACCAGCTACAACTGAAAACTACCCTCAGCCAAAGCGCACTAAACGAGGCCAAAAACGAACTGATGAAACACCTAGCACAGTACTAATGAAGTATATAATAGACAGTAAGAATAATACTCTACCACCGGATGACATTGAACTATTTATGGCTGGGATTACAACTACGTTGCGATCTTTTCCGCCAAGAGACAGGGCTATTGCAAAAGCCAAGATATTTGAAATAGTCTCTCGCATGGAAATAGATATTCTGAGCAGCCCATCCACAAGTAAGTCTATGGTATCCACGCAGAAAATACTCCTATGCCAGATACAATAGAGGATTTCGGCCAAGGATATTTTTCACCAGATACAGAGGAACTGACATATGAGCACTTAGAATAGTATTGATGAAGGATTCCACTTTACTTACAATATTATATGATACAAAGTAATTCTGTAATAAATCTTACCTGAGACATACTGCTAGTTTTTCTTTTGGTGACAAGGCCTCCTTGAAAACAGTATCTTGTTTGGTTATCAGCAGTTTTATTTTATGTAGTAAAATGTCAAACTGATACCGACTCATACGAAAATATCTGAAAAATTGTTCTTCATCGTCAATAAGTTCTTTATACAGTGTCCAATATTCTCCTTCTAATTTTCTGTTCTTGAGCATAGGATAAACAGTCATGCGTTTTGCTCTTTTTTTACTTCTATCCCGGTCTTCTTCTTCTAGTAACAATGCAATTATTACCAAATCTTCCACAGAGAAGTGTCTGAACATTTTCAGCAAAAATAAACGTGCTTTTCCTACTAAAGCTATTCGGTGCCAGTGAGAGCGGCCGCGTCCGACGCCGACGACGGTGTCTGTCGATGTCTGACACGACACACTTCTGGCACGCTATATGTAAATAAACGGTGTCTGTGGGTGTCTGTTACGGCACTTGTCTGTGTAGCATTGTGTCTGTAGATATAAACGGACCTTAATGGCGCGCTTCAGCTCGGACACCGTGAGAGAACCCCAAATATCGGGGTCGATCTCCTTTTGCCACCTATTAGGAGCATACCGTGTGCTCTCGAGTCTGAAGATAATGCGTTTTAAGAGAGAAGATTGGCGGTAAAAGTCCGTAGGCTTCTCTTTCAGCGCGAGTAGCTCTTCTAGCGCCTGCCTGTGGAAATAGATACTATTACCCAACTCTCTGCGCCATTCTTTTGTTATTGATTTAATAAATTTTTGGACATTGGGTTTAAAAACTCTTTCCCACCACTCACTCGCATCGGGGAAGTTATCCATTTGAGTCGCTAATTTGAGTATTTTTCCCCGTAGAAGCTCCCGTGCATCCGGGTCGGTAAGGATTCTCGTGTCCATCCTCCAGAGGGGAGGTGGGCGACGAGGCGGGAGAGAGGAGGGGAGAGAGGGCAGGTGAGAGTGAGGAAAACGGCGAGGTGATCGGAAAAGGAGTAGGGGAGGGTTTGGCATGTCGTGAGGTGACGGGAGAGGGAACTCGAGATAAAAAGATAATCGATGCGCGTTCGCGATAAACTGCCTACCCGAGTAAAAGGGACTGGCGGTCCGTGATTCCGGAAAGTGGCCGCGTCGACGGCCCGCGTTGACGCGACAAGCGCACCAAGGGTGCGACTTAGTCGATATGCTATGTGCTGTTTATTGGAGTCCTAGTCCTCGGCGCCGTAAATGGAATTAAAGTCTCCTCCCAACACTGCACCACTAAGCCATCTTCCTTCAAAGCGAATTTCGAGGGGGGTTTATGCGAACTAGATGTTCAGGCCTTAAGTCTACATTGTAGCACATGAGACGAAGTCGTGCTTATAAAGCCACTGTCGCGGTGCATAAACCCAACATTGTCGCTATTAAAACGACGAAATTGACAAATTTCCAAACATTGCATGTAACAAATGATACGGTACGAAGTCACTCGCACGGGTGCATATACACCAGGGTTGAAATTCGCTATGAAAAAATCATTTGACTTGACCGGGATTCGAACCCGGATCTCCCAATTGCCGGTCAGGTGTGTTAGCCAGTTACACCAGCAAGCCATCTTCCTTCAAGTCGAATTTCGAGGGGGGGTTTATGCGAACTTCGTCTCATGTACTACTGGTGGTGTAACTGGCCAACACCAACAACACACGAAGGAGACGGACGTGTTTTTCTTGAGCTCCCGAGTCCAAGGTTGTTTTCTGTGAGTTCGGTGTTTGTCTCGTGGACTGCCCGGCGATCGGCCTCTCGATCGCTGGGAACGGCGTTTCGTCGTCCCCCTTTAACGTGCTTCAAGGAAGATTACCTGTGAGTAGTTTGGATCTTTTGGGATCCCCTTTCTCGGCACTATGCCGATAGAAAGGAAAAATACCTTCAAGATCCACTTAGGAGAGCTGCAGACGTTAGCCTCACCCCTTGAGCTCCATCAATTTATTGATGTTGAACTCGGGATGAAGGCAGAAGAGATTTTCGGAATACAATTTGGTGCCTCGAGGCGATATGCCTTGGTGAAGTGCAAGGATGAGAGTGTCATGGAGAAAATAACGAAGAGAAGCGTTGAGGAATACGCGTTTCCTACCAAAGGTAAAAAACGCGGAATGGTGACAATCGAAGCGGCAACAAAGAAGGAAACTTATGTCAAAATCTGCCAGCTGCCCTTCGAGGTCGCAAGAAGCGACATAGA
The DNA here is from genome assembly GCA_963169105.1 of Ceriagrion tenellum. Lineage (NCBI taxonomy): Eukaryota > Metazoa > Arthropoda > Insecta > Odonata > Coenagrionidae > Ceriagrion > Ceriagrion tenellum. The sequence continues at coordinate 189,656 of OY720636.1, forward strand.
ACGTGAGATTTCCAAATACGGGAAAATTATTGACTATCTCGACAACCGGTGAGGAGGTGAGTGCAAATACCGTGTGCTCACAGGAACAAAAACCGTTAAAATGGCTCTCGAATCCGATATCCCAAGCTATATCCCTATAGCAGGAGAGACGGCGGTCATACACTATGACGAACAAAAAATAACATGTTCAAAATGTGGCAGTTATGGCCATGTTAGAATAAATTGTACTACCAAGTCAAATACCCAATACTCCGGCACCTTCAGAAGAGGAAGGAGAAATAATTCAATTGAAGAAGAGAACCTAATATTTGACGAGGACAGCAGAGTGGTAGGGGGCAGCGGAGACATGGATGTGACGGAGCACGTGGTCGAGCGGACAAACAAAGCGGAAAAAAGGAGGGAGGACAACAAAGGGGGGAAGGAGGTGGAACCCAAGATAAGAGCCAACAAGGAGAAATGGCCTACCCAGGGGTTGGGGGCTAGACGACGTGATGGTGAGATAGCGGAAGCCTTCAGTCAATAGATAGGAAGGTTCGATAAAGAAATGGGAGAGGGACAGTCTCTGCCGAGTCGAGCTGAAAACCGGGATGTGGACTCAGCAGCCTCTCGAGAAACACCTACAGTGACTCATGCAGAGGCGACGGTGTCCCAGGAGAGCAGCGGGGAGGAAGGAAGTGGAGAAACCGAGGGGGAACTCACCCAAGACGGGAGGAAGAGTGAAATTGTAGGCAATGAAACAAAAGGTATCAAGAGGAAAAGGAGAAGGGCCCATAGATCGATGAAAATCATTAAGAAAATACCTACGACTGATTTGGAAACTAGGAGCGGAGACCCAGAGAAGCTGGAAAACCCAGTACAAGAATATCGAAGCAAAAACCGCGAGCAGCCGATCACCATGGGAGAGGGGGCAATAAGCACCAGCCAAACCACAGAGGTGATTGAACAATACGGGGAGGGGGCAGATTGTATGGAGAAGGAGAATGAAGGAAACCAAGGAGAAAGAAGAGATGAAGGGACGAAGGAGGGGCAGGACGAGATACGGGAAAATGCAATGGGAAACGGTAAACCTTCGGCTGCTGTGGAGAAATGGGTAGGGGGCAGCGGAGAATATGGAAGTGACGTAGCTCGTGGTTGAGCGAACAAACAAAGTGGAAAAAGGGAGGGAGGACAACAAAGGGGGGAAGGAGGTGAAACCAAGTGTGAAAGCCAACAAGGAGGGAAAGCCTACCCAGGGGTCGGGCGCTGGATGACCTGATGGTGAGAAGGCGGGAGCCTTCAGTCAAAATATAGGAAGGTTCGAAAAATAAATGGGAGAGGGGCAGTCTCAGCCGAGTGGGGCTGATAACAGCGACGACGATTCCAGCAGTGGTCTAATGGCAGAGGCAGAGGGATGGGAAGCGGATGGAGGGGAGGGGAAGGGAGAAAGCCAAGAAGAAGAGGATAAAAGGGGAAGGGAGGGAGGGATAGGTGAAAAAGAGGGAGAGGAAAGTAAGTGGGAGACGACCGTAAGAAAAAAACGTATCCCCAGTACTCTCTCCACATGTACATCATGGTCGAACGCTGAGGATCTATGCAGTGACTACCAACGCACCCTGAAGACGACATCTACGGGAGCCAAAGTTGACGAGAACTGGGAAAATGAAGACACCAGCAGACGGTCCCTCCGCAGCACCAAAGATTCGTGGAAGGACCAGGAGGCGCCGAAGAAACAACAGTCTAAAAAACTCTGGTAAATAGATCATTGTAAACGTCTTATATCACAATCCTTGAGCGAATTTTTGGAAACTATTTAAACAAAAACATGTATTGCAACAAAAAAAAACTTAGCAATCTTAACTGGCGAATCCGAGGAGGAAACTCATTTAAATCTAAGCCAATTTAAGCTAAGGAATTTTATTTTATTTAACTGAACAGTAGAACAGGGTATGATCTAAAGAACATTCAGTTCAGTATTACAGTTTATTGCAGTTCATGAGAGAAGATGTAGATTAGAAATATAAAGGTTGGAATTACATGAGTACTTACTACTTCAATGTTCATACAGATGTTTCGAGTTGCTACAGAGTTTACGGACTCTTTGGGGGAGCAAAGCAGAAGACGCAATAATATTTTCCCCTTTTCTAATATATTATGCGTTACATAAGCACATGAAATATTATACCCGCAAGCTCGGGGTTACTTGTCGGAGAATGCAAATTCAGAGAATCGTTTTTGACGCCCGTTCAACGATACAGACTAGATAAATAGTGGTTTTGGGGCTTAAAAATTCAGAGGGTCAGAAGTCGAGAAGGATTTGTTATCCCATAAATTGGCTAATCGTGTGTCTTTGCGTGCACATTTTATATACTTTTCAGTTAGTCGAGCAAAATTCTTGACCCAGCTTTCACTTAAGTATATCTGTTTAATCAGTGAACATCTCCATGTATTTAGAGGAAGAGTTACAGTTGGTTCTGTGTCTTGGATTTACGACGCAGAATTGAGAGTTAACCAAAAAATCATATTAAAATATTTTTTTGTACTCAACAAGATGCCTTCAAATTTTTGGCACTTTTGTTATAATGTGAAACATTTTATTTGCGTTTAAGAGAAAATCGGCTGTGTAACGGAATCATTTTGAACTATATGGGAAGTGAAAATTGGATACCTAGCATTTTATTTCCACATGGGCAATATTTTTACTTTTATCCCTGCATACTACGTTTCCGAAGGTTTCACAGAAATGTGTACATAAAAATTGAACAAACCATCTTCAGAAGCGAAGCAAGGTTCCAGATATGAAGGTGGTTTGGGTGGGGATTGATCTAAGTGTAGATCTAATTGGTAATTGTTTTGTTTATTTCAAAGTTAGTTATTATTTATATCCTGTTCATAATTTAGTCAGGCGGTAGAACGTAGCCGGCCTGTAAAAGGTACTTTTGACGTGAGTCTTGACTTGGTGTATAAAACGGGCAAAGGTTTATTTTTCAATGCCTGTTTTTTCCACACTTTAATGTAATGAGGTAAGCTGCGGGAGTTGATGAGGAAAAGCTAGTATTCAATTGGCAAACAAGATCGAATTGATGGCAAGAACGAGTCAATAGCATCCCGAAATATTAACATGACGTAGTGAAAGTGAGCATCGCAGACCGTTATTAGATTTTAATCTCCGACAGTTAATGTCAACACGGGGTTTTATTTCCCTCTACTCGAAATCCACCATTTTTCGGTAAATTCTCCTTACCTCATCCCAAATCAGGTTGCTCTATGTGTAAAGGTCTCTGTGGGAGGTTGGTGATTCGCCTGAGGTCACAATAAACAATAACCTCGCGCACCTTTTTGTGCAAACGGAGATATTTTCTTTTTTGTCGTTTTGACGAACCACCCGTTAATTTTTTGTGAGCGAGGGTCAATGGTCTCTTTTCCTTGGTATCGCTGCCACCGCCGTTAAAAGAGTTGTTTAGTCCCCCTACGTTTGGTCGCCTGCGTATTGTTCACGCTTGAAGTGATTGATCTAAGTGTAGAACGTTGCCCGGTCTATGTGAAAATAACATCCCTTAGGTTCTCACTAAATTGAGTCTAACGAAACGAAACGAACGAAATTGAGTTTTGTGAGCAACATCAGTTTAAATGCCTTATGCTACACAAACCTTGGACAGTTTTTCCGTTTCTTTAGTAGTAAGTCAAATACCTTAAAAATTCATAGAAATGGTACGAGTATTTGTTATTGCTGAGGTGTGTTTAAGGACACAAGCGTTGAAAAAGCTTGTCAAATACTTCCGCATATCTTTGAATTTTTTAAAATTTTTGTATCCACTGATCAAAGGGAAATTTATTTAGAGGCCCAAGTCAAAGGAAATCTTAATTTTAAAGTCTATGTTGAGATTCAATTTATTAGAGGACACAATTTGTGATTAATTTCTGGATCTGTTCTAGCTTTTCCCCTCTTACACTAGCAATCCTCCTTAACAAAATAACAATATAAAGGGAGTTTCCAATAGCCGTAAATAATTGGCACCACTCGTTTAAAATCACCAACCTTGCTGTGTTGGTTTTCCGGAATGGGAATTCCACAGCAGAGACCAACCACAGCGTCTCCATCAGAATACCCTCCTGTGGTGGTTTACAGGAATGTTACTTCCTCGTCAGAGAACAACAGAGACGCACATCCCGGCAAACCAACAGAGCAAGGTTGGTGATTTTTGACGAGTGGTGCCAATTTTTTACGGTTATTGGAGACTCCCTTTATTCTGTTATTTGTCCAGCCGTAAGAGCTCACCTCATCATTGTAATCCTTCTTAATCCTATAATTTCTATTCGCACAAATTCTTACTCCAGTTTTAAAGTTTAATTTCCACCTTCATCATTATCTTCACCATAGATACTGTTGTACGGTGAAATTTATAACGGACACATTCAGATGGATTTAGAATTTTAATATTTTCAATACTTGTAGTTCCGGGTTGGATTTACTGGCGTAGCGAAAACGGAGTTGCGGGAGGCTGCTTGGGGAATGTTATAAACTCTCCTTAAGAAATTGCCTTCATCTTAAACCTCTATGTTAACTATTGTTTTTCTCAAGAATTCAGTCCCATTGCGGTGCCTTGATTCCTTTAAGGTTAGTGGATAATTCAATTCACTGTAGTCAACCCCTAATTTTTTAATCAATCCTCCAGTCCAAGTGGCCATAGGCATTTTTCATGTCAGTCAGCGCCATATAGAATAGTTTTTGACGCGTATATCCTTTTTCCATGGAGGATTAGCTGTTAGATAATGGTCTCTTTAGCTCTTCTGTCCTATCCGTAAACGAATTGGTTGTACGAGGAGTTTTATTTACCTTTACCTCTACTCTTCGGCTAATCGTTCGTGCATTTTGGATGCAATTAAAAACAACCACATATTTTGGCGATAGATTAGTCTCCAGACCCTTCTTTCTGTTATGTTAATACAGAAATATACTTCATATAAATAAAGGATTCAGCGTCGTATAGCAACCTAAAATAACATAAGAATTTATTGATTACATTTGTAAACAACTGCTGAGATGAACGATACGATTTGTAACATTTTATCATATTCTTGGGGCACGTAAATGGCTCTTTTTGCGGAAACATTTCGCGCTCTTTAGGTGTGCATTTTTACAGGTTGTAATTTCCTCATATTTCAGCATCTTAAACAATTACTATCCCGTTGATGGGTATTCTGCTGTTCTTCACTTCAAAATATTTTCAGCAAACCGAGTTTTTACGTTAATCTCGTTTAGTCTCCTATTCTTGAGAAGTGAATGACATTTTATCTTTTGTCTAGCTCAGTAGTCTAAATATGATTTTTATTCTCCCATAGTATTCGAGAGGCCTTAATGCTTCCAAAATGTAATTATGCTTGTTTTCTCTACTGCATAAGGATTTCGTGAGACTTATTTTCCTAACTCTTTGAAGTACTAATTGATAATAATCCTCTTTGTCCATTGCCATGGCCATCTTTTCGTTGACCAAGCTGTGGATTATATTTTGTATATCTTCGGGTATGAATGGAAGAATTCTGTTTACGTTGACGTTAATAGATATAATTGTCTAGGGTTGGTAATCAAGTACAAAAGGAGCATTATATTACTTTCAGTTGGATTTGGCGATTGATAAAATGAAGCGTAATCATTTGAAGGCCGTCCCAACTTTTCTCCCTTATTCCTCAAACCCGCATGCGAGGAAAGGATGGCCTATTACGAATGAAAACGATTAGCACGGGCTGATATCACCAACCCCTTGAGAGGGATCGGCTCTATAAAATTTTTTCGTTAAATTAAAGAAGAGGAATCCCAAACCCATTTTTTTCCACATTTCTTGAGTTTTACAGTCTAAGGCCCGCAAAATATAGCCGAATGAATTAATTTTAGCGTTTTTTCCGCTTTCTTTTACTTAATCTCCAACAGTTCTAGGTTCTTTTGCTTTATCATTACCACCTCTGTTTCCTTTTTCTTTTGTTTATTTTTATCTTTTTACTGTAGGAATATTATAATTCTTTTATTACTTCTCTTAAAGTAATTTAAAATTTGATGACTTCGACCGTTACTCTCTATATCGGATATAGTATATCCCTCGGACCCACTGGTGGAATTTTTTACTCTCGTGAACATAATGTTCACTTTTGTTTTGTAAATTGTTTGATAAATTCACCTTGTGCGTGCATTTTACAGACTCATTATATTTTAAGTGCGGCAGTCTGGTTTACCTTGCTCCAATAAAGTTCACGCACAACCCCTGGGGAGGCAGCAAAACTGGCTCAAGTACTTAGCGCAAAGTCGAAGGATCCGGGTTGGCAACCTGATCAAGGCGAATGATTTTTCCTCAGTGAAAATTTGTATTTATACACACTGTAGTTGATTCCGTTAAGTAATAACGTCCTTAGTCCCGGTATCCTCAAAATGTGCCTATGTTATCCATATAAATGTTGCTGTAAACTTTACTCGGGGGTAACTTCAAGCGGAGTACCTCTTCAAACATTTGCTTTCAATATATACTCATTTTTTTAAGTTAAGAAAAATAAATCAATTGTTCCTAGATAACCTTGGAAAATATCAGCATCATCTAAGGTCTGACTAAGGAAATCGGGAGCATTTCACTTCTACAGTCACAACTGTTTTATGGCTTTTATCAAGTAATAGCACCTTTATTAGGGGGATGCTCCAAATCATAATATCGAACATAATAAACACTCATTCTCAAAATAATTCCAGAACTCCATTTGGGGACAATTTTTTTACATAAATTACCTATCCATATGGCGTTCCTTCACCTGAGGACGCCAGCAGGATAGCTGGCGAAACTGTTGTGCTGAATGACAACTGACGCAGATGCAACCCGAGAAATGTTGAAATCATATGTAAATGAATGCTTATTTCTGTACACTTCATAGATCTGTATCGTTCTTACATCTCTATGATAAGCGTTATGTTTCTGGAGTGGGCGAAAATTGGCCGCTCTTAGGAGAGAATACGATGATGTTTTCACATCCCTTCATATTCATTTATGTCTCCGATCCATAGTCCTTAAACTGAACTTGAGACTTCTGCCTGTGTTTCGTTAGGTATTCTAGTTTATATTAACGTTATATTTATTAATATTGGCGTTCTAAAGAAGTTCTCTTTTTCCCCGTGATACTGACAAGAATTTGGTTGCAGCCGTCCAGAGCGCACTTGCAATCGTCTCTCCACAAAGCGCTTCCTGGGAAAATGTTCCTTTATAATGCAACCACAGTACAGTCCGGTACTATTAAAAGGAATGGAGCTAAAATAAATTCTGAGTTTAGTGCGATTTCAGCTCCATTATAATTCAACCACAGTAGATATTTTTTCTCTAGGCAGCCGTGTTTTTTAGGTCTGAAAGTTTGATACAATTTAACCAGTTTAGTTTAATTCAAGCAGGTAAATATTACGTACATCTACCACAGTCTATGAAATTTTAATTGTAAAATTCATATTTTATATCACATGCTTATCACGGATACATGCCAAAGTTAAGTTTTTTAGTGAAAGTTATCACTTAATTTTTTTTAAATAAGGGAGCGATATTTTCACACCTAGCATCGTAATGCATTTTTATCCGTTATTTATTATGTTTACATTTTGGCAGAAAATACAAAGATAGAAGATTTTACCTCCTAACAAGCAGAGTGTACCTCTCAGCTTAAGGTATCATTTTGCATCAATTCATTGACATTATTGTGTTACCAGGCAGTCCGATTTATTCTACTAAATACCATTGATGGTCATGGAACTGAGATATTCTGCACCTACTATGATGTTAATAGGCCACCTTGTGTTAAATTACTTGCCATATAGGATAGGTGAATTACATTTTATGATATTTACCTTTTGATGAAAAGTTATTATATATTTTAGCAATTTTCGTAACTTTGAAATATGGTTCATCAACGTAACGTATGTCTATAGCTACGCGCCCGTGTATTAAGTCTTCCACTAGAGGATCATACTAGACAAATTAGGTGGCTAGGGGTTATTTTATGACTAAAACTTATGCAAGGAAACCATAAATTTGCACACTAATTAGAGAGAATGGTTGAATTAAAGCCACAGAATATAATTGTTTGCACAGCTTACTTTATCTACCAATGGGAACAAGAGTGGACATGATTCAACAATGACTTAAGAATGAATACTATATAAATCTTACACATAAAACATAAATTTTTGAAATTAATTTGGCATAAATAATACACTTAGGACTATATAAAATACAAGGCTCTGAGTAATTTTAATCTCGATTACTTCTAACCTGAAAACGTTTAGTCGGACAATCCCTGTCAAAATAATGAACCGATTGATCGCATCGATATCTACCTAAAAAAACTATATTCCGATATAAATGAAATAACATTTTAAAATAAGTAAGATTCAATGTTTTTAGGAGTACTGTGATGAATAAAAATATTTGGACAAAGCTATTTTTGTCGTCAGGTTTTCCTGCACTCTTCAGCTCAACGTAGATGGTGAAGTAATTTCTCAACGCACATAACATCGAGATATTGTCATTAACTTGATTGACTTATAAGGAATGAATAGGAAGTCCTTCAAAAATTTGAAAAGTTCCAGTTGCTACCAGTCCTGTTAAACTTGGTCACAATATGTCCTCTCATCAACGTTCCCACAGCAAGATTCTTCAAGGATCTTACGATTCAATTCAAACCGAATTTTAACCGTGTACGCGCCGGGACCTTAACCCTATGGCAGGGCAGGATTTTCACACAGTGGCGCATCAGACCTCCAAATTTTCGTCATCGGCTTGTTTGTTTTCAATTTTCACGTTTTCAGGTTTTTAACATTTTTTGTTGCCCTCTAAAATAAAGACTCCATATAACTAAAGAACGATGCCTTCGCCTAACGAGGTATCAGCAGCCCCCTTTTCTCACGGCTACCGGCCATCCCCTATCTTCTTAATATCCTGCTAAATCGATATACTTAGGTATCGGAATTTGTCTGCCTCTTGTATATCACGGAGTTTTTCCGACCCCTCGGAACGGACAAGTTACACGCTAGTCGACTTCAGTCTTTCTCTAGCAAGGCCCGAATGAGGTACAGAGGAAGGGTTTGAGAATGCGTGAGGGAATTAGGTCTGAGCTTCATCTCCTCGACAGTGGGATAATTGTGTTTAATGATTGCAGCAGAGAGAAGTATGAAGATGCGATTTTTATGCGACTTAAAGGATGCAGGGTAAGCCATGTTTTCGGGGGTGGGTCCCAAGAGAGACTCAAAGTAATTGGCGTACCGTGGGTGATTATGTCCGACGAGAGACTGTGCTGTCAGAAACCTTTGGTTCATCCAACAGAAAAAGAGGGCACTGGGAAAATAGTATGGGAAGTATTAGGAAGGCGAATGAATGAGGTAAGTGGAAGAGAAGGATAAAGTCTTTGTAAAGATGAAGGAGGATGAGAAGGTAGAGAAAGAGAGGATTTGGGGGAATTTTTACGATACTGTGCACTGAGAATTTAAGTTGGTGGGCAGGTTATCAAAAAGGAGGATTAGTCTGCTTTGGGAAGGAGGAAAGAAAAAAAAATGAAAGACATTCGCGAAAACCTTAAAACATGGAATGAAGCTGTGATCCAAAAGATGACGATGACGACTCAGCTCAAAATGCTTGGTGGGAAAGCTTATAAGTCTTCAACATGCTATGGTATCGAACGCGAGCGGAAATGGAAATAATTTGTGCTCATATTCCATATTATGTACGTAAAATATTTATTCTGTAGAATTCAACCCCTCAAAAATTTGTAGGGACTCCCGAATACTTCGGTAATTGACTTATAATTGAAAATTATTCTGCTGCAAATTAACTTTTCCCTTCAGCCAAGGGACATATTTTTACAACAGAGATGCTGAGGTGTATGATTAAAGCGTAAATGTAGTTCTTTTGTTTCTCTCAGCCTACACATTAACATGTCTTCGTTATGAAGGCATCTCACTCAAGTTGCGTATCAAAAATCGAGGTTATATGGTAAAGCAGCACAAGAAACATTTTTGGGATGATTGTGAGAGAGCATTGCATTTAATGAAGACGTGCATGAGCCAGAGAGGATATGGAAGATATTAGTTTTGGGAGTGGTAAAAGGAAGGAAATTGAAAAAAGAAAAGAATCTAAATGAAGAAGCGATGATGTGAGGCACAAAAAAGGATACGAATGTATTGATCGCCATTCTTAGTGAATTGCTATACATCATAATATGATGCATAACAATTATCATTCCGAGAAAAAAATACGAATTTACATATGATTTATGCTTAAGATTTATATTCCGCGCCGTAAACCCAATTCATAACTACGTTTTAATGATGCAAAAAGTTGCGTTGCTCAAGTTATTAAATATAATTAGTTCACCGTTTGAACAGATGTACTCACGAAGAGTGAGGTCCAAGATTAATGTTCCACATACTTGAAATGTTTTATGCACTCAATGCCTCACAATTACCATCTGCGGAAGCGTTTTCAGACGTTGTTAACAGCCCCCATAATTGGTATCGAACATGGATGAGGTGTACAGGAAACGTCGATATTTTAGCAAAAATTTCGGATGGTGAACGAGGAATGTGAGAAAAAATTAGTCTAATCGTTGGACGCGAGTTGAATACGAGGAAAGAAGAAGAATCCACTAATTAATTTGGAAGGCGGTCCTTGTTCATTTGGGCGATCAGTGTCTCAGGACACCGTCCTGGAAGAAAACCCCTGCGTATCCGTTAACTTAACTATCTGGTATTTCGAGTCTTTATCTTGTCCCTGGTCATCATTATTGATCGTTATTTGTGAATAATTGAAAATAAATAATTGAATTGAAAAGTTGAAATTTATCCGTCATCATTGATTTTTTCCTCGCAATTGGAATTAAAGCAAATTAAACTCTTCAATGTACGATCTTTTAAACAAGTGTGAATTGGATGATATGAGAAATCCGTATATTTTAATTCAGAGGCTAATATTTGCTTACAAAAAGCCTATTGATGATCCCCATTATTTGCGCTCATTAGTATTCAGCTTCACTGAAGCTCATATTCCAAAATATAATTTTAGAGAGATTTTGAATCCAATACAGTTCTATTTGCTAAAGTTACCTCATTTGACCTCAATTATTCAACTGTTTACTTATAAAAAATTCATCATCCTCTCCTCACGCTTTCCCTGTAAATCTGCGTGCAATCTGTGTGGCCTTTTTTAATTCATTTTCAGTTTAATATATTTCCAAATTGCGTATTCGTTTACAATGGAGTTTGAGCACACTTTAAAAAAATTCCTATAAATTCCTTAATTCAGGAGTTATTTGTGGAATTTACAAATTGGACATCAGAAAGTGAGAGAAATTTTTTTCGTCCTCAACAATGTATACAGTTCGGTTTAGGTTTCAGGTCAACCGATATTGTTATTTAACGTCAAAACCTATGAGATGGGTGTAGTATATTTAATGATTATAAAAAGCTATCCCATTGGTTTAATACATTTAGCTCTAGAATATCTGTTTATTTTCGATTAAAAATTTAGCCGGAATATTACATCAAATTTTTTATGCGGGATATTTGTGCAAAAATAATTTTGTAAAAACCATTGCGTTTCACCAACCATGAAGCAAATTACCTAATACTATTGCTATGTTGCATATTAACACTTTCACAGACGTTTCGACACATTTTCATCTTCAAAGTCGTCTCTTAGCACTATCTTCACTTGGTGTAAAATAAATAAATATTCCAAAAATACAACTCCTTTATTTACTAAAGCAACCGATTTCATTAAATTATGGGGTACCCGAGTTAAGCTAGATTTTTTCTTTATAAATCCCATCGAACTCAAAAGGATCCTCATCAATGTTGTAAGTAGGAAGAGGTCGCTGTTCTTATCTGATATTTCAATTTTGACGTCATATAAACTCTTATAATACCAGTGAGATAGCTTTTGACGGAAAATGTTTGCAATATTACGTAATTTTAATTATTTATGAACGATATAGGGAAAAAATATTAATAATTTTTCTAATTCTGATATTTACAGAATTGTTCGGAAAGGTGAGGAAAGGGAACAATTATAAAATGGGAATGTAGGGCTGTTCCTCAGCTCTAGACTGAAATAGAACTCATTGCCATTAACATTATTTATCCTGAGGGGGTTTTGTTGTTCTACTAGCAAAAACTTTCCAAGTCATCCCCTGCCGGAACCTTCAGTGTCGTCTTTTCCTTGGACCGTGCTCCCTGATCGCGCTAGTGTTTCCATTAATAATAGGTGACTGTGGAGTGTTAGAAGGTTCCATTTTCCAGATAACACTCAAGAAACACCCTCATCTCATTGGTGATAATTCTTCGTGTACATTAATTTCTCTATGAACACTGAAAAAATATTTTCGCTCTATTTGAAATTTCAGCACATTCATTCCCTCCTCAATATGCCGTTCCCTTTTGTAGAAGGGACAGTAAAAATATTTTTGTCGAAAAACCGAAAAATTTGACTGAACACACATAAGAATCAATTCTGCCCAATCGCTTCGCACCGATTTTGCTGCACTCACTGCACCATCATACTCACTTTCCTAATGCTTATAACCATAATAATCTTCCTCCAAAGACATACTTCACCCAATTCATCCGTAACTTTCTTGACGTACTCCTTCCTCTCATACCTTTCCACTCTCGTGCATTGGCTTCATTATTTGACTTGCATATATCACACCGGCATCTTAAAAACAAAGTAGTTCACCCCTTCCGAAGTGTTCGTTACTGGAGCACCCACCCACATCCTTTCATGACCCTCTCATTTATAACCCACGGCGCGGAGCCGGTGATGATTTCCCACGGCTTGGAAGGAAGTGACAATAATTTGTGGCAAGACCTCACTTTACCAATGACACCGGCATGTGAGATTTATAACATAGCTCTTTAATTGTAACCTGATATTGGCGGCTCAACTACCGAGAAGCACAGCTGCTATGATATCGGGATTCGCTTGGGGAATGGGTACTTATGTGGGTAGGGAAATTCATGTGGGTACTAGTTCCCAAAAAATGCATCAGAGGTCGTGCTTGCGGTTTCAACCGTCGTCCCATCTTAGAAGGGAGATTGGCATCAACTCTCAGTCGTATTTGGCATCAATCGCAAAACTAACTTCCGAAGGTATTGTGTTATTTTTTAATAATATTTTAAGATGATAGTCAGCTATACTCTGAATGCAATGATTTATGTTGATTTAATTGTTAGAGTGAGAAACGAATAGCAGTCTAGACATTCTGGTGAGACTCTCAACCGTTTGCTGCAAATATTAAAAGTCGCCCGTGAATAGGTTAATGAGTCATCTTTGTCGAGTTTATATGCATAGGGTGGCAATATAAGATGCGAAAAGAAGCAATCGCGTTGGTGTGCTAGGAAGAGTCATTCAATTCCTGGGGCTCAGGTTATCACTCTGGAATTGAATGAACTATTTTAGTTAAATCCGGATCCCTATTCAGGTTCTATTTAGAAGGATCTCCAATGTAAGTAATGTCTCTCGAAGAGTACGCCTATGGACCCTTTGAAAAAGAAAGTTCATGCCGACTAAGGAGTTTTTGCCCCTTTTCCCACCTCTCATGGAGTCCTAAGGTCACTTCCTATTGCACATCATTCCTTAGAGATTCAAATTGCCTCAGCATGTAGCCGTCCTTAACCAGTCGACAGGGTTAAACGGTACAACTGGGAATAATAGTAATATTTTATGATACTACTTTTTCAAGTTTTATACAATATCAGATTTTTTTAAAAGTTTTTACAAGTTATTTCATACTTAACAAGAGCCAATATGGAAAGGTATAACGCATGCAGAGGTGGGTAAATAAACCTCAACGAAAAAACTACGAGTCAGCAGGAGAGTGAAATGTACGAAGGGCAGTATTCGTTATTTGGCTGGCTTTCGTTGCGTCGATGACGGCTCAGCCGTTTGATATTGTAATGTCCCAGAGAAGCACTGGGATTACGTAGCTCATTACCCAACAAGGATCGCAACACCGAGGCGAGGTGGCTTCTCAGGGATCAATAAAACATAGAGTCATCTTAAAGAATGATGTTTATTGCAGCTAAAGCTACTAGTCGTCCTTACACTGTCGAAGGTTGGCTTTGGCTGCAACGGCGGGGAGTCTCTCAAGGGTTGGCCGCGGAGGGATGTTTCCGAAGTCTTGGTTGAGAGAGTGGCGTCGACTTCCTGTCGGAGCTCGGACGAGCAGGGGTTCCCCGTTGGTACGATTATAGATATGTTTGGTCCGAAATCTTGGGTTTATATATGATTCTAACCGGATAGAGCTTCCTCTCCTCCTCAAAAGAGTTTCGAAATGTTCCTCTCGAATTGCGTCTTAGGTGAAAAACAGGTGGGTCCCGGGCGAATAAAATGTGTAAAAAATAAGAATAATTGCGCGTGCGTCTTTTGGAGGTCTAAAAGGACGCACGAGCGTTAGAATGGTTCATTCTCTAAGCGGATGTGGCTTAGCAAGCCTTGCAATAACAAAGAATGACGCGATCGCAGGGCGGAGAGGCCAGCCTTGGCTTTGTACACGACCGGCCCCCCGTTGTGAGGCGATGAGATCGGATTTGTAGGCTCGGGACCACTATTGTGTTGCTGGTGAATGGCTTTGTTACTGGTCCTTGAATATTTAGAAGCACGAAAGCGAGAGTCACAGAATTCGGGCGAACTCTGTGAAAGGCGAAAGTCGGGACACGACATCACCCCCCCCCCCACAAGGCGCAGACTCCCGGCTGAGGAAGCTCAAACCGACAGAAAAACATACAAGGGTACCCCGATTATCGGACAATACTCATTGAAGTAGTAATGTAACACATACGGCCTTGCAGAGCAGAGAGCCAACAGTGCAGCGACTAACGCATAAGCACAGGTAATAATACACACAATTCTACTTAAGCGACAGAACTTCTTGAAAAAAGTTGACCCGTTTAACTAAACAAACAGGGTCTCAAGACCCGGGTAAAAAACAGAACTGGGTCCAAATGATTACACACCAATGAAATCACCATAAAAATACAAAATTGGAATAGATGCCTCAAATATCACAATCGTACAAGAAATACCAATGTTCTGGAAACAGTTTAAACATAAACCAATACCACTCAAATTCGAAATACAACACAAGCATTCAAAAACATAATGCAAGGTGAGCCACGAAAAATTGAGAAATCCAAATCAAATAGGATGACCGCTCATGATGGACGCTACTCATGAAGGGCCATTCCTGGACGGAAATACCGCCTAATATCCTAAATGTTTTAGCCGCGATGGCGAGGAAACGCATCTGAAGGCACGCCACCTGAAACTCGGGGAGAGGGTGTGACCCCTTTCCACCAAGGTATCTATACTTCCGCATACGGTGGGGGAACACCACCGACGGCATCCATATAGACGTTACAGGGGGGGGGAGCGTTCATTCAGTCCATGCTGTCGATTCTTTTAACAGCTAATATACTTGACTATAATTAATATTTATCTTGTCATTACAGAGTCTATTCCGTACAATATTTACCTACTCGTGAGTCAAACGTATCATAAATGGTGAGTAAACAGTAGTGCCTAGTTCACTTCTTGTTTACTTATTTGAGTTATGAGTAATAACGGACAATTTACTCTTTGTTTGGACATCTCACTCACCGTTTACATTTTGAGTATTTAGCATACGTTTCGGTATGCTAAATCAATGGCGGATAATTGAACATTAGTTTTTATTTTTAATTAGAACACAGTTTTTTCATTAGTTTCTCGATTAAAATATTTTGTAATGACATTGTACAGAGTAGACACACTTGCGCGTCAAACACTAGCGCAGAAAGTTACATATCTCCTTTATCACTAGGATGAGTTGTGTTCTTCAGATTGGTGCAGCTTGTGCCTTTAATATTGTGATTCCTCTACGTAAAAAGAGAGTCCTGAATCGCGTCCCAGAAACCGTCCTGCCAGGCAACTTTGCTAAATAAATTATTATATCAGCATAACAATACTTATAGTAAGGTTGAAAATATATATAAGTACATAAATCAGCTTGATAGTTCCAGTAGTAGATGCGATCGTTGCTGTCGTAAAGTTTGTAGGATGATCAACAACCAAATATTTTATAGTCTTTATATAGTATATAGTCTTAGTTTATTCTCTTGATGAATAATATTATCATAACAGGTGAGCCCACGTCTTACTCCGGAGAAAATTCATTCCATGACAAATCATGAGTGATTCAAGAGTCACTCTAGTCCCTCATTCGTTTCATTCTTCTTTTCGTTTACCCTCACCCGAATATAAACTAAAGGGATTGCAACGTAAAGGTGATCAGGTCTATACTATTAAAATTTTTATCCAAATCGACTCAGTGGAAATCTTTCCGGGGTATATTTTACGTTTTAAACATCAAGAAGACCATCGATCAGTCAGGAGTAGAGACTCTTGATGTAAGACGAGACGATTGAATCCAGATAGCCGTCTGCTAAAGAGCAAGCAACATTAGGTCAGAGAGAGCTGAGAAATTTGGTGTTTGACGTCGACTTATCTTCGGTAGTATGTGATGGTGTGTGGAATGGATGGATGGTAGAAAGGGTACGAATGCATGCCGGATGTGAAATAGTGGGAAGGAGATCAGCTTGCCTGAAGGCTCTCTAACACTGTAGTAATTCCAGCAATGAATTCAGCCCTGAAATCGGCGACGAAAACTCGGAGGAATATTCGGGGCTAAAATCGCTTTCTATTCCTCAGGGTCCATATTCACATGATTCTGATGACAATACGCATAGCCACTGCCCGGACGATCGCTGAACAAGGCAATATAATAAAATTCGGCCGTATTTTTTTGAAAATGTTACTATAATTGCTTTGTTATTTACAAGGCATTCTTAGCAATCTTCAGTAAAGCAGTTCTAGCGGTCACAAAATATTTTATCGATTATAGTTTAAATAGCTCCTCGAAGATCATTAAACTCCGCCTTATTCCTATTTTCTTTATTGATGATCGAACTGGATTCTACAATCGGTGGCGATTACACCCTTTACACGGTACGATTTAAACCATACTGAGTTCGAGTCGATTTTCACTAATGAAAACTATCTTGTGTAAACCGGTCTTATTAGAGTCAAGGAAGGTTGACATCCCCTTTCTCCCCGCCTTGAGACCAAACCCGGTAACCTTTCCGCTAAACGTTATTCTTTCCGTACTCACGAACCAATTACAGATATTTTCCTTCCTATCCCTTTCCATCCCGTGGAGCAGACGTCATAGTTTTATTTCAGATTTCGGGTTGATTGACAGATCAAGGCATGACGTTGCTTCGAGATTCCAGATGCTACCACAAATAGCTTAAACATTTTCATTGAGTGATACATTTCTTAGTAAATTTTCCTTCAGTTGATAAATAAATTAAGTAAAAGTAAATATAGTGCTTGGGAGAAATTAAAGTTTACATCGTATATTTTAATGACAGGCATTAATTTCATATTTTATTCCGTATAATATACCGATCAAGACGAGCAAGGCACAAGGAGGCAATTATGTCTATATTAATATCGCTCTAGGCTACTTCCTGATTGATGTCCCATGGGAAAGTGATATTATCTTGAAGAAAGGAAATACCACCATTAAAATTCACGTAAGGAGAACATTGAGGATTTGTGAGTCCGTAGATTGAAAGAGAAGAAGATTTATATGATGTGATTTTGACTCGGCAACGCCGTCAAGGAGTTATTTATGTCTGATGCAACGTGAGGCACTTGCATGAAGTTTAATTTAAAAAATTATCAACAGCAACATTTGGCCCACATAATGGGTGGATGGGTAAAAAAATCTTTCTTCTCCGAACAATTCGTATCACAGTGACTGGTTTCTTATTCCTACATTCAAAGATATTTTCAGCCTTTGAACTCCAAACGGAGATTTTTTTTCGATTCCCGGTACACAGAGATTCTAGATGTACCTCCATTTTTTCCCTCGAATCTATCACGGGTTTTTAATGTCATATCCTAATATGATAACTCCCTTTTCTCCAAGGAATTGATAATAAAGTATGTATTCATATTTTTGTCCTGTTATCATTCTAATATTTTAGCGTTAAGGTTAAACTGACAATTTGATACTTTGAAATAAGACCCGCTCGTTTTTAATTTCATCGTTGTTGCCTTGATAACCATTAAATTTAACTCAACTTCCCCATGAGAACGTGACCGATTGTAAAACTTAATTCAAAATTTACATAATTTCATATACTTTTTAGGTAATTACAATGATTTTCAAAATAGAGATATATTTTATTTAAGAGATGCTGTGGTTTATTTCAACTTCCAAGGTGCTTATCGCTTATCCATGTTGGCGTATGTTTAAGCATCTTGAACTATGTTTTTTTTTGTACGCGATGTGACAGTAAATGAGGTACCACCTGAGATGTGAGTTGAGCATTTGCATATTTCAAACCCAATTCCTCACGGACTAGTTAGAAAAATTTTAAAGTGAAGGTAGTAATCGAAATAATTTGGTCACATCCATCCATTGGAGCTCGGCTTCGTCAAAGGAGATGACGTGTTCTTCGATCACGCTGTGATTCTTCCGGGTCTTTCTTCGCTTTTCAATTCCATTTTTACAAACTTGCATCGGAGGTTAAGCATAACTTCCATATCCAGTACACTGTTAAGAGTTGCCAACTCATAATCGGATTCGGTCACTAACTTCAAGTAAAAAGGTCATTATTTAATGTTATATGAAATTGATATAAATTACTAATTTTGTCTATATATGGTTATGAAAAAAATTATAATTTTAAATAAATGTAATTAAATCTATTCTTATTGAACTCAACAGCAGTAGGAAAGAAAGTTGGTGCTATCATTTATTCGCCAAGTTCAAATATAATGCCAATAGTAGCTGTATTATATTGATTTTTAACATAGTTTGTATTGCAATAGCTCGGTTATTGTAAAGAAAATAAAAAAACTTTGCATATATAATAACACGCTTCTATAGGCACTGTTTTGAACCACTTAATTAGGTTTAACGTATTTTGTATAGGTCCGAATATAAAATATTAGCGGTGTTCCCTTTCCCTGTTCCTCTTGCTGAATCACCTGTACGGGTGGAGGTGAAGGAACATATGTTGTTGTAGTAATTAGACCGTAAAAATAAAAAAATTATATAATATAAAAAGGTATTTTCTAAATGAGCCATCAATTTCTCTTAAAATAATGCTTTATGCCATTAGTTCTGTCGATAAATGAACAATTTAACTATGAAGCCCATGGATTTGTCAATAGGTACTAACATTTACATTTTTCTTCAAAGAAACGTTCATGTCGTCAGATTGTACAATAATTTTGATAGCTTGGCAAAACTATCAGAGTTGTTGTATCGAAAAAGAAGAGCGATCGTCACTCGGTGAGAAACAATGTATTTACTTTTGAAACGTATACACGGTCGGCGTTCCAGATGGAAACTCTCCCGAAGATTAGGTGTCTAGACAAATAATTCTTCGTAATAGCCAATAGCCTAAATTATTAGCCATAAGTAACTCTTACGCCGATTTTATTTGCACTAAATGCCAGATTTAATATTTAAAGTCCATTTCTCCCCCAATTTGTTGCCATTGATCAGTCTTCGTGCTTCACTATCGGAAAATGAAAAATATGATCAGGTGCTTGGATCCACCGGCAGTTAAAGAAAATTGAATATTGCGGGTCTATGATTTATTGACCGTACCGTTATACATCCATTATCTCACTGAAATTTCTCCGACACTCCGATATGACTAAGAACCTAGTTCCAACTTACAAGTTATCGTGAGGCAATAAATTTGTTAATTAGCGTGCTCAAAGTGAAAGCCTCTTATAAATGAAATAAGGTAGTGAAAAATGTAAATGCATGACTAATAACTGGTTAGCTTAGATTTTAAGTATCATAAATGTACTTTTTTAATGCTTGCTTTCAAGTTTTGCCTCTGCGCATGCAGGCATGTGATCATCATTTATGTATTTCTATCCATAGGATATTTCTCTATGTTTAGAAAATACTCTTTTTTTAATTTTGCTCATCGGTGTTCTTCTTTAATAATTAAAATGAGTAACCCATGCTGCTGTCGTGGCATGCATCAAACATTTTGATAAAAGTACGTTATCCTCGTATCTTTGACATTAATTCTTTAGTGGAGTTTCTTGTAATATGTTTTAGTTTATTATTTAAAAAATTGACCATGAATATCCGCTACCACCGTTCGATAAAAATGCTGAAAGTTATTCATCATCCTATATAATATTGAAATTATGCTTAGAACTTCGTATTTACATAATAATTTCATTCTCTGATGATGTGGAATAAGATGTTTTCTTTATTATTTTATAACATTGTTAGCTTATGATATACATCTGCGTGAAATATGTATCAGCTTCCAACTAATCAATTATGATAAGCTTAAGTTATTCACCTCTGCCAACGATAATTTATCTGATTTATTTTGACGATTTAAAAACCTCGCGTTAACCTTAGTTGAAAATGTTATAGCCTTGGTGATAAAATTTGGCTGGTTTCCGGTTTTAGCCCCTCTGCTGTATTACTCATTAAGGTAAGGAGAGCCCAGTATTACTAGAACTGTAGCTAAATGTTTCGGGGATCTTTGAAAATAGGATATTTTATTATACCTTTCACCGAACGCAAACTTAATGTTAAGGATACCTTATAAAATTGTGCAATATACGGTGAATATGAACTGATCGTCTGCTTTCTTTCATTCGTCATCATAAAGATCATAGAGTCATAACGGTCTTGATGTACGTTTTGGATTATCTATTGTGGTTAGAGAAAATTTAGCGTATGTAATTTTATATGCTTCTTCTTCTTAGCTTTAATCCCAATTATTTGGGGTCAGCTTTTTGGATTTTCAACCTCCAGCGTGCTCTATTCAAAGCCATGCCCTCTTTGGCACCAATCTCCAACATATCCTTCTTTACACTCCATCCATGTTTCCTTTGACCTTCCTCTGCTCTTCATTCCCTTCACCTTCAGGTTCATTTCTCTTTTCCCCAGATATTCACCGTCTCGTCTAACAACATGGCCATACCACCTCAACCTGCACTCTTTCACCTTTTCTGTTATAGGTGCACTTCTCAAACTCCCTCTAATATGGTCATTCCTAATCTTGTCAGCTCTGGTAACCCCACTCATCAATCTCAGCATGCACATTTCACTTGCATGATATACTCTCTCATGTGTACTCTTAGTAGCCCAACACTCAGCTCCATAGAGTAACACCGGTCTAATGATGGTCTTGTATATCTGGCCCTTCAACCTTGGTGACATCCTTCTGTCACAGGTCACACCTGT
Source organism: Ceriagrion tenellum (assembly GCA_963169105.1). Taxonomy (NCBI): domain Eukaryota; kingdom Metazoa; phylum Arthropoda; class Insecta; order Odonata; family Coenagrionidae; genus Ceriagrion; species Ceriagrion tenellum. The sequence goes on from OY720636.1 coordinate 210,986, forward strand.
CACTGACCTCCATTTGTACCAGGCTGCAGATATCCTGTCCTTAATTTCTAGATCAAGGCCTCGATTCTCCCCATTTACAGCTCCCAGGTATCTGAAAGAATCCTTCTTAGCCACAGGTGTTCCCGAGATGTTAACTAAGCCGGCTTGCTTTTTGCCATCAAACTCACATACCATATAATCCGTCTTGGTCTTACCCACTCTGATCCCAACATGTGAAGTTTCTGAACCCAGGCATCCAGTCTTGCTTGTGCATCCACCCTTGATTCTGCGTTTTAACCCCAAAGATAGCATCCGTGGTTGATTTACCTGGCATGAATCCAAACTGGTTGTCAGAGATAGTAGACTCCTCTCTTATTCTCATCTCTATGATCTTCTCCCACAATTTCATTGTATGGCATATTAGCTTTTTACCCTTATAATTGCCTTAGTCCTGTAGATCACCATTATTCTTAAATAGTGGTACCAGATAGCTCTCTCTCCACTCATCTGGCATCCTCTTTTCTTCCAAGATCTTTGTAAACAACTCTGACAGCCAGTCAACCACTGCACCACCAGCATGCTTCAATACTTCAATGGATACATCATCTGGACCCACTGATTTTCCCCTCTTCATTCGGTTTAACGATTCTTTTACTTCCCCCCTTGTGATGTACCTTATTAAACCTAAGCTTGGGTGCAGGGTCTCCATATATTCTCTGCCATTCTACTCATTCAATAAGACTTCAAAATACCTTCTACATCGGTCTTTGATTTCTCCGTCCTTTACTAGGACCCTTCCATTTGCATCTTTGATACATTTCACATGACTTATGTCTAAAATTTCTTTTCCCCTAAGTTTCGCTAATCTATAGATCATCTTCTGGCCCTCTCTGGATTCCAGTTTCTCATATAACCCTTCACATTCCCGCATCTTGGCCTGCGCTATTGCTCTTTTGGCCTCCCTCTTGGTGCCCCTGTATATTTCTAATAGCATCCTGTACCTCCTCATTCCACCTCCATGTTTCCTTCTTTATGTGGCCTCCTCCTTTAGTTTTCCCCATAATGGCTTCTGCCTGTCCTCCGATAAACATTGCCATTTCATTCCAACTTTCATGTACACTTTTCCAAGTGAAGCTTTCTATTTTATCTTCCGACTTCTTCCTAAAATCTCTTGCTTTGTCTACTGCTTGTTCCATCTTACATTCATTAAGTACCCACCACTCGGTCTTTGGTATGTAGTTAGTGCCCTTCTTCCTCTTAAAATTAATAATAAATATTTCTATAACAAGTATTCTATGCTGACTAGTAAGGTTCACACCAGGTATAACTTTGCAATCGTTAATATACTTTACTTACCTCTCCTACACAACCCATAGTCTATCTGAGTATTAGATTGGCCACTTTTATATGTGACTAGATGCTGTGGCTTCTTTTTAAGGAAGGTATTTACTACTGCAAGGTCGTGTGCTGCTGCAAACTGTAACAGTGCCTCTCCATCTTCATTTCTTTCATGTAATTTTATATACTATGGTTCTAAAATATATCCTGCATTCTAAATATTTCCCTTGAATCGAGTTTCCTGTCTAAATTTCACAGTTTTTGTCTGTATAGATATTTAACCTTACCAAAGGTCTGGTACTAAATTTTGAAAACTAAAAATATGATAATTTCTATATATATTGTATATTGGTCGACCATAATTAATCAAATGCTGCCATTCTAATGGGAATGTATGCATATAGTTCACTTGGGATAGAAGTATTATAAGCGTTTCTTTCGTTCTGAAGTAGCTACATTATTTAATTGTCTAGCATAGCAATTTTTATAACGTATCAAGTGCCATAATTATCTCTGAACGTATATCTGCACGGCACGGTATTTTTGTTAGTAGGTGCGGTCTAGTAAACAGTCATTTCTTTTCTTAAGTTTCAGAATACGTTACATTGACGAGGATCTCGCGAGCGAAAGTGGAAGATTTTTCAATGCAGCAGCAATTGATTTGAATATTCAACTATTAGAACTTTAATAACTCTAGCGTTCCCGGAGGTTTTGCTGGGGTTTACTGACCAGATGACAACTTATCGATTAAACATGTAAAATCTTGGGTGAAAATGGGACAGAAACGATTGAAAAGGGACCTAAGGTATTTCAGGTCTCTCTCGCGACAAATGAATTAAAGTTTTTGCTGTTGGAAATATTAGCTGGAGGTCATGTATTTCTGATAGCTCATAGAATGGTGCGCACAGCATGCTGGACTTGATGGATGAGAGAGTGAGTCGTCCATGGCTAATTTAAAATGATTGCCTTCATTAATTCCTGTGATTATAATAATGGGTATTCATTACTTCGGGAATGTTAGAAAAAATATCGAAATACAGCTAATGACTGCAACATATTTCTCGCTCACTTTGTCGGTTATCAATCATCAGGCCAGTCGAATTAATTTATAAAATATAATTAATTAATAGAGAATAATGGGTTGGTAAAGTTTTCATTTCAATGTTATTGAACGCATATATCATTCTGTAGTAACTCTTAGTAAGTATTTTTACTTCACTATTCATCTCATATTTCCGAAATTTTTCTTGCAAATGTTCTCATTAAAGTTCACGACTTCATAATTGTTATTATGAGTATAATCTTACGTGACTCAATACGAAGAGTTACTGAAATTGTAAAAATTTACCGGAATATGTCTTTGCGTTTTCCCCGAAATAAATACTCGCGTACAGTGAAACTTTACTCGAAATCAACTATTTTTGCGACTTTATGTGCGGAGAAGTTCATGATTTGACCTAGGGCTCTCATACGCTTCAAACGTTTTCAAGGCCATAAATTGGACCGTGTATTCCTTACGCGGCGAGTAGTACAGCTTAAATTGTCAATCCTGCGCCAAATTCCTTCCTCGACCTTTGGAATCTATAGATAATTTAAGTTCTTAGCGGCAACACTCTTACCAGTGATAGTTATTTTGCGTGGCTGGCTGTACATACAGATTTTTCTATTGCTCGAAAGGTAAAGAGACGAGGAATAAAGCATAATGAGGAATTTAGCGGGTCGAAAAATTATATGGTCAAACATTATTAATTTAAAATTTATTCCATCAACCCTCTACTTGTAGTCAAGGAATATATCAAAGTTTATTTCTTTCATGGCTTGTAATGGAGGGTACACATATTGAGTTTTATAATGAAGCTCAAATTTTTCACCCTTAGCATATAACCGTCTTAATGCAGGGGCGACCATTGAATTATACCAATTGCCATTGTTGGACAGAATGGCACCTTTTAACAAATGCCATTAAAGGGGTTGGAGATGAGGATTTTGAAAAATACCTTTTCGTTTTTCGTGGGAATTGGCGGGCGTCCTTTGGTTGCATTTCCTAACGATTAATATTTTTTAACTTAGTCATAATGTTTATTAGCTTCTGTGTAACAATTCTGGAATAAGCTATTGTTATTTTCTCCAGGTTTCAAGATGTTAAACTCTGGTTTGATAAAAAAAGGTCATTGTATTTCATTCACAAGATTTCTTTGGGTTCTTCGTGTTCACCACTTTGTGCGGGGATTAAAATATGTGAATATATTTTTCAACGCAGCTTATATAGCGCAACACACTGCAGACAATGCGTAAATATTCGCAACGGTATGTGTGCCTTGGGAGAGAAGGGGGAGGGAGAGTGACATATATATTGAGCCAAATGAGCAAGTGAGTGAAAAGGAGTTGAATGAGTGGTGATATATGGGAAAGGATATAAGATAAGAAAGGTTAGAATTGAGGTATCCGGGAGCCGGGACCATTTTTTCAGTTGTTTCAAATATCAACCGTTATTTTTCTCTTGTCCTTGTGTAATTCAACCGTCATTGAATGAGACAGGGTTCCCCCGCTGTCTCGGGACAATCCACCTAGAGTAGAATCTTCGCGTGTATGTATGGGTTGGTGGGAGGTAGCGGGGGCTCTTTAATAATAAGAGGGGGAGAGAATGAGCATAGGGGGGAGTGGGCTCGAGAAATGACTGAGTTAGACTGAGTTAATGCGTGGGTTGGAGATGACCGAGGAACGATGGAATAATGGGGAAGGCTCAAAGGAACAATTGCTGAAGGAGAGGTTTGGAATGGGGAGAGCGGGGATTTAGAAGGGTGTAACGTGAGAGATATGGGTGTCAAGTTTCCTTATTCTTCGGTTTGAATTTGAATGCGTTGACAGCTGCAATTTGGCAAATGGGCGAATTTGAGAGGGCCGTGATATTATCTTTGCTCATACTCTTGCGGAGAGCGCCCGGGGGATGGAGTTTCAGGACGTCTGATTTTCACATTCGTGACATAACTTGAAAGACATAGTTTTCTTTTCTCTGGTACATATTGCGGATAAACTGTATCCACTTCCCTTTCACCGAGCTCAATGTTGTCTTCCCTTTCCATTTATTTCTTATTGGTTTATTTTAGCCGGTTTAAGATAATGAGTAAGCCTCAATTTCAGGCTGATTAGATCAATATTTCCATGATCGAGAAGTTATGCAAAAGCGGTTTTTCATGATTTCAAGGAAAAATCACGTAATTTGATCACCTTAGGTTGACTTTGGGATTAATGAAACAGGATTGTTTTGTGAAATTGGTGACAAAAAAAAATGATCTTTATCTTAAAAAATTATTTAGGGGTTATTTTTTAAAAGATGGAAATGGGTTCAAATCCCACATGATTAGAGTTTTCACTCCCAAGTACATGACTATGTGCGTTAGTTTGTTCTTATCTGTTAAAATTTCTGAGATGAATGTTTCTTATGATTTTTTAGAACTTTGGATAAATAGAAGAGCTGATTGCATTTTCATGTCGAGGTGTTAGAAATGATTGCGCATTTACAGTATAATACTAAAATGTTATTGAGATAACGGTTGAGAGACAATGAGTAGTGCGGCGAAGATTCATAAGGATGAGCTGTTTGCGCTTCAGCGAGTGAGAGAAAAACTTTTTGGTGACTCATTTGTTCTAACACCTACATTCCATCAGATAAACGCAAGTTCTTTGTGCATTTTTTTCGCCTTTTTTCCTCAGAGCTCGACCTTTACCTGTGAGGTTTCTCGATATTGCCGTCGCCCTTATGCGCTGTTGAACGCATGGGCACTGCTCTTCGCATGACTCACGGAACCACAAACAAAATGACCCGAGTTTCGCCGGATAAGAAAGCTTTGTCTCCTGAAACCTTCATGCGTGAGCGTCAGCGGCCCTCTTGGTGCTTTTTGAGTTCTCTTTCAATAATGGAGTCTATTGCCTCGTCGAAGCACATCCATCACCAAAAATTTTCATCCCCGAGCAACCATTATGTGAGTTAACCAATTTACTCAAAAAATAACTTGTTAAATGTTATTCGTGACATTTATATTTTAAAAACTCTATTTTCGCACTTTATTAGATACATTCTGGTTACCAATTGACTCCTCAACTCCTAAAATCATCATCATAGTTACACAAACGACATTTTTAAAGCGTTGTTCAGTCCCTTTCAATACTTCTTCCCTAGGTATCGAAATATTTATCCTTCCTAGAGACATTAATGACTATAGCCGAGCGAGACAATAATACATCGTAAAATCTTCCTTCCCGTCAATTCCCTCACATAATTATGTCCCCCGTATCGACAACTGGTGTCCTATCACTTCTTGCTTTGCCCTATTTTCATGACTGTCAGAATGTTATGTTAATTTACTATAAATTAGGAAGATGTTCCCTCTAATTGAAGCCCTTACCTAGAAACCATTACATTCTGCCTCCCTTTATACTTACTTACTCCTCGGCGCTACAGCCCTTGTAGGGCCTTGGCCTCTCCGACGATGTTAGCCCAGACATCACGATTCCCGGCATGCGTTCTCCATCTTTTAATTCCCATCTTTCTCAGATCAGCCTCTACATCATCCAACCATCTTTTCCGGGGTCTCCCTCTCAATCTTCTACCACCAGGATGACCACGAAATATCTTTTTCACCATCCTATCCTCAGGCATTCTCTCAACATGTCCTAACCATCTTAATCTATTGCTCTTAATTTCTGTCACTATGTTAGGGTGTTTGTGGAGTTCCTCGAGTTCTCTGTTTCTCCGTATTTTCCACTGTCCACCTCCCTTTGTAGCACCATAGATCTTTCTTAGTACTTTCCTTTCCCATCTTTTAAGTAGCTCTTCTTCTGCCGTGGTCATGGTCCACGTTTCTGAACCATATATGACCACAGGTCTAATCACTGTTCGGTAAATCTTTGTTTTCAAGTTCCGACTGAGGTTGCGTGACTTGAGCACTTTCAATAAAGCTCGATAAGCCCTATTGCCTGCTGCAATCCTGGCTTTTATTTCTTCATGTATTTCGTCATCTTTTGTCACCAGCACTCCCACATACTTGAAGTTGTTACATCTCTCATACTAATTCCCATTTAATATTATATATTTATCTCGAACAGTAGTACTTTTCCTGGAAGAGAACAAGTACTGTGTTTTGGCAGAGTTCACCTTTAGCCCAACTTTTCCTGCCTCCATCTCCAATCTCTCCAGTCCTTCCTCGAGATCTTTTAGTCTTCTTGATATCATATTGACTTCATCAGCATAGGCTAGATTTTGCGAAATACGGTTGAACAATGTACCACTTGGATTGCTGACTTCTGTTTTCCTCATCACCCGTTCCAATACCACATTGAAAAGAATGGTGGATAGCACGTCGCCTTGTCGCAAGCCCTGATTAATTTCAAATTCCCTGGTGAGGTTCCCTTCTATTTTGACCTTACATGTTGTATTCTTTAAGGTCATTTGTACTAGTCTGATTAATTTAGTTGGAAATTCCATATTCACCATAGTCTGGAACAGCTTATTTCTCTTTACTTTATCGTACACTTGCCGAAAATCCACAAACAATTGATGCACATCCACATTATATTCGTAGCACTTTTCCATTATCTGTCTAACCATGAAGATAAGGTCTGTTGTTGATCTACCCTGTCTAAAGCCACATTGGTAGTCCCCAAGAATCTGCTCCACCAATGGGTTAAGTCTCCTAGCCAAGATTTTGGCTAAGACTTTATAGACCACACTTAACAGAGTTATTCCACGGTAGTTTTCACAGTTGGCCTTATCTTTTTTCTTATGAATTGGGCAAATAATAGCCAGACTCCATTCCTTGGGCATCTGCTCTGATTCCCATATATCCACTATCAGCTGGTGAATGGAGAGTGTAAGCTGTTCACCTCCATATTTAATCATCTCTACTGAAATATTATCGCTTCCTGGTGCTTTATTATTTTTTAGGGTTTTTATCGCTTCTTTCACTTCCCCTATCGTTGGAACTGGTACTGGGATTGTATCTGTCCGAGGTTCTTGCCATTGGTGACCACACTCCTCTTCGGCTACTTCTGGTACTATGTTCTCTGCAGTGACATTCAAAAGTTCACTAAAATATTCAGCCCATCGTCCTAGGATTTGTTCCTTTCTCCCAATCGTATTTCCTTCCTTATCTCTGCAAAATATTGTCCGTGGTTGAAACCCTTTTCCTATGTCATGGATTTTAGTATAGAATTTCCGCACTTCCTGGGCGTTGTGTTGCTCCTCCAGCTCCGTAATCCATTTCCCCTCCCAATTTCTCTTTTTCCGTCTATATAACTTGTCCGCTTCCTTTCTCTTCTGCCTGTAAAGCTCAGAACTTGCTCTTGTTCTTCTATCAATCATTTTTCTCCTTGCCTCATTTCTCTCCCTAATTGCTTCTCTACATTCTTGATCAAACCATCCCTGCCTTTTTACCTTATCTTTTACCCGAGGACTTCATCAGCTGTTTCTTGTAATGCATTCTTTATTATATTCCATTTTCCTTCCACACTTTCTCTCTCCCAGTTCTGTTGTTTAGTCTCCAAATTCTTTTCCAGGTCGGATTTATATTGTTGGGCAATTTCCTTTCCTTTTAATTTTGAGACATTGTACCTCCTAAGTGCTTTCTCCTTCCCAGTCGATCTGTACATTGCAATACGTTGTCTGTATTTTACTCGAACCATGTAATGGTCTGAGTCACAGTCCGCTCCTCTGCAGCTGTCAATCTGGAGTATATTGGATGCATGTCTCCTATCAATTATCACATGGTCAATTTGATTGAAAGTAATCCCATCCGGTGAGCACCACGTGGCCTTCCTTATGTGCTTTCGCTGAAGCCATGTACTCTTTACCACCATTAAATTTCCCATGGCAAAATCAATCAATCTTTGCCCGTTATCATTTGACACATCATGGAGACTTTCCTTTCCGATGGTTTCTCTATATGCTTCCTCTTTACCAACCTTTGCATTGAAGTCCCCTAAAACTATTTTTACATCTTGTCTTGAGATTCTATCCATTTCACTTTCCAGTTGCCCATAGAAAAGATCCTTCTCCTCATCCTCCGCATCCTCTGTCGGCGCATATACACATATGAATCTGATGTTGAAGAAACGGGCCTTCATCCTTAGGGTGCATATCCTTTCGTTTATAGGTTTGAAATTGAGAACTGCAGCGTTATATTTCTTATCCACTAAGAAGCCTGTCCCTCCTATTGTACCACTCTCTCCTCCACTATACATGACTGTATATTTGCCACTACTTAGAATTCCATCTCCTTTCCATCTTACTTCTTGGATGGCTGCCACTCCTATTTTATATTTTCCCATCTCTTCTTTGAGGCCTTGTAGAGCGCCTGGTTTATTTAGGGTTCTAACATTCCACGTTGCTATCTGCATATCAAATTTCCGTTTTCGTTTACCTTTCGTTTGCATGGTTCGATAATCGTTATTTCCAGTCCGATTTTCACTGTCTTTGAGTTTCGTAACAAGAGATTTTTTACGATATAGGGTCGTTAGCTCTATGCTCAACCCCCAACCTGGAGGACCAGAGTACTTCTCTTTGTCTGGCCTATCCCCTTTGACCTGTCCGGCTTGGGTGGCCCTACCAGGAGCTTACGCTCCCGCCGGCATAGCTCTCAGGTTCACTTAGGCACACAAGATCCCTCATCACGACAAGATGGAAGTACTATCGAGAGAACTGCCTCCCTTTATGCCATCCTAAATTCCATATCTTGCGTGATTTCTCTGGAACTTGCCCCTGATACTATTCTTTTTCCACTTTTCCAGAATCCTTCTTTCAGAGAAGGCAGTTCATTTCGTGTATCTTGGTACTGCTGGTTTGTTTGGTCAATTCTAAAGACGAAATGACGCAATTGACTTCATTTCCATCCCGAAAAGCCCAATGTACTATAGACACGTTGTGAATTGAAGAAATCCTCAGAGGATAGAGGGAGGTACATAGATTTCTTGTGTCTGTAAAGGCTAACTCTAAAAATGACTTAGGTACACATTTGTGTGTCCCAACCGACGGATAAAGAACTGCACTAATATTACTGTCCATTTTACGCCACCCAAGTTGGAATAGGGATTGGTTAAAAAATCTCTATCAGCGATGGAGAATAAAGCTTCTAATCTATCACTCATGCCTGATTAGCCTGATTCCCGTAGTTCTCGTAATGGTACTATTTTGTCGCCTTTATACTTTTTCCCCATGCAATTTTTACAGGACTGCTATTCCCGGTCGGCGCTTAGGGTCAATTGAGGTGCGGAATCGACGGCTGGCACTCGCGAGTAACCTCCTAAGAGGCCTTAGTTGCCTAGGGAGATCTTTTATCAGTAGAAGAGAGGTGTTTGAGGCGGTCGGGAATGGTTTTCCGGTTTCAAGTGGGAACGGTTTCCAACGTTAATCGTTAAATGTGCAAGAGCGGGACTTAAATGCCCTGCCATTGAGTAGGAGCGTCAAGTAAAACATGATTATAGTACGTCCCGTACCCCAGACTCTCGTTATCGTTTCGTCGATAACTTGCACTCCTCTCACTCTTCCGTTATAGCACTTGCATCACTCCTCAGAGTCGTCTGTCGAGCTGAGAACCGGCCGCCGTCAATATTTCCGTTAAAATTTTCGTTGAACTACATTTGGTTTCGTCACCAAGTAATAAAAATGTAGCCACCTTTCGCTGCACCTGATATATATTTGAGATTAGCCCTACTAGGATTCCATAAGCCAGTGGCTTACTATAAACGAGGTCTAATGAGAAAGAAATACAGTCATTGGTTTTTTAACCTCCTTGTGCCATATTCCTAATCATTTTGACAAATCTCAATATGCAATATGATCGTCCGCATATTTCACACACGTTTCCCGCTACAGTGGTAATGTTTTAATAGCTTGGGGTAAAGATAATATTGGTGGCAATGTTGGTGATTCGCTCATTGCTTGAATACTGGGTCTGAATTATATGCGAGAATGTATTGAAATGTGGTGTGTTTAGTACTTAAGTGGAGTGCACCTCTATAGCTTTACTGATTTATGCTGTGCATAACTGCTTAATACTAACTGATTATCATATGTCAGGTGAGATACCATGATTAAAGTGCTATCTAAATATTCGGGTGAATATTGTACGAAATGAATTTCCTAAAATAAATGTTGACACAATTCAGAGTGCTATTCCATTCATTCTGCGACGAAACATTTTACCAGTAGCTCCAGTTTTCGAAGCTAAACATCAGATAGGAATGTATGTTATTGCGACAGATGTATTTTATCATTGCTTTGATGAATTAATTTATAAATTAACATATCATTTTTGTAATGCAATGTTGAAACATGTCGAACTGTTAAAAATGTAAAAAAAGGATTATATTCTAAAAATAATGATTATTATTAACAGTATTTTTCCTAGGTTTTACATCATTCCATTTTTGTGTCTTAAATCTCTTGAAATATTTATAACTCGAGGACCTTCAAACTCCCCTCGCGTTCAAAGAATGAATTGGGAAATTAATCTCTCACGTCGAGGTCGATGGAAGAGGGAATAACATCTCGGATTTTAATATTACTTCTCTGCGATGCTTAAAGTCGTATTTAAGGACACAATATTAGTGCAGAATTTCATGGATGGTTTTCATAAGACACCTAAATCATACTGTATTACATAGTTTTTAGAATATCTCGTATTGTAAAGAACTGTATGATATAATTTTAAATATTCCGAATGATGCCTTCGTTGCTTGAATTCAGTGTTATTCTTTTTGTTGTTATTTAGCCATCCAGCGTAATTGTTTTTCCTTTGGTTACCACTGTCAACTCTTGTATAAATGAGGTGAAATATGTTTTACTCGCCTATTGTGGGGTGGTCTTACTGCTGCTACTGGTGAATTTCACATTTAATCTTGAGAGATTTTTCTCTTGCCATGCGATGGATTTGAGCGCACTTTGTCCCGTTTTTGGACCAAAAAAGTGGCATATTTCCCTCTAATATTTCAGTTTTATGGGGGTTAATTAATCATATCAGCCGCGTGAGTTTATTTTTATCAAATTTATATAAACTTAGTATCCTAGTCCGTCTATGCGAAACTAATTCTTCCACACTGGCGACAAGAGGCTGCGTTTTTTTGATAAGTGCTTCACATGCTTCTTTCTTTTTCGTTTAGGATATCATCCTCGTGATACAGTTGGCTCTTTTAATCGCGGAATGGAAACGACCAGGGATTCGTACAGTTATTTCCAACTGAACGACATATGGAACGCATTTGGTATTGACCTGCATTGCTGGAATTATGCAAGCGGGGAGGTAGACGGTGTTTTGAGTCAAGGAATAAAAGGATGCCGAAGAGAATTACGCAAAACGGGCATTGAATGCTGGATCGGTGGAATAGCGTCCATATGCCTTACTCTGCTGAGATCGCACGGAAGAATGAAATGGAATAAGACTCCCCTCCTCTTGCGATTTTATTCTTGTCAGACATGACATGTATGCATGTAAAATTTCTTTCCAGGTCAGGCAACTTAAGCATGCAACTCAACGTCGTCAACTCTGGCGCAAGTGCATAAATACCAGGGTTTGAGTTATAAAACTTCCAGAATCGTTTTCGGGAGATATATATGTCCCTTGCTCTATAAATGGAGCGGCCACGGCTAAAGAAGATATTTGCGCGATTTACGGCGTATGCGATCGAAGGGGAGCATTCTTTCATTTTGTCATTTCGGACGATATTAAAGTCGTGAATTTTGTTCAATGCCCTCTACGGAACAGCAAATTATTTCGTGACAATTTGTCTTTAAATACAGGTCGCAAGGAAGCGAAACTCAATATAAGACTGCAATTTTTCCTCGAGATTGGCTGGCAAATGGAAGTTAGTAAAATATGTATGGGTGGATTGCAATATTTTTCGTGATTCTTTCTTATATCTGTCTTGCTGTATCTGATTAACTTATGTTTATCGTCGATGGAAACGATGCTAAGTTAATTTCCTTAACTTAGATATATGCCCAGTTTATTTTTCGATAAGAAGAACATATATATTAGAAGCTTCATCCCCTTTGATTTATTTGATCACGCAGGTCACACTAGAAATTTATTTTCTTTTCTGGAAGCTAATTCTAAGAGTTCAATTTATGTTAGTTCATCTCGAACTTTCCTCCAGGTAAATAAAAAGTAACGACGTTTAAGGGGACGACTCGCCCATTGTCTTCTAGGTCATCTTCTTCAACCTGTTTAACAAATTATCCCAGTTATACCTTAGGAAGAATTCATCAATCATTCTCCGGGAAAGTTTCAAATTGTGATAGTTTATTTACTTTTCTGAAGTTATCCATTTCTTTTATTTTTAACGCACCTGAACATTTTGGAATCTGAGTTAATCTGCTGGTTGAGAATATTTACAAAGCGCATCCAATTTTTATGATGGCTTCCACTTACCTGCACGTGTGCGTCTCCATACGTTGAATGAGATTTTTTTTAGAAAATCCCTAAAGTACTTTGCGTTATAGAGAACACTTCTAGTGCAGCACTCCGGTAATTAGATGGGGCACTAAAATTTTCATTCCTTGGTGACTTTCAGTTAAGAATACACAAAGGATCGCGCCAGTTTCCACCCCACTCATATTCTTATCTCCATAAACTTAATTCTTCTCCTACCAGCCTGGCTATCTATCCCTCATTGAGCAGACTACGTAAAATTTTATTTGCTTACCCACACCAACAGACGAGTTTGTCTATTTATGCTAAACTGGCTAGCCAGACTTATATTACAGCGCCTGTTTAAGGAACCTTAAAAACTTTTGAAAATTGCAAAATTTGCGACAAGGAGGTACGTGTATACGCAATTGACCTTCCAAGCGTTATCGGGCACTGAATTTGACTCAGTACAAATCCATCAGTTTTACGAGTCATCTGTTGTGTGTCTCTGAGTTTTAACAATAAAGGATTTTTCGTACATTCCGTTGCAACGAAACCTCTACAATTCATCTCTCACGAGCGGTAAGTCAATCCATTTTTCGAGCCACTTAAGGCTTCGAACTCATTCAAAAAATACTTACCTCATAGAATTCTTCGCAAGTGTAGCTGAATCAGCGGAAAATGTACTGGCGATACAAGTAGAGAGGTAAATGCGCAATCAAAAATATGAGTACTTTTTAATAAGAGGCATCGGACTTGCGGGTTGATTTAAACGATGAGGAATGGTGAACTCTTTTCAAGAACAGGAGCCCTCATGATCTAGTAATCATTACATTCGTGGAGGATACACCGAGTCGCTGTTTCTCTGCCTTCTAAATCACTGGAAGGTACTAAATTTTCGTTGTTGTTCATAACATAGCATAGCTTCCGATGAATTTCTGCGACAAAATAACCTGATCCTTTTTCAAGCCTAAAATCTAATGATTCAGTGATTTCTTTGTTACTTTCTCTACTATTTTCCGTTCCCGCCGCATTATTTAAGCTGTGAACATCTAGTGGAACCAATCACGTTTAGTAAAACTAAATGCTGGATATTGATGTTAATTTTATAGAAAGCGGTATAAGCATTAGAAATTAGTTATATCTAAATAATAGCTATGCTTACCTATAGACATAAAATGATTGTGTGGACTCACGTATTGGTAGATTTTATATTTCATGATATCTGGTCAGGGCGTAGACGAAAAGTTTCGGAGACTGACTTCTCGTTTGAACTCAATAACATACTGGGATATTTAACTTAAAAAATGTATGCATTTTTCTTTTTCTAGTTTGTACCGGCGCTGCTAATGGAGGAGTGTAAATCAGTCAAAGTGTCTGAAGCTTTGCCTTAAGGACCGGGATTTTTTCCCGGCATATCAAAATTCTGTAATTTTTATCTGTCATTGAAAGACTGCTACTATTTCAAGATCGAAGGTCTACGATTACATGCTGAGAAAATAACTATCTACAGAAGTGGCATCTAAATTTTACAATCCGTAGAAAATGCTTTTTAGAGAGAGCCAAAAGGTGTTCCTACGTCATTAAAACTACTGATTGATCAGCGCTTTCATGTGGATATCTTTCAGAATTCAATATTCAACTGCTCGTGATTCAGTGGTAAATATATCATTTTAGGAACACTTTTATAAGAATTAAAAATGAAGAATCAGTGGGTTGTAAACTTAAAGTATTTTTGCTGTTAACAAGTTTTCCCATTCAATAGAAAAAAATTGTAATTAAGTCTTAATAACTGGAGGTTATAATAAACGCCAACATTCCCATGTATCTGATAATTGATCAATATTGGTGAAAAGTGTAATTTTATCCTTCTGGATCCTACAGCACTCTCCATTGACGGCTTTTTAAAATTCACTCATTTTCAGAGGGAATTTTTTAGTAATTAAGGCTTGAAAATTGTCTTCCTTTAAATACACCTCAGTGAAAATAGTTTAGTCCTCAAAGAGTGATTATGTAGTTGTGTTTTCTCTCGGAATGAAGACTCGGCTGATGACAGATATACCAAATTAATGGACGTATACTGAGATGATACTTTGTACAATGATTGCCCGTTGTGCGCTGTAATGAGTCCCTTGACTTATGGCCGGAAATTTCCGCGCTCAAATGTGGTATGTGGAAATTGAAGGTTGCAAGACGTAGCTCTTGAATAGGAACTGAAAATGATATTCCAGGGTGAATGCGCCATTAAAGGTGGGGTGTGAACAATAAAAGGAGCACTGGAGGTATTCTCGCTCTCTTTCACGTATGAGAGATAAATACCAAATACCAAAGGGTTTCCGTACGAGTAGTAATAAAAAACTGGAATCGAATGGCCTTAATATCTCGTAAAATAGACGAAATACGTAAATGAGTATTATAGGTGTTTTATTGGATCATTAAGGAAAAAAGTGCTAGCGGAGTTCAGCTCGTGGAAACAAAATAGGGTTGCCGTCCGGATCCCAATAGAATTCTCTTCAAATTAGCCAAATGAAAAGACAATGGAGAGGATGCGGAGTTCGAATGAAAATTGAATAAATTGGATTTTGGGGAGAACACGTGAAATGAATTGAGGGATGAGCTCGTATTGACACGAGGAGAGAAAATGGTCTGAATTATTCGTGAAAAAACTGGTAGGATTGGGAAAAAATGTACGTTCCCTAACAATGAACCGGATATTCTGGATTAAAGTAAAACCAAAGAGAGTTGGTAAATATAACCATGTATACCCTATAAGTATTTGTTGATGTTCTATGCATTACTAAGGCACGCTGACTCTGAAAGAGAGCAGGAAAAGTTAGGTACTTCAAAAATAATTGTTAATACATATATTTGAGAAATTTACTGTACACGATCAAGCTCATGCATTTTAAGCCAATTGTGTCCCAGCTACTATGAGACACATCCATTATATTATAATCTAACTAATCTGGATTGATTCACACCTTAAGTTAAAAAATTAGCATAATCTCCTGACTAAAGGGTATTATTCTACCATTGAAGACGTTTAGAACATATCAAATTGCGTGATTATACAATGGGTTATATTTATAATATTTTTGAAGCAGATTAGAGGACACAAAAGTTTAAAATGCAATTCTTCGCTGTACGGTTCTCATAATCAGCTTTGATTAAAGTCGCCAAAAACAGAAAAGGTTTCCATAGGTAGCCTTTCTTATATTTATCTTAATTTTCGACTTAGTAGTTTTTAGTTGGCACTATTTATCTATACACTGTGATTACTTCAGTATAAGGATTTTTAGTTGCAATGTTTTATGTGAGCATAACTGAACTTCGTCTTATAGTTCTCGTGATGACAGAAGAAGAAACACCGCAAAAGCAGGAAAACAGTCCGAAGACTTTTTACTTGGATGGTGGAAACTTCCTACTCGTTAGTTATTTTACCTTACATTAAAAAAATTCTAATACCGGAATTGATGAGTGTTTCAAGGTCGGCGCATGCCTTAACAGTAGGTATTCCTTACAACCCTTGAGGTTGGCACATTTTTAGTATATAAACACTCTTCGATCGACTCCAATGCAATTGATTGAGTGCACAAAATTCTCTGTCCAATTATCCAGATTTCTGAAGGTATTATTACTCGGTTGATAAAGGGCTCCATCATTTACTTCACTGATTCGTTTGCTATGCATACACGCCAAGTATGAAGTAAATTTTTATCTGTCATGGGCGAATACTATGAAGATTCAGTTGTATACACCGCTTTTGCAGAAATCAGAATGCAATTATAACTTTATGAATCCGTAAATGGTCTTGTCAATTCTGCGTAGAATTATAAATTTCTCTCATCGGCTGTTTAAAATTGTATGATTTACTAGGTCACTTGAATGATTTTTAAGAGTAAGTTCGTCTCCTCTGGATGATTCCGGAGACGGATTTTATGACGAGTATCTTTGAAGAACTAGGGAGAATTTTTTCAGTCTTTTCTTCCTTTAGAAATCTTTTAAATATCCAACTTCATGCGTGAATGCATTATTTTATATTCACATCTGATAGAATTTTATGGAGGAAATTTGTCTTCCGCCTAGTTATCCTAAAAAGCGCTTTCGATGATAGCGAATACGTTTGTTGCTGGTTTTCGCATTAACACATGCATGCATTCAATCTGAGTGGCCACAGTCTCACTTTAAAGGAGGACATGGATGTATGACCCCACTGTAAGCGAGTACTTGTGCAATATGTAAAGTAAAATGGCGAAATTACGATGTTCCTGCGGAAGTGTTTCCACGCTCTCATTCCCTTATTTCTGAGTACAGATTTTAACTACTCTGAATTAGAATGTCCTCTGAGGTGATAAAACGGGTTCCAATATGGTTGCTGAAAAGCTAAAAAAACGTGATTGTATAGGGTTTCAAGCCGTGTATCTTTCTTTTGGTTCGTTTCTTTTCTTGATTCAATTATTATTCCTGTTGCTCGTTGTTTGCATAGAGATTCAACATCACGGCCGCAGCTCTTGGTTTGCGTGCGAACGTCTTACTGCGATGGGCAGGGAATAGAAGGGCTGGAACATAGTTGTGTGTGAAGAGTCAGAAGTGCGGTGACCTCGATATCACCGGCAAAAGGCGCCGTCACGGCCGAGACGATTGGACTAAGTGGTGCCCCAGTGTGCGGTAGTGGAATTTTAGGAGTAGGCTACCTTGTGGGCTAGTATCTTTCTTATTGGTTTTTCGATATCACTATGGTGCGACCTTTTCTCCGACGAACGGTGCTTCAACATAGGCCGCTGTTTATTAAAGACATGGTTAGGTTCCCAGGGACAAGAGAAAGTGACCAAATGTCAGCCCATACAAAGCACATGCACAGCTAACAATGATACGACGTCACTCAAGTTATTTTCTTATGAAATGCCGATTGGTATTTTGGTGCTACTTTGTTGAGGTATTTAAATGAAATGCCACATTTATTGGTTCGGGCGTTAAACTATGAAACATCATGGTGCTTTTCGCTGATAGTAGGTTATTAACTGGATGAGCTTTGCTTGTGGAGAGAAAAGGAGCCTAAGTCATCTATTACCAAATATCGGAATACAGAAATCTATTACAAAATTGACTTTGTTGGTTTTACTTCACGCCGCTGCTCTCTATTTTTTTAGATACATGGCAACTCAAAAGCACGATAAGATTGGTTAAATTTAGCAGACAGGATACTAGCCTTCAATCCCGAAGTCCTTGCTTCAAATTTCAGCGGTGAGAGAGTATTTTTTTTGGATTCCTACCTTCACCATACCCCGCCACATAACACTCACATAAGATTTGTTAAAAAACGCTCTTTACCTGAGAACCTTGGTCTAGTTCAGCCGTCGTAGAATTGACGTAACGAGGGGAAGTGACCAGAAAACTGAGGTAATATATCGTGGTTACCGAGGTTGGTGCGAAATGTGTGGGTCTTTTAATGCATAATTAATTAACTTTTCAAGAACGCCGAATAAAAACCATGGGTCACACTCCATTTGAATACCTCCTGTGCGGTTAATTAACCACCTGTGCGCCTGTGTGGATAATTAACCATACTGTCAGTAATATAAACGACGCAAGAATTAAACCAAAAATGTTCGTCTTAATTAAAATACAGTTGTGACTTGGGTGTGCGACACGGACTTCAAAATTGAAGCTAAAATCAGATTGAATACGTGTTTTAACACATCATCACACCTTTATATTTGATAGTAACCATTATAAAAATGAGAAGTGTATTACTTCACGTTTCGGAGACTCTTCGCATTATATGGAATTATTTTTTAAATATAAGTCAAGAGTCATCAGATTCAATGTTAAAATATCATTAAATTGCCGAGAAAACAAATCGGTAACGTACATTTATTTCATTTAAGTATTCACTTTTATTCATTAATATTACTAATGATAACATGTATGCAATATTTCACACAGATCTATACATAAATGAAAATCGCTTCAACCAACATAAAGAACGATTGCTTGGCTGGCAAGAGTAGGTGTAATCATAAGTCAGCAGGGATATAGGAGAGTAACGCATCGTCGAAATTAGCCTGCTTACGACGTAATACATAGTTTAGAGTCCGAGACGATGGACGAGTTACTTTCCTAGAAGTAGAATCTTATTAACCCCAGGGTTGGGATCGGGGTTCCATTAAAAAGTTAACTACCATTGCTGTTACTAATTCTTGGAAGTTTCGGATGGAAACTTGTATATTTCCACGAAACAGTGCCTGAGCCGATACTTTGCCTCACTCCACGATGTACCAGTTTTTATGAATTCTACCAAGATTTCTATTATGATCACGCTGCCGGGAAAATATAATCATTAATTTTGTGTCCCAATTCGGTAGACCAAGAGTTTGTAGTATGATGTAATACAGTACATGCCTCGCGGCCGAGCATTTGATACCAATATATGCCTCAAATTTGAACTTTGCCTGAGTGATATTTTTATTATATATTCTTTCGCCAACTTTATTTCAAGTACCTGAGAATGTAATCTGAGTTATTTTATCTTATAATATTCTTTGTCGAAGTTTATTCATATTTGCCGCGAATAGTCGTTGATAATGGTCAGTTTGGCTTCAATATTTTTTATTGTTCTATCCACCGAACCAAACTGATCTCCCTCTTAAGTTACATGATCTAGTTAAAGCCTAATGATTAGAGTGAACTAGCCTAGATTTGTATCTCCTACTCCACTCTCACATAAGTGCTGAGATAAGGGTGGAGATGACATTTTGGAGCTAAAGTGGTCTCTAAGTATGTAAAGTGTGTGTGGGTGAAAGCCGAAAAATCCCCCAGAAATCCGATAGGGCGGGCGGACGAGTAAGAGAGTTAAAATGGCCAGTGTAGGGCGACATTTTAGGGTCACCGCGGCTCGCCACGTGTACAATGTCGCTTTGTTGAGTTGATATTAGGGGGAAGTGTGGAGTGATTTGGGGTAGAAGTATCTCCGGTAAAGTACAGAAGTTGGGTAGGTCGATATAGCTTGGCAGATTTGGAAGAGAGACAAGGACCCCTGAGTCGAGGGTGAAGGGTTTAGAGGTAGAAAAGGCAGCTAAAGGCAGAGTTTAATACGGTGTCGATGGGGTGAGACAGGTAAATATCGGAAGTTGGAGAAACATCTGGGCGAATACGGAGGAGTGAGCGGAGATGAATTATATTCTCGCTCCCCGGAGAGTTCTGTGAGAAAAATATTCCGGTGGGAAACATTTTTAAAGGTTTAGGATTTTCTCGGAAATGAAAAAGTAGCCGGAAGTAAATTCTCAGCTGAGGTCCTTTTCAAAAGGGAAGGGGGAAAAAAAGTTCTATGAGGAAAATATTCCGGTGAGAAACATTTTTAAAGGTTTAGGATTTCCTCAGAAATGAAAAAGTAACCGGAAGTAAATTCTTAGCCGAGGTCCTTGTCAAAATGCCATCGATTTGAGTAGTAGATTGTCCTAAATGGTTACCCTGTCTATTGAACTCTTCTTGAGCAGTTAAAAAACATCTCCATGGTATTTTGAAAAAGTCTCCCAGGATTTGAAGCCAGGTAACTGAATACCTCGTGGGGATTATAATGGACGATTATAATCGTACGATTGCTCCTTCGCCTTCTACATCACATTGCGTATGGCACAACTTGTTCCAACTTGAGAATATAGAAGCAGTTAACAAAGATGGAGGCCTAAATTGGTCAGATGAATAGCTTGGAAGTCGTTAGCAATAAAAATAGACATTTGGTATTTAAAATGGCGTTTATTACGGGGAATATACTGACAATGAGTGGAGTGTTCGGATGTCGCTTTGTGAAAATGTCCGATTGTGATTCTTATGGATGCATACTTTTCTATATTTTTTCTTCTGATTGCTGACTTATATTGGTAGAATCAGACTTCATGGAACAAGTACATTAATGGCTATTAAAGACGGGGCAAAAAAGTACCGCTCATTGACCCCGGCGGGTTGTGGACACTGACAAGGCCATTGAGGAAGATGGGGAAGGCGCTTGCCATGGTGGTGTATCCTAGAAGCTCTAAAGGGAACCGCTATTTATGATCTCCAAGATTTTCATTTGGCGAACGCACAAATTTTGCAATCTTACGACATTTTCCGTCAATAACTCACTTAAATCAGCATGCATTTTCTGGTATTAAATGCATTCTTCGTGTATTTTTTCATTTATTGAAATTAATAGTCATTCATATTCCGAGCAAAATTCATATTAATCGAGCAGAGTTAGTCATTTCCATAGACTAATAGGTTTTAAGAGTTACCTGCCTTTTATTTTCAACATTAAGTAGATATTCTTTGATGATATCCTCAAATAAGGTAATTTCTTCATGATATCCAAAGGTAAGCAATGCAAGAACAGGGGGATGTAATATGGTGGATATCTCGATTTTTGTGAAACAGTAAATTGATATTATGCCCGTTCCATCTACCTCAATGGTCAAAGCCACCCTGGGGACGCATTTTGCTATGCCTGGAGAAAATGTAACAAGCAGCATTCCAACAGCAAGTTGGAATCTGTTTATATTAAAGTCATAAGATTACCTTTTGGAGGGATTATTCCACAGTAAACTGGTACTGTCTAGATATTTCATCTTACAAGTTTGTGATATGCTTATAGTTATTGGCGCTAAAAGGGGCTGTATACCGCGGCCAGAAACGATTTTGCAGTCTTCTACTTGCTTTTTTTACTACTATTTCCCTGTTTTACTATTTAAAGCAAATGTGCTTGCGCACGCCTCTGGAATAAGCATAATTGTTGATAAAGTTGTTGTACCTTTTGTGTTTTTGATTTCAACGTTAACATTTTCACTGTGGAAGAATCGTATATTAGACGAAATTTAATTGATAGCCATGTCACGTGCTTTGACAATCTTTATTTTATAACAATCTTTTCACTTGCGCTCAATGGGAATCTTTCATATTAATGTAAGATCGTCATAATGTTGCGAGGAACGTATTAAAACTTCATAGTAAATATTCTCGTGTACCTATACAACGTATTTTACACTTTTTCATCAGTTGTCCGGGGCTGAGAATGAAGATATCAAAAATGGCGTTTTTGGTCGAGGTGTTAAGCCAACTTAATTTCAGATTCACTATAAAAAGGCTTTACCGGTGTCAGTGATTGATATATCAGGAGATAATGAACTTTATTATGATTTTTATGAGCCAAATTAATACGCTATACTGGAAAATTTTATACAATAATGACCGTAACACCTCAAATGGCGTTTCACTCGTCACACAACGCAGAGTAGCTCGTAAAAGTTCGGGACGAATTTTTGGAATTCACTGCAAAATCAGGCCTCATGGTGGGGCATTCAAGGATTCATGTGTTGCATTGAAGGCAAGCGTTAATAATTTATTTAAGCATTTCATGAAATTTTGCGTGTTTCTTCATATCTTAAAACTTTTTTTAATATTCCTAATTTCCAGAGAGTGTTTAGTCATGATTTATATTATCCTACGCTGTAAATGCATCATATCCATTCCTTTGGTAGGCTAAGTACGGCTGGTCACCACATAAATTTTGTCATTTCGCTAGAATGCAACATCCCCTATTTCTCCCGATTCCTCACTTCGTCGTTAGTACAATTTCCTGAAACACTGCACTCCTCTAACTCATGGTTGTATGTGGTTTTAGTTCTGTGTGCTATATTTTTGTTGCTGGCGTTTGCAGCTTGATTAGTTGGCGCTTTTCTGTTCTAATTTTGAGAGAGTTTACGAGAGAAGCGACTCGTGGTAAAAGAAAATGGATTTTTAAAAATAATTTTCTCACCACCGCTCCGTTATGGTGAAATAGTATCAGATTTTGTCTGTTTACCGATACTATTTAATGCTACCAAGCGATAAACGCGCTACACTCCCTCCAAATTACTCCCGACCCATCCCACCCATGTTGAAATATACCCATCATGCACATACCGTCCAACATGGTTCGCTCTCCTCATCCATCCCTCTCTTCCGACTCCATCTCTTTTCGATTCGGTCGAATAGCGCGAGACGGCCATATATCTCGCAGGCGGCGATGTACTGTCACCGCCGCCTCTTTTGCATCCGTTGTTAATTCAGCGTTGTGGACATAAAACGACCAATGACCTCAGCCATTATTTACGTCCATTCTTTTCCCTTCTGTCTGCTCCTTTGCGATTTTTTGCTGTCGATTCCGTCCATTCCTGATATGTTCCCAAGGCCTCAATCATCAAACTCGACCCAATATATTCGGACCCGTCACCCAAGCCCACACTCAGTAACCGTGCCACCTAGACAGCCATCGAAATTTCTCACGCCAAAGCTATTGTCTTGATGTCTCTCTCAGCTCCTCTCCTATTTTAATTGAACAAGCATGTAAGAGAGCTTTAGATAGGAGTAAGACGTGGTGAGAGTTCATGTGGTATGTAGAGTGTTGGGGCTTTTGAGGAAGTGGGCGGAAGATAGAATGAATGCGAGAGAGGTTGGGCATTGAACCTCTACAAGAGAATGAATTTCAGGATAATTTTGTTTCGCCATCTGTTAAGCCCATTTCCTTTGATTTGATTGAACCCAAGTACCATTATCGAGGTACCTTCATAATGGTGCTTAGTGCATAAACCGTAGTTGGTGCTCAATAGAATTAGGTGTGGGATGAAATGGAGTATCTAATTAAACAATATTTGGTCTTCAAGTTTTCCTCATACATACGCCTGAAACTTTCCCAAAATTTGTGTTTCTCCTGCTTAGATTTGGTGTTTCGCTGTATATAGAGACGAAAAGCTGTATTTTAAGTCTTACAATAACAAATGAGACACTAGTTAATTCTCTGAGCTAGACAGATGTGAAATCTTTAAACGACAGCGAAGTTGCAGACTCATTGTCAATTGATACGTTGTTTGTAATCTGATCGCATTGTAGGGTGTTAATTACTTCTGCAAAGAACGATTCATAACAGAATTTTATTTATATGTTTTTAACTTACTAGACTAGTCTGGAAAAACCTAAAATAATAATACGTGGCTTAATAAAATATTTCGCAATAGTATTTCCTCAATTATATTATTAATCTATTTAACTAGGTTGAAGATTACAAACGTTACTTCTATTATTTGGTTTTGCTCGTTATCTACACGAAAGCTACCATTCTAGGGTTAATATTTCTCAAAATACAGCATTTTTCACAAAAAACGGCTTATGTATCAGGTGGAAATTAAATCATATGAATATCACGGCGGGTTTGGGAAACATTATATAATTCGCTTCTGGTGACCCAATAACGCTTAGACCAGACTTTCGTTGGAAATTTGAAAAATGTAGAATTTTTTACTGTGAAGTTGACATAACGTTGGCGATATGAGAGGCATTACAAAAACATTTTACTCGTCAGAGATCTCATCCCTGGACTCCACGTAGTCCACTTTTTATTCTTCATTGTCACCTTTTATTCTTCATTTATCATTCATTCTACCTTGCCCTTCTTTCCTAGTACTCCATCGATTTTCTTTCCAACATTACCTACAGTCGCACACGATATCTCTACATCCCATCCAGGAAAACTGCAATTGTAAGGCCCCCGACTCTCAAGGGGCCGTCGGCGGTAATTTGGCAGGGATTTCAGGAAGGAAACTCAGAATTACTCTAAACAATGCTTTTATTGCATTCACATCATCTAGACGCCCGCTCCCGACTGCCGCATAATCACGGCGTCGCTTCCCAGCGGCCCCCTCCGCATACACCCCCTCTGCCCCTCCTCACACACCCTTGGGTTCTTTCTCGGCCGTATCGCTCACCGCTGCATTTTCCCACGGAAGGTGGTAGAACGGGAAGGGGAAAAGGTGCGTATACGACTCGTCGACGGTGTCTCTGGAGGAATTCCATGACTCGGAAAAGGGGGGGGGAAGTGGAAGGAGAGAGAGGTGTAGGTATCCGATCTGCTTACTCGCTCTGTGCTCTTGACTGCTGACCCGCTCGGTGGCTCGAGGTGGGGTGAGTTGTCGGTGGTAGGGAGAGGGTATTGGAGAGTTGGGGGAAGGAAGTAGAGTTGGCATTTGTGGTACTTACGCAATCATATTTCCTCCTTTAACTTCCAACCTCTTCAATCCCGCATCAACGGTCTTCTCTTTAAAAAAAACAGCGCTAGTATTCGTTCAACCCTCCAAAACTCCGTTTTTACGGATTCTAGAAAATCTAGCTCTACTGTGGTAGTTGCGGACTTATCCGTCGGGGGCAGGGAGAGAGAGCAGGAGGCAAAATTTAAGGGGCCGAATGGGGAAGAGTCTGCAAGTCCTGCATGTCCTTTCGGTGAGACTTGTATGTGTCTTTGTCCATGTAACAAGATTTTTTTCCCTACAGGGTGCTTCACTCGCCGTTATATTTCATACCCCAGCCGCTTTTCAGGCCCTCTCGCTTCTCCCATCCTCTCCCTTGTTCTCCTTCGAACACAATCCCAGTGTTTTTGCCCACCACCATCCCGTTGCGGGTTCAAGCTGCTCTCATTCGCCGTTTGGGCGCATGTGCGATTGTTGGGGAATCATTCACCGAGGGCTAAAATAAGCCATATATTTTTTTTAATTATTCCCATTAAAGAAGGTTGAAAGATTATTTTCTCTCGAAATCCAATCTTGCAGGATACAGCGGCGTCTCCAGGCTTATCTTCTTTTTCTCCTGACTGCTGACACACTCGTAGATACGGTTGCTGGGCACGAGGGAATGGTTGGCTGGCGAGATGGAGTGGAAAGGAGCTGAGGAAATTCTCAATGAAAAGGAGGGTACTAAACGACTTGTTCTCCGAAAACGTGGTGTACTGCTCCCTTATCTCTCCTCGTCTTCCTCCTCCAGTATTTTGCTATAACCCTGGCCCGAGAGGCAGTTTGTAGTATGTGCCGGGATTATATTTCAGAATATTCTCTCGTTTAGACGCTATTGTGCGAGTTCTTTTCTTTTTTCATAGACTCGTGCTTTTTTATGTCCACGTTAACAAATGCAGAACATTATAAATTGACATCATCTTTGTCGACGTCATCGACATTGATGACGTCTCCTCTGCTAAATGCATTTACGGATGTTGCTTTGTATTTAGTAGCGAGATTAACCACGCTGTCGATTTTATTGCGAGGATGAGATAAGGAAAGAAATGGTGAACTCATTGGGACCCCATATCTAGGATTGGAAGTTAAGATTATTGACGGTCTAATTGAAAACAGATCACTCATTCGTGATTTACCAGCGGTTTACATTTTAGGATACATGTTATGGTTGATATTAACAACTCTAATTTTATATTTGTTTGGCTGCCTCAGAGTAAATGTCATTTTTTATCACCTAGCTAAGGCCGGACGTTAACCAAGTTCGGCATTTACGCCACCCGCTCGACTCCTCGGCGCTCATATCGCGGCTGTACAAAATATTTCTTAAATTATGATTGATAATTAAATGGCTAATAAAATGCATAGCTCTTTTATATTATCCAGGTCAAGGAATAAAAAAAAACAATTTAAGTAAGCATCCGTTATATTTTTCACCATATAACTAGTGTTTCTTCTATATCTTAAAAATTTTCAAAGTATTTTGTTGCTTAAAACATAACTTGATTGTTTTCTTTGGCATACTTACTTATGTAGTTGGCTTGAGGAGGTCGCTGCATTTGAGTTTCAGTTATATCCCTCCATTCGCCGTAAACTCAACTATTTATGGATTATTTCGTTTATTTTATCACTTACTGAATTGGCTTGATGTATTTTACTTCGTGTTATGGAAGGTAAACTTATTATTATATTCAATTCCAGCTCTGTAATGCCTATTTATGTCCTGAGGAGCAGGTATCTTTACTGAAACAGCTACCATTTAATCTATCATTATCAAGTTGCATGTATCTTTCCACATCAATCGTTTGTCATTAACATCCGCTAAATATACACATACTATTACCTAGGTACAAAAAAGAGCCATCATGATCGTTTCTGCACTGTATTATCTAAGACTACACCTACACTTTAACATTTGAGGTGCTATATAGGCGTATGGTGGGGTAATATAGGTCACTTTACTTGAAAAATGGTGAAATAATATGTAAATGGAATTATAAAAGAACGAAGGTGAAATGTCTGTCCAGAGTGTCTCTCCTTGTTTGTATTGCATTCATTAAGTGGCGGTGGAAATGAAGGGATTTTTCTTAAGCGCATTAGAGTCTTTTAAAAGGTGTTGAAGGGCTTCGTTGCCATTTAACCCTATAAAGGCACACTTCCTTGGAGTAACGTTTAAGGCACTGTGTGGTCCAGCAGACCCCATGAAAGTTATTTTTTGTATTTTGCCATTTTACTTTTTTAGCAAATGTGATATAGATCATTGCTCTAAAGCATTTACAATATTTTTGAATTGAAATATTTTTTTTTAATGATATTTAACTTGAATTTAAAAATATTTTTTTGTTATGGAGTATTAGGAAATATTGTCTAAATTGATGAAATCGAAATTTATTTACTGACGCTAAATTTTTTAACATACCTACCGATATGTACTTTAAACAGGATACGCACAAGATTAGAGGGTTTAGTAAAAAAATGCAACGAAATAGTTTTTTCAACAATAATTTCATTTCAACATTTGAAATAAGCGATAAATTAAAGTCCAAATTTTCAAATATTTTGTCGATAGTTTCATTTAAATTCTTAAATTCCAGATAACATGGTTTAAAATACGTCTTTTGTTTAGTAAAATTCATAAATATCACAATTTTTTTAAATTTTTTTAAAATTTAATAAAAATTTAAATTTTATTTTTGTTTATAGTTAATCATTTACTCCATTACAGGTAGACACAGGGTCGTCTGTGTTCGTCGCACATGGCAGAGCCACATGATGAGCACAGGAGTTGAGTTTTTCTATCTCTTTCCCTGGGGCATAAGCTGCATCGAATCGTTCTATGTAGAGGTTCTCTTTCATCTACATCTACATCTACATACTACCCCGCAAGACGCCTCAAAAGGCGTGTGGCGGGGGGTGTTAGGACACCAGCCGTCAACAAAAAAAATCAAAGTTCCGCCTAGCATTTATTAAAGTCCTTAATTGTTCGGGGGAAAAACGAATTCCCATACCTATCCGTTCGGCAAAATATCTCCCTTAACTTATCGATTCTGTCGGACCTGGAAATATAATGTGGTTCTAATATGATGTTCTCCGTGTCGCTCTGAAAGTTATTCATTCTCAATTGCTCAAGCAATCTAAGCCTAGCGCGTAGCCTCCGAGTCTCTAGCGGCTCCCACCCTAAATCTTTCAAAATCTGTGTAACGCTTTCTGTACGGCCGTAGCAGTTTTTCACGAATCGCGCAGCTTTCCTTTGTATTTTATCAAGTTCATGGACTAGGTCTTTCTCCGCCGGGTCCCATATGCTCGCTGCATATTCAAGGTGTGGCCGGACGAGTGCAAAATAGCACCTCTCTTTCACTTTATCATCCGATAATCTTCCCACAACACGCTTGACAAATCCTAACTTCTTCAGGGCTCTGCCACAAATATTTCTTATATGTGTCCCCCACGATAGGTTCGAAGTTATCGTAACTCCCAGGTATTTCACTTCATCTGTCGCATTTATACTAACGCCATCCACAACATATACATGGGGATAGTTGGACGACCTACGCAAGAAATGCACCGCCGAGCATTTGCTCAGATTAAGTTCTAGTCCCCACTCTTTGCTCCACGCATGAACGTTGCTTAAGTCCGATGACAGAATTTCAGTCAGATTGATCACTAATTTCGCGGTATATGACAGCGTCGTCGGCAAATAAACGTATTTTACTGCTAATTCGGGAGCAAAGGTCGTTTATATATATAATGAACAAAAGTGGGCCAATAACGCTTCCTTGCGGGACACCTGATGTCACTTTAACTATATCAGAGCTAATTCCGTCAAGAACTACTTTTTGCTTACGATCACTCAGAAAGTCACGTATCCAGTTTACTACTTGTTCGTTTAACCCGCATGACTGTAATTTGTATAATAGTTTTCTGTGAGGTACCGTGTCGAAAGCTTTCTTAAAGTCTAGAAATAGTGCGTCAACTTGTTTTTTCGATTCACCAGATTTGAGAACGTCGTGAAGAAAGAGCGCGAGCTGTGTTTCGCATGATCTACCTTTCCGGAACCCATGCTGACAATTATGCAGGAGGTTTCGACTGTCCAGAAAAGTCATGATATTGCTAACAACGATATGTTCGAGAATCTTGCTGTAATCGATGTTAATGATATTGGTCGATAGTTTCCTGGGTCATGTCTGTTTCCCTTTTTAAATATCGGTGTAACGTTTGCAGTTTTCCAGTCCATTGGTATCTTTCCTTCAGATAATGACTTATTGAATATTATCTCTAAGAACGGTGCGATCTGTGGTTCTAACTCCTTGAGGACGCGCGCGGGTATTCCCTCCGGACCCGGAGATTTATTACTTTTTATCAATTGTAGCTGTTTAGTTATCCCATCGCGCTGAATTGTTATTTCTTTCATCGGTTCCTCAATGTATGGAATGTCTAAATTACACGCAGTGTCGTCTGTAGTGTAAACACTTTCAAAGTGGGAGTTTAACACATTAGCTTTATCAATATTTTTTGTGACAAGTTTACCATCTTTATCAAATAACGAATCTACGGTAGAAGATTTTCCCTGAAGTTCTCTCGCATATGACCAAAAAGATTTTGGATTTTCTTCGAGTAATTTTCCAAGTATTTTTTTCTTGAAATTTCGCAGTGCAGCACGCAATGTTTTCTTGGTTTTTGAGCGTTGCGCAAGGTAACTCTCTTTTGCTTCTAGTTCCTTCGATTTTTCATCAAACGTAATGGTTTTTTTGAACATGTTGTACAGTTTTCTCTGTTTCCTAAGGTCTCTCCTAACATCGTTATTGTACCAACGAGGTTCTTTGCTATCACTTTTCAGTTTTTGCGGAATGTGTTCGTTGATTCCTTGGCGTAAGATTTCTAAAAAGTATTTCCATGACACATCGGTGCTTTTATCCTCTGTTTTAGCTACGTAGTCCGTGTATGAATCATTAAGCATCTCGCCAAATTTAATGAAGTTACATTTATCAAATAAATAAATATTGCGTTTTGGTTTTTCGGCTGACTCCACTTCTGTCTTTAAGGTTGCAAGAATTGCTCTGTGATCACTTATACCGTCGAGAACATTGATATGTTTTATCAACTTAGGATGGCTTACTGCTAAAAGGTCTAATATTTTATTACCTCTCGTAGGCTTGTCGACTACTTGGGATAGCGAGTGATTTGAGAGTACGTTGAGTAAGATCTCACTGATTTTTCTATTCCTCGAATTCGGTTTTACCGTGTAAGAATCCCAATTTATACATGGGAGATTAAAGTCTCCCCCAATAATTATTACACTTTTACTATCTCTCAAAGTAAATGCGTATATTTGATTTTCTAATTGGTAAATAGTATCTACTTCGGAGTTTGGAGGTCTATAAAAAGAGCAAACATGTATTCTCCTATTGTTTTGTTGTTTAATTGTACACCATACGCTTTCTAATACATTGTCGGTTATTTCGTGAGCGGTGCTGTGTAAATGTGATTTAACCGCTAGAAAAACTCCGCCACCAGTTCTATCGCGTCGATCGCGTCTGTAGATTTTATATCCTGGCGGGAAAACTTCGCTGTCGCTTATATCCTCCAAAAGCCAGCTCTCTGTTCCTAAGACTACATCTGCGTCCTGAAATATATGCTCGATTTCTGCGCGCTTGTTTTTTACGCTACGGCAATTAACTACGACAAAGTTAATGTCGTATTTCGTAAGGTGAGAGTCGGTTGGTCCTTTTTCAAGCTTACGTGTATTAGGTAGACGATTTACACTGGAAGTCCTAATTACACCTGATATAATATCTTTCTCCGGATTACGCGATTTGGAAATATTTCCGCTATTTTCCGGCATAACCGCGCCTAAGTTTACTTTGATGTGGAGGTTTTCGCAAAGTTGATTTCCTCGGAGGCTACGTTTGATTAATTTTTTACGAATCCCACTAGATGACCTACCCTCTAGTCTAAAAGATACCTGCAGTGCTCATAAATCCTACGAGCCACCCGTTCAGACGCCTCTTTGGAGTAATGCACCCCAGACGAGTTGAGGGGAGCCCGGCACGATCTAAGCACCGGCCGAAGATCAACGAATTCTGCCCCAATGCTCACACAGAATTCCCACAGCCACTTGTTGATCCAGGCAATCCTGTCCCAAACTCGAGAACCGCAGTCGGTCCGTGGAACAATGCTGCAGATGGATAGCCGCATATCGACACCAGTGCCCCTCCGAACGCGTTCCACCTCCGAGTTTAGATCCCTAAAGGAATCTAAAATCTCATTGTCTCCGCGCTCGGAAGCATCATTGGTGCCTACATGTGCCACCACCCGCAGTCTAGAGCAGCCCGTGCCCTTCACCGCTGCTTTTACCGCCGCCGTAGAATTGGGTACGAATCCCCCTGGTATACACCAGGAGGTGACCCGTTGGTCCGCTCCGTCTCTCCTTGCCCTCTTCTCCAACTGGGGGAAAATCCGCCGGACGTTCGAACTCCCTAGCAATATGATCCCTGCCCTCCCAGCCCGACTGCCTTTCAAGGTTGTGTCCCTCGCAACAGGGGGTTCCTTCACGACCTCGCTAACTGGCTCCCCAGAATTGTCCTCCGACAAAACCGCGAAGCTGTTGCGAACGGGGATGGGATTAGCCTCCGCTTCCCCCACTCCCCGACTCGGCCGAGCCCCCGCCCCCCGCCCGTGGGGCACAACCACCCACTCGGGCCTCAGGTTGTAAGTCATCCCCTGACTCGAAGACTGCACCTTCTCCCCCAAGGCCACCTCACTAGCTTCCGCCCCCGAGCATGCCCGGGGCACCACCTTGGTGCTGTGAAGGGTCTTCGAGGAAGAGCTACTATCCCCGGAGCCCGAGACTTTCCCACGACCCGTTACCCGGGCGTGTATCTCCGCAACCAATCTCTCCAGCTTGGCGACACGTGCCTCAAGGAGGTCGTTCTTCGCCTTGCTCTTGATATTAGCTACAGAGGAACGGCCAGCCATACTACTCTACAGGCTTTGACGGTTTAAAAACTAAAAATACACTAAATCCTCTAAATGCGTTAGGAGGGTATAAACGAATCAAACACGGAGGTCTAAATTAGAATGTGTAAGGTTGCGTGAGAAGGACTGTGTGGCAAGGTAGTTACACGTTAGTAATGAGTCAGTGACTAGAATGCCTACGTACGTATAGAATCCAATAATAATAAAGAGTCAATACTCCCACCAAAGTACTATTGGTTGTTTTAAATTTTATATAACTACTTAACCACTAAAGCAAGACAATAGAATTATAATTAGGCACCACAAAACAAAAAAAAGCATGCACTACAAAACTAGCAGTAAAAGGTACAGGTAACGATATTAGATTTAGTGTAGGTACTAAATATGAACCTTAAAACTTAAGCACAGGCGTAAGATACTAGAATAAAGGAAGCGAAAGAAATAGAAATTAGGAAAGAGAAAAACAAATGAGATGGTCAGCGACTACTTATCCGTTTCACCGTCACGTGGCAGGCAGGCACAACGACAGCTACCGGACCAGGCTGCTTCACAACACTACTTCACTAATCCACTTAACTACTCGAACTACTTCGCAAAATGCGATTACAGAAATAACTAGTAGGACACACTAAAAAACACTTGCAACACTGCTAACTAACTAAGAAACTAAGGCTGAAAAATAGAATCAACGGCGTGAAGCCTCAAGATGATCGCTGTCGGCCAGAGAAGAAACCGGTTTCCAGAGCGCTCCGCAGACACAACCTCACCCTTCGAGAGCTGGTTGAAGAATGACGAATCTTTGCTTCACTAGAGGGTCTTCAATGTATAAAATTTCTTAAATTGAGTGTCTTATTGATGCATGCCATGTTGTCTTCAAAACGCGCTACCGCAATAATGGTTCAATGAGTGACAATGCCAAAGTCTTAAAAAAATGTCCTGCGGTTTATCTCTGTATTATTCTCATAATAGCATGGAGAACCATTGCTTTCACACTAGCCTCGATTACCCTCGATACATTTTTTCATTAGTTGAAATTGCTCGTTTCCCCTATTCGTGTCCCTTTTTATGTCTATGTGACAATCCACTAATTTCTCTCTCTCTCTCTGTATTTGATATTTTAATAATATATTTCACGCTATTTCCTCAACTTTCGCTCCCTTCAACCATGATTCCACCCGCGCCAAATGATTCCGCCTGCGAATTTATATCCGATGTCACCTTAGGTGATGACGACGACTCGCTGCCACCCGAGAGGGCTAGTAAATTGATCAAAGTTGCCCTCGGCGCTTTTTCTCCTCGGGGCTGAGGTGATATGTGACATGTAGCTAATACTTCCACCGCATTCTATGTAAAACGTATCAAAATTTATTTCCCCTACCAAACATTAGAATACTTGAATTAATCATGAAATGAGGTCATGCGATTTGAAACCCGACAGGAAACAAGAAGAGTTGGGAGAAACCATCTTGAGGCAAGCCTTCTGCTGTGTTCTCACATTTACGTCTGTATCTATTAAAAGGTGCCACCGCATCCTCTCTGCTCCAGAGGAAAAATTTTTAATGTTATCACGTTCCGACTATTCTCTGCGTAAGTTCTTGCTCCACCTTCACTTTGAGGTGGATGGAGCGAAATTTGAGGTCCAGTGAATGCACATTATCATTATTTTTCAAATAACTTACAAATATATTGAACACTTCATTTTAGTACATCTATTAATACAATGGAAATCAAAACATATGCACTAATATAATATAAATAATTTCCCTTATCCATCTTAATTAAATCATGTATTGACTCAAGTTTTTGGCCCAGTATTCAAGAATTTGATGAAAACTAGAATAAAAAACCTTTTTCAAATTTTTTACTCTGTTGAAACTTGCTTTTTGCAGTTTTGTTTTGTTTGCCTGAATTAATAAATAAATCCACAAGCACAAAGGTGGGTAATTTAACAATTACGATACATACCTCCCACGACAAAGGGCTACCAGTTAAAATAGCCCATTATTGACCAAACCACTATCATTAAGAATAATTTCTCCGCCAGTTTCCTAACCCGAATCCGTCAATTTACATCTGATTGTGAGTGATTATCCTCAAAATTTGCCGAAAGAGTGAACACTTCTTGTGTATGAAGTTTGGCTTTTAACGCGCGGACTGTGGCGCTAAGCACACGACTTGAAATGTTCATTACATTGAATGTCCATCATTATTCAAATCCTTGTTGCTTTTAAGCTCACAAACATCCGCATGGGAATAGGACGCGTTGATAGCTTCACGGTCTAGAGCACTCGGCCGGTAATCGAGGGATACACAAAATAGGCGTCCAATCAAGAATGCTTGCTTGAGAGTTTTTAATTTTTTGCCTTTCTCCGCATTATATTCCTTATTTTCTTTTACTTACCTTCTTTCAGTAAACTTAACGATTTCAGACATTGTTTTGTGAAACAATCTTACATTCAAATCTGTATTTAAAAGGTGCTTCGTACATATGTTCCCGTACCATTCCTCTCAAAAGTTAGTTATTTCTCGAAAACCCCTCACTTCTTAATTTGAGGTTACTATCACAACAATAACTACCTACATTAAGTTTACATAGGTACCTGACAATGTAGCAAGCCGCGAAAAGCGTTGCACTAACACAATGCTGTTGAAAAGTACGAAGTATCTATTCAATGTGGAATCGAATACCTTCTTTCAATCTAGTGCCAATACATCTCCTGCCCTACATACTCGCGACAGCTTTCATGAAGATACGTACATAGGTGTATATGCATGATCTTGTGATCTCCTCTATCTTCCAAAAGAGTTCCAAAGAGTTATTTGCTTTTATCATCAGTATTCGACGCTACCTG
The DNA here is from genome assembly GCA_963169105.1 of Ceriagrion tenellum. Classification (NCBI taxonomy): domain Eukaryota; kingdom Metazoa; phylum Arthropoda; class Insecta; order Odonata; family Coenagrionidae; genus Ceriagrion; species Ceriagrion tenellum. Next base: position 245,600 of record OY720636.1, read on the forward strand.
TGTTACGTTTTTATGCTGGCGCCAAGTTTTTAGCGTCCCTTTTTTGTTCAGTTAGCTTCTCGCGTGGGGTACGGAGTAGCGGTAGTGAGGACGAGACTCTAATTCGGTAGTCCCTCTAGAAACAGGCATTTGTCTTTGGTTTCGGCTGCGGGCAGAGAGACTGCTATTAGGGAGCCGTGGAGGTCACGGTACCGTGTTGGTTTGTTTTTAGGCCATTTTTCTTTTACTCCCTTACCATCCTTTCTCTTACCTCACCCTTCCTAATCGTAGTTTCCGATGATGAGACGTGACTCGCGGTACTTTTTATGAGTGTAAGTCACTGAAGAAACTACGATTAGGATTAACCTTTCCCTCATCCCTTCTTCTTCTCCTATCCGAGTTCAGGAGGATCTTCCTTATATCCCCATTTTCTACCTGTACTGGCGCCCATATTCATAAAGTCGATTAGTTGGAAGTGTCACGCCGTCGACTCCGCCCGGAGCTAGTCGGGAGAGGCGGGCTGCGAGGGGCCCGTTACACCTGCAAAATTTATGTGGAAATATGCGGAAGAGAGAAAATGAAAGTAGAAGTCATCCTAGGAGGAGAGAAGTTAGAGCAAGTGGATTCATTAACCTATCTCAGAAGTACCATCTTGTGGGAGAAAAGAAGCATGACGGGCATCAAGCGGAAAAGAACCAAAGCTAAAAAGGCGTTCATGGCAAAAAGACAACTGCTGTGATTAAAGAAGATATGACTAAAAATCATGATGAAGTATGTGAAAACTTTCTTGAGGAGCGTGGAAATTTATAGATCGGAAGTATGGGCCAATGGGAAAGCTGACCAGAACAGGCTAATAGCCTTCGAAACTTGGTGTTGGAGGAGAATTCTGAAGATAAAATGAGTGGAAAAAATAAGAAACGATGAAGGGTACAGAAGAGTAGAAGAGAAATGGACCATATAAAACACACCCACTTGGACATACCCTGTGACATATTGGGTTTGCGAAGGATATAATTGAAGGCAAAATAGAGGGAAAAGTCCCCAGAGGAAGAACAAGGAATAATTTCATTGACCAAATAAAGAGGAAAGTAAATAGAAAGACATACTAGGAAATAAGGGAACTAGCACTAAATAGAGAGGGGTCTAAGGCTCCAGTCAACCAATCATGAGATTAAACAACCAATGATATGCAAAAATTAATGAATGTAATTTGCTGTTTACTGATAGTTAGGAATGACCACTTCCTGAAAAAGTACCGGTTTTTTGACCGGTGAGTATTTTAAAATTCTATTCAAACAGAATTAGTTGGATCGACGCAATAGTATGGTAATTAACTGGTATTATAGACTTTGTTTTTATTTATTAGTTACAAATAAACGAAAATCTGACTTAATAAGTTCAGTATTTCTGTGAAATGAGTATATTAGAATCCAGAACAGTAGATAATTAAGCATAAGTCATACCAGAAGTTTTCAATTAAAATTCATACATACATACATACCCATCACGCCATTCCCTTTCGGGGAAGGCACAGTCAAAATTTTTCACTCATTAATACATAATTGTACTCCTAAATCTGCTTCAATAATTTCCTCCATACTGACCTATCCTTGCAAACCTCTTTTGCCTCATTTACCTCCATACACTGTTTCATACACGCCCTCCTGTTTGTAAGATCCCTAATATTCCTCCTCCTTAGAATTTCCTCAACCTTATTCAACCACAACTTTCTCGGCCTATCTCTACCTCTCACAAAATTCATTCTACTCTCATATATCTGTTACGTTATTCTACTCTCATCCATTCTCTCAATATGGCCAAACCAACGGAGCACACTTCTTTCATACACGTCCATTACTGGAGCATTTTACCCACATTTATTCATGACCCACTCATTCCTGACCATATCCATCCTACTTTTTCCGCAAATACTCCTCAGATAACTCATACCCACGGAGTTTAGTTTACTATTATGTCTATCCTGACATACCCATGTTTCACTACCATATAGCAAGGTGGGAAGAAGTACACTTTTGTACACGGCAATTTTTGCTTCCTTAGACAAGCATTCATTCCTTGATATGCTCCACATGCTACCCACCACTTTCCTTCCAGCATTCGCACGTCTCTTTATCTCCTCATCTATTCTTCCATCTTTCGCATACATCTTACCTTAGTACACAAAATCATCCACCTGTTCAATTACTTCACCATTCGCCCTCATCATACAGTTATTCTCCCCATTCTCCTTATCAAAAACTACTACTTTATTCTTGCACGCATTTACCTTCCATTCTATTCTCTCCGTTGATTCACAAAACTTATCTAGGAGCTTCTGTAATCCCTGTTGACTGTCTGAGATCAAAACAGCATCATCCGCATACAGAAGAACTCGCTAGTTTACATTTCCAATCAAAACACCGTCGTTTTCACTACATGCGTCTCTAATACATTTATCCATAATTACATTAAACAGCATTGGAGACATTACGCATCCTTTCTTTACACCCCGATTTATTACAAACCCATCAGTCAGAACCCCGTTAACTCTTACACTTGCCTTAATATTGTCATACATCGCCATCATAACATTCAATAACTGCCCATTTGCTCCATAGTCTCTCAAAACCTTCCACAACTTCTTTCTGTTCACTTTGTCATAAGCCTTCTCCAAATCACTAAACGCACAGTACACTTTCATTCGGACAGTCATACATTTTTCTATCACTTGCTGAAGTGCAAAAAGCTAATCACTACATCCTCTCCCAGGCATAAACCCACACTCCACACCTCATATTCTGTCGGAAGTAATATTCCTTACTCTTTCGAATAATATTTTACTGAAAATTTTTTCCGGGATACTCAATAAACTGATGGCCCGATAATTATTACATTCGGTCTTTTCTCCCTTCCCTTTGTACAACGGAACGATGAGAGCATCCTTCCAATCCGCTAGAACAACAGAAACCTGTAAGCATAGATTGTATAGTTCACGCAGTCTATAAATTAGTAATTTACACCCACGCTTCAACATTTCACTGGATATCCCATCTATGCCTGCGGCCTTCCCATTTTTCAATATTCTCACAGCCGTTGTGACCTCCTTCTCACTGATATCCTTTTTCATCCTCACATTCTCACATACAACTTCACAGGGCTCATCCTCAACGCCTGCAATATTTTTATACAATTCTTCAAAATACTCCCTCCAGCAGTCTCTGATATTGCTCTCGTCCCACATGATCTCTCCACTTTTGTTCCTTACCGCATTCATTCCCCTACCTTCACCAATCTTAGCCCATTTTACCCACTTCCAAAACAGCTTTTTATTACCTTCAAATCACTCTGCATTTAGTTAGCTTCATCTGCACGCATTCTTTCTCTGCTCTCTTTCACAACAATTTTGCATTCATTCTTTTTCTTCCTGTAAATCTCACATGCTTTAGTACGCTCTTCCTCAGATTTGGTAGCAATCATATTCTTGTACACCTCTTTCTTTTCTCTGACTGCAATTTTCACTTCTTCATTCCACCAAGCATCATCTTTCATTCTTCCTACCACTCCTTTTCCACATACACTTTCAGTACATTCCACAATCACTCCTTTTAAACACTCCCACGCATCATTTACGCTCTCGTTTCTGATATGCTCGTCCCATTCTCTCTGCTTCAACGATAGAGCATCTTCAAGCATGCAACCATACCGCATTCTTACATCGCTGTCTGGCAACCTTTCCACTTTTACTCTCAACTGCTTACGCGCAACATTCTTCCTTGGCACCCACTTTCTGCCCAGATTCACTTTAGAGAGTACCAAATAGTGGTCTGTTCCACATTCAAAACCCCTCATCACTCGCGTGTTCCACACTACTCTCTCAATCTCTCAACATACACAATAAAATCAATCATGCTTTTACAATCGCCCCTTTGCCAAGTATACATATGTATTCTCTTATGTTTAAACCATTTATTCGAAACAAATAATCCTTTTTCCAAGCACACACTCACCAAGTTTTCACCATAATCATTCACTCGTGGGTCACCAAAAAGCCCAAACACTCTCCTAGATGCATCCCGCCTCACACCAACCCACCCATTCATATCACCTGGTACAATTATTCTCTCACCAGGATCACATTCATTCAAAACCTGTCTCAGTTTTTCTCAAAACTCATTTTCACCTTGTCACTCTCTCCATCCACTGGTGCATAGCACGCCACAATCACAACTCTCCTAATACCTACTTTCATGCGAACCCAGAGCAATCTAGGGGATACTAAGTCGCAATTCCTTACTAGCAACTTAGCTCTCTCATTAAGAATGAGTTCTACACCTTGACTGCCGTTTACATTATCTTCAACTTCTGACCACAATGCCAGACTGCCGCCATCTAATGTAACAGCATCCCGCTCCTTACGCTCAGTTTCACATACACACCAAACATCCATTCGTCTCACTTTCATTTCATTCAGCAACTCATGCTCCTTTCCATACACTCCTCTCACATTCCAAGTACCGAGAGTCCAGTTCGTTTCCAGTCCGTATCTTGATGGGCCAACCTTATACAGCTTCCGCCGCCCATCGTGGCTTCGGCTGTCCGAGGCAACATTTTGACGTTTAGCAGTAAGTTGTATATAGTATGCAAGGTTACCAGCCTTCGCAGTACCCGCACCACGTGCAGCTTTCCCTGCTAACGAATACGGCGCTCTACCGGTCAGTTTTGGCACATTTTCGCCAGTATGCCACAAGAGAAACCAAAGCATAGTAATACCCTAGGCCCGCTTTCCCTATTCTCCTCAAGCTAGGATCCCTTCTGAAAGGACTACCTTGAGAGCCAGCATACTGTTGCCCGCGACCCACCACTAGGAGGTATATGCGGTGTATTGACACACCAATTAACATTCAATGGTGTGTAATATGCAAATGGCCGCTAGTAATTATCTGTTAGCTTGCATATTACCTGTTTTATCACGATAAGCATATTTAATTTAGGTTGAATAATGCCAAATCGAGTAATAAAATTTTTCTTACGATGGAATTGCATCATTAAATATTTCGAATGATGCTACATCAACGACATCCCTCAGGTCGATGAACACTGTCGCAATTTATATTGCCATGGATAATAATGCTTGTATTTCCTTTTGTCATCCAATTTGAAGAATATTTAATGCTAGGTTTTACAAATGATTATAACGTGCGATATTGATTTAATAGCTGATTAATTAAGGGAAATACAGTCGATGTAAATCGATAACTATGCAATGGAATAATTCTAAGTTTTTACCAAACTACAATAAAACCTGGCACAATCTCCTAGCATGTTAAATCAACCTAATTTAAATACGCCGATATAATATACGTTTAAGTATGAGTACCTCCATTTTGACGATTTTATAAAAAAATAAGAGTGAAAACTAATAGAGGCTATTCTCTCTCCAATCGAAAGAGATCATTGCTGTGTGCGATATTTAAGTAGATTGTGACCCCATAATAAATATAATGATCATGGTAATTATGATCATGAACTCAATATTCTATTGCAAAAGATTGAATACAGGTAGAGCTACCGGGCAATGAGAACAGCATAATACTGATGATGAGAAAACATCAGGTGACGCGGTGAGGCAGGAACAATGGAGAAGGAAAGAGAGGAATTGTAAAAGGTAAGCATCGAAGTGGGAGTAGGGAAAGAGGAAGAGGGAGATACAGATAAGAGAGGATGGTGGTAAAATACGGAAATGAGGGCAATTATTTCTGTGCCTCCCGCTAATAGCTGTTACCAGAGAAGGAAAAATTACTAATATTTGTTTTTATAGAGACTTCTCAAGGTATCTTTGCAAATATCTCTAAATTGGTTCAATTTTACTCCACCGATGGAGGAAAAAAACAGGCGATTTTTAGCTTCTATGATTTTTTGTGACACATTTTTTTTATTATTTTTTTCCTGATGAGGAATCCACGTACCTTGCTACGCCTACGGTGATGATATATTTTTGTTATGTGGGAAACTTAATATCACTCATCCAATTATTTTTCATAATATCTTAAAACATGCCATAGTTTCTCAATAAGTCATTCTTCCAGGGGCATTTCTCCTCTAGATATATATTACACTTAACCTGGCATAGTTGGCCTGAATAAGTGAGTTACAAACCACAGAACCTCTCTTGCAGGTGGCACATTGACTCAGCGGTAGTAGTCCCATCCGAGTTCTGTAAGACCTCCACGACCTTTTCTCCATGCCTTAGGCATACTGTGTAGCAGGCCCTCAATAATTTCCTTCAAATTCAGGTGTAATTACATGGTTTGCTAAAACCTAACTAAGTATTTCGACAACTTCGTAATAAATAAACGTATCATCACAGCGGGCATCAACTGTTGCCTATAAATGCTTTCCTCTTATTGAATCGAGGCATGAAATGCCAGTCATGTGTCGTGTATTGGAATTTTTCATTTCGAATGAGACAAAACCGGTCTAATTATTGGAATTTTACATTTTAATACCCCATTGATGGTGTTAATTGAAAATAAAATATTTTATATTATAAATGACATTTAAAAATTTGCGAACGTTTTTCAATCTGTATTGTATTTCTACTTATTAGTATGCTTTCAGTCCGATGAGAGGTGACCAGTGCAGTGATGCTTTTTCAAAAAATACTGTTTCTAAGTCTTTGCATTTATTTCTATTTAAAATATTTCTTGATTTAAAATTGTCTCGATCGTTCCCGAATATTCCTTAAGAAGAATTGACAATGGAACAACTATTATCCAGTTAGCTTGTCGTAAAACCTTCTGCGTTGGTAGAAATTCAGCAGGAAGTAGATGTAAATATATTTCATTACATTTGCATTTAATCATTTTTCTGCATTTAATTATCGTGTTGGAGCGAGAATTTGCCATTTCATATATTTGGTTAATGGAGGGAGACCAGAAAGGGAATATCCTATCTCAAGAGTTTCATTACGTGTTTTTATATCCTCATATTACGTAAATGTTATTCACTTGAACGAACTTGAACGATATCGGGACCAGCCACTGATAACTTTACGGGGTCGCCCGCAATGCACAACTGTGCAAAATTCCACATTTAAAAAATCATCCACCTTGACCGGGACTCGAACCTCTCCTTTCCTGTGGATGTTTCCGGATTCCGGAAGAGGAACCCCCGAGTTCGAGTCCCGGTCAAGACGGATGATTTTCCTTTGTGGAATTTGACGCTTTTTCACTGGTTATTGCCTCAGTCTTATTATCTTCCTTTCTTTTATCTTATTTTTGGGAAGTCATCGCTTGCTAAATAAATCTTCAATGTCTTTTGGTGAGCTTATATTCGTCATTGTGTTTTCCTCACGTACGCCGAGGAAGCAAGGACCGTCGAACTTGAAACGACAGACATTTCGGAGAAGAGCTAGGAGAAGTCATCCCTAGAAAATTTCCCCATCAGATTAAAAAAACGTCCCTCCCCCTTCCTTGTTTATTTGAAGCATTCTCATTTCTCATATCTCAGAGAAAAGGTCCCTCTTTTCCACTGAGAATGGGAAGTCTGAGATAGGAAAGGCTGGTTCATTTGAGAGGTTGATAAGGGTTCGGCTTGAGTAGGATAAGGCAAGAATGGGCAGAGATAGGCAGTTACTCTCCTGGTGCAGGAGCGAAGGACTTCACTTGGCATTCCAAACGCACTAGCTGCTTTATCGTGTTACGTGCCTGCAAACAGGCATAATCCGTCGGAGGAACTCTTAGTGTGCAATCTGTCGCATTTTTTTGGAATGGGATTCCGGCCAAGGGGAGAATAGAAGACGGTTTGGTGTTCTTTTACTCCTCCCCCAACTCCGATTACTCATTCTAACCTTCCATTCAAAAAACATAGGTTCCGACCTCCCACCCATTCCTCTTTCTTCCACCTTACCTTCCTTAAAGAAAATAAGCAAAGAAAATTTACGTTTTCATTTTTTAGCAAAATAAGAGGCTATTCTCATATTTCTTTGTTTTTTGGGTATTTTAATTCCATTATTTTTGTTATTTCTTTGCAACTCTTCGTGTGTAGAGTACTATTAAAATATGTGGCGATTTTTAAAACTATTATATTCCCTTCTTTTCCCCCTGCAACGAATAATAATGCAAGAGGAAAAATTTCGTGATAGTTTTTGGAGATTCTAATTTTTTTATCAATGTCACTGGAATAATTTGTCACGTGCCGAGATGCCGGAATGAGGAGCCGGAAGCCGGTGTCTACGGCAACATTTGTTTAGGCGTTTAATCAGGTTCTTGTCCTGAAATAATGAAGAAATGCATTCTCTCTGAAGTCTTGAGGACGCTCCGAATAAATATGTGCAGCAGACGTGGTATTTTTGCCTTCGTTTGATACTTTTATTAAAATTTGAAAATTTTCAGTGTTACGAGTTACAAAACTCAGAGCCTTCATCAGATTCTAGTGAATTAAGTACGAAAAAAACTCACTCTAGTCCTTTTTGAGAAAATCCATTCTTTCCGATAAGAAATGAATATTTGTGTATTTCTAGTTGATTTTATCTAGTTAATTTTCAAAAGTTTAGCTTTGGTGTGCCATTTTCTTTAGTATTTCGGTTTTATATAAAAAATGGCAAGTTTGTTGCTATATGAAAAGAGGATCAGCCAAGAACCGAAGGATAAATGGTGGAGAAAGGGATTTTTGATGACTAGGACTCTTTATTTTGTTCGCAAGCGAGCTCCAAATGCATCGCAACTGCCTTTTCTGCCTTCTCCTTGCTTTCTCACTCGTTCCGACCCTCTTCTTTCTATCTACTTCAGTAAATGTATTTTTTCAAAGTGCCCACTATGATCGTCTTATTATTATTTTTATCGTTTCAAAGCATCCGTATGACTAAGAGATGCTGGAGAGAGAAAGCTAATGTCATGAATAATCTTCTCTCTTGCTCGTTCATAACTTAGATTTCCTTCTTAACTGCCAATTAGTCCTATTATCGCTAGGTAATCGGTGAAGGGTATTTGTATACCATTTCAATTTGCAATCACCTATGGCAGTTTCCGGCTCAATTTCAAGTATTGGATATTCATTTTTCTATGTTGAAATTAATTTTTCTTCACTTTTGGTCATATAAATGAATAAACATGAGAATAAGGCTGTTTCTCAGAATATTACTCTAATATATGACTCCTTAGTGTACTAAATTCGAGTCCTTTCCAATATTTCCTCTAGTTTTCATTGGCACTTTTATCCCTTGACATTAGAAACTTCGTCAGTTAAAATTAGGTTAGCTGTTTTGAATTTTCGGCTTGCTGTCAGAGTCAACTTATTCCTCTTGCATCACTAAAAGATTCTTGATGATACATTTCAACTTCTACCTGAGATTGGATAAAGTTTTAATCTCTACAATTTATTTTGTTTTCTTCTGCTCACCACTATGATCTCCATTCGTTTTTCTGAAGAGAAAGTAAATAAAGACAAGAAAATGGGATATTTTTTCTATTTGAGTCTCCAATATACCATAAATTACAGATCAAAGTAATTACGTTTTGCAGAGAATACAAGGATGGACTATTATGGTTCCTTATTGTACCTACGTGGAAAGAATGACATTTTTGATCAGTTCTGCAGTCTATTCCCTTAATCTTATTCCTATGATCGTTTCTACCATAAGAGTTTGGCTCCGGAAAAAAATAGTCTGCATCAAACTTTTGTAAAAGATTTAACCTATATTTTTTTCCTTCTATCGGATAGAGATTACCTAACTAATTCCCTCAACAATTTAGTAACACTACTAGGTTTATCATAGCAATTTTTAATGATCATAGTAATTATCATAGCATTTTATCATAGCAATTTTTATAGAAGACCTCGATCACCTCTTATTTGTGACTCAGCACCCCATCAGAGTGCGCAACTATTCCTTGAGCATCTACACGGTCGCGGCAACTTCACAGTTACACTCACTGAAAGGAGAAGGAAGGATAGCATCGCGGAAGTCGGGAATCCAAAAGCACTACTATTTTTGCAATTCCAGCGTTTCCAAATGGAGGAATAGTTCTCTCGGTGTTCAGGAAGCGCGATGCTCCCTAGAGTTGGTTGAAAGAACTGATGGCGCTATCAAACCGCATTTGCTCCTATTCTCGCAATTTAAACTCAACTCTAAACCTCACAACACCCGCTGCTCGCCTAATATCCGCCTCCCCATTATAGTCGAAGTATATTCCCTCTCCCGTCGATTGCTATAATATATTCTTTTTTTGGCCCGTTACATGCTAATGCTATGCGTATTTATTTCCGTTCATGTAAATATGACTCCGCATGGGTGCTACTACGACAAAATATTTGTTTATCATTACAAATATCGATAGTATAACTTAAAAAATTAATGCAAGAGACTCAAGAAAATCTATTTTTATTATCTAAACTACGTCAATATGACTTTCAAGAGATGGCAGTATTTAATTAAAGAGTTAAGACCGTTTATCTCATCCCGCAAAGTTCCGAAAGAAGATATTTTCGATCCGAGGATTCGATCGCGGGTATTGCATTAAAATTGAAAGTTGAATTACGATTTATGCGCTGCAATCACGAAGTATTACTATTTATCCGTTTATATTGGCGTGCTCCTCCCAAGATCACGTATTACAGGATGACATTTCAATGACATCCGTTCTGCCTGGAATTCGTACAACCTCAACTCCTGCACACACGTAATTAGGGCTAGATGTTCAAGCAGATACCCGTGCTGGAAAGATAGCGCAGCATCAAAAGAAGTTGAATCTCGAAGGGAATGCGCACAAACACAATATGTCCTGTTTTGGCACAGAGATGTCACTATACCTTTTTAAGTTTGCATTCCGAGGCCGATTCATCGTCGCGACGAACTCAGCATGGGTATGGAGCACTCGGTTTGATTCCCCACTCTCTTGAACGAATGGAGCGACGAATTACTTTCATTCCACCCACAATCCACTTAGGGGCAAGGTCACAGATGTTCCGAAATAGAGATGGATATTTTATCCCATTCGCTTGCAAAGAAGAAAGAAACGTTAATGTATACATATTTGGTAGAGAAGGATGGTGAAATAGGTTGGTTCCTCACTATGTTGAATGCGTTGTTTTGCTTGCTGTAGACAGCAAGGTGAAGCTTAATATTCGATTTATTTTCAGTTTTCGTATTTGTGGACATGTCAGACATGCATAACGTGGGAGGGATGTGTCTTAAAAGATTTTATTTTGCGAAAAAATTGTTTTACTGATGATGCACGCGAAATTAGATCTTAAAATGAGGATATCATAGATCAGAGGTCAGCAAACACTTTTGTACATTGGGCCACATAGCTGACAAAATGACGAGCGTGGGCCGCATAATCATTATGTACAATACTTCGTCTCGTGTTCCATACATTTTATCAAGCAAATTCGAGTATCGTCAGCGGGCCTGATAAATTTGCGTCGCGGGCCGTAGTTTGGTGACCCCTGACATAGATACTAGCAATGTATTTATGCAACAGCAGTGGATGCGTTCAGCATGGGTGGGACATTGTGGTGAATATAATAAAAATAAATCTAGTTTCCTGCGATAAATAAGAATAACAATTTTATCTAGCCCCACACTGCAGGGGCAAAGTGAAAGAACCCTCAGTGATTTCCTTGTACACATGTTGCTCCAAAGAAACCCTTTTTATTCAACTCTTTTGCAATTCTCCTGGTTCCTTACTTTCTTCATCGATTTTTTCTTTAGATTTATTCTCCTTACCAGGTTACAAAGTCTCTTTCAAAGAGTCAGCCAAAGAGTTTACTGTTCTTCGCTCTTCCTATTTATGGCGTAATTCCACACGAAAATTACAATAAGGAAGATCATTCAAACAGAAACAAATATATTCTCAAAATTCACAAATAATATAAATGTAACAGAAGTTAATTGATGCGGGGGCCGGAGCACCACCATTTACGGTACTACAACAAGGTGAAGGCGGCAGCGGCGTGCAGGTGCAGACAGGCGAGTAGAAGAGATGAGCAGTGGTGTGGGAGCGAAGGCGTGGCAAAATCGCAAGAGCATGCAGGCGAAGGCTGGCAGCGAAGGCGTGCAAGTAAGACGTGGCAAAGCATGCAGGTGAGATGAAAAGCGGTTCAGAGAAGAGAGCGAGGTCCACTGCCGGCTATGGTTCAGGAAAGAGAAAGAGAGAGGTGCTCGCCCTGACTTCGTATATTCCTAGGGCGAAGAAGGGGAAGGGATGGGGAGGATATACAGCTCCACCGCCGACAACACACAGAAACAGAAAACAAAAAAGAAGAGAAATTAATTTCTGGCGCCAATACTAAACACTATTGTAAAAATTACTTCTTGCATAAAAACGTTTTTACATATTGCTTTCTCAAGTTTTCTCTTTTTCCAGTTTTATCCGTCTTACTTCCATAAATATTGGATTAGCTAAGTGAACACGTCACATTTTTCATTAAGATTTGAAGATTGTGAAAACCCGTTTCTCTACATTTCATTAGTTAGCGCTGAGTAAGATATCAATTTTTGGGGCGACAACTCTGTCTGTTAGCTTGTTTTTCTTTGATCTCAAGAGATGTCACTTATGATACACAAAAAAGATTGATATAGCTTTCAGGAGTGGGGCTAGGTCTCATTTTGATTCGTGAAAAAATATTTTTTAATTGCCTACCAATTCCACGTTTTTCGAATCCCAAAGAGTAGGAAGACCCGAAGAGAATTTCTGGTTCGCTACTCCCAGATCTATGAAGAGGAATATTTACATATCTTTCCCCACTCAGTCACATCTGGGCAAAAAATTAATATTAATGGAGTGAATAATGTTAATCTTGTTACTCCAAGTATCTCTCTTGGAATACGATTTAATGTAGCCGCGAGTCACTTTTAGTGGTGCTCGTAAAATATTATTCCGTTCCACAATTTAAATAAATATATCTTGATGCATTTTCAAGTGTGTAACGTGCATATATGAGTGTTTGCGTAATAGAGGCGAAGGGATGGAACAAAATGACTTCAACTTGTAGTTAATGGACGGAGTGAAGTGATTCCGATTGTCACAAAGAAATGGGATGCGCTCACTGAATTATTTTCGCGAGAGGGAGGAAGGAAGTACACGCCACACTGTTGGTTTGCGGCTGCTGACGAAGGAAAATGGGAGATGGAAATGCATGGTCGTGAGAAGCGCATGTGAGCTGTTTGAGGAATATGACGTGGAGGAATATTACTTTCATGAGGTCGACGGAATCAGGAAAACATAAGTAAAGGAAAATAAAGGACTTTTTGCGGTACGTATGGATTTGGATTAGAGGTGAGAAGCATGCAGAACTACGAACATGAGAGATCGCGTAAAAGAGCAGTGTAATACTCTCTATGGTAACAAGAGGGTATCAGTGATCCATTAAAAACCCTATTCTATACGAAAATACAAATATTATAATCTGTCATCAGTAATTTATCTTTAAATTGCTGCTGATACTTTACTCATTATTTGCATATTCTACCGCGCAAGGCTTGAAACCTGCAGGAGAAGGGATTTACGTGATATTCAGTTTTCCTCGAACCGTCCCCATTTCCGATGGGAGAAATGATTGGATTACGCAATCTAAACTTCCGAGTGATTACTAAATTAGTTCATATCACTTGACATATTTATGGGGCATTCAATCTCCTCGTGATATAAAGAAAATATCCGGGTCAGCACCACTTCGTAATCATGAGCAAGGATTTTCTGTTGTCATCATTGCGATGCGTTGTCATTAGATATGACTTTCTGTTGGTGTGGAGTCTATTTTATTCACTTTCGTGCCTGAATTTCTGCCAGTGCCGTCCATAATTACCACATTTATCATAACGTCAGTGCCTGCTTGCTGGGGAAGGAGGGACTTCCGTGACCGGCAACCGAATCAACCAGCCGCCGGTCTTCGTCACTGAAACACTCGAGATCCAATTTGGAAGAAATTCTAGGCGGTAGATGGGGAAATATGTGAGAGGGGAGGTGGAATGACTATGGAAAGAAGTGGAGTGGGTAGGCGGCACAGTGGAGTGGGGGAAATTGGAGATTTTAGGGGGCGAGGAATGAGAAAGGTGAGTGGGGAAGGAGGGCAGAAGGTTTGAATCAGGGGGAGTGAGGGTGAGGAACATCACAATTGAATTCCAACCGGGAGAGCTGTTTGATGAGGAAGGATTCGCACCGAAGCATTCTTTCGATCGTCGGTTGTCCGAAATCTCCGCGGATTAGCAAATTTCCGTGTGTAACATGCTTTCGCATGGAAAACGCGGGAGACCTTTGCGGTTAAAATGGTTTCGTTCCATGTTTTGATTCGCTACTAGATAGAAAAAAGGGATATCTGAATTTATTATCTCGTTCAAGAGGACCGGAAGGTGTTCAGAATTAAAAGTACTCGCGTACACACTTCATTTTACTCGCACACTCCGTCATGGAGTAGATTTCAATGCTTGAATCATTAGTTTCTCCTACGATCTCACGGCATAGGTTATATATAGTATTCAACGTTCGTGTAGTTCTAATTACATAACTATTACGTGGTCTTATCTGTAGTTCATTTCATTGAATTAAAGTAATATTGTTAAGAATCATGCTCACCAGTTCATAGGCCGGAGCTCTGTTTTACGTTAAAAGTGGTTATGGTTCCAGTAGTTTTGGGTTTCCCTCCTCATGTTGTCCGAAAAAGACAGCATACACGAAAGGAAATCCGGACATGTCGAAAATACGCATTCCCGTATTGCTACAAAATTAACATTCTAATAAAGGCTGTAATTTTTAGCACAAATGCATAGATACGTTGTCAGTTTACGCCGTCGGCGCCGCCGCTAAATACGACGGCGTACACGCCGGCGCGGCCGCCGCCAGTTTTGCCCCCCGAAGCCGCCGCCGAAGTCAACCTTCTCGGCGCCCATTTCTACTTAGGTATATTACATGTTTTGACTCACACAGTCGCCCCACAGCCGCTAGAATGGAATTTATTTAAAAATCAATTCTAAACAATTTCCTACAATGTCGTGAAGGCATTTTTTACTCGTCATTAAACATACCACTTTTACTTCCAATCTTCATATATTTAATATGACATGACAATATGAAAAATATTCAATAATTTAATAATAATAATGACGAGTAAAAAATGCCTTCACGACATTTTAGGAAATTGTTTAGAATTGATTTTTAAATAAATTCCATTCTAGCGGCTGAGGGGCGACTGTGTGAGTCAAAACATGTAATATACCTAAGTAGAGATGGGCGCCGAGGAGGTTGACTTCGGCGGCGGCTTCGGGGGGCAAAACTGGCGGCGGCCGCGCCGGCGTGTACGCCGTCGTATTTAGCGGCGGCGCGGCGGCGCCGACGGCGTAAACTGACAACGTATCTATGCATTTATGAAAAGCCACGAAGTTCATACTTATGTTTAAAACGTCGTAATGAGCATAAAGTAATCTATAAATATAAATCTTTTTATGTGAACTGTCACAAATAAAAAATTACAGTAGTTTTTAATCCCAACGATACTAATGATAGTAAGTGTAAACAATAAATGCTCCGCCTCTGATGTATCTCTTAATTATTAATCGTTTTCTTTCAGCCAACCATGGGCTGAGATTACACAACTGTCATTACTTTATTAAGTTTTCACTTCTTCCAGCCCTTCATACTTTGGCTTGCTCATGCTCGCTCCTTCCCCGAAAATACACTCCTTAATATCATTTTCTCATCGAACAGGTTCTTCATCTTCTCAAGGAGTCTTCAGAATATTTCTCTATTTTCTATATATTGTTTATTTTGAAATACAACTATTATTCCACGTACAATTTTTGTGCTATTTACAAAGGTCTTCAATATTTTGGTCCTGATACAATCGCAACACGATCGACTTTAATTAAAATCATAAAATACCATAGTTTTGGTTTCTTTTGCTATATAGAAGCGAGTAAACTTGGCATTTGGACATTGAGCTGAATTCAGTAAAAGTCGATGATAGTAAAATTTTTAGGTCGACTAGTCGGTTTTCGAGATCGGATTGTCAAAATCGAAGCCAAAAGTCGACTTTTACGGATCAATTCCAGTTCCTAGGAGCACACGGCAACTTGGGTGGCATGCGTTATCTCGGTGTCGTGTCTCGAAAACTACACCGAAAAATGGAAAATATTTGACATGGAGCATGTCAACTTTTATGATGAAACGTTTTTCATTACTGAAAAGTAGTTAAAAATACCCAAATGGTCCGTAATAGTCAGGAATGACCGGAAAATATGGTGAAATTTAATAACTTTAGGTGCGATGCAGCACATCTTCTCCAATGGCAATTTTTACATATTTTTTTCCTATTCCAATAGCAACAATTATGGGATCTTCCAAAAGAAATTCTTGTTTCCAGAAAATTAGGACAGGACCACTCTAGTGTGTCCCGCCATGGCGCCATCGCCGGTGCTTTTGGCGGTGGCGGCGTGCCGTAAAGTTTGAGTTGGCGGCGGCGGCGTAGCCAAATTTTTCGGCGGCGCAGCGCCTATATCTAATTATCAGTTAAAAATGAAACTATTTATTTAATTGGTTTATACAAATCCTGTTTCTGTGATAACAATCATTTTCACCTAAAGAGGAATTGAGATAATTGCAAAATAATTTCACTTCTAGGCTTTGTTAACAGACAAAATATTATCCTAGTATTTAAAATGTTAATTCATTAAGATTTAGAGTTTTCTAAGGTTGAAAATTGAAGGCATTTGACGTTTTTTACAAACAACAAATACTAGCAAAAACTTTGCATTGTTTATTCATAAAATATCCATTTACAAAATAACAAAGCGCTGAGTTATAATCTTGTGATCGATAAAAAAATATTTACTAAAAGCGTCCCGGCGAATAATGCTATAGTGGCAAAATAGTGAAGCGCATGAAGGGCCTCAGGCAGCCGCAGAGAAAACTTAGAGAAAACAACGCTCGGAATCCACGTGCTTCTTTACTACTTCGCCAGGCCTGGTCTCTGCCTTCCGGGTTTTCTGCCCCTTTGTATTTTTGTATGAGTGCTCATTGCGGGAATGGAAAATCAATAATCAAATTCAGCAGTGAGATTTTTATTCTTCCCAATACGGATTACATATCCTCGCTTCAAGTTAGTGTTTTGTGTGATGTCCATTAACTCCAGTCCGTAGTTCCAGAAGATCTAATAATATTTAGAGTGCACTTTTTTACTGACAGTATTTATTATGATATCATCGGGCTTTATAGTTGACAGTAGCAACTCTGGTGATGAATAATTAACACCAATGTCAGTGATAGCAAACCTCTGACACGCCAAGATATTTTAGTTGATACGCATTGTTTACAAACGGTCATCGTCCAGGATCAGTGAACGCAAGCTGTGATATTATCATGCGATAAAAATGTATCATGAAAACTTTACCGTTGAAATTATTTAAAATGTAATTTAATACTACATAATTATATTACATAATACTCCGCCAGATCCGGCAATTCAGATTTAGATCGCCTTCCGTTTCTTTTAGGGGAGAGGAGAGCGAGGGGTATAGTGGATAGAGACACTGATCTATGAGACATTCTAAGAGTCAGGAAAAAAAGCAAGATGGAACAATTACGGAATTGGTTGAAGCAGTAGTTCATGTTTTCAACTCTCGTCAGCCGAGATGTATAGCCCTACGGGTAGAAACAACGAACCATTTTGCAGACTGTGTAATGAACTGGTAGTTAGCCAAACACGGAATATTAATACACCTTAGAAACTAAGAAATGTGATTCTCGTAAAAGATTCTCTTGAAAGTTTGGATGAAAGGACTGAATGCATTTCATGGTAGCTACACCTTTAAGATAAAAGGCAATCAAAGTCCGTCACAATATTTTCCTTTAAGTATTCTAATAATAAGTTATTCTCTGCATCAAAAAATATTTAACCAAAACAGATGACGGAAAGTTGAAGAAAGAAAATGTACGAAATGTCAGCCTTTATTTTAAGATATTCCAAATGGAATTAAGCAAAAACGTAACAAATGAAAATAATTACTCTTTCGTTTATTTAATAAATGTGATGAAAAGAATAAAAGAATAAAAATACTTTTTTTATAACGCTAAAAATGACAGGATAACGGATATTTATCTGGGTACGACATGGCACTTGAGTAAAGTCAGATTATTTTTTACGAGTTTTGACTCACCGAACTCAAAAGAATCCCCATTAATGATGCAAGTAGAAAGGGCTCGCTGCTTTTGTTGAAATATCAATTTCTATGCCACTTTTTCCCTTTTAATACCTGTGAGATTTTTTTCGGCTGAAAACTTTCGCAAGAGAACGTAGTATTGATTATTTCTGAATGATCTAGGGAAAATTTTAATAATTTTTCTGACTGGTATAGTTCCAGAACTGGTAGGAGAGACGAGGATACGGAGCAATTATCATTGCGGAATATTGTGCTGTTCCTTAACTCTTTCCTGGATTAAAACCTAATGCCATCTACTATATTTTTCTGAGGAGCTTGGTATTAATTCGGAGAAAAAATTTTCCAAATCATCCACGTACATGGCCTGCCGGAACCTTGAGTGACGTCATTTCGGTGGAATTTGTTCCCTGATCATGCTTGCGGTTCCATCAATAATGGATGTTAATCCATTATTGATTACAAATAATGGATGTTACTGTGTTTAATAGTTCTACATGCTGGTAAACACTTAAGAAACACCCTTATATCATTGGTGATAGTTCATCTAGATATTTTTCAAATTCTTTGACTTCCTGATCACCGCTGAAAAATAATTTTCACTCTTTTTTTAGATTTAATTACATACATACCCGCGGTATACATGCCGTTCCTTTTTGTAGGTGGCACAATAAAAAAATTGATTCTTAGTGAAAAAGCGATAAATCTGACTCTACTTAAATAAGATCCTCTATTCTGTCCAATCCTTGCACAATCCTTTTCTGAAGAGTCTCTTCAACGAATTCACCCATGATATCTTGACAAACTCCTTCCTCTCACGTCTTTCACTCAGCTCTCATTTATTGGTTTCATTATTCAAATCTCATCTATTACCTCGGCATGGTCAAGTAAAAAATGCACACCCTTATCTATAAGCCCATTATTCGTTCATCCTACATGCATTCATAAAACCAAAATCGCACCCATTAGGCGCCAATTACGCACCCATGAATTCACTGGGCTAAGAGGGAAATGACAACATTTCCTGGGAAGAAATCACTTTGGCAATGAGTGATGCAAGTTATATTTATAACATAGCTCTTAAATGTAACCTGATATTGCCGGCTCTACTACCGAGAAGTTCACTTGCAATGATATCGGGTTTCGCTGGGAGACTGGAGACATGTAAGGGGATAGAAATTCATTTTCTCTTCTCCGTGGTAATGCCCGAAATATGCTTCGGAGGTCGCGCCTGCGATTGCGACCTTTGTCCCATCTTACGAGAGCAATTCACACCAATTCTCTCTCGTATTCGGTCACCTTTCTCATTTAACTCCTTCGGAGATGTAATATCACCCAGGAACACTGATTAAAAGCTTCCACTTGACTCATTTTGGTTACTTTCATTGAGAATAATTGCTAAACCTATTTAAAATTATTGCATATCTGAAATAATTTCAAGAATCTGGTGTAGAAATTGATTCCGGAACATGACGAAACTGTCTTCATAAAGACGTGGAGGTGATGCGTAGCCCCGAAAACTCTTCATATCTCTTATCTTCTTTCTGAAAACTATTATTCATAGAGCAACCTCCTACTTACTGCCGAATAATTTGAATAAGTTTTGGCCCCTTTTTATAAGTACACAATTATTTTGAAGGACTGGTATTGGGAAATTAATACACTAGTCTCTTTCCAACGGGTTGAAGTTTTTATTCGGCTGGGGTGAAATCAGGTCTGAAAATGTATGGCAAGAGTAAGCGAAATGAATTTTTGTGGTAAATTTATATGATGTATAAAATACTGATTTAGGACGAGAACAATTATAGAAATGTGATTCCTCATTTGAGAAAGGAGGTATTTTGGTCTATTTCAATCCTCGTTAATAGTCATGGGCTTTAATCGCTCGGTTTTAAATTTTTCTTATCGTATGGGGAAATGTCGTCATAAAAATTCTAACGTTCCCAGCCATTGAGTTTTACTTTCAGCCTTAAGTCCTTTTAGTTGTTTAAATAGAATTAATTGGTTACTCCGATGAACTCTTTGCTCTGCTTAAATAGAACGACCCTCCAAAGGTATAAAATGATCTACCGAATATTTTCTGAAAAAGTGGGAGACGTAGAATTCAGATATGATTTCATACTGAGGTCAAACTCTTGCAAACGACTGTCAAGTGAAATGAAAGTGAAGGAGGCGCTAATCTCCGAATTAGAACCTTCGCATTTTCGGCGATAAACTCCGTTTCAGGCGGTCGTAATGCGCCTCAGGATTTCATTCCTTCCCTCCAACTCCGTGCCACGCAGTTTGCCTCGCCGTCATTCGCATTAAATCATCCCATGGGCTTGCGTTGCTTGCAATCTAGTTTTTCCTGTGTCCCAATGCTACAAGGCCAGCTTTTAACAAAGCCGTCGACTCTCGTTGTTACAGCATACTTTTGGGTAATTACATGTTAACCGTGCTAGGACTTGCACTCATTCTTGCATCTGTAACTTGGCACTGGATTCATAGGCACAGGATTCTAACCAATAAGTCATCCGTAGATTCCTTCCAGACCCCCCGGTTTTGACTCCACTCGCCTGACTAAAAGCTCATTTTGCCTAACTGTGATTGCTAAAACTTGCATCCAAAATTCACTCACACTATGAATGTCGGGTAGCAACGTATTTAATATGGAATAATTTTAGGGCTGGTCAATTTACGATGAAATAATTTCCAATAATTTCTAATCTTAGCCGATTCCATTTTCAACAATTTCTTAATCATCCATCCGCAGTCCTTAAGTATTCTTCTCTTCTAATTGTATTTAATTGACTTTTTTGAGTTTTTGTAAGTTAATAAAAATGACTGATTCTTCTGCAAGTTTTCCTTTTAACTGATAAGAATAAGTTGAGTGTCATTATAAAGGGAAAATTTCATCTGGATTTCAAGTCTTTCGATAAATTTCTCATTTTTACTGTTTCATTAACCTAAGAAGTCCATAGCAAATTCAAATACGGGGAGAACGAGGTCAGAAGCGAATTTGGGGAAGAGGAGGGTCCCTTTCGTGTTAAAAAAATATCAGGCCGGCTTACCCTCGATTGAGTCCGAATGAATATATGAAAATGAGTCAGTTAAGAAATCACGGAATTGGACGTTTGAGGAGAAAGAAACCAGATGGAATATGCTGCAGAGATTTTTAGGGAAGACATTTTTGGCATCCACAATAAAATCTAATCAGAGCCATTTATTTTGTCGGAAGAAACTCACCAATTAAAAATGCCGCTGGTCATTGAAATCTATTAGGATACTCCCGGCTGGAACAAGAGAGAATATCTGCCCTATATAGAGGAGCGTATCATAATCGGCCCCGTTTAACTCTCCAGTTCCTTGCGCATTACACGCAGTTCAAATTCCGAAAAATGGTCAATTATTTTTATTATTCCTCTTCATATTCATTAGTCTCCTCCATATCCATTTCCATCCTTATTCTTCACGTATACATCTCTCTCCTCTCACTTCCATTTTATACCTCACATCTAACATTGGATATTCTTTGAGTTACTACTACATAATCCTTCCTTCTTCACAAGTGCCTTTTGTTTCCTGTGCCAGT
This sequence comes from Ceriagrion tenellum, assembly GCA_963169105.1. NCBI lineage: Eukaryota > Metazoa > Arthropoda > Insecta > Odonata > Coenagrionidae > Ceriagrion > Ceriagrion tenellum. Next base: position 267,301 of record OY720636.1, read on the forward strand.
CCCTGCTACAAGCCTTTTGCTTATCGTATTTTTAGTAGAATTCATCCAAATTTCATTGTCTAATAATACAGAGTCATCATTTAAATTTGCTGCAATATATCGTCCCTAATTTTTTGTAATCTTAATAATTTAAAAAATTCGAGTTAAAATATTTCAGACACAAACACAGAATCCTTTTAGGAATTTAAGCACAAATGATTTTATTTCCTCTCAGAACAATATCGGCTCTTTGAAATCCCTCCTAATTAATTCCTCTGTCCGCGAGTTAAACATGATTACGCTCTGTGTGATGGAACAACTTAATTCAGATCTGGAATTTGAATTATCTGCCTTTTGTGCAGTTTGATAATGAGTAGGTTGAAAAAAGAACGGTGGTTCATTATATATACTCTTTGGAGACATAATTTATGATAGCTTGTTACTTATTAAGAAGACTCTCTAAACTAGAAATAATTATACCATCAAAAATAATATTTTTTAAATTTTAACATGGAATGTAGTTGACATAATTTATTCCCAAAATTATATCTTATAGAGGACAATGCAAAAGTTAAAACAATTCCTACTATCGATCTCCTTGCGCTTGACTTGTCATCTAAGAGTCTGTTATATTTTCCAAATATTCTATATCACTCATGTTACCATCGCAGTATATAGGCCAAATTCACTGACCTGGAATGTTACTCATGACTTAAATCCTCTCAAAATATATAAAAAGCAGGTTCCATAATAGCCTTAATTTATATTTAATGTGCTAGTACTCTCCTATTATTTCCCAAAACTGTGGTCATGAATTGTAATACTGAGCTGTTTTAATTTCTAGCCGGCTTTATTACCGTATTTACTCGTGTAAGCCGCGCCCTCGTGTATCCCGCGCAACCCCATTTTCGGGCAGGCTCGTGAGGAAAAAAAATATTTTTATTAAAAATCAATTTTTTGCCCTTGAGCCTGCATCATTTTGTCATAACATGAATGCTCGTTCTTTAATAGAAATTCTGTGCCTAAGTAAAGTGTTGATGTACATCTTTCTCATGCATTTTTTGCGTTACGTTTCAATATCGTCACGATGCACAGCCCGTTTTATTGTGCATCATTTTCTCCTAACATCACGCAGTAATCACAGTTGTATACAATCACATCATCCAGCTATCAAAATGGCGTCCGTTCGAAATGAAATATCCAACTAAAATAATTGCAGAACTATATACATTTTCAACACGTGATCATTCGATTACGGAAATCCGTCGGCGAATCAACAAATAAAATCAGAATGCCGTCCGTACCTGATAAATGCCTGATAGCGGTGGTCTCGTCTGCTTTCTGTGCAGTAGCTGTGGGCTGGGACGATTTAACAACGCCGAAACATCTTGGAAACTCACGGAAAATCTAAACTCAATGTAATAGCAGTTATTATTTTTATAAAACTAAAGAAAAACACATTCGTAGAAATAGAATCGTGAATCGCTAATGAATATTTATATCATAATCATTCTCATTTTTAGTTTTCGCCACTGCTACTAAAATCTGAGAAAATTACGTTCTCACCTTCACGTCCCACACCTCACTGTCTTCGTTGCCGTCCTTGTCATTTGAAATTTAACTTTTCTCAATGCTTTTTACGACTAAATACTCTGGAATCATCTTCCACGATGCCAAAATCCATTGAGAAATCTGCGTCAACTCTGTTTTTTTTTATTTTTCCCGTGGGAGTTTCTTCATGTATAGCGCTGAAATTGTCACCTGGTCAGTCTTTCCCTCTTGCAGCTTTTGTTTTACAGGTTCTTTAAGATGCCCACGAAAACTGTCGAGTACTAACATGCTCCGCAGCCGTAGTAAGGCACCAGGACGGGATTCCCACACACATTTAATCAAATCTAAGACCATGTTACTGTCCATCCAACCATTTTATTGCGCCCTTACTATTATACCGACTGGAAATATCACTGTCTTGGGTAGAGTTTGTCGTTTAAAAAGAGGGATCGGGATGGTGTGATGGCTAGAGTACTCGCCTACCACACGGTCGGCCAGGGTTCAAATCCCTGCAGAGGCGGATGTTTCTCAGAGGAACCCGATCCCTACTTGAGTGTCTTGTGGAAGGCACTTCAAGTGGAGTACTCCGTCTGTCGGATGAGACGTTAAGCCGTGGTCCCCTTGGCGCTTTTCGTCAAGAGTAGGCTAATGCCGACGCCGAGTCTCTATCCACCCTTCCTCCCTTACCTATTCCCTATGGCGCAAATGACCTTAGCCGTCGGTCGCCTCCCCAAATATCCAATCCAATCGTTTAAAAATAGCATAAGGTGGGAGTTTTTTCCCATCTGCCATTACTGTCAACATCACTGTTCAACGCTGTTTTTCTTAACCACCGCTTCGTGCTTGCACAGACTTCTGGCCAATTTCATTCACAGTTGTTTCTGACGGCATCTCGAAGTACACCGGTGTTTGGTCTCCATTTCCAATTTGTCCCAATAAGTAGCAATGTTTTCTCCTCAGCTAAATTACATACTTCTGAAGGCTCTCCAGCTTATCTTCATGTGCATCAGGTAAGCGCTGGGAAATCGTCGTCCTCCTAATTGATAGTCCGTTTCTGATGAAAAATCGTTGTAACCATCCTCTGCTCGCCTCAAAGTCTGCCGAAGCAACACCTAATTCTCTCGCTATTTCTCTTACTTTCACCTGGCACATTTCTGTGGACACTGCATACGTATACTGTTGTCGATCAAAGATGTATGAAGCCAGTCACTTTTCTAGTTCAGCATATTTTGCACTTTTACCCCCAAAAGCTCTCATACTTTTTTTTGCTGATTGCAGTTTTTCCTTCATCTTCCTCCAGTTTCTGATGCACGATTCAGATACACCATATTTCCTTCCTGCAGCTCGATTTCCTATTTCTTCGGCATCGCTTATAATATGTAGTTTTGTACGCACAGGATACGATCGCAACTCCACTTCAGAATTCATTTTTAGGGTGATAACTGCAAATTATTTTAAAATGCCAAATGACTCGAACTCGTTTATTCCTCTCACGCATGGAGCGGATAGCACGGACAGAAAAGCACGTATTATAAGAAGGTGAAACTCTGAGCATACGAGTCTTGCCACTACGTAACGAATACTTTGTCGTGTTTTTACAATGTAGCTTTAATATGGCTATGTATTATGTGAGAAATGTTGCTACAGATACGTGATACCGAAAAAAACTCCGATTACGATTTTGAAAAGACTTAAAGGCGCCACACCCCCTTGCGGCAGTTTACAGGATACAATGTAGATACAGATTTGAATACATATCAGCCCTAAATATGTTATCTTACGTACGATCTATACACGGTAAGTGCTTTGTCACGTGGTGTTTCTGATATAGCCTTTCTTCAAGTATCGTACGCTCTGTACGTACGTAGCTACGTACGCTTTGTACGCTCAGACTTAGATAAACGATGACTTTTATTTCAAATCACTTTAAAGCACTGTACGGGTTTACTACCACACCATACTAACCAATTCACATCGACATATTCACTTTGGAGAAACACACGACTTTGAGGAAACTAACGACAGGAATTTGAGGTATAATGTTGCGCGGCTTACATGAAAATCTGGAGGATTCGTGTAAGCCGCGCACCCCCATTTTTTCACCGGCATTTCTGGAAAAAAGTTGCGCTGCTTACACGAGTAAATACGGTATTACTACGCCTGAGTGATCCAATGGTGATAAGTTTGCTGTGATACCAAAAACATCTCCTTTCCTATTTGACTGATACGGACCCACATCTTGATGCTGGTATAGATTTATCAGAGGAATCTCAATCCCTACCTAGGAGCTTTTGGGTTATTACTTCAAATGTAATTGGTACTCAGTCCATTGGTTAGGATGTGAACTTGTTAGTGCCATTCCTTAATAATAGGCTAATATCACGTCGTTGTTTTCTCCAGTCCCATTCTCATTTTTCCTCTCCCTCCAATCCATAAATAACCATTCCACTCAAAACTACTTGCTTCTACTAACGGCCAAAGTAGTTATTGTTGGCCTACCCAAAACAAGCAGAAATCCTAATTTTTTGCGCTCAGTTTATTTATTTTGAGACTTCTTCCTAGGCCATATGAATTCCTTTTCCTGTCTTTAGTAGAGCTATCGATCAGCAAGTCTATCCAACGGAGGCTTTATTCGCGGTACATCTGAACCATCAGATGGTGGTATGATTACTTTTTGAAGGGTATGCGTTGATAACTGTTGAATATTCATTAAGGGATGTAATGTTTTCTTCCGTCATATCTGAGCCAGCAGTTACTTTTCTGCCTCGGTAATTTTGAAATCAAATTTTGTTAATTTGCGTCTAGGCACGTTTTCCAATTCGGTCTGGAATTTAAATTAAGCCTCTCGAAAATACATTATAAATTTGTTTTGCGATTCAAAATGCAATTAGACTGCTGCTTTGAATCTGACAGAAATTCAATAAAACTCAACCCCATTTTTTACTTGGCCCGTTAATTTCAGCTTCGTGAATAACAGAGAAAAAAAGCGCTTGTTTGCGAATCCAAAGCATTAAGAGGTAAAATCTTTATGCTATTACGCATACAAATTTGAAGGTTTCTCTCTTAGTCACTTTGAAATCACCTTTTTATACCAAAACATTCTATGATTAAATATATTAACGAAAGAAAATCTTGAACTTTTCAAGTGACAATCAATAACTACTTACCAAATTAACTAAGAGGCAGAATGTTTTACGTATATTGCTGTGAAGTTGACACCAAGGAACGCTGAACAAAAGCTTTTGAATCTTTGTGGGAATTGATATTTATACCAGAGCCAATTTGGTGTCCTCGGTTTTCACCAATAATGAGATAACACTGAAGAAATTAGTTGATAACATCGATGATTCTATATAAATTAAATACTTTCAATGGTAACTACATGCTTTAAAATTGTTTTTTCATTCAATGAAATTCTTTCACTTTTTGCATAGCTTTGCTGAACTGTGATGTGTATATTAAAGAAATTAAGACTCAAGTAAACCATCCTTCCCATGAAATAAATCACAGCTACGCCAAATCTCGTATTTAGAGGAAATAAACATATTGTTGTCAACTAAGGCCAAACTAAAAATTATAATTGGAAATGCAAGTGAAACGTTTGCAGCATTTTCTTAAAGAGAATAGAAATTCATTCTATGAATACTTGAATTCTATGAATACTTGAGTGGTCCTTGCATAAAATAGTGAAATAGAGATCCTGATTCATGTAGTGGAGGAGACATGTTGGATACACAGCGAGAGAATAAAAGGAAGTCTATACTTTTCGTGAAAGAATTGCTGAAGGTGTGAACTGATAATACAGTAGAGCTGACTGAAGGACACGTTTGGAAGCCGCTTCCCCCTTTTCCGCCTTTTTTAAGGTTCTTCATGTGCTCTGCATAACTAGTTTACACGCAAAACTTGTATCCTTCTGCTTCACCTCACAGTCCCTCTTCTCATCCCTTCTCTGTGCCCAAAGCGCTGAGGGGTCGGAAGATGAAGTCCCTGTCTAACCTTGCGCCTCCAACACTGGTATCCTACCGGACGTTTCCCTCTCTTGTTCCACTTGTTAGGGACGGAGTACTGTCGAGGCGTCGAGTATATAGACTATGAAACGTGGCCATTTAGAGAAACATGTGTCTTCATCATCTCCTTAAGACGGAGCCTTGTGGTTGGAGCCATATATATCTCTCTTCATTGCTGTTTTTTCAAATCCTAATGCGTTGTTCCTACCATATTATTTTGATGTCATGCAGAAACTGCTTTCTTGGCCTTCCTCTTCCTTTTTTAGTAGTACTTTTCCCTCAATTATATTTCTTAGGAAGTTACTATGTGGCAAAACATGTCACATAATTTTACTTCCATTCTTCACCCATTCATTTCATTAGTCCCTTAATTAATTTCCCTTATAATTTCTATGCTGCTTGTTTCGTCTACCCATATCGATCTTGATATCCTTCTTCTGTCCACATTTTCATTGCTTCCAACCGAGACATTTTCATATTTCTCAATGTACAAGTATCACACCCTTATTACCAAATATTATTACCAAATTCATGTGTTTGTTTGGTGACATGTACCTTTTACTTTCATACGCCTGATTTACCTAACCTATCTTTCTTTTCACTTCAGACCTGGATCTGTTGTCTCTTGAAATTATGCTCCCAAGATAGCAGAACTCTTCTACTTGGCTTATCCTTAGCTCCACTATCATTACATTATATTGGCATAGGTACTGTTTCTACAAAATACCATAGCTTTTGTTTTCATCACATTCATTTTTAATTTTAATTTTGCCGAAGCTGAGAACAGGATTCTGAGCATTCTCTTCATATATTTGCCTGATTATGCCTTGGTCACAATATCATCTGGGAACCTAATGCATATTATCTTTCTTCCATTTATCTATTTATCTATGCAGCATATGTCCTCTCTTTCATTGTTTCTATTACCTCTTCAATGAATAAGTTCGATAGATACGGTGGAAGCGAACATCCTTGTTTTACTCCTATTCTTATCTCTGCTTCTTTCTCACATCGCTTTTCTGCGATTCAGGTGCTTTGGTTCATGTAAAGCTGAAGTAGACTCCTCATGTCATTGTTGTCTATTCCTACTCTCCTCATAGTTTCGAACATAATTTTTCCGTATCATTTAAAACAAGGAAAGCCCTCCTCTCGATTTCTAGTCTTCTCTCTAGAATCAATTTCAGTTCCAGTATAACTTCTCTCGTTCCTTTTCGTTCCCGAAACCAAAATTGATCTGATCCGACATTTTTCTCCACTTTCTTTTTGATTCTGTTGATTACTACAAGTAGAAGTATCTTGGAAGCATATGGAAGAATAGCAAATATTCTGTAGTTCATTAATTCAACTGCTTTCCCTGTTTCAGGTGCCATAATAGTTTTGCTTTATCCAAAGTCTTCGGACATTTCCCCATATTCCTAACATTCACGCTTTATTTTAAAGTAGCTTTTTTTATATCTCAGTTGGTACATTGTTCGCACCTGTTGTATTTCCAACATTTAACTTTTGAAGGGCATGCTGAAATTCCCTCTTTGTGTTTGGGGGCTCACTTATGTTCTGTTTTTTTCTTTGCTTTCAATATTATTTCCCCTTGTTTCTACATATTTGCCTCAGTATAGCTCCTCCTTGTACTCTTTACAACGTTCACACACTTTTGGCAACACACTTATTCATTACTAGCAACACTTCCTCTTTGTTATTAATCACTGCGGACCTTATTCTAAGCTGATATTGTAGAAATAAATATTGGTTGTACAAAAAAGAATTACCTTTTAATTATCCGAGTGTAAACTATTATATAATTAATTATAAAATATGTACGAATAGTACCTGGCGTGGGGAATTAGAATATGTGATTGGGACAAGTTAGAGATGAGCAGTTTTAAATTTGGTTTTTGCAAAATGTATTTAATTTTAGTGTGATGTAAGTTTATCAGAGACGATAAACCATAGAAATTACGTCTTATTATTCGTGGCACGATTGAAATTCGAAGTATTTTTCGTTACTCGACAGTAAATTTTTGACAGATTTTTCAAAAGAAAATTATATGAAGTAAACTAGTTTTTCATCATTCTAAATCTACTCCTAATGGAATAAAATGGAAATTAGTGAGTTTTAATTAATTAATTAAACCAATTAAAGGGCAGAGACCTAAAACATGAAGACATATTTAGCGTTATAGTTTAAAATGGTTTAGCTTGACTGAATTTTTCCGTCTATATGGCCTAACATGCGGACAGATAGGGTTAGCATTGATCTTTACGAAGAAAATACAGGAGATAAATCTTTTTTTAATTATGTAGTAATGTGGCCAATCAGAATTTGCCGTGGCCGGTAGGCAAGGGACACCAGCTACCAAAGGTATACTGAATACAAGTTACTCAAGATGGAGTGTCTTAATCTCTGGATGGAGTTGTCATAAGCTTCAGATGGTATGCGAGCTACCACATTGGAACCAGAAATAGTATGAGAGAGCTTGCTTCCTCCTTTAGGGGATTTAGAATAAAATAAAGCCACCTAATGGCGTTAAAGTATGGGCGCAATTGATGGCGCAAAGTATGAATACTTTTGGAATCAAAAGTTACGTTGGTTGGCACCTAAAGAAAGAGAGAAATTGGCACGAGGCGAAAGAGAGAGGTATCTTATGTCATGAGGTACTTGAAAGATGCGTGTGATTGCTGTCTGAGCTAAAGTTGTCAATCATAATAATGTTTAATTGGAAGAGTTGCGACAGATTAAAAAACAAAACTGATAACCAATCAAGAAATCCTTTCGCCTTGGGTCAGAGGTACCTTCGAAATAAGGAGTTACGTCTCTTCGTCCCGATAGACAAAGCCAACGGGTTATTATGAAACTTTGAAAATGCCGAGTTCACAGCACAAAATGCGGAACAGACGCCATAATTAGCTGTTAATGGGCATAGCCGTCCACTGTAACCCCATACTAATCTTACGCTTGACCATTAAGTGAGAATTATTGGCATTAATTTTTTATATCAAACCAAATTAGAAATGAAAACTTGGGCTCTGAAGTTGAAAAGTACAAAATTTATGCGGAATAATCATGAATATTTATTAGTTTTTAATACGTAATCCTTTTATTTATAAGTTGGCGTGGCCTAAAATTTGTTTTCCTAGACTTCCCACCCTATTAAAATTTCAAGAGATTCTATTCTTCATTTTTGGCTATGGCATTCTCGAGTGTTTTTATGTGCTACATTAAAGCTCATCCATGATTTATTATCTCCAAGAGTGACTAAGGCCGGAATAATATATGTGATTGTTTTGTTGAAGAGTGATATTTCAGATATGGTAAAAGGTGTCTTCTTTTATCAGGTCATGCTGTATTCCCCATATGGCAAGTAAAAATCTCTGGTGGTATTATCTTCGCGTTAATCATTTCTTATTCCTCTTGAGTTTAATGGTGTGAAATAGGTCTGAGGCCGCGATGTACCAGAGCAAAGTTCACTGACCAGTTCAAGTGAACTCGAGAGCCACTCGTCGCAACCTGCAAAGCGTCGACCACATGTGCGGAAGTTGTGTGAGGATTTACCGGCGATTTTAGGAAATTTCTTGCACCTACGACGGAAACACGTTCTGAATCATGCTCACTCGAAGGACCCAGAGCTACCCGTGCTCCAAATGGTACTCTTTGTTGCCAAAAGTTAATGAAAAAAATCACCCTGATGTGGAAGCTGCTAACTATTGTGGACTCAAAAGGGTTGGAACAAATACGCAAAATGGAACATAGAATGCCTATCATAAGTGTGACTGAGATTTTGTGCCCGGAAGGAGGAGGCCGTAGTCTACCGCAGAGAACCGGGTAAGATTTTTTACTTTCTGCTTTTGACAACAATTTATTTGGCTTCTTTTTTCTTCTTGGAGAGAGGTGATGGGTTAGTAGCTAGCCAAAAGAGGCTGTTGGAAGTGGATGAGAGCTTAGGGCAAGAAATTGTCAAGGGTTGAATTTTAAATGCTATTTTTCCGTCATTCCTTGGAGGACAAGAAAGAAAGTTTGCAATGGGAGATTGATTTGAGAGTTAATGAGATATGATCCGTTTCTGAGAATTCGTTTTTCACTTAGTCGAGTTTCCATTCGAGGACGCTCCATCATGGTGTCCCTGTCCCACTCCCGAGTAGCTCCACCTAAGCATATGGGAATGAACCAACCACAACTATCCACAGTCCTACAACGATCGCCCTCATTCATCCTGCTATTTTGATACAATTCCATATAATTTCGGTCACATATTTTTACCTCTCAGGAATCCGTCCGAGGCAGTAAAGCAGATGGGAAGGAGATTGGTGAATAGTGCTACACGTGAGTTACCAACGGAAACCGGAAGAAACGACAACAAGAGCCTCATATTTTCTACACATTTACCTACGGTGTAAGTAATAAAGCCAGCATTAATTGAAGCTTTACTGCACCGTGATCGGAGAAAAATCTACAGTAAAAATATCTAAAATATCTTAGTTATTCAATCTTTAAGTTTACGTTTAATTCAATCTAAAAATATCAAGTTTAAGGAGCATTATGTGTACCAAAAACCCTTCTCATCATTTAAATTTATTTTTAATGAAATTTTCATGATTACAATTTCAAAATGGGAAATTTTCTCACGTTTGCTCCTTTTGCTGACTCTACATAGTGTTGCTACAAAGACCTTACAGCGCAGGATATACACTTAAAGATTCAATTTTATGAGTATTCATTTAAAACATTTTCACCAGAGACCTTTCAACACTCGCCTCAAATGATTTTTATAACCAACTTTTCTTTTCGTGATTTACAACTGAAGGAATGGGAGTTAGCAGTGAGCGTAGATATTTTAGGAAAAAGAGTACGGTTTTTCTTACATAAAATGTTAAATACAAGAGAAATTTTACGTTATGTTGCCGTATTCATTGATTACTGACGAAAAATGAAAAAACAATTTTTGCAACACTATATTGACCATTTTAAATACAATCTAACCAATTTTTTTGAATGGGAAGATTACTTTGGATTAGACGGACGTCCAACACTGCACGCCAGAAATGATACAACAATCAAAGCAGTGGGTGAAAGCTGGTGGCATAGGAACAAAAAATGATAAAGGCGGATTCGTCTGCAGTCAGTGTATGATGGGATTGATTTTCCAGACAAGGGTGAAAAAAACTGGCCAATCATTTATAAGTACTCAAGTCAAGCGGAATGCAAAACTTTACGACACTACGCTGGGGTTGTGAAAGAAAAAATCGCGAAGTGAGACATGAATTTCAAAAGAAAAAACCGTCTTTCATCAGCACACACATGCATGAAATTTATTTAGCAATGATGAAACAATGGTACGCGAATCACGTCCTGTTGGAACTACCACCACCAGCATCTGTATTGAATTCTCTTAATTTCCATAAACTACCAAATATACCTACAAGATATACGCGGCTGGAAAATATTTTAGATCAAACGTGTTAAGAAGTGATAACAGCGAAAGAGGGAAATTTGGTCGACTTTTCAGGTTCACTATTCAGCAATGAGTTCCCCTCATTGAGAAAGGTATAAACAAAAGTATTCCACTAAAAGGAGATTTCTTAGAAATATAAATTGATTTTTGAACTAAAAAAACGCAATTTTTCTCTGCCAAGTTGAGAGCTTACACCTTGCATGCAGTATTGAATACACATTCTTTGGTAATATAGTAACGTTCTCACTTAACTAATACATATAATAATAATAATAATATAATGGCAGCTAAATTTTGTTGACTTGAAAACGTTGCGGATATGAAATAGGTATTGTATTTGAAAAGTTTTCTCCGGTTAGATTACTTCTTGTTAAACATATCCTGCTACTTCTGAGTTATGAAAATCAGAGGTAAAATATCCAAAGCTTAGTAAAATTTGGTCTTAACAAATATACATTTGCCTCTGCAGACCTTTTTGGAAGCCCAAAATTTTTATTCAAAATGTAAAAGACATTTTACTCCGCGGTCTTAAGAAAAATAGATATTCTCTTACAGACAAATATTCCCTTATTCATTTTCGGTTCAACGATGAGCAAGGCTAAAAGGATCGGTAAAAGAAGCAAAATTGACTTTAAAAATTTCATTTGTATAATGTGTAGAATTCATTTATTTCGATAACCATACCTTTTACTCGTCTGAAAAATGCCTTTACCAATTATTACCTATTCCTCTCATCAGGGGTTGTCCAAACTTCTCAACATCCTACGACGTACGCCCGTACAGTGTTTCATGCGATAAATACGTTGATGCATTAAAATTTGAATTCTTCACCGTAATTGGTATTACGTTAAACGCTCGACGAAAATAAATTGCTCTGAAACAACAAAATCTTCCTTTTATCGCATTTGAATGCTTTTTGAGCCCCGAAAAACGCTATTGGCACTTTTTACTCCGCATTCACAGAATGGAGAGATTGAAGTTGATGAGAAGGAAATAATGGCATTAATGCTAAACTCATTAAGGATAAAATTCATTCTATTTATTAATTTCAAAAGGGGCACTCAGATAATAAAAATTATCTGGTGCATCTAGTCCGACAATTTAAGTAAGATTTAATGCGGCCCTAAAATTTATTTTTTTAACAATAATATTTAAACTTAAAGGCATTATATCCCTTAGTGGCAAAATTACCGGTTGTGCATTATTAAATATAATTTATTATTACATGCCCTCCTTATGGATTTTTATTATCACTACCTATGTACAAAACTTACCTATTTTATACTAAAAATAATTGTTGTATACATTGCTATTTTTCGTCACCTACTTCCATTATTATGATTTTGGTATGAAAATAATTAAAACATTTCATTAATTTCAATAAAATGTCACCCAGTTACACGTACTTGCATTATTATGTTGTTGGTATTAAAATAATTAAAACATATTTTAAATAAAATGTCATCCAATTACACGTACTTGTATTATTATGATTTTGGTATTAAAATAATAAAAACACATATTTTAAATTAAATGTCATCGAATTACGCGTACCTGGATTATTATGATTTGGTTATTAAAATTATTAGGACACATGTTTTAAAATAATGTCATCCAATTACACTTACTTGCATTATTATGATTTTGGCAATTTAAATAATTTAAACACATATTTTAAGTAAATTGTCATCCAGTTATACGTAACTGCATCATCATTATTTTGTTATTAAAATAATTATCACACATGTTTGACTATGAATAACTCTTGCTTTATTTGTTTTGTTTCGAAGCTTCCATTTATTCTTGAAACTAATCAATTTACGCTCTCTTCGGTCAATCTTATTAGTAACTATGTGAAATTGAACTAAGTAGTATTTTTTTACGGGGACTGGTTTACAACTGCTAATTTCGTTCATAATGTTCTGCAAATCTCGCGCTCTATGAAGCACTATGCAATTAGGACAATATATGTAGAATAGAATGTAACATCGGTATCCCGCTTGAACATTGGAGGATAATTTATCTACAAAAGAGAAAGAAACCACAACGCCTCATTTGAAAGGATTATTTCAGCTCCTTGAAGGCAAAATTTGTCCACAAATGCAGCTCCCGGCGTTAAAAGGGAAGTTCCATAGTAGTCACCAAGGTGAATTGGTGTATGGAAAGAAGGGAGGCGAGGCCTTAGGAGTAATGAGAGGTTGTCAGCAGTAAGGTTGGGGAGTGACCTCGATGGACTTCGGAAAAGGGCGGTTTGAAACAAAAGACGGCTTTCGTGCGCACTCCATGTTCGGAATAAAAGTGGGGCTTTATTAAATTGGTCATTTTCTCCCGCAATACTCGATGTTTTTACGATGATAATTCAGTACGAATTTTCTTCAAAGGTAGAGTGTTAATTGTACGCTGAGAGAGACTCCAAGGTTAACGGGAAATGGCTTTGCATTACATCCAAGGTATTACATTAATGTATCGGTAATTTACCAGGTTAATGTAATCGTTTTGTTCCTTCTTTCATATCCCCATTTTCTTAATAAAACAAATTAATATCTGTATTATTAAAAAACAAGTAGGAGCAAATATTTTGTTGTGTTTTCATGTAAATATAGATATTCACTAATATCATGCCTCTAGTTTGATAAAATGGTGTAGTATAAAAGGGGGTTTTTATTTTTTTGATAGCGGTGAAAGTATATAGCACAAAAGTCAAAATGAAGGTACCTTGAAATTGTAGGGCGTGTTGTAACAGAAATGAAGTAAAACTAATTTTTCCCATTTTATAGCATTATTATTCAAGCCAAATACGATGTTTGCCATTGCTCTCTCTACGATTTCTCTCTCCCACTTGGTAAGGATACTGCTGTTTTTTATTGGAAAGTGTTTAGAATACACTTTTGAACAATATCAATTTTCTAACAAATGGTAAAAACATCCAAAATATTTCGACCCATGTTGGACCAAAATTCGGCGTAGTATTTGGAAACTACTAACCAGTATACCGTGTCAACTGGGTTCCTGTAATTTTTTTCAGAACACTCGTAATGCTTCCATTTTCCTTTATTACTTACTTACTCCCGGGGCCACTAAAATCCAAGCTGATTTTTAGCCTCGCATACAAGTTGCCTCCAAATTTTTTTGTTTTCCGCCATCTCAATGTCACCACCCAGTTTTCTCACATCATTGGCCACTTGGTCATCCCATCTTATTCTTGGCCCTCCTGGTGGGCGCCTTTCTTCTGGATGTTCCCTCCACACTCTTTGTATGGCTTTATCCTCTTCTTCCCACATGACCAAGCCATCTTATCCTTCTGCTTCTAACCACGGCCACAATATCAGGTCTTCTGTATATATCTCTGAGTACTCGGTTTTTCCTTATTCTCCATGTTCCTGCTTCAAGAGTTGGTCCATATATTCTTCTTAATATCTTGTTTTCAAAAGTTATCAACTTTTTCTGTGTGTGCTTTGTCAGTGTCCACTCTTCTGACCCATACAAGAGAACAGGTTGGATAATCGCTAGGTATATCCTAATTTTTGTATTTCTTGACAGAAGCCTTCTCTTCAACAGTTTTGACAAACTCCAGTAACACCTATTGGCTGCATCTAATCTTACTTGTATTTCCTGGTCCATCTTATTTTGACTGGTGATAGTAACTCCCAGCTACTTGAATTCTTCAGTTACTGCAAATTTGTGACCCCTGCCTTTCAGCGTTGAGTTGATTGGCACTGCCTCTCTTCTAATTTTTATACATTTAGCTTTTCCTTCGTTTACCTGTAAATCAACTTTGCCTGCTTCTTCTAAGAAGACTTCAGCTAGTGTTTTAGGTCTGTTTTATTATCAGCTACTGGTGCTACGTCGTCTGCAAATGCTAGTACATTGATTCGTCCTTCAATGTCTGTACCTCTTGGTAGGGATTTTTTCGTCCACAAAGCTTTTTCAAGGGCGAGGTTGAACAAAAGTGGAGACTATCCATCTCCTTGTCTTACCCCTGTGCTGATGTCAAAAGTATCTGTGTATTCCCGTTCAATTCTCACTTTACCTCTCGAACCTTCCACACACATTTTAGCTAGTCTTGCAATCTTTTCCGGGATATTACGCTGTCTAAGTTTCAGCCAAAGCTTTGATCTTATAACACTATCATATGCCTTCTTAAAATCAATAAATAGCACAAAGAGATCTTTGTTATACTCCCAATATTTTGCACCCAGCACTTTCAAAACAAATGTTTGTCGGTGGTTGATTTCCCTTTCATAAATCCTACTTGATGCTCCCCAATTATATCATTTCCGTACACTTTTAATCTATTTAATATAATTTTGGAAAGTATTTTATATGTACAGCTGAGAAGAGATATATCTCTGTAATTTGGGCAGTGTAGTTTATCCCCTTTTTTGTAGAGCGGTACAATCACTGCCTCCTTCCACTCCTTTGGCATTTCTTCAAGTCTCCAGATTCTCACTATCATCTTGTAGAGAAACTGTATCAGTGGTCTACTTCCATTTTTTATTAATTCAATAGATATTCCGTCCTCTCCAGGGGCTTTTCCATTCTTTATTGTCTTGACCACATTCTCAATTTCTTCCAGAGTTGGTTCTAAAACCACATCTTGATTCTCACTCTGTACTACCTCTTATTGTTCGTTTTCTACACTGGTGTTATCTGATTTAAGATGATCTTTGAAGTAGCATATCCATGTCTGTACGATTGTTGCTAAATCCCCCACTACATTTCCATCCTTGTCCTTCACCCCCATTACTTAAGGAGAGTATCCTTTCTGGAATGTTCTCACGGTCCTATGGAAATCCTTGGTGTTACTCAGCGCCATGTCCTCTTCTGCTTTTGTAAGCATATTGTTTATGTACTTTCTTTTCTCAGTTCTTAGAGTGTAATTTACTTTCGAGTTATTTCTTTGTATTCTTCTCTTGCTTCTGTATTTTGGCATTGAAGAACCTAAGATTTAGCATCTTTCCTTTGAGAAACTAGTTCCTGACAAGCCTCGTTGTACCAAGGTTTCTTAGAAATCTTTTTCTTCGTGAAAACTTCTCCAGATATTTCTTTTATTGACAACTTGAAATTTTGCCAAAGTTTCTCTACCTGAGTTTCTTCATTTTCCTCTTCCAAGTTTTCTGCTTCTAGCGCTGCAAACCTATTGGCAATTTTCATTTGGAATTCCGCTTTTTTGCTCTCATCAAAATAAATTTTCCCAGTTACCTTATTTATACCTCTTTTTTCAATCTTTATCCTTTGTCTTATCACTGTTAGTACCAAAAAGTGGTCAGTGCCACATTCTGCTCCCCGCTGACTTTTTACATCTACTATTGTTTTAACGTGCCTCTTATCAATTAATACATGGTCTATTTGATTCTTGGTGGTTCCGTTTGGAGATGTTCATGTTTCTTTATGTATGGATTTGTGCGGGAATTTAGTGCTTGCAATAAAAAGATTCATTGAGGTAGCAAAACTTTTTTTTTTTTCCTTTCATATCTGCCAAATTTTTCTTTCTTATCTGCCAAAACTCGTGCATAATTGTGAAAAAATGGTAAAGATTGAAATACATCATGCTTTTATTCGTGAATGACTTAGCTATGCATCAATGAAGGCACGAATGGCCATGGGTTTTCTTTTTGAAGCCACATTGGTAGGCAAATCATGAATCTTATTTATTTTCAATTTATTTTCAATCTCACGATTTGAATCCTTTGGACCTATAATAGAATACAAAACTTAAGATAATATTCAAGAAAATACATGAAATCGTTTGAGTCATTTAGAATTATTGAATGTTCCTAAACACATAAAATGAAAACATTGTACATTGGTTTGCTTGGAAGTAAAGGCAGCAAATCGGATAGAATTGTGTGAATTTCAGTTAGTAGTTAAACATCCGATGATTATGGAACAAAGCTCAAGATTCTTTTGAGCAGAGCGCTGATTTGAGAGCAAAAAGAACTGAACAAGCTACTGAAATAAAATATTTTGTCTAAAATATGTTAACTTAAGATTGGTGTGCCCAATTATTCAAATGTATTCATTTAGTCAGTCGATTTGGGCTTCAAGTCCGTTGCACAAAATGAGTGAAATTGGCTTCAATACCCGTTGCATTCAAGCATGACGGCGCAAGTGCTGTCCGGTATAAAGAGGTTCAAACGTAACTCAGCCGTCTCTGTTAGAAATGGCTTAAAATTAGCGTTACCAAGATCTGTACCTAACCATTGGATCAACACAAGTATTCAATGATTCGGAATTTTCGGTCAATGACATTTTGGTGGTGATTTGGTCAACTGATTTATGGTTCAATCGCGAGGTTTTTGCCGATAACAACGTCTTTGGAAACATGTTAAAGAAATCTGTTGTAAACCAAGTATTTATGGCCATGTATTGTGATATTTTGCTTTAAGGAAACAGTTTCTGTCGTGGGACTTCTCCATGAAATAAAGCAGATAATGATCATTTTAAAGTGAATAGAGGGCTGATGGCACTTCACCCATTCTTCTGCCTTTTGTAGATAGAACAGCTCCTCAAAGACAAATGGGAGGATATTTCTTCTAGATCCGAGTGGAGCACATCGATTCTTAGCTTTCGGGACCGAACTAGAGAGTTTCCATAATTTCCGGGTGTTACTCCGGGAGTGAAATATTTTGAAAAAAAAATAACAATTTCGATGTATAACAAGTAGGTTAAGTGGTGAAGTCCGTTTCACTTAAATGGGATATGTGTTTGTTTTTATTATTGTTAAACCCAAACTTATGATACTCACCATATAAAAATAGTCGCCTCACCCGAAAATTTATTTAAGTAAGTTTTTCATCCTTGGATATGATAAATGCGTATTATATCCTTTTATTCTTAAGCACTTCACATATAGGAGATTAGATGAGTGTACAGGCTTCCCATATTGGCTGCATGAGTTCGAAACCCAGCTGAGGCGAAGATTTTCCTCTGTATCCCTTTCCCTACTCTTGTCATATTTGGAGAGCATTCCAAAGGCAGTATTCCAGCCGTTGGATGGGACGTAAAGCTGCCCCCCCCTCAATAACGTCATTTTATAACAGTAGGCTAATGCGTATACCGGGTTTTTCTCCATCCTCCCTCGTTTCCTCAGTTACCATCCTACATAGTTATCGTCAACTGTCCTCAATGATGATATTAGTGACCGGTGGTCTTTTGATATAACCAACCAGTCGATACTAAAGTCAATCCACTCGATAGCATAATATTCCTGAAGTAAAACTTAAGGCTTCAGTCCAGGAGACCACACTTATACTCAAAAAACATTGTATTTCCTTCCGACTCCGAAAATGTGTCACGCATGAACTTGTATGCCTTGGGAAATATTCGCTGTTTCTTGTGTTTAAGTCACCCTTTCATTTGTAAACAATATATGAATTCCCGTCACAGAATGGAACAAGTTAGGCAGATAACATTGGACTTATGCCCATTATGACCTTGGTGAAAGGATCTTGGCTAGTCTTCGACCCCACCAAGCAAACAAGTGAAGTTCTTAGAAGTACGTTTTATGTCTCTTCACCCTCTCTTCGTTTCGTCGCCCCGAAAGCACGGTCGAAGTGTCAATGATTCTTTCCGATAGTCTTATAATAAATCCCAAAAGATGTATCGTGAGATGAAAAGAAAGGTGTTGAGAGTGACGAAGGGAATTTTGAGTGAGTCTGGTCTTCAGGAGATGGTGAGGCTATTTTTATAGTTGATTGAAATGGAGAGAAGTAGAAGGAAGGGGTTTTATCAGAGTGTAGTGGGGGATGGCTGAAAACGTTTCCGGGGACATGTCTCGGGAGCCTTTCAATGTAAATGGCTTAATCTGAGTGACTGGACATGAGTGGAAGCTTTTCCCTCACAAACTTCCAGATTCTCAAACGGAACTTGGAGGCATTAGTAACAAGTATGGGGAAGAAGTATTAACGCGAACGCGAGAGGCAATTGGAACAAAATAGTTAGGCATAACGAAGGATGTGGGGAAAAAGTAAGAGAGAGGGGGAGGGAAAGTTGAAGATTAATTACACACTAAATCGGTATGAGTGATAAAGTTTCTAAAAGAAAGATAAAATTTCTTAGGGGGAGGGATTAGGAAAAAAGATATAAGGCCTTTGCGGGCACCTCAGAAAATGGGGAAGACGTTTCTGAGACGGAAGATCACGGCGGAGGTTTGACTCAATACACGTTATGCAATGCTTATAAGGCAACTGCTTACTTTGTCGTAAAACAAAAATGGCTATCCTCATCAGCCGTGATCAACTCGAGGTTAAAAATGTTGTAATGATTATTATATTCCTTGGAAATATTTTGACAAACATGGGGAGCTTAATGGCAGTTGCCTGCACTCCAGTTACGCTATAGGTGCCAAAAATGTAAATAAATAATTGATTAAAAGGCATTTAACCGATCATTTACGTATATGATCTTGTACTATTGCGGAATTGAGTGAAAATAATGCCATAGCAGACCATAAATTTGTACTTATACCGCGAAATACATTTATCGAACCTAGTGGGACGAATGTTTCAGGCGAAATTGGTAATTTTTCTTTATCGCACCGCCATATCCTGGTTATGAAATAATCTCACTTATTATGGAAGCATGCCAAAAAATAATAACAAATAATTTGATTATTCAGAGGAGAGGAGCAATAAGGTATCAATGAGCCTTTCGTGAGAATGCAGTTGAATTCTGGTTCCTTGGACTACCTCAAGAGAGAGCGGAAAAGTTACACAGTGGGAATGGGTGGGTGAGAAATAGAAGATGCACTCAGGTACATGGCCCAAGGAAAAGATTGCGGAAATTATGTTTGCCATCCTCAGGCTGAATTGGAAATATTATCTAATATGTAAACGCTTTTCGGTCATCCATACAACTTTGACGGTGAAATTGAAGTCTAAGTATCTTTAATGACGGAAAAGAAGTCTTGAAACTTGAAAGGAAACATTAAACAAGTCGGAAAATATGGAGGCCATCGCCCGGTCGGAAGTCTGAGAAGACTTTGCTTTATTTCATGTAATTTTTTAAATTCATCTTCCTGATTTTGTAAATAATCCAAGGCAACGTATTTTTAGAACCAAACGTAGAAAATAGCAACATGAATTTACGGGTTCTGCCCTGATATGGCGTTTTTCCACTTTGAATTGGTTGCGCTGGACTTCCGGAGGGCATTAATCTAGACACGTTGGTTTGTCAGAAGTAGAAGAAGAAGAAGGAATATTTCAGCCGTAACACTGATAAAAGCAAATTAGATATCACTCAATAGCTAAAACTACTGAATGTTCTTTTAATAAAGCCGTAATTCATATAATTACATTTATATTGGCAATTTTGGTAATACGTAATAACTATAAAATTTGATGTAGATACTCAAACACTATTTTTGAGGCGGTATTCTAAATATAAATGTCCCATTATTATGTTATTCACATTTCCTGAAATATATTTAATAGTTTACAAAATGTTAACTCCTCTTAAGGTACGAAAAATATTCTGTTCCAAGTTACTTGCCTTGGTAGACGGGCGTTGATGTTTCTCCAAGTTTCTTTAAAGAAAGAAAAAATAGAAAATTGCTTTTATAGAAGCTTTCTTCAAGATTCTTAGGTTCCAGATGTTTTTTTGGGTCCGAGGTGACTACCAAATTGAGAAGAATTGGGACAATGGGCGAATGAGAACTAGATGGCGATTTGAACATTTCTTGCCACGACCTTTGCCTTAGATTGAAGCAACGGGAGGAAATTCTGGGAGTTTTGGGATGCAGGAGAAAAAAACCATAAGGTATGTGACTGGACTCTATTGGTAACGTATAGTGCATTTGAGCGTAGTTTTTCGTCTATTTTTTCCGGTATTCATGAATTCCCCCTGGGTTGTATATGAGTCACAACCACTTCCCGGAGGCGGATCCAGGTCGAACTAGAATTCAGTACGGTGAATTCTTCATCCCTAGGGATCTAGGTTCCCAGCATCGGCAGAAGGTGGTAGATAAAAAGCATAAGCCTTACAAAAGCAAACATTTCTTCCTTTTCTGTCTGTTCTCGCTGTTGACTTCGTCCCCTGCGATTCCTCTCTCGCGACTTTTGCACATCTCTACCTGAAAGCAGAATCAGGGACAGGGGTTACTTTAAGCGTGACTGCTTGCAATGTGTTCTGCAATGGTCCAACGCGGTTATATCGGCTGTAATTATTCTGAATATTTGGCACTTTTCCAAGACGGATATTCTTTGCAATCACATATTACCGCTGCGCGGCGCAGTGGATTTGTCAGAAATGTTTATGAGGATGAATGGCTAGAGCGATAATTTGTTTAAACGGCCAGAATTAGTCCTGATCTCGAAATTCTATATTATTAGTATAAATTAGTCTGACCAATTAGTAAATAATACAAGTTCCTTGCTAACTTTGTGGTATTCCATATTTTTTCAGAGGATTTAATGGTCACATTTACAAAACCACATACTTAAATACACACACGACCCTGGTTTCAACGCTTAAGCGTCATCTTCAGGTCAAAGCTAAAAGCCTAGAAGGAAAAAAATATTTATAATAATATCATAATAAAGATTAACGTGCGGTAGTAATCCATTCTTATTCCCATGTAAATAAGGTAGTAAATTAAACTATTCTTTGATTTTGAATATTGAATTCACCAAATAATTTCTTCACCATACAAGAGAAATCACAGTAATAAAAATATTCCGCTCAATCTAATTAATAATTGACATCTGAAAAATAATGTGCACCATGTATTACTGCGTGCACTCAGCGGAAACGGGTGGTGAAATAATTTTTGAAGGCCAGTATTAGGTACTTGGATGAAGATTCTTGCGCATGAATATAATCTGAAAACTTTCCGTGGTGTAGGCTTTTTCTGACTGTGAAACCGTGTTTTCGCCAGGTGCAGGATCGATCGTAGCCTATTTTTGTTCATTATCTCCGGTTTAATATCTGCAAATACCGGGTCTAATTGGAGCTAAGTATTTTTTTATTCTATGTTTCTCATTTAGTTTTTATTCTTTGACAATCCTACACCTCGGCTTCATGTAAACGTTTTTTTATAAAATTTGATTTACATACTCAATTTGATATTAGGATTTTTTAATTTTGTATGCATTTGGTGTCATTAATGGTATAGGGAGTGATAACTGTTTATTCTAATTCGAGGAATTCATACAACCTGTTCTCAGCAACTCAATGGCTCTCATTTAAAATAATCTCTATGATTCAATTTTAATACTCCATGGATGGTATTTCTTTGTAAAATGTGCATACGGTGGGTCATAATGTAAAACTTACATAATAATAGTGTTTATCAGTCTTACATGTTTGGTAAAAATGGCTTAAAATACGTTCAATGGTATCAGGCTCAACTATGTGGAAGTTGATATTCACAAATGAAAAAACGACTTCGTTTCCTTCCACTGATTTATTTTCTTGGTACGACATGTTTCGACACATAGAGGTCATTTTCAAGTACCTTTTTCAAGTACCAGGATGATGTACTTGAAAATGACCTCTATGTGTCGAAACATGTCGTACCAAGAAAATAAATCAGTGGAAGGAAACGAAGTCGTTTTTTCATTTATGGCTTAAAATATTCCATCGAAGGTCATATTCTAATTTTTAACGCTTTTCACTTGTTGTAAAGGGTTAATAAACCTTGTTCGTATTGAAGGATCTCAGGTTTTCCCGGCGTATCTGATGAATAAAGGTTTCTCGGGTTTTCCACCGGGTGAGCAGGTCCATGGGGCCCAACGTTTCGGAGAACGACTTGCCTTCCATCATCAGGGGTGTTATCAGCTTCAGAAGCTGATAACCCCCCTGATGATGGAGGACAAATCGTTCTCCGAAACGTTGGGCCCCATGGACCTGCTCACCCGGTGGAAAACCCGAGAAACCTTTATCCTTGTTCGTATTGTTTAGTGATAATGCACCAAGGAACTAGTACGCACCACAAAATAATGCGGTAAGATGTTTATAGATACATATTCCTCTAATGGGGCTAATTTTACTTGCTGGGTGTTTCTGTATTAGAGTGGATAATTATTTTATTCGTTTAGTATCAGGCTAGTCTGAGGCTTGAGATAAGCAATTATGAATTTAACATTTCCCAAATAAATCCACTCTCATAGCTAATTGAATAATTTCGTTCAAACAATTAATTAACTCGGAATGTGTGCGGGCCTGACGAAAGGTGGGGAAAAAATAGTTTCATCGAAATTTGCAGCTACTTGCTACTACAAAGTTGATTTGCAATTTACTCCTTTCTGCCAAATTTTACCTACGTAAACGTTTAGAGCCCACGAATACCAGTAGTTTAGAAATATTATCCGGCAGAAGTTATATATTGTGCTCCTGATCTTCATAGAGCCTAAATGTGGGTTAGACCTGTTCGTATATCATGGTGAATATTATTTAGCCTCTTTAGGGGAACAAATTGCTCTTGATCCGTTGTTTCGTTTGAGTGCGTACTTTTCTCAGTTATCTTGACTTCCGGAATTCAAGTCTGTATATTTTTTTATACCAAAATGCCATCACAGGTCTAGCTATCAACTACGATCTTTGAGTATCCTCAAATTGTGATTTCAAGATTATACATTTAAGGATTACGTTAGGAAGCTTTCGGTGGGCAGTACATGAGAGTTTACACATATTTACCCTTAAGGTCACATTGAGTTGAGAGAGTGAAGAGAAAGCATTAATGAATTGATTTATTCAGGTTAAATTTAACGTTTTTAGAAAAACAGTATAAATAAAATCTTTCAAGAAATCCATTCATTAAATGTCCCAGTGATGTTATGTAAAGTGTTGCTATTCGAAAAAGTTTAAAAGTTAATAATTCTTTGTACTAGAGTATTTTATCAGAAAAATACCACGTTCTATGGATCAGTGTTTAATCATTCGTGCACGTTGAATTTTGCTCTTGCACGTTTATCTTCCATAAAGGTGTGGTTTTTTTTACAATTTCTTGCCGTTAATAGCTCGTCGTCTAGTCTTTTATAGCTCTATGAAAGCTTTTGAAACTCAATAACTGTACGATTTTTTTACATCCGTTCGTCTTGAATTACAAATTGTAAAAAATTTACTCTCATGTTAGGATCTCCATATAGAACTAATAAATCCGAATATTTATATACCGATCCCCGGCTGTAGTTGTCTTGTATTTCATTAATACAATAATGCAATTTCTGACAATAAGGCAATTGCTTAATGCATAAAACATCAAATACCTACTCAAGTGTCGAACAGCGTATAGAGAGGAAGAGAGGGAGACATGAAAAAGTTTCAGGAAAATACTCTCATCTCTTTGTTGTTTCATCAGAAGAGGGGAAAATTTCGGGCACTGTTGTGCAATTCTGGATGGGTAAACATAAGATAAATGCTAGGATCGCTTCTAAAGTGCCTGTATATAGATATGCGCCAGAATGGCAGGTCTTCTGGCCGCCGCCGTCTAGATTAAACGAGACCCGATTTACCGAGGTCCCACGATATCTGAGGCAATATCATGTTATATCTTGCAAACTGAAGTATTAAGATATCCTTATGTAGATGTGGAGGATTCATACTGAATTTTTATTAAATCGTGTTGTTGTATTGTTGTGTATCAAATATATCATATCCCTATCAGTCAATAACCGATATTCACGAGCGACAGGAATTTTGATACTTTCATCTTAAAGGTGAGGATAACATTAACACCCGAACTCATTTATGACATGAAGTGTCCTCTCTTTATTAATTGAAGAAGTGAAATTACAAAATAATTGCTAAAGACATTTGGCATAATGCTTGGTAAAGAATAATAAACTTTTGACAAAATGTTTTATGAAGCAGATCCATAAAACAAAATACTCTCCATTAATCTACGTGCTGACGGGCGTCATTTAAATGATCATTCACTCTCTATACCAAGATCTCTTTATAAAAAACTTAATTAGTCGTCCCTTTACATTTACGTATATTTTTCCCTTAATGTTCATCAAGTGATAGTATTGGTATAATTTTTTCCGTGTTTCCGTCCTCCAGACCCGTGATGCATTATTGATGAGCGTCGACAAAAATAAAGGGCTGCCACTAAGAGCAGGGGCAGTTCTAATTCAGGCAAACAGAAGATCCCAAGGGCAAAGTTTCAGACTTTTGGATGTTAATTTTTAATCAATTAAAGAAAGGAAACTTCGCTTGTCCGGCCTGCTTTATTTCACAATCATATGGCGAAACTTTTGAAGAAGTTGGGCGTTAATTTACACAGTCTGAGAAAATCCATGGCGCTCGCCCTTATTTGCAAATAAAAACTGAGATTCTCAGTCTTTGTTTCCAACGTCAAAGAACACTATTTTGGCACTAAATATGATCTTTTTTTCCAAGTTGAACCCACACTCATACCTAAGTGCACGTAATAGAATCTTACAACAATGTTTGCTACAGATATCACGATCTTAAATCACGGGAATTATCCAGAAGAGAACTGAGACGAGTGAATTGATCAATTTCATACAAAACTTTCGACGCACTTGGTTATCTTTCCTAAAATGTAGCCATTGGATGGACGTACGTGTAGGAAATCGGCAGGCTAAGAAAAGGCACATGTTTTTGCCTGAGATTAATGGAAGAAAGGGGTTGGTGATAAATTTTGTTCACTTTGTTTCATTAACCTGTTTCAAATATGATAGATATGTTTAATAGATACATAAATGGGCAGTTGAAGTTATTTCTCCAAATTTATGGTGTTAAAATAATAATATAACCATAATATATTTTAAAAAGCTCTCAGTTTCAATGAAAATGGTTTATATGAACAATCGTAGACCACCTTTTAAGATTCTAGCACAACGAAAAGTCACTTATCAAAGTAAATTAACTGGCAGGAACTGTTTTCAACTAAGTTGCAGAAAAAGTTATTTTATCGAGAGAAAAAATTTATTTCTAAATATTTTTATACCAAATTCAATAGCAAGTAGAGCCATTTCTATTCAGTACATAATGAGAAAATATTTTACAGTTTAATGTTGAGTAATATAGCCATTAATATAGGTAAATACAGCTTCAAAACCATTGAGAAAATTATTCCAATGAGATCCAATTGATACAAAGCAAGTACTTGTAATAATCAGTTACACTTAATCAGCAGAAATTTATCACTTCGGCCGTGATTTATTTAAGAGATTTGGGTGTGTAAGAGGGGTGATATAATTTGGTCACAATGTTCAGTCATTACTCCCTTATCTTCTTCACTCCACCGACTGTAAAAGACTTCACGGAAGAAATAATGCGGCGCCGTTTGGTCCGGCAGTTAATTATGACCACGCCAGTCACTCCTGTCTCACAAGATTCAATCACTAAACAAACTCTTTCATCTCCCTCACCATCCACTCCCCAGTCTCTCTCGACTCCTCTCGAATGCGCAGAAAAGCTTTACGCTCGGTTAAGTCTTGGGTCCACTAACATAAACTGGGTCTTGGGTCCACTGGGTCTTGGGATCTTGGGTCCACTTGGGTAACATTAACTCCTCGAATTCTTCCGCTTTACGCGCAGCATATTGCGAGACACCCAATAGATGCCGACAACACCAGTTCAATCGCCATCCCTCACTCGTCGCTCCGACAGCGGTCGACTGCCCTCGTCCCCACCCTTACCATTTCCTTTACCTCCGAACACATCTCACCCGTTCCAGGTCCATCGCCCTGATTATCATTTCCATAGGCCATGGACTCCCTTTTTACAAGTTGCTTTGTTTGTATCCCACTTTTTATGCCTTCGTTGAAATTATTCCACGCCGGATATGTAAAGCCAGACTTTGCATCCTCTTCTTGCAACCACCTACCGACTTGAACCATTCACCATACCCAAACCGATACTACCCGAGCAGATGATACGTTATTCGATTCGACAACAAAATGCGTGGTTAAGAATGGTAAACTTTTAGGAAATGGGGAGTTATTTTTCCAAAATTTATTCCAGCACTCACATTGGTGCGTAATGAGCTTAGTCTGCTACGTTTCACGGGTCGTGCATCGTGTCACATTAAAAACACCATCACTCCATCACTAATACTCCTAAAATAGAAAATTTACGACTCTTTTTTAAATTAAGGTAATTGTAAATTTTGGGGAAGTGGAACCCATGGCTATCGTCGCATAAATAATATATATGAAGTGGCACTCCTAGTGTGATTTTCATCACACTACTTTTGATAATACGCGGGAATCGCTACCTACCCAAAACTCATGGTAGAGGAGCTGAAATACACTATTCTTTGGAATTGTGTCATATCTGCTCATAGAGTGACCCAGTGCGGCACATCATTTTACAATTTCCACACCAAGAATTGTAGAGATTACATTGAGGTTAAATCAGTAAGTATGAGTCAAGTAACATCTTAACACGCCATAATAGTGTGGTAGATGCAATTTGGTTATTATGAGTGAAATCAGTATAGGTTCCTCTTTCCCCAGATTATATTGTCACTGGGGCAAGTGGAACCCATTAGGTTCCACTTCCCCCATCAAGTAAGTAATCAAATAATCTGTTCCAGAAATGGTGCGTACGTACGTTTGGAAAACTCAACCTCCATCCTACTACAAGGACGATTTTAAGATTGCTGTGAACTGTGTTAAAAGTGGACAATCATTATATAGGGCTGCAAAAACGTACAAAATCCCTGAATCAACATTGTTTAAACATGTCAAAGGACAAAGAAGTGTTGAAAGTGTGACTATGGAAAGACCTTCTGCTATCCCTTATGAAGAAGAGAAGATAATTGTTGACGGTATCAAAACTATGGAGAAGTGGGGTTTTGGTCTCTCAAAAAGAGAAGTATTAGACACTATAGGACGCTATGTAAATGAAAGTAACATTGCGACTCCCTTCAAGAATGGAGTACCAGGTGACGATTACTTCAGCAGGTTTATGAAAATATTTAATCTGAGCCAGAAGAAACCTCAAAGTGTAGAAGTAGCTAGAAAAAGAAGTCTTGACCCTTTTGTCATTTCAACCTATTCTAAACTCCTGAAAGAAGTCAGCGATGGTGTTCCTCCATCACAGATTTATAACACTGACGAAACCAGTTTTTGTTTGGACCAAACGAATGATATTTCTTTGCTATATAATAAATGAACAGGCCTTGGGTTACACTTGCCCCAATCATCGGGGCACGTGTAAATGTAAAATGCTGGTGTAAATGCTGACTACGATTCATTTTCTGTGTTTCAGAAAGGAAACCATTGAAATATGTCTGCGTTATAATTCATTTGAAGTTAGAGCATATATTTTTTTAACCAGAATATAGAATGTTAATAAAATTGAATGTCAATTAAATGTACAGTAGCTAATGAAATGTCAACTATATAAATATGCGGTTCCACTTACCCCGGTGTACCTTACCCTATCAGATGCTGCAATTCGAATATTCAAGAACAGATAAGTCTTGATTCTCCTTGGTAATGCGGATTGGAACCGCCTAAGATACAATTAACCTCGGTTATGTCTGAGAATCAATTGCGATAAAATAAAACATATGCCGGAATTTCTGATTATCATTCTTACTAGCTGCTTTCTTCCTTATCTTTCCAATTTTGAGGGTGTTTGCAAAACCTTGTGCAGTAAAAAGCTGTTATTAATCGCTATTTAAATGTATTTTATGTGGTGGAATGTTACATACAAAAGTAAAATATCTGTAATAGGAAGGAGCGCAGACTTTTTCCAGGCGAAAAACAATTATTTCATATCATAAAATATCTATATTGCCGTTTAAAACGTGAAATTATAGTCATCATCATAATTGTGTTATTTTCAGGTTAACCGGTTTTTATTTTACTGAATCTATCAAATTTCTTTTCCACATAATTTTTCATCACAAAATTTGCAAAATTCATCAGCGGATTAGACGGGTGTTTTAGAGAGGGATCGTTTCTATTGAAAATGTATCGGAATTTTACGCCCGGCCATCAAGGGCACAGGGAAAGAGGACCACGAAATGGCCTCCGTTTCTCCTCCTACCCCGTTATCCTCTGGGATTTCTTACCAGAGCGTATCTCCCCGTTCTCTCACATTGCCAATTACAACCCTCGATAGAAGGATATAAACACAGTAGTTCGGGGGATGACAATTCCTTATTACCCTTGATGGAATTCTCTCGCATTTTGCTAATTGAGAATAGATTTTCGTTTCGTCGAAGTAGGAGAGCTGTGAGACGCATAGCCCATACCATTGAAAATGATAGGGCATAATGGGAACATTGGTCGCGCGGGTTCCTCATTCACCGCTTCTTCTGCCGTTGTTTTTGAGACTGCAGAGTGCATTTTTACTTTGGGTAGAGCGTCTTCAGACGTTCCACGAGAGCGTGATAAAACAACGATATACTCACCCCCTGATATGCATCAATCTTCTGCTACCTGAAACACCCGTACTCTCCCATAAACATGCTCGATGACTTAAACAATCAAATGAGGAGTCTTTCTTAATTATTTATCTTTGCCCTGTAATATCGTCCTTGGCTGAAGGGGTAAGGTAGTTGGATGGATGTGGGATGGAAGAACTATTTGTCATCACTACGAACACCATCCCAAGGGCTTCTAAACTAGGGCGTACGATGTGTTTCTGAAAAAATGAAGGGTGCCTTTGTCCTTCGAGGGTGCCTTTCACAGAATGCTGTGATGCGCTTCTAGCTGATTTCCTTCCTCAACAATATATATGAGAAGAAATTATTTAAAATTTTATGTAGTATCTTGCTCCTTTTGTGCTATGATATATTACCCCTTGAAACATTAACAAGAATAATTAAAGGAAACAAGTATAAACTTTGGTAATGAAAATAATGGTATAAATCACAAATTTATGAAAAAATACTTGGAAGAAAGAGTCGTCTTTTAATAATAATGTCGTCTTTATTTATTGAGCGATATTAGGCCTGTATAGTCCTCTCTTCCATATAACTCATTTCACAAACACCCATGTCCTGGGCAGATAATTTTCTACCCAGGCGGGACTCGAACCCGCGACCCTCGGGTTAGCAGGCGGGGACTTTACCCCGCCGCCACCGGGGCCGACCGAAGAGTAAGGTCTTATGATAAATAGAGAGAACACAGGCCGGCTACAGCGAGAAAATACACCCACTCCCCAATTAACGCTGTTCCGATTAGCGCTGTTCCGCATTAGCGCTGAAAATATTTTATGACCCTGTGTCACTATAACGCTCTGGTTCCGCATTAACTCTCTTGAAAATCCCGCGATGCGCAGCGATCGCTTCGTCCCGTGCGCCCGTTGCCTGTCAGAACTGTGTTCTCATGTGTTCTGCTACGCCTTTTTTTTTACTGAAAGAGACAATCTGTGAAAAAAAATTCATTACTGAATATTCTGAATAATACAGTGAATAGAAGGAAGAAAAACAATTTCATCAAGGCTTTCGTCCACCTTACGTCCACTTTACCTCGTAATATAATTTATTGATGAATGAACCTTTCAACTGTGTTCTGAGTATGTTCACGAGTTTTTTGGTTGTGTGTTTATACATTTCTAATTATGTTTTTTCCCCGTAAAAATAAGGCAATGAATGATATTAGGCTGCCGGAGAAGAATATTAGGAAAACAATATCACTTGGCATCAAGTTAAAAGCCTTGCGATGTCTTGATGCTGGACAGCGGCAACATGAAATTTGCAAGAAATTATCTCTCGCTGGTTCCACTGTAAGGACTATCATAAAGAATGCGGATAAAATCAAGAAGTATGGAAAAACTTAACAGACAGTATTAAATGTATAGATAGAAGATTTAGTTGAGAAGCTTATACCTATAAGTCTGTTGGCGATTCAAGCAAAAGCTAAGCGTTTGTACGATGAATTGCCCAAAGCCAGTTCCAGTGTAGAAAAATTTACTGCCAGCCGTGGGTGGTTTAATTGCTTCAAAGCCTGGTATAAGTTGCATAATATATCTGTTCGTGGAGAGTCAGCTAGAGCGGATGAAAGCGCAGCAGCCGCATTTATCGTTGAATTAGCGGCCATGATAGAAAAGAAAGGATATATTATAATAAAGGATATTCACCTCATCAGATTTTCAATGCCGATGAGACTGGATTGTTCTGGAAAAGGATGCATCCAGAACATATATTTATGTTGAGGAAAAATCAATGCCAGGGTTCAAAGTTTCAAAGCATAGACTTACATTATTGCTCGGTGGAAATGCTGCTGGGGATTTTAAGCTTAAACCAATGATTGTTTATCATTCGGAAAACCCTAGGGCTCTTCAAGGTTGCCATAAGCAAAGCTTACCTGTCCTATGGGAAGCAAATAAGAAGGCTTGGGTAACCACTGTCGTCTTTGAAAAGTGGTTCACAACCTATTTCTGCCCAGCTGTACGAGAGTACTGCACCAAAAAAAAATTTGACTTCAAAGCACTGTTGGTATTAGATAACGCTCCTGGGCATCCAAGAACTCTGAGTGATTTATGTTCGGAGGCAAAGGTTTTTTACTTACCTCCGAACACTACATAGATTCTACTGCCAATGGACCAGGGCGTGATTTCAACGTTCAAGGCATACCATTTAAGAGAGACTTTCAACCAAGCTGTAAGGGCAACTGAGGGTGAAGCCGGCATGAGCTTGATGGAATTTTGGCGCTGTTATAATATCCGACAGGCCATTGAAAACATATCAAAATCTTGGGGTGAGGTCTCCGAAAAAACTATGTAAGCAGTTTGGAAAAATGTTTGGGACGACTGTGCGATTAACTTCCTTGGTTTTGATATATCTGAGGACGTAATTAATGAAACACTTAACCTAGCGCACATCATCGGTTTAGACGAAGGGGAGACTGAAGACATTCAGGACCTTATTTAGGCTAATAAAGAAGAATTAACTGATGTAGAACTATCAGAAATGTAACAGCATTGGAAAATAGAAGACCGAAGCGAAGATGTGTGTGATGACGAAGAAATCAGCGACAAAAATAAAGTTTTAACTACATCAAATATTAGTGAAATCTTAAATCTCGTCGACTGTGCATTCACTCTCATAAAAGTAAGTGATCCTGATTTCGAAAGAAGCTCTCTAGTTGCTAGAAGTTTAAAGGATTCTGTGAGTTGTGACAAGGAATTATTACTAGAAAGAAACAAAAAGAAAAAACAACTCTCTTGAGACAGTAATTTCTGTAACACTCAAAGCAAATCCTCCACCACAACCCAAGACAGCAGCAGCAATGATCGTTCTGACGACGTAGAGGTGGATCAACTGCAAGAACCGGAAGAACTTTTGTTAACGTGACAATGGCGGTGATGCGCCTTCAGCTGTTCCTTGTGTTTCATTTTCTGCACTTTATTTATAGTTCTATCCGTGATTAATTATTTTTCCTTCAAGTTTGTTTTTTTACAGCATTTAAAGAAACCATTGGATTGTTGTATCGCAATTTTAAGTTATTACGTATTGTTTTAGTGCGCATAAGAGGGAATGCGGAATATCTTCTTTAGTTTGAGGCAAAGCCAAAAGTTATGTTTCATTAATTATTTATCCATTTTTACCTGTAAAATTTTAAACAAATGGAATAAAAACAACGTTTATTTAACTTTAAATCAATTTTAAAACGATTTCGACCGCAGTTTTTTTATTTTCACAGTATATTTGACAAAATTTATACGGTGAAAGCAGCATCTCGGGGACGAATTAAGTTCCATAGCATTAGGCGTTATGGAACTTGATGATTCGAATAGCGCTGTTTCGATTAGCGCTTGCTTTTATGGAACAAATTAAGAGCGTTAATCGGGGAGTTGGTGTATTAAAAAGCTCTACTACGACAATCGAGAGTTCGAAAGGGATAGTATAGATTGGATAGATTTGTTCACCAATCTTTGGATTGAATATGTATTAATAACAAAATTGATAAGAAATACTGAGTTCCCTTCAAGTACAGTACTCCGTCTGTCAGATGAGACGTTAAGCCGTGGTCCCCTTGGTGCCTATCGTTAAGAGCAGGCTAATGCCGACGCCGCGTTTCTATCCACCCTTCCTCCCTTACCTATCCCCTCTGGCGCAAATCGCTTTAGTTGTTGGTCGCCTCCACAAAATCCAAACCAATCCAATATTGAGTGTCAATGCCGCTCCCTCTGAAATATCTCTTATTCCGCTACAATGCAGTATATGTGCATTATAGATTACAGATACATCAATAATATTCATGGATTCCTCCAAGACAGTCAACTTGTAGAAAAAAATTAGGATTATTCCGGGGAATTGAGGACGGTTGGCAGGCATAAACCCAGATTTCCGCTCTGCTCCTTTTTTTCCTTCATGAGACTTGGGAACGAAAATAAGCTGGGAATAGGGAAGGGGTATTCAATGGTGGGTTGGGTGTGATGGGAGTGGCGGGAGAGAAACGTAGGGGTGGGTTACCATCGAATGGGGGAGGGTTGACATACTATGCAAACAACTCAGCCAATCTCATCAATAAGCCCCCGGCGTTTCACAACATTTTGTATATCTTTTCCAAATACACGATACCGGCGGAATTCATTCTCTCTTATCGAGTGACTTGCCCTGTCTCCATGCCTCCCCAAGTGCCTCTTTCTCCACCTACAACTTCCATCTCCCAACGTCAGGATTTTCACGAAATTTGCTCAGTTTTCTGAAACACGCCCACGTTTACAATTTCCTTCTACCAGCCAACATACCACCCAATTCCTCAACCCCCTTTGGCAATTTATTCTCACGCTTCCACTTCCCTCCTCCTGTCTTGACGCACCAACACCACCTTGCCGGCGGCTCCATCTTGTGCGCCTCTTCTATTTTTTCCTTTTTTTGACCTTTTTTCTTTCTGTCGCCTCCAATACCCTTCCCTTACCTACCATCCCCGCTCAACAAAGCATTCATAATCCATCTTAACCCGTCCCCGTGTTTGGCGAACAAATACAGCCGCCGGATTGTTCCTCACCCTATATCTCTCTCCTGGAGAATGTTGAGGGAGGATGTCTTTCGGATGTTGACCAACACCTTCTCTCCCCATAAAATCCACTATAAAATCTTTAGCATCATAGAAATGATGTTAATTTCTATTTTCATCATTGACTCAAAGATTTTGTTTCAATTTCGTTCAAATTCGTTTAGTTTTTTTCATGGTGGCTTTCTAGCTCCGTGTAGATTTTGCACCAAATGTTTGCACTCTACTTCCTTCAAGTTGTAACTGCCATTCTTCATATTTGAAATGGAACATTTATGTCAAACTGTCATGAAGACTGTTGACTTTTTCCACAAATGCTTGCCCCCTTGGGACATCCATTAATCGAAAACTTGTTGAGCTGCGTTATTTTGAATTTTAAATGTAATATTTGTTGAAAACGTTAGCCTGCAACATTTGACCAACAATTCCTACTTCATGGCTATTTACAAATTTCACGATGAGTAAATTGTATACAAGATGTTCAGGGAAGTCATAAAAACGTTAACAGTAAATACATAAACCCTAAAAATGGCTTTTTGAGGAGGTATGTATTATTTGCAAACGTTTTTTATACGCAGCTAAGAAATATATTTTCTGCCATAGTCCCTATAAAACTGGCTCCCTTATATTAATTTCCACCAATATGCACTGTCCACATGAACTTCGCGATTTGCCTCTTTCTGTCTCGCCTGTTACTCCCCTACCTTGTACCCATCTGTTTTACTATTCGACTCTCTACCATTCTGGTAACATGGCCAAGTCAACGAAGTATTTATTTTCTTACATGAGAAATGCATGGAGTTGAGTGAAGTAGTAATCGAAGAGATAGACACAAACTAAAATTACACTTTACAATGGTTTGCTTCGAGAGTGTTACCAGATATTACTCATAATTAAACTAAATACATTTAACGTTAAACTGCCAAAATACGCATGGTTTTGTTTAAAATATGAATGAAAAAAATGAATAATTTAAAGGGAAAGTAATTGATGAATTTTCCCCACAAACAAGTCCCTAACAACGCATGCACACAGTCCCTAAAAGACCAAACTTTTAAGCGGTCATTGTCTCTCTGCAAGGAAAACAGACCACTTCTATTTCCCTCTTTTTAGATCATTCATATCGTTCTTGTTCATTACTTTTTCTCTATCGACTCTCCTTTTTTCCGAAGACGCACACCCCGAGATATTAACTGAATGTTGTGGAGAAAAAGAAGAAAATGACCATTCAGTACTTCTTTCGCTTGGCCATTCTCGATGAGCTTATCAATTGCACTAATGTACTTTGTATGTCACTGAAAAAAGAAAAGGAATCTTCGAGGGTTCAACTTTTCGCCTCTACCTATAACGCAAATTGAACGTGATGAGGTAACCGTTTCCAACGTTGCATATATCGACTAACGTTTTGAGCACTCCACACTGCGAGACAAACAACACTTCAAGCAAAATGATGAGCGTCTGACAAGTTCATGTATAGGTTACCAGTAAACCTCCCTCCAGGATCAAAATTAGCTAACACTAAGCTTCGTTCATGTCGGAAAACTGGTTGTGCCGTTCAAATACCCAGGTAAATGAAGGCAATCGGTGTATATCAAGATACCATGACATGTACTCTGAGGGCAATGGAACCTAAGGGAGACTCTCCTGTAATGGAATAAAACCAGAGTCCCTATGGTGGAATTTCAATGGCTCCGGCGACTCAAATATTTCCTCGACCAAAAATAATTGGGTTCAACAAGATGTATTCTTTGTGGGATTAAAAAAAATTCCTTACGATTTCGTAGTACGTTGTTAAATCAGCCGCCTAACAGTTAAAATTTCTCAAGAGCAATAATTACTGATATTTTGAGCATAATATTTGTTAATTTTATTTTTTAAACACGACCTTATAACATTTATGCTATGTACATGTGCACAACCTATAGATTAAGTAAAGTTTCCCAAGTTGAAATGTCATAGGCCGCGGTTATATCGAACGGAAAACGCCTGTAGTCCTCTAAGAGAACATGTACTGAGTTCAAATTCCTGTTTTTTCTCCTTCTTAGTTCGCCACTGTTATTGTTCACACTTTGTGCTATGAATGTTTGAGAGACAGAAACCTGGATGAAGTATTTTAACCCGAATGAGGAATGAGATATACTTTTATCGATTACCATTTCGTCATAGTCATCCGTGTTGATGCCTAAGGACTTAGACCTTTATAGATGTTCATCGGGAGGTTATGTGTGACGGGTGATGTAATTACTATGCAGTCTCCGTTCACTTTAAGTAAGGTGATGGTCAGAAGCAAAGCGTTGGAAAGGCTTGTCATAATGCCTTTAATTTAACACAAGAAGTACTGGAAGGGCCATTTAGAATCCTTTTCATTTTTGACAATACATTACTGCCAATTAATTCGTCCCAGCTCTTTTACATAACTTGACTTTTATTTTGATTAGGAAATTAAAATGTGATAATGAGAATGTTATAGCAGTAATTGTTTCAATGTGGAATACATTCAGACAATTATAACCATAGGGGTCATTTTTACCCCGGGCTATTTCTTCCTAGCTTTATCGGAGTTTTGCCATTGTTAAAGATAGCTTTATTGTCCATCGTTAAAATATTTTTTTAGAGTTTTGGGGAGTTTTTGATAAACGAGTATAATAGTTTATAAGCTCCCAAAAAATACTATTTTCCATTACACGTACGTATAGTCATTATAAAAAGTTTAAATTGGGCCTGATTCGACTTTGGTAGTATACGCTTAGTATTTACTCTAAAAATATAGGTAAATTCAGACCACCATACTTCAATTTCCTGAGAACTGGTATTATATTTAAATGCAAGTAAAAAATAAATGAACTTTGTGACACTCACTTTGTGAAGGTCGATTTCAATGGTTATCTTTTAATTATAACTTCTATTGAATTAATTTTAGTAATTGGAATCGTCTGAAGGCACGGAAAGCCGAGATCAATACAAGAGAGGTCATTACCTTCAGTAACATATTAGTGTCTAACCATTTTTAGTCTCATTTATGAATATTTCGTTCCTCAACACCGTTCTTTATGTGTATCTGGCTCGGAATACAATGAAGTATTCACTAAATAGGGAACTACGACTTCATGTAAGTACTGCTTCTAATTTCGTGCATAATTTTCTCCGGGCTATTCATGTAAATCCAAAAATATTTAGTCCACATTTTATTATGCTGCAACTGACAAAGGTCGATGTCCTCGAAAAGGTGAGGTGGCTACATCGAGCAAGCACCTGCACTATCTGCATATGTGTACCAGATAGTCACTACTCATTACAAAAAACGGAATGTGTTGGCCACTCAAAATTTCAGCACTTCCCCTTTGCAGCTGCTCTAAAAGAGGAGACCACTCAACAAAGATATCAGAGGCTAGAATCTGGGATGATAATGGAAAATCGCGAAGTTGCGAATCAATGTTGCACCACATAGAAAGTATGTTGACGCTATGAGCTAGGGGGGAAGAAAACTGGTCATTTTCATTAGATGAAGTAATTTTTCTTCTTGATACGGGATAATAATAAAACTGAGGGTCTATTACCTACAAATTGCTTTGGTCAAAGGACCGGGAAATAGTTTTCTTCGGGTGTACAACGTTCCGAATTAGTGTCGGCAGTATTATGTGTTATATAAGCTTTGATATTGATCAATAAGATCTCAGCGATTACCAATCTGTGCATTAGATTCTGAGATGTGAAACAATTTCATTTAAAATTGTCTATCCTGCAAGAAACCTGGCGTGTATGTCTCGAAATATGGGCATTTGTCTCAGACGAAGACCCATTGACATAAAATGGCCATCAGTGGAGCTAAGACAGCAGCACTGTAGCACAAAATACGTTGCTGCTTAGGACAGACCAGCTGAAATGAGTACTATCTATGGATAAAAATACACAATTGTGAAAAAACAACTGTTAAGAGAAAATATCTTAACAAACGTGTTATGTAGGCCTATAATTTTCATGTGAGGAGTGTAAGAAAAACTGAGAGGAAAATATTTGTAAAGAAAATCAGTATTTGCTCTCATTCGCTAAGTGTTGGAATAAATGAGCATAAAAATACTTGGTAGGTGTATTTTTATATTCATAGGTGTGTGAAAAATATCAAAATTATATCTCAAAAACTGTATCTTAAATTCTAACCTGGCCATGTATGGAAGAGGCAAACCATAGTGTATCACTGTCAACTAATATCCTTCTTAAAAAATGCATCGATGAACAAAGATATTTTCAAAACAATTTCATTATTTTGTACGCGGGAAAAATCAAACAAGGATTTTTTTGTGGGAGATAATTTGTTTCGGATGCTACCATAGTCTATGGCGTTGAAGAACATACTGCCTCACGCTTTAAGTTTCACGATTAAGATGCCGAAGAGTAACAACCGTATGAGAAGAAATCGCTATCATTATTATTATTTTCCTTAAGATCCCCCTCGGTCAATAATTAGTTCTGTTTTCATTCCGCAATTTCTCCGTCAGAGTACTCTGTGGTACTATTTCTTGCTCGATGAATATTTCCATTATTTAGTTCACTGTTTTGTTCGCAATACATACACTCCAAGTATTAAGTAAATTTTTTATTAAGTAAAAATTAAGTCAGCTTTGGACATCGTTTTTGCAGAAATGGGAGTGCAATGTTGTCTCTATGAACAGAGTCCGTCATCCGGGTATACTGTCGCGGCGGTTGACTTGAAGTAACAACGGTCTCGACCCCTGTCCTGGTGATTTCCTTAGGTGAATTCGATAGGCGTTGCAATCTGAGCGGTATATGTAGGAGCTGCTGGGCAATGTTTCCCCACCCTTGATTCATATTTTTCGGTGGTTTTATCGCTCTTTTCCAAGTTGAGGGCAGGATATATCCATCTTCTCTATACGTTCAATGGTATCAGGCTCAACTATGTGGAAGTTGATATTCACAAATGAAAAAACGACTTCGTTTCCTTCCACTGATTTATTTTTTTGGTACGACATGTTTCGACAAATAGAGGTCATTTTCAAGTACAAAAAATTTTAAAATTCAAGCAAATATATACCTGGAAGGGTCTTGGGGGAGGTTGGAGAGGGGTGGAAGAATGGGTGCTAGGAGGGGGGGAAGGGGAAACCCGGAGAGAGGTGAGGGGTGACGGTTATGGTGAGAATTAGGGAAGTTAGGGAGAAAATTAGGGCTCTTCTCTGTTGAAGTATGTAGGGTTCTTCATGATTTCGGTACATTCCCTTATCAGTCAAAGGAAATAGCGCTTCTCTTTCGCCAACAATTCAACTTCATGAAAGCTTTGATGACTGCGATATCACAATGGGACGGTCTAATCTCCGACGACAGGTCCTTCATTGGTCGTTCTTCATTTATGGTAAGATTAGGCTCCCAGAGACAGGAGGAGGTAACCGAGTGTCAGATCACATTAAGCATGCTAACCTCACTAAAGGATACGTCGTGAATTAAGCGCTCAGTTCTTTTTCACTGTATTGCCGATTGATAATGTGATGCTATTTGGAGAGGTGTTTAAATGAAATGTCGCATCCACTTGATAGACGATGAACTTTAAACACCATGGAACCATTCATAGGCAGACGCTTATTAATTAATCAAACTTATTTCATAGAGAGATTAGGTGCCCACGTTTTTTATAGCTAAAAATAGGATAACAGAATTATGTTAGAAAATTGTTGGTTTTACTCCACGCCGCTGCATTCTAATTATTTTTAGATTCATTATAGCTCAACGGTATGATAAGATTGGGTAAATTTGATAACCAGGGTACTAACCATCAATCCCCAGGGCCTTTATTAAAATTCCAGCTGTGAGAGACAATTTCCCTTTTGGATTCAGATAATCGCTATACCCCGCCACGTAACACAAACTTAAGATATATTATAAACCCTCTTCATCTAAATACCATGGCCAATTTCAGCCGTCGTAAAGATGACTGGTGACTAAAAACTAAATTAATTCTTCATATTAACTGTGTAGATAATTGAGTACACAATTCAATAATTTTTCCAGAACATCAAATAAAACTTTTGTGGTCCCACTCCACTTAATTACATCAGTCTGTACGGTTAAATGACATTCAGGTTGTTATCGAAATGACGCAAGAATTTTATTTGAAGATATTTATCTTAATAAAAACACTTTTCTGATTTGGATATGCGACGCAGAGTTCAAAATTTAAGCAACAATCAGATTAAAATACATTTCTTTATCTCGTCATGACAACTTGGTATTTCATAGTCACTATATAAGAAGCACTTTTTCGTAATAACTAGCGAATGTGAGAAAATTTTTACATATTAAATCGAATTATTTCGAAATATGGTTTTTATGCCAAAAGGTTTGGGGTTAATATTGTATTAAATTACCAAGAAACCATGCAAGATACAAGCAATTATTTTTTACATTTATCAGTTCGTAATACTAATTATAACGCGTAAGGAATATTTGACGCAAATATGTATTCAAACAAAAATCGCTCCAACCGCTATAAAGAAAAATTGCTCGATTTGCAAGAGGTGTAATTATGAGTCAGCTGGAATATTGGAGGGAAACCAGTCATCGAAATTATCTTGCATTTGACGAATACATAGTCTCAGGCGACAGACGAGTTACTGCCCTAGAAGTGGAATCTACTTAGCCCCAGACTAGAGATCGGGTTTCCATTTAAAATCTCACTACCACTGCAGTCACTGGTACCAGGAAATTTTGGATGAAAATTCACGTATTTCCTCGAAACAATACTGAAGTCAATACATTTTACCACTCCACGATGCATCAGAATCAATGTATTCTACCAAGATTTCCATTTGGATCATACTGTTGGGAAAATATGATCATACAATTTTTGTCTCAACTCTGTAGACCAAGAGTTTGGAGTAAATTTGGAATATAAGCCCCACGGCCATTTGATACCATTATCTCCCTCAAATTTGAACTTTGTCTGAATGATATTTTTCAAATATTTTCTTTCGCCAAAATTAACGTCGTCTGAGTTATGGTATCATATAATATTCTTTTACATACTTTATTTAAACTTATTGCGTATCAGCATAGAAAATTGATTGTTCTAGCCACCGAACAAAACTAATCTATTAAGTTAAGTGAATGAATCAAATTCTTATGTTTATAGAGAACTAGCCTACATTTTTCTCACCTTCTCTACTCTCACATTAGTGCTGAAATAAAAAGTGAAATTATATTTGTGAACAGAGGTGGCTTGTAAGTTTGTGAAGTGTGAGTGGCTTAGAACCGAAAAGTTTCCCAGAAGTCTGATTGGACTGATTGAATGGTACGGGAGTTAGAAAGTTCGGCCAGGGTGTTGAGAGCTTTTGAAGGTCCCAGCGGCTCGCCACATGTGCAAAGTTGCTTTAATCAGTTGGTTAAAAGGGGCAGATTGGTGTTATCTGGGTTTGGAGTATCCCTGGAAATGTCTAGACGCTGGGCAGCTCGAAAGAGCGATGCAGATTGGAAGTGAGACGACAACCGCAAAAGGTTCTGTGAAAGGGAGTCGAGAGTGAGGGGTGTATCGGTAGAAAGGGCAGCAAAAGGTAGTGTAAAGCGGTATTGATGGGGAATGAGATTGCGGGAGAGACAGGCAAATATCGGAAGTTGGAGAAACATCTGGGCGGGATATACAAAAGGAATATGAGATTTTTGCACGCTCCCCGGAGAGTTCTGTGAGGAAAATATTCCGAGGGAAACATTTTTGAAGGTTTAACATTTCCTCAGAAATGAAAAAGAAGCCGGAAGTAAATTCTCTGCTGAAATACCTCTCAAAAGGCCATCGGTTTGATTAGCCGGCTGGCCAAAATGTTTGCCTGATATGATAGGGCCCTGTTGCTTGCACCGTTCTTGCGTGGTGAAAAAATCTATGATATTTTAGGAAGATTTCCTAGGATTTTTAGGCAGAGTTTGTAACACAATACGTAATAATACACTAATATTATATCTCAGGTACAAGTGAGACACAAGTACGATAATTTCGCTTAGTGATCTTTCGCATGTGAATTATCTTTGCGTTTGGCACTAATTTTCCAACTTGAGATAATTGAAGACGTTTCTGAAATATGTATACATCTACATTAATACTACTATATTTCCAATCAATTACTCACTTCAAATCAGCATGCATTTTTCGTATTTTAAATGCATTATTCATGTATATTTTTATTTATTGAAATTAATATTAATCCGTATTCCTAGAAGAAAACATTAAAAACAAACAGAATTATCTGTTCCAATATTTTCAGAGTCACTTGACTTAAATTTTCTAAATTAGGTAGATATTCTTGGTTCAATGAGACCACTTTTTCATTATTTCCTACAGAAAGCAAGGAAAAAACAGAGCAAATTATTATTACTGTGGATATCTCGGTTTTTATATCAACAGTTTTTGACTTCATGCCCTCTGCAATTATCTTAATGGTTGAAGCTAAGCTGGGCGCGCGTTCTGCTACGCCCGGAGAAAGTGACACGAGTAATATTTATGGACTAGTTTAGTTTTAGTGGCATAAGATTACCTTTTGGAGGTGTCATTCCACATTGAACTGAATAAGTATAGATTAATCAATCACAACATATCTCACCTTGAAAATTTGTGACATATTCGGAGTTATTAAAGGTCGAGGGGGCTGTGCACCACGGCGGAAATCGCTTCCGCAGACGTCTAAGCGCTTTTTAAGACTTTTTGCTCTAATAAATGCAAATCTGTTTAATCTGGCCTGTGGAAGAAGGATTAGTTTTGATAGTTATTGTTTTAACTTTTTATTTTTGCTTTTTAAAAAAATATTTAGACCTCGGGAGAAAAATTCTTTAGACCGTCATGACGCGTTTGATGTTATTTCTTAACAATATTTGCACTTACACTCATTAGGAATCTTGTGTAGAATCGTAAAAATGTTTCAATGTGTGTTTTATAGCCTAAAAGTGAAATATGCTGTGATTCGACATTTGGGTCTGAGAATGGGGGAAGGCGAAGACATCTCTTAGACCGCGGGAGAGGCCAGAAGTAAGAGGTCGTTTTCGGCCGAAATATAAAGCTAACTTT
This sequence comes from Ceriagrion tenellum, assembly GCA_963169105.1. Taxonomy (NCBI): domain Eukaryota; kingdom Metazoa; phylum Arthropoda; class Insecta; order Odonata; family Coenagrionidae; genus Ceriagrion; species Ceriagrion tenellum. Next base: position 310,235 of record OY720636.1, read on the forward strand.
AATTTCAGATGACCTGAGCAATGCTTTCTCGGTGTCAAAGATTGATGTCAGGAAGAATAAACTTGAATATGGTTTTCATTAACCACATTTATTCGCTCTACTTTTTACTTTTGTACAAAACAGGCCATGTTGCTCCAAAGAGTGTTTCACGTCACACTTAACGCCGAGTAGCTCGTTAAAGTTCTGGACGTATATCTTGAATTCACTACGAAAGCAAGCCACCCGATTTGACTTCATTGGGCTCACGTAATGCATTTAAGGAAAGCGTAATATTCTTTTACAGTTACATGAAATTACATTGGATATTTAGGAAGGCGACCGACAACTAAGGCCATTTGCGCCATAGGGGATGGGAAAAGGGGGAAGGGTGGATAGAAACCCGACGTTGGCATTAGCCTGCTCTTAACGAAAGGCGCCAAGGAGACCACGGTTTAGTGTCTTATCCGACAGACGGAGTACTGTACTTGAAGTTCCCTCCGCAAGACACTCAAGTAGGGATAGATTTTCTTTGAAAAACATCCTACTCTGCAGGGATTTGAACCCTGGCCGCCCGTGTGGTAGGCGAGTACTCCAGTCACCACACCAACCCGATCCCCATTTCATGAAATGTTGCGAGATTTTTCATATCATTTAACTGTTTTCCAACGCTCCGAATTTTCAAGTGGCAGTTTAGTCATGATCTTTAATAATTTAGGATGATACTGAGAGATGACCATTTGCAGGGTAGCCTCCTCATTTATTTTTATACCCATGCGTAAGTAATACTCCGACAAAAATGCATCGCGTATCTTCCCCTGTGAAAGTGATAAAATACTAAAAATCATCTTTTTCATGTAGCGACTAAGCAGTGATTAGATATTTTCCCTATGGTCATTTGTATACTCCTCATAAATCCGCAGAGTAGTCAATGGAGTGCAAATTAGGAATGTGCACCATCAAAGATTATACGATTGCTACGTTCCTAAAGAATCTATTCCTCTTCAAATGTGTCGTAATATTATTGCTTCAATGGAAGTTAAAGTTGTGAGTGCTCCCACATGAAGATATTAACAGACTTTTTACAGGATCATAAATTTCATCTTTTAGTGGAAATGTATTTTAACGGATGTTGAAAAGGGACACTATAATGCTTTTTGAACGAGTGGAAAAGGTTAAAATGCATGCGTAATTCTCTCAATTTGAGTTATGTGTGCACATTATCACAGCAATTGATCATCGAGAAATATGCTGGAATTTACATAAAGAATGTGGATGTTAATTAGCTTTATAATCAATCCATCCCCCTCCATTCTCGATTTCCTGACTAAGTCTCCGTGACATGGAGTTGTCCACATTTTGGTATCATCTTACTGGGTTCATTTTCCATTCTTCCTCCACGATTTTCCTCATTGCATCTTAATTTGGGGTTGTTTCGTTTGAGGGGATCGAAAAACGTTTGTTTCTCGCATTTTTCTCACTCTGCGATCCGAGCATCCCGCTCCATCTATGTTACATGATTTGTTTTGAACCATCTCCTAGATTTTTAACATTTGTGAACTCGTAAGTATTCCTAGTTGCGGGCGATAAATGAATATTGATATACATTTGATTAAACATAGTTCTTATTATAGCGGACATGAATTTAATGCATTTCGTTTGATAGTAGTAAGAAATAGTTTTTTTTACTTTTAAACACCAAATAAAAGATCAGTGGGTGAAAGTTGAAGGCGCAACACCTCTTCGGGTAATTTTTCGACTAATGTTTTTGCCTTTTACAAAGCTACTATCCGATTCCTCCGCCTGGGAGAAAAATGAAGCGTACTTAAAGGCTAATAAGATCTTTCTTTCCTCCAAGAACTTTTGGAGAGGCCGCTAAAACTTTGAACAATATCTCGGCTTGCGCTGTCCGCTCTGCTTGTTCGTCTATCGACGCTCGTCTCAATGAAGTAGTCATCAGTAAACCTTGGCCAAGTTCCGGGTGGTGATGGTCGGGGTGGTTTGTTGTTGTGAATAACGCACAGGTTTCAAATACTTGCTGCACCAGAAAGAAAAGGCTCGTCGCGCTTCGAAAAAATCGGAAGCCCCCGTCGAATACTTTTAAGGCCGTAAGAGAAGTCAAATACCACTTCTTTCCTGTGAGTTAAACGCCTGGCGTCCGAAACATTATCTATGGCAGAAAAGGTATCGCCCGCAACACAAGGGGAAAGTGAGCTCTTATTAAAGGCATACTATTTCCCAAATCAATATAATGCGCCCTTCATGCATTCCGATTTTGAATGGATTAGTATTGGTGGAGCTTTGTATCGACACGGGGAAACCTCTAGGGATCCTCAAGAGTCCTCCAAGATTGCTCGTTGCTTTAACTCAGATTTAAGGTAGCTGGCCTCCAAACCCATGCATGATGGGAACTAATGGCGTTTGATTGGAATGATCTGGGCTGATGAGGTGAAATTTGAGAACTACTTCTTTCTGTTTGTATTCCCGAGAGAGTAGTATGCTTTTTCCTATCCTTTAGTTATTTTAAACGTTCGTAGACAATACCACAACTAAAAGTAACTTAGTTCACAGTAACGCATACGGACGCAAAAAAATTCACCAAAAGGATACGAAACATCATCTTAAAGTCGCCTTGACACAAGAAAGCTCAGTAGTTGTTACTGGGTTGCAAACCTGAATCGCAATCATGTTTCTTCATAATAACTTTGTTCGAGTACGCTCATGATCTCGAAAACGTGATCGTCATCAAGAAAGATCGAGTGCTACATAGCAGTGGGGTGCGCTCCCAGGACCTTGCGCATTGCCCTACCAATGCGGCTTGCCTTTTGGATGACAACAATTACCATAAGAAGAAAAGAACCGTGATTCCACCCCTGGTCGAGACCTTTTTGAGTTTTTCATTCAATTTCTGGACAAGTAAAATTATTTTTATTCGGCAAATTTTATCTCTTTTGTATTTAAAAAAATTCATATTATCAGCTAGTCATTGCAGCTATACATTACATTCATTCATATCGCCAATATGGGGAAAATTATATAAAAACTCATTTTGATTCATTAAAAATCGAACACGGACCACTCTTTAGCTATCCAAATACATCTTACAGCTACAACATTAACGTTTCCTATTAATTTATTTCATTAATGATATTCTATTCAAAACTGAAGTCTTTTAAACGGCTTTTTGTTAATTTCATATGAGCGGCGAATTTATAGCTAAGCATATAAGATATTATGCAATCATCCATATGTTATCCATAACTACACCTAATTTGGGTAAACTTTTCTGAATGTTTATTCGTATATCCTGCATTTACTAGATAAATCTTAACAGTGGACAGCTCGTCATCAAGCTTCCTGTGTTAAGATGAAAGAAATATCGGGAAAATATGCCTAGTTTTTTTCGGTAATTTTCGGTATCGAAAAATTATTCGGTATCGATGCGAGCACATTTATTTTTATTTAGTGAAATTATATACATTTACGTATGTTTTCATAGTTTAATCCCATTCTGACGAACTAAGGACGGATTTATATTGGGACAAGAACGATTCATTAATAAATATCCGTTTTGAATTTAATAAATATCCGTTAAAGGAACTTCGTCAGTCTACAAATGGAAAATCATGAAAAATTACATCACGTAGGCTATACTTATTTCAATTAAATCTTTTTTGTATCGACATTTGGTGCGGATAAATCTCGATTTATATCATTTCGGTGAAACAGATGCAGTACGCGTCATTCAAAAAGATCCACGGAAAGTCGACCACAATAAATATCCCTTGGTGGTAGAAGATGAAGATTTTAGCATATAGTATACTGAATTGGGTGGGATAGTGAATATTTTTTATAATCAGTCTTTGTGTATAATTGATATCATTCGGCGTAAGAACCATGCTGAAACAAACACAGCGATGCACCGCGACTGAATGTGCGAAATATGAGACGAAAGCGCAAAAATAAGGCGACTGATGACTAAGTTCTAGACTCCGACAAATGTGAGCTGCAAGGCGGATTTCAAATATTTGCGGTAGACGATGTTTTCCTCAGTGATGCCAGTCTTTGGAGTGTGTACTGCTCCTAGAAGTTCCCAAAAATGCCGCATTTTGGCGCGCGAAAAATTTTGCGTTAATTTCTTCCGCCACTGTACATTGATGAGTGCCGGCAATGCGATTTGAACGACATGCAAAGTTTAAAAAAATTCAATAGAGGATATTGGTACATTTTGACAGTGATAGACTTGTTTTCTAGGTACGCATGGGCAAGAGCTATACGGAGTAAACGAGCGGATGAAATAGTCAACGCTTTCAAGGATATATTTCGCGAGAGAAAGCCGTTGAAAATTCAGAGCTATAAGGGAAGTGAATTTGTCAATGCCAAATTTAGAGATTTTCTCTCACGTCGTGGAGTGAAATTTTACACCACAAATAATCCGGACATAAAATTCGGCCTCGTGGAACGATTTAATCGCACTATAAAAACGAAAATGTATAAGAATTTGACAGAATACGCCACTTACAATTACGTCGATGTGCTTCCAAAACTCGTGAGTAGGTATAACAATAGCGTTCATTCGAGTATAGGCATCGCACCCTCCAAGGTGAACGCAAAGAATGCGTTTGCGATCGCCAGCCGGAGAAAAAATGTTGTGAAAAAGTATACAAAATTTAAAATCGATGATCACGTGAGGATTAGCAAAGAGCGGCTTCCGTTTGCTAAAGATTATCTTGTCAATTACACCAGAGAATATTTAGAGTGGTAGACATAGATAGTACAAGAGAAATACCAACTTACAAGTTGCAGGATATGAATGGTGAGAATATAAGCGGAAGTTTTTACGCGCAAGAGTTAGTTAAGGTAAACGCTTCCGCAGAGACGGAATACAGGATCGAGAAGATTGTGAGGCGTAGAGGACGCGGTCACAATCTCGAATATTTCATAAATTGGGAAGGATACCCGCAATCATTTAACTCATGGGTTGCGGCTTCTTCCGTGCGTAAATTATGAACGAGTTTTACTTGACGTTACCAAGCGATAGCTCTCGCGATTTCTTTCCCCAAAACACAATAGGTCATTTTTGAACAAAACTGAGTCATCGTATCGAATTAGAGAATGATGAGTGGCATGTAGACTTGGCGGAAAATTTGATTCCGGCAATAGATTTAGAAGATATAGCTCCTGCTCATCTTCAATCCATTTAATTGAATTAGAAGAGGGAGCTCCAACTCGCAAAGATGAAGGTAGTGTAGTAAAAAATATAGGTCCTGCTCATCCTCCAACTCATTTAGTTGGAGGAGAAGAGGGAGCTCCAACTTGCAAAGATAACAGGACTCGAAACGTGGATGGGTAGCTCGAGGGAAAGAAGGTGGACCCGATGGTCGAGTCAAAATTGCGATAGAAAAAGGTCTTTTCTTCGAGATTCCACAAGAAACATACGGAAGCTTATGTTTTGCCTTTGCTTCGACATTTACTGCTACCCCCTGCAGGATAAAGGATAAAATAGTAAACAATATCATTCGTTCTGTAGATGAATTAGCAATACGAGATGGTGAAGTAGGTGTAAACGAACGACTTTTACCAAACTCAGTCATAATAAGAGCAAAGGATGTCACATATTCACTACCACCAGGAGTCTATGACTCATTTGGAGACTTAATAAAAATATCTTTAGAGGGTTTTTCTAGTGCAGGACAAAAAAAGATAAGAGAGGAATGGGGATTATTATCGTTGTTCCTGATTCAGCTGACGGATGAAGTTGATGATGCAGACGTACAAAATATATTCGGCAATGATAAAGCAAATTTCTCAAAATCGAGTGGTAAACGAGGAAGGAGAAGTATAACTCCTGCTCCAAAAAACATTTACCTTTACACCAACGTAATTAAACCTCAATTCGTTGGCGATTCATTGAGCCGCGGTTTACGTATAATCAACACTAGCGTTGGAGGATATCGAGTATTCAATCCGATTTTCTATTACCCCGTCGAGAAGAACAGCATTGAAAGCGTTGAGATTTTAATGACCGATAAACTCGGTGATCTTACTCCATTTCAAAGTGGGATAAAATCTCCAATAGTGGTGTTACATTTTATAAAAAAGAAGTAATTTCGATTAGTTCGTCATTAAGCAACGAGATGGCTCCGGAAGCGGATCTTAAACAGCGGAGCGAAGAAGGTCGCGCCGAGAGATATTTTTTCATAATGACTGAGCATATGCTGAGTTCGTTGGATTTATTCCTACTTAACCCACCCATACCGAACAAAATTCTATCTAAACGCTTGGTGCCTTACAAACCCATATCTCCGTTGGACAATCGATCGGTCATCGAATTTTCAATTAAAGAATCTGGTGACTCGTACAGAGATTTAAATATATCGGGCGTCATACCTCAAGCTCAAAGTGAAGATTTGCAAGAAAAATTTAAGTGACTATACCGATGCAGATAATAATCAGCCAAGCGTCGTCAACAATATTCTACACTCACTATTCGAACAATGTGACGTTTATTTCAATGGGACTCTTGTCACACCTTCAGAGGATCATTATCACCATAGAAGTTATTTGGAAAACGTTCTAAACTATGGATCTGACGCTAGTGGAACGCACTTGGGTAATGTTGGTTGGAAATTGGACGCGGGGGATGATGTTAACAAGACCGATAGCAACAATGCCGGGTACATGAAACGAAAACATGGTTCAAGAATAGTGGCGAAGTGGAGTTGTATGGTAAATTACACGTGAACGTGTTTAATCAAACACAGCTACTACTCAATGGCGCAGACATTTATATTAAATTAATGATCTCCAAACCTTCTTTATATGTAATGGGTGTTGACGATGGGGTTTTGCGAATACTCAACGCAACGCTATACGTGCTGCATCATGATATTAATCCTTCGATATTAGTAGCACATACTTAATGTTAGAATGAGACAAAGCTAAATATCACTACAAGCGAACTGAATTGAAAACGTTCACTCTACCCTCAGGCGGTCGAACTTTAAGTATTGACAACGCAACTGTTGGAAGAATACCTAACACTGTAATATTTGTAAAAGTCAATAACGATTCGTACGCCGGTGATGTGAATAAGAATTCATTTGCCCTTTCTCACTACTCACTCGAGAATTTCGCTCTTTGTGAACGGAGTTCAGATTCCTTTCGAGGGACTGGAATGTAATTTCAGCGGTAAAAAGTATTGGGCATGAGCGTATGATACGATTTTCTCCGGCAGTGGAATAAAGCATCACGATAAGAGAAATCAAATCACTTATGATATGTTTGGACACGGTAATTTTATGTTAGTATGTGATCTCACACCAGACAATCCAGGTAACGAGGACAATGTAAGTTTAGGGGATACTATATACAATATTTTGTCTAGGGGATACTTTTTTACTATATAATCTATTGGGCTTTCGGCTTTCCCAATTTCTCGATCATATCTTCATTTACAATCAATATTTCTCCTTGATCTTAACGTTTTAAAGAAGTAAATGAGTCCGTAGAGATGAGAAATGACTGAGTATTGAGTCATAGGCTAAAGCGGAGCGCCTCACTCAATAAATTCCGACTTTCTTTGGCGCGGTGGGAGGAGAAGAATTCGGAGAGTAACTCCTTTGGTGAGGCCATCCTTCCATAACTTGGACTCCCTTGTAGTTTTGGAGTAGGTACATTAAATTATAAATTTTGCGAGTTCTAGGGGTTAGTCTAAACTTGAGCGTGAATGACTCTTTCCTACTCTCTCGATACTTTCTGTTCCTTCCACACCTTTTGTCAATCTCTATGCCTTTTTTTTCAATAATCCAATATCCGCATGAGTAAAATCCGACGCATAACATCGGTTAACAATGGTAATAAGACCTGTAGAATCTCGTATTTTCTACGCCCTATATATCTTCCGAACTCTTTCTCAGAAAATTACCACTTAATATTGCCAGATGTTCATATAATTATCGCGCACATATGCATAGATTAGTTTGTTTCCCTTTCACAAAAATTCTGTCTCAGTTCTAATTTTATTTTCAAGATTTCTCTCATTCTCCGTCTGATCATGTCGTTTGTTTCCCCGCTGCCCTATTTTCCCCTCTCTCTCTCTCTCGTCAGTCTACGTCTGTCTCGTCAGTTGATCGAGAACATTTGCAAAACCAATCAATCAAGCGGATTGCTTCATGGTATACAGTACTGCAAAGAAAGGGATTAGAAGACAAAGATGGCCAGAAGGCGTCTCTATTACCCGTATTGAGATAATTGAGGAAAGGAAGAGAAGAGAGGAGCTTTGGATGGAAAGAAAAGGAGTATCATAGAACCGATAGAGCTCATTTCCCAAGCGTATGGTAACTTGTACCTTATATTTAAAATCATTATCAGCAAATGTGCACCATTAAATATCCAATGAGTTATTATCAAGATCATTATGCTTATAATTATTAAAGCTAAGAAGTGTAATGAATTGTCTCCAATTCACTCCAAAGTCAGTTACTGTCTTCATTTGCGTCTAATAATAAATCTTACTATTTAATTACTATAACTTGCTATTATTATGGGTGATATATTATAATAATTTAACGCCTAAAAATGTATAACATTACACATAAATCTACTTATTTTACTTGTCGTAGTTTCTTTTCAACCACTAAGGCTCTGTCATTAGTGAGTGCAGTGTTATTTTGCAATAATAGGACTTTTCACTTGTTTCAGATTTTTATCGTGAAGAGTCTCTTCAATGACTTTCAGTGAGGCCTCTTATGAACACAGTGGCGACGGGGCTGACTGGGGATGGCGTGAGCAGCTTGGCTACCCTTCTTTCCATCCTTGGTGTCCATATGTCAATCTTGATGCCAGTCGTATCGAAACATTGTCACCTCCAGAACTAAACTGAGTGCATCTCTTTCCTCCGTTGCTCCATAATTCATCCAACTAAGGTCTCACATTTCTCCTTCACTAACTCCTCTTTTTTCTCTTTCGCATCCCATCCTTGATCTCTCTAAAATTAGACGACATGCCAGTTTTTACGTTTGAAAGCAACTGTAAAAAAAGCTTCCATAGAATTGATAAGTATAAAAATTTTTCAGCATGGGATCCATCTACACGACTTCGGTTCCAAGAATGCAATATGTGGTATGCTACTTACATTCAAGGCGTTTACGTAATATTTTTTTTGTATAAATTAATGATAAAGGTAATGGGGTAATACGTTTTGGAAAGATTTAAAAATGTGAAGATGATAATTGGTCTGGCTACATTAATTCTAAAAATGGACGCACATGTTAATTGGTTGAATTTATGATGGGTCAGAGAGAGAAGTATCAAGAAACGGAGATGGGATACGAGACCAAGCGATATTGCTGCTTGTTATTTATATCTACACACGTGAAAATACCGACCAATTGCACGATAACTACTCCTGAGTTAAGCATGTCCAAATAATAAATTTTACTCGTTTCTTTGCGCTGGATATTTTATGACTTTTAAAATCTTATATTTCTATATATTGACTCATTTAGTGCCCTCATGTTTTGTACAATATCTTCTAAATCGTGTGTTGAAGCTTTGATTATCTTGCTGGAAAACAAATTTGTATATTTTCAGTCCATTCATAGATTTTTAAGGCTTTCTTCAACGTTACTGCTTGAGTCGCGTGAAATACTGAACTAATTTGTGCCACAATGGACTTTTCTAAAGTTAAAAAAAAATAATTATTTATGAAAATATCGAAAATCGATCTACAAGGAACACGATACATTCAGCAGTATATGGTATAAAACTAGTCCTCTGAAATATTAAAAAAAATGTTAAGTATCTGTTGTTTATTAAAAAGGATAGAGTTGGCTGAAAATTACAAAGTAACGCTGAAATAAGATCAGATGGTGTTTTATTTGGTTTTGTAGTGGGCTTTCTCCCATAGTGAAGGACCATACAATTGAAGATGCAGTAACTGATGACTCTTCCCGGAATTAGTCGGTCGTCACCATTCCTGGAACGTAGTCCCAGAATTTAGGGATCAATATAAGACATACTCTATATATTTATGATATTAACCACAGATTTTTCACCTTGTATTACTGTAAGGATTTTATTTATTTGGAAAGTCTCGTGAAGTGACTCCAGATGTTATGATAGTTAATCTATCCACCAATTATGTTTTAGACTTTTTATTTTACAGCCAAATAACCCAGCGTTATAAATTCAAAAGTTGGTGAAATGCCCAGCAGGCAATACCATGCATTGCGTGTCCGATGCACTCGAGGACTCGCAGCGACCTGCGTAAGGACCTTTGGCGCAGGATTTTTGGAACTGATCTGAAAAGCATCAGAAGAGACCTCGAGAAGATTTTTGGTAACATGTTGACAATGCCGGGGGAAAGGCAGAGATTGAGATAGGGTCATTGACGAGGGGGAAAGGGATACGGATTTGAGGGGCCAGATGGGGAAAGGAGATTGGGGCTGGAAAAAAGAACGAGAGAGAGCCTCATTCGCTTGCCACCACTTGACGATCACTTCACTTGGGTGGTGGGTTGCATGGATTGGCATCGAAGAGAGAGTAGGTACAGCTACGTTTTCATGGACGCGTCAGACCATAACCACCGAGAGCACTGTAGTCTCGGTGGTCATGGTCAGACGCGCACGCGCGCGACGAGACGCGTAATTTCTTCGCGTGAATCGTTCCCATACAAGCGAACCTACGCTTAGGCTACCCTATGCGTAGGAGGTACCTACGCGCCATCTACAGCAGAGAAGAAATGGTAAAAAAAAGAAGCGTGACGACCGTATGTGCTTATTGCTCCACAACCTTTTATTCATAATTGTGTGTTGATAGTTATCCAGCTCCATTTAGGGTTGATAGTTATCTTGCTCTTTCCACCGAGCCGACACATCTTTTGCTGTCAAACACATTGATATCACCATCAATGCATTAACACATGTAAGCTTTGAGAATCATCGGAAATGAAAGTTGTTCACCCACACCTTCTCCCTTATGTTTCTATCCCTTTATCGATAGCCCTTATAATTGTGCAGGTACGTGTACTTCTCTCGAATTTCGGAGATGATTATTTCATTCATAGAACCTACACTTCGCCGGTCAGCCATGTTTGTGATTCTACGCGTTCCACGCGTTGAAAGTTGAAAATATTTCAACTCGGGCGACGCAACTCTATGCGAACACACACGAACTCACGCGAAGAAATCCGGGCTTCTGATTGGCTGAGGATCTCGCCTTTGCGTCTCTTCGTCGGAAACGCGTTCATGAAAACGTACCTTTAGTCTAAGGTATCTTCAGCTTTCTATCATATCGATCCCCATCTCCTTGCATCCCAGCTATTCGCTTTATATAGCTGCATTCACTAAAAAATGTTATTAAAATTTTTTACTGAGGTCTTCCACGACTCCTGGAATGAGTCTATTATATGCATTAGGTGTTCGCGTCGCCAGAGCCAGGCCTGCATTCGAGTTTCGGGAATCGGCGCAGGTTTTTAAAGCCAACAACTCTTCTCGCGAGTTTACCGAAGGGCTTGGTCATTTCTTTCTTGCGCTCTCCTGGAAATAAAGGAATTCATGGTAGTTATTATGAGATCCTTGTGGTTTGGTGTATTAACTAGGTGTTATTGACTAGACATCTCAATGCATTCTCTCGTCGCATTTCTGCCCGTGTGGCGCGTAGAATTCAATGCGTAAAATATTAAATAAATAAATAAAATTAAATATGTAAAACCTGTTCAATGCTATCTTACATTATCTTTTTATTGATGGATTATCTGTCAACACATCTTTCTTGCTTTTAGTCGAACCAAACATGTGGCCGCTGAGTTATAAATACAGGTTAATTGTGCGAAATTTCTCAGAGGAAAAATCATTTGCGCACTTGCGGGTGACTCCGTAAAGGTTACACCGAGGCTATTCCCGGTATACTCGAAATTAATCAGCACGTTAAAGGGTGTGTGGACCGTGGAGGAGCAGATTAGGGAGCAAGCGGGTGGATGGTGATGATTTTTCTATCCTGTGTGGCATAGTTTTCGTTATATTTTCTAAAATTACACAGTTATATAATTGGTTACGCAACTGAAACTCAACTTCATGCTTTATTGTGATTAACACAACACCTTTCGTTGGATAAATATTGGTTATTTAGTTTGTGGTTGTTTTCATATTGACGAAAAAATATTTTGCACAAAATTCTCCACTAATTTTTTGTTTTTATTCAAATTATTATTGAAGTTGCAATAATTTCACTATCGTATTCCCTAATTGTAACTCACCGCTATCCAAGAAAATTTTTTCCGCACAATAATTAAGCATCAATCGTCAAGAGAATGAAAGTACCATTACATAAAATATTCATCTGGTATAGCAGGTTAAAAGTGTAGAAATAAAGCTCTATATTATATGTAATTTTGGGAAATTATGCGTGTTTTTTGGACTACATGAGGTTATTCTGCTAGAGAGTAACATGATACTCACAGAGAGTGGTTCAAATTAAATCAAGCTGATATTGTTGAAACTATTAGAATGAGGAGAAGGATATACTAGGCAGATGGAAGGAAATTCCTTCAAGGAATACATGGAGGAGCTTTATAAAGCAAAGGAGTAGCCAAAAGTTATTGCCATAGAAATGGAAGAGGATGTAGAAGTAGAGAAAAGGGAAGTAAGTATAATGGGGGAGGAGGTAAGAGCAGCTATGAAATATATGAAGAAAGGCAAAGCAGCAGAAATAAATGAGATACCTGTTGAATTGTTAATGATCTTAAAAGAAGAGGCACAGCAGGAAATAACAGCATTATGTAACATCATCTACAAGAGTGGATAATGCCCTGAAGACTTTACAAGAACCGAAATGATTCCACTGGCAAAGATGCAGGGAACTAATAGGTGTGAAGAACATAGAACAATCAGCTTGGTCGTTCATGCAGCAAAAATCCTCCTCAGAGTGATTGATAGGATAGGATGACAGAAATAATGGAAGAGAACACCGCAGAAGAGCAGTTTGGATTTAGAGAGGGAATGGGAACTAGTGATGCAATTAGAGTTGTTACATCAACTGTGGAAAGATATTTGGAAAAAGATCGAGGGGTTTTCCTCTGCTTCATAGACTTTGAATAGATCTTAGATTGTCTGGTGTGGGAAAAACGATTTGAGATATTGAAGGGAAAGGGAGTTGATTGGAGGGAGAGATGACTGATAAGTGGACTGAACATGAAACAGCAAGCAGCTATGAGGGTAGGGAGCAGCAGAACGGAGTGGTTTAAAGTTGGAAGAGGTGTGAGGCAAGGATGTAGTTTAACTCCAACACTTTTTACCATCTGTATAAAGAAAATGGTTGAGAAGTGTTGGAAAGAAGCTAAAGGAGTAAGCATTGGTGGACGAAAAATGAGAACAATTAGATTAGAACAAACAGATGATATAATATTATTCATAGAAATAGAAGATGATTTGAATAAAATGCTAAATCACCTAGCACTAACAAACGAGGAATATGGACTCAAAGTCAATAAAAAGAAAACAAAGGTAATGAAAGTGGTGGTGGAGCAAGAATTGAGTTTATGTGGATGGAGAACACCTAGAGCAAGTAAAACGATTAGAGTACCTGAAACCGTAGTGGCGGAGGATTAGAAGAGTGAAATGGAGATAAGAACAACAATTGGTATGGCTAAGGAGGCATTTAGGAAGAAAAAGACCATACTAAATAGTAGGATGGAGCTGGAACTGAAGGAGAGAATCATCAAGTGTTTTGTTTGGAGTGTGTATTTGCATGGTGGCGAAACGTTGACGATGACAGAAAATGATAGAAAAAGGATAGAGAGTTTATAGATGTGGATTTGGAGGAAAGTGCTTAACATCGAGTGCTCAGATAGGATTTTGAATAAAGAGGTGTTAGAGAGAATAAAAGAAGGAAGAAAGCTCTTAAAGATCATTGAAGATAGGAAGAAGAACTGGATGAGAAATGTACAGAGAAGGAAATGTTTGTTACAAGATGCACAGGAAGGAATGGCGGATGGAAACCGCAAAAGAGGAAGACAGGAATGAAAGATGATTGGTGAACTGAAGGATGGAGGGAGTTACAGAGGTTTGAAGAGGAGAGAAAACGACAGAGAGAGATGGAGGCACCAAGGACCTGCGAAAGCAGACGACTAATAATGATGATTAGAACTCTATCTATACATTCTCCTCATAAATCACAATACTGAAAATGATACTCAAGAAAACAGTTTTAAAATTATGAGCATGATTTTTTGTATTTGAAAGTGATAACTTAATTGACTCACTATCATTGAGTGGTCAAATTATTTCCTCTGCAAATATTTCAACAGCTCTATGTAATTTCACGTCATTTTCTATTCATTCTTATAAGGAAAATGACCATTAAACGTAACTGTATATAATAACGAATGCTTTAGTTCTGAGAATAAAATACCTCGGCTCAGGAAATTTTGAACATCCATTATATTTGGGGAATTTTTTCATGGTAATGGCGTTTGAACTCAAGACCTTCAAAAATTTCAAACAATTTCTTAACCTCATATCCCAATCTGGTGCCAACGAAGAATGCGGCATAGATATAAAATCCTAGTGATGTTCCTCTTTGGGAGGAAGCTATATAGACCAACGTTTGGGAAAATTTCGGACAAAACTGACTATAATCACAAAATTTTATATTAAGTAACAAGTATACTTTTTTCTTTGAGTCACATGATATCATGGAGCACTAAAGATTTTTCATGTATCATCAGAGTTCCACTGGGCACAATATCGGCTACATATAATGTAGTTCACATATACTCTGGAACATAAAGAGCTGGTTAAATAATTATTTTTTAAATTAAATTAAGCAGCCAAATTACCTGAATTTATTCTTGTGTTATGCGAAACATTCCCGTGATAATGATAAATTTGCTCAAAAATCATATGCTTGAAAGCATAGCGATTAAAGTAACTCACTACATTTAAAGGTCTTCTAAATAAAATTGAAACAGTCATAAATGATTGAGCCCTTGTGCTGCAATATTCAATTTATCGAAGTTTTATTTCCTCTCACGCAGCAGAATGTCCGTGCTCTTAAGTTTAAGTTGTCAGTCATCACGACGTAGATAATGACGTCATTTCAATTGGTTACAACATACGATTCGCCAAAATTTAGTATGATTGGATAATGTCGTATCGATCTGCCTTAAAGATGCGACCTCGATGAGAGAGTAAATGGCAAAGAGGTTGCACTCATCCCCCGATCCCGCTCCGTACCAGCCCTGTCGAGTGCCGCCCCTCAACTCAGGGGCTTTTATTTTCCTCGCCACTAGGGCCACTTAGACTCGGAACGCATCTTGCGCCGCTAATGCTGAAGCAGTGCTCAAGTGATATGAGCGGTGGTGAGCGGCAGACGGAACTCATTTGCCTCTCGTTGAAGGAACTTCTTGTCTCTCATGAGGGCGGAAATTAATTAAGGAACTCAGCACGTTCTTCAATTATGCTTTACTAAGCAAATTTGTCCTTTTTCTGTACGAAAATAATGTCGGACGAATTAAGCGCGTTTAAGTCATATAAATTATTCCGTCGCAAAGATCTTTTTCAACATTGCAATTGCGATAATGACGGAAACCTACATGTAGAAATAAAATACTATGCACTGTCACAGTTGCTACACTTTTTCCATTCGTTATTTGACTCAAAGTGATGAGTAATACGGGCGTGGCAGAATTTCCAGAACCTTTTTTAAAGGTAACAATTAGTTATTTATTACCTAAATCCACCACTTTAATTTGCTGCAAAATGGTGTTCAAATGAGTTATCTATTGCAAATTTGCTGCTGCAAACGCCACATTAATGCATATATTACAATGCAGTTCACCGCAGTACTGTTATTCCTTGATGATATTCTTGGCATAAAGTCTCTTTTTCATTTAAACTAATTGTTCATGTCAGAGACAGTGGAAATTTGAACATTTGAGAAGAGTTGAGGGAATAGTTTTGCCCTTTTAACCATGTTACTATTATTTATAAGACATTTAAATTGTCTGGAACATTAAGTCTGTCCACATTTTCCCGGGAGCGATTGACACAAAATAAATCAAGTCTTCAGTTTCTTG
This sequence comes from Ceriagrion tenellum, assembly GCA_963169105.1. Taxonomy (NCBI): domain Eukaryota; kingdom Metazoa; phylum Arthropoda; class Insecta; order Odonata; family Coenagrionidae; genus Ceriagrion; species Ceriagrion tenellum. Next base: position 326,289 of record OY720636.1, read on the forward strand.
GGCCGGAATGAATGAATTAATGAAGGAGTATATCGTTGATTCGGCGGAAACAGTCCTATCCGATTTCAGTAAGACTGTTATTAACCATTTCTTCATCGGCACTTAACTTTTAGCCCACAGAACTACTAAGTTATTGATGAAAATAACTGTGTCATTTGTTTCCAATAAGCCTGTGGCCGTTTACTTCCCCATGCGGCAGAATTGCTTTTGACCGATGACTGATGCTATGCACGACTCGGGCTATACCACTCTGCTTCCGATTTACGTTTCCTCGTCATGCGAAGCGATCAGGTCCAGGTGTGCTCCTCGCTCACTCCGGTGAGCCTCCACTTTTTTGCCCACCGCAATTTGACATAAGAATTGCTCCGGCCATAGTCCAGATTTTGATTTTAATAAAGAAATGACTGAGTGAGCGTGTTATGAGTCCTCTAGTAGAGAAAGTTGGTTTTCTGCAGGTTTTGGCATTGATTTATATTATCTCACTTCCTGATTTTGATGAGAATGCCTTTATTTCGAGTTGAAAAAAATGGGTAATGTTCTATTCCTCGTGGATATCGAGGTCGAGGTAAGGAGGGAAGGAGAGGTCACCGCACAGGGAATAAAACTCAGAGTAAGCATGCCATCCAAACAACTATAATGTCTACCAACGTAGCCTGTCAACGTAGCCTGTTGAACACTCATTCAAATTACTCCATCATAACTATAAGTACCTATGCATCTCCAGCAATCACATCGAACAATGAAGAGTATAACGGTAATCTAGAATGAAATAAGGATCCCTGCATCCAGTTGATGGTTTTAAACGCTCGTAATGCTTCTAAGAGCTATTGATACCCACAATGCTCATTCTTTAAAATAGTACTCTTTCTCGACTCTGCTCTCATTATTTAATCTTAACTCTTCATCTTTTCCAGTATTTGTATTCGACACCAGGGATGACCTCTGTAAAATGGCTACGTTAAAAAATATTAGTTTGAAAGTACACAACGAACGATCACATGGCATTTAGCATCTAAGTTGTTACGGACAACTGTCGAGTCTTAAGTTGCTAAAATAAAGTATTGGAGAGCAGTTTCAGGCTTTTTCAGCAGGAAGTTTCAGGCTTCACTTTGTGGAAAAGCGACACATGAAAAGAGAACTTTGTACTTTCCACACTGTTTTATTCTCTCCGATCATGGTTTCGACAAAGTTATGTCATTATTAAGATCATGTTATGGTATTAGAGAGATTTAACGCTAGAGGGAAGTAAAGTATTTTTATATGTGGATTGGGCGACAAGATGACATACAATTTTGTGGTAATAATCCAATATGCTGGGTGACATGCGTCGAAGAGGGCACAGGAGTTGGGGAAGAAAACATGAGAAGGCGTTTGGGATGTCTCACGTGGGTAGGGGCATTTTGAAAAAGAAATGCATTCACAACGGAGTAAAAACAAGATGGTCGACTGTAGAAAGGCAAGATGCAGGGCGGAAGGAAATTAATTTCGGACACAGGATGAGAGAGGATATTGTCAGTGGGGTAGGCTAAAACGATGCGAAGAAGACTGAAAGCTGCGTGAACTTGTAGCGGAAACGAGGGCGATAGGTGCTGGGGCAGGCTGAAGCATTGAGGGATAATATGGAAGGTGGACGCTAAAGAGAAGAGCATGTTACGGGTAAGGTGGGGATTACAGTGTAATTGTGAAGTTCGAGAAGGGAGATGACGAAAAGGAAACGAGAGTTAGCAGCAGATGGGGCAACGATAGTAATTCGTGCCTCGGATTGAGTGTTTGTACCACCTATGGTTCTAAAGTCGGAGGGAATCAAACATACTACATATTTTCCCAGAGTTTTAGACATATTGAATTAAATAGAGGGTCGTAATACTACACATGCCAGATTTTTAGGAGTATCGAATGGAATAGAGGGCACCGTTGTATCCTTGGACGATCAGTAGGAGAAGATAGGGAAAAGACTTAGAGAACTTACGGCACAAAGGGAAAACATGACTCGAGTACAGCATTTCTGTTGGGTCAAATTTTTTAATTCCATGATACTCAGGGCTCCAGTATTAATCCTCAAAATGTGCACGTATGCTTCATTTAACATCCAAGTTTAACGTAAGATCATTTCAGAAGGAGTGGTGAGGTTCCATTGACAGAAAAATCTTTCGAAAGAAGTTGTTAGGGGTTGAGAGAGATCTTTTGGCTTGTTCATCTTAAACTATTCTTACTCTTCTCTCTAAGAGTTAACTATCTAGTATACTATTAAGCCATAATTATATTTTCCATGTTTTGGTGGGTACTGAGACCGCGTCACATTTTTGAGGGAATTGGTAGGTACTGGGCATGACTTATTAAGTGTATAATGATGCTTGTTGGAATATGCAGACCATTGAAAGTGTATGTTCTAGGTATTGATCATATGCATTGTTGTGAATTAAATCATCAGTGAGCCAAAAAAAGGCTTAGTTTGGAACAGTAGAGCGTTGGTCTGCCGGTTGGCGTTGTTCTGCAGTTGGAGGAAAGCCATTTGTTTGGCCTTCTAACTCTAGAAGTACCTTTAGTGAAAAGCCAATTTGTTCGCAGTGCAATGACCGAGCCCTCGGACGCTATGCCGAAACATTCGGCATTTCTCGAACAATTGCGAGGCAGAGACTATTAACGATTGAAGAAACGAACGTTTCATTAGTTAACTAGACCATTTCCGTAAGTCCGTTATCTCAATGATGTCCCTTCGATTAAAGTTTCATGGGATTTTAAAAGCCAGCTCCCTCCGTCATGGGGTTAATATATACGACACTACCCGCGACTAACATAATATCTATATCATCCCATTTTTAAACTGTTGGAATTAGGGTAAGAAAAGTAATTTTAATAAATTTAACGTATTGAAAAAATAAAAATCTGCTTTATATGGATTAACTTAGGGAATAACTAGAAATTTCAATTACATATATTTACTGAAGGAGCTAGGACTGTAGCTCCTTTCTATAAGTTGTTTGTTTAGTGGGTTTTAAATGTTTAATAAGCTTATTGTTTATTTTGTGCTTTATTTTATCTTATTTCTTGTTTTTGTGTTTTAATGTTTAATTTGTTCATTTTGTATGGTCGTTGTAGGAAGAGGCGGGGATTGTTAGAGTGGAGAGAAGAAGAGATAGAGGTGTATTTTAGAACGGTAAATAAAGAGCTACCAAAGAAAAATCTAAGGCGTTACAAGACGGGATTTCTATCGCTAAAGAAGGGATTAACTCAGATTATGTCTTCGCATAACCGCCATGGCCATTGTTTACTGTAATTTATGATACTTCCACTCTATGTGTGAACGCCAAGTTATTGCTAATACTCAACTTTATTTTATCGCATTATACCAAGAACTCAGGATGCTATTACGAACGAACTTCAATCCCTTAGATTGGTAGGTAGAGTGCTAAAAATAGAAGCGCAAGGCTCGGGCAGGGGTTTTAATGAGTCCTGCTGGTCGAAGTTTTCTAAGCTACTAGCACGTGAAACTGGGCGAGACACAATGCCACTCGTAATTAACGACGTATTATCACTTGGGCTAATTTGAGATTGGGAGTACACAGGGGAGACGGAAGCACCGGCCACCGTGACGAGTAATCCATGCTCCCGACGTAATAGAGTGGTGGGAGGCTGATTCTCGGAGGTGTGGTCCGGAGAGTTCAAGAGCTGAAAGTTGCGAATAGGTGAGCCATTGCTCGTCTTCCTAGGAGATGAGGGGTGGTAGAAGTCATCGTGGATGATGAATTAGAAGTAGTTGAAGTAGATGATGTAGTTGAAATGGTGCTGGCAGCTGATGTCGAAGTGGCAGCGAGGCACTCGTCCTGGCTTTCACCCGCCGCGTCCGACCGGGCTTTCGCCCGGACGGCGGGAGGACTCGCCGTCAAAGACAAAGCGAGTCGTCGGCAAACACAAAAGCACCAATAAATGTCAAATATATGGTAACCACACAGATGAAAATGAGTTGATGGGATGCAGTAGGTGTTCACGCACACGTGGACACCAAAAGTAAAGATGTTAGATGAAAATAACACACAAAAAACTCGTTTTTTTTGGGAGCTATGTCAAAAGCGCCCGAACGCCACGGAGTATGTATGTAACATTTTGACTGTGCCTACCCCGGAAGGGAACAGCGTGATGGGTATGTATGTATGTAATTCTCCCGTGAATATTGAAGTAGTTTAGTTAATCGTCGTAGATGGCAGCACGTTACGGGTGTAGCTTGCGACTAGGCTGGAGAGATCGGTTTCGTGACGGTTTTGATGGGATTCAAGGATTTTTTCCATAAAAATATGGATGTCACTCCACGCTGATTGATTTAAGCTATTCAACAGTGTCGTTATATTTTTTGTACGTAAATTAGTATGCGAAATATACGATATTGTCTGTAACGAATATTTTTTGGCTGTTACGAGTTAATTATTCGCTTCGACGCAATTGTCTATTGATGTGGGTTAATGAGGGTTATCCGACGGTGTTGTTATATTTTCTCTATGTTAATTAGTATTCGAGATATACGCTATTGTTTATAACGAAATTTCAAGGTCACGCTGTGCTCAGAGCCCCATTTCATATCTACTCCCTTGCCATTCACAAATTCCCTATAGGAATAATTTACTTCTAGAGAATATTCGTTTCTTCATGCGTCTAAAGCCATTTTTTTCTCTAAAACCACCAAAGGGCTCGATAGAGAATATTTCCTACGAGAATTTTCGTTTCCACATTATTTCACCTCCTTTTTTTACCCTTTCAATCACAAATTATCTGGGGGTAATTTTTTAGAGAATATTGGTTTTACATTTATTTATTTTTTAAGTCACTAATATTCTGAAGGAAGAATTTTTTTAAGAAAATATAGGTTTCTACATGCCTTTACGTCCGTATTTTACTCTTAAGAATCACCAATTCCCGGTAGGAATTATTAATTTCTTACAGAATACCCTTAAAAAACAACAATCCATGTAGGGATATATTATTTCTAAAGAACATTCGCTTCTTCATGCCTCCTTTACCATTTTTTCCCTTTAATCACCAATTGTCTCGATGGAGAATTTTTTCTTAGAATATTTTATTTTCGACATTAATTCACCTCTTATTTTACCTATAAAATAACCAATTTCCTGGAATTAAATTTTTCTTAGAAAAAATTTGGTTTTACATCACTCCAGAACGTAGTTTTACCGTTAAAATCACAATTTGTCAAAACGGAGATTTTATTCTAATTAATATACGTTTTAGAATGCCGTAACCTCCGTTTTTTAACCTTAAAATTCGCCAATTCCCTGTAGGGATATTCTATTTCTAGAGAATATTCGATTTTTTATGCGGCAACTGCCATTATTTCCCTAAAATCACCAATTATCTCGCTGTATAATTTTTATAATGGGAATTTTCGTATCGACTTTACTCCGCCTCCTTTTGTTACCCTAAAAATCACCAATTTTTTGGAGGGAGATTTTTTTCTATTGAAGTGTTTTTTTCGACATTACACCAGCTCTTATATTTACCCTTATAATAATAAGTCGTCTGGAGGGAGATTTTTTTCTAGACTATCTTTGTTAATACATGATTTCACCTCCTATTTTTACCCTAAAAATCACAAAAATCTGAGAAGAGATATTTATCTAGATAATTTACTTTTTATTTGCCTTCATTTTCGTTTTTAACCCTTAAAATTCATCAATTCCCTGGAAGGATATGTTTTTATAGAGGATATTCGCTTGTCTATGCGTCATCTACCTCGTTTATTCTAACATTATTAATTGTCTCGATAGAGAATTTTTTCCATGAGAATATTTGTTTAAACATTACTCCAACTCCTTTTTTACCCTTTAAATCACCAATTGTCTAAAATCAGAATTTATTCTAGATAATGTACTTTTTTACATGCCTTCACATCCATTTCTTACCCTTTAAAATCCCTCATTCCCTGTAGGGATATTTTATTTCTGGATAATATTCGTTTTTTTATACGATAACTGCCAATTTTTCCCCAAAATCACCAATTGCTCTCCACTTCCTTTTTTTACACTTAAGGTCACCAATTGTCTGGAGGGAGATTATTTTCTAGAGAATATTTGTTTCTACTTGACTTCATCTCCTCTTTTAACCCTTAAAATCACCAATTGTCTGAAAGGAGATTATATTCTAGATAAAATATGTTTTAACATGTCTTCACCTCACTTAAATACCCATAAAATCACTAATTTTCAGATGGGATATTTTTCTTTTAGATAATATTCGTTTCTTCATGCGTCAACATCCACTTTTTCCCAAAAAATCACCAATTGTCACAATGAAGATTTTTTTCTAAGAAAATATTCGTTCCGACATTACTCTACCTCCTATTTTTACCAAAATAAAGTACCGATTCCCAGGAGTTTTTTTTCTAGATATAATACGTATCTTCATGTGTCAACATCCAATTAATCCGTAAAATCACTAACTGTGTCGATGGAGAACTATTTATAAGAGAATATTCGTTTAAATATTACTCATTCTCCTATTATTACCTTTTAATCACAATTTGTCTGGAGGGAAATTTTTTATAAAGAATTTTCGTTAATACATGACTTTCCATCCTCTTTATCCTTAAAATCACGAATTGTCGTCATGGAGATTTTTGTCTATATAATATTCGTTTTTATTTGCCTTCACCTCCGTATTTTACCCTAAAAATCACCAATTATCCGGAGGTATATTTTTTATCTGAAGAATATTTGTTTCTTCATGCGACAACAACCAATTTTTGCCAAAAAGGACAAATTGTCTCGATGGAGAAATTTTTCTAAGAGAATTTTACTTTCTACATTACTCCACGACCAATTTAGACCCTTGATACCAACAAATGTAAGGAAGAAGATTTTTTCGCTAGAGAACACTTTCTACATGACTTCACCATTTCTCTGGCGGGAGATATTATCTACATAATAAACGTTTTTACTAGCCTTCACCTCTGTTAATTATTTTAAATTCAACTATTCCCAGAAGGGAAAATCTTCTTTTAGATAATATTCGTTTCTTCAATCATCAACATCCAATTTTACCCAGAAATCTCCAATGGTCTCAATGGAGTATATTTTCTTAAAGAATATTCGATTCGACATTACTCCAATTCCTTTTTTTTACCCTTTAAGTAATGAACTGTCTTGAGGGAGTTTTTTTATCTAGATATACGTTTTCATATGATATCACCTCCGTTTTAAACCCTAAAAATCAACGATTCTATGGAGGGATATTTATTTTTATCTGAAGAATATTTCTTTCATAATACTACAGCGACCAATTTTTCCAAAAAATTAACAATTGTCTCGATGGAGAACTTTTTTAAAGAGAATTTTTCTTTCAATATTACTCCATGTCCTATTTAGACTCTTAAAATCACCAATTGTCTGGAAGGAAATTTTTTTGCTAGAGAATACTATTTCTACATGACTTCTCCAATTTTTAACATTTAAATCACAATATCTCTGGAGGGAGCTTTTTATCTAGATAATATACATTTTTACTAGCCTTCACCTCTGTTAATTACCCTTAAAATCACCTATTCCCAGAAAGGAAATTTTTCTTTTAGATAGTATTCGTTTTTTTTATCGTCAACATCCACTTTTTCACAAAACTCAGCCATTTTCTCAATGGAGTATATTTACTAAAACAAATTTGTTTCGACGTTACTCCAACTCCTATTTTTACCCTTTAAAGTCCTATTCGTAAACCTCTCAATTCGGGATAGAAATTCTACTGAAAAATTACCGAAACCCCCGTGCCCGTAGTCTAAATACAGGTCCAAGGGACGAGAAACTATTGCTCAAGCCACCATATTTTAGGGTAAATTTGTTCTATGACAGAATTCATGTGCCCTGTCATTTGCTGCCTTCATGAGCTCTTCGCAACTCCAGCCCGTCAATATAGGATGTATTCGTCTTCCTCTCCCTCCATATTCCTCGATCGCTCCTCCTAATTTTTTTTCTACAGAAAACCTTTCCAGTTACCACTCCAATTTAATTCCCGACTTTTCTCCCTCTTTTAAAAATTTTCATGTGATCTAGAGGACTCGATTTTACGCAAAACTTGCCCACTTTTCTATACCCCCTAATCCCTCTCCTCAACCTTTTCCTATGCGCAAAGCGCTGACATGTTGGAAGACGAAGTCCTTATCTAACCTTGTGCCTCGGACACTGGCGTCCCTTAGGACATTCCCCTCTCCCATTTCACATGTTAGAGTCAAGGCATTCTCAATGCATCGAGTATTAAAATGATAAAACGATGTCGTTTATAGGAAATTTGTGTATAAAACGTGAAATAGTGAAAGTGCAGGATCACACATTCCACGTGCCAATGCGGGCCAATGTCTGCTTCTACTATATTGCAGGTATATTCAGAAACATGCATCAATCTGTCCTTCACAAGAAGACGTCCTAAACGGACGACCACTGCCAAAGATGATCGTTTATATATCACTCAGCTTGATGCCACAATTGAAACGTCATATAAATTTCCTCTCTTTATTACTCAAGCTAACACATGCGCACATACGTTTGTTGGAGTCGGTGGTCGTAGTTAAATTCACGCAAATTGAGCTGTAGTAAAGATTGTAGCGTAATTAATGTATCCTCCCTTCCATATGTCTCTTAGATCAAACTTTCTCGTCAAATTCCGAGAGAGAAAAGCGGACTCCCTACTGGTTTTTTGAACATTTCTCCTCGCACCGTCTTTTGTCACGGTATCGCGGAGAAAGTCCCTTTCTCCCACCTTAGGTATCCAGAAGGGAAAGACCTCTGCTCTGACGCTCGCGACGTTTTTCTTGTATGGCTTACACCGCTCCCCTCAGATTGCCTTCGGAGGGGACTGTTTCTCCAGTGTCACTTTGACATAGACTTATGATTACTTTTCCAAATACAGAGAACGGTTGACCTCATAAGTATACAATGCCATGCTAAGCAACGTCCGATGACTCATCTCCATGGGTTTAGCAAAGCTTTCAATTCACCCCTATGCCGTAATAAGCGGATATTCGGATTTTCAAAAGGGTTGAGAAATGTTGCAAATTCTGTTTTTTTTTAATTAACTCAGGGTTTCTTGAATCTATGCACACATTCTCCTTGATAGGAGACAAAGGTACACCACAAATTACTCAGTGATTAAAATTTATTATTAACACCCGTCATGGTTACCTTAGTACTCCAACCCGTCAAATGTAATATGCCTTAATGTATGATTTTACACTTTCCCGGCGAATTAAATTAGTGTAAATTTTTCGGGCTCGCCACCGGGTAAGATTTTTATAGACAGCCGACGTTTCGGGTTCCGACTCGTCACCCATTCTCAAGGCTAATGATGCTTGTTTAAAAAAGATTGTTTAATTTGGCGCTAGGCGGGGCGGGATTGGTCGAGCCCCGATTGTTGTATTGGAGGACCGTTGACCAGCGGGGACTTAGCTCTGGCGTTCTGAATTCTTCTCAGAATTCTATTCCAAGAGCTGCTGATCGTATAACCAGTATCCCGGTTGAAATTCTTCCTCTCCAACCTTATCTCTATCGCCTCTTTGGTTAAGCGATCCCAAAATTGGCCGGATCGCCAAAGAACAGTCGTGTCATCCCAAATGATCTTATGGTCCCGACTCAGGCTATGCTCAACTACTGCTGATTTTTCCGGTTGACCAAGCCGGAAATGCCTACGGTGTTCCTTCAGACGAGTGGATATAGTTCGCCCAGTCTCTCCCACGTAGACTTCACCACATTCACATGGGATTTTATATACCCCCGGAGTCATGAGGCCAACTGGGTCCTTAGCCCTCACAAGGCGGTCTCTTAAATTGGCCATAGGTCTATGGATGCTCTCGATATTGTACCTCTTCAGAACCCTCGAAATTCTCCCTGATATGGTAGATACGTAGGGCAAAAAGGCCCTGGATGTAGGTTTAGGCCGGTCAACCTCCAAATCCGATGTTTGTGAATTTTCATTTTCATTTTTTAAATACGTGTTTAATGCATAATAGCCGTTATTTAGAAATTAAAATGGCAATTTTACGCAAAAAATTCTTCATTTTATTGTTTTTTGTACTTAGTTTTATGACCTGGAGAAATCCTTGTACGCCAATGCACGTTTTACATGTCTGCTAGATTCTAGCCGTAGGGCTCAGCCCGTGGATGCGGGCGTGAGAAAAATGCAAATGTTTAAAAAATATTTTTAAATATTTTTTACTTACCAAATTTTACAAAAATTTAAATACGCATAAATCATGCATAACCTTTTTTCTCAAAATAGTTTCAAATTACTTCGTTTTAGGTTACAAGCTACCCATACACCAAGTTTGAGCAAAATATGATACTCCCAGGGATAGTCGTTGGTTGGATTGCCCTGGAATGACCAACGTGTATTTGCAAACCTAGTGGTAGCTTTCCAGCAATATTTCATTATAACAGATAACATTAAAATGGATTGTTGTAAACCTAATCACCGTCTTGCACAATGATTCTTACAAAATATCTCTTCTCTTTATAGCATGTATAACACTAATGTAATTATTTTGGCTTGCCAGGGTCTTGAAAACTCTTTTGAAAAGTCGGATGGTTATGCTTCAATAACATCATCAATTATTTATGGCAATTTCTAAAAATACTTATTGATGAAAATGGGTTCATGTGCAATATGCTCCAGTGCTGTGCTAAAATAATAAAAGAATTATATCGCTCTTCATATTTTCGCGTCCACCTATACCGAGCAAGCCTTTTATTATGTACCCAAATGTTGAGGTAGTAATTAATTGGGTAATTAAATTAGCTGATTAAAAAGTTATGCTTTTATACATTGAGCTTTGAAAAAAGTACCATCTATGGCCTTTTGAAATCAGGTCACTTTTTAAGATTGGATAAGTAGAAAATAAAGAAACTGGGGTATGTTTAACCGGACAAAAAGGTTTCAAAATCAAAACGAAGCGTCATAGATTTTGTTATTAATTAATAGTTAAGGTCATTACGGGTTAAAGATTGAGCATTCCAAAATTAACATTTTCAATTTTTGGATACAACAAAAAACCTATCATGTGGTGATGGGAGATTATTGAATTACTTAACGGAATAATTATCCCAAACTTCGTCCCCATAAGGATTTAAGGAGTTTTCTTGACCCCTTATATTCTCACTAGGACGATTTTTGTCCAACAGCTTCAAAACCCTATGCTCCATCTCCTAAGTTGTCTTCTCTACGTCTGACAAAGCAGTCGGGTGGTCCGAGTGGGCAGTGCCCTGGGGGACCGCAAATCTATTCGGGCGTGGGGGCCGCATCTCAAGCCTCTTTCATGTATTCTGCGGCCAAATCAACAGCAGACGACGCGATTGTGTATAGGGATATTAGCAATTCCGAAGATAGCGACTCGTTAACAATCGACCTACTTGCTATTCATGCTTGGTGCAAAAAGTGGCAGATGGAACTAAACATGAAAAAGTGCGTAGCAGTCAGCTTTTGGAAAAAGAAAAATAGGCCAGGTAGGGCTTACAGAATTAATAATACTGACATTATTCACGCCGAGTGTGTTAAGTACTTAGGGATCACAATTACTCACGACCTATCTTGGGGAAAACATATTAGGGAAATATACGGTCAAGCATACAGGAAGCTAGGCTTTATCAAGAGAGTACTCGGAAAATGTGATGAGAAAGTGAAAGAACGTTGTTATTTTTCAATCGTTAGGCCTCATCTGGAATATGCTGTTAGTGTATGGGATCCATACGAAACGGGGTTGATATCAGAGTTAGATCGCGTACAGCGAAGAGAAGCTAGGTTTGTGAAACGATGCTACGATAAGTTGGCTAGTGTGTCTGGACTGTTAGAAGAATTAGGATGGGAATCGCTACCACAGCGTAGATTAAATTATAGGATTAATCTCCTGAATAAATTTCAGGAAAATCATTTCACTGACGACGTAAAAAACATACTATTAACCCCTTCGTACTACGGCAGATTAGATCGCGCCAATAAAATTAGAGAGCTTGATTGTAGAACCGAAAGATATAAAATGTCATTTTTTCCGCGTACCATTCGGGACCATAACAGCTGTGATCGTCGTCATGAATAGTTCGAATTGTGACAATAGGCAGACAGTAAATCATTCTCTTTATATACTCTATGTTCTTATTTATGCATGATGTAAATATTGATGTTCTTATTTATGCATGATATTTTGAATCTGTAGTAGTAGTCTTTGTATCCCTTGCATGTTGGAACGATTGAAGATGTTGAATGTTTCTTGGGTATTGGATTTTTAATTGGCGCTTTGCATGTGCGGTACGCGGGTTTCAATGTAGTTCTACCATATCATTCATGCATGCCTGGTGTGGAAGCACCCCCTGCCACACACCCTTTGGGTGGCTTGCAGGGTATGACGTAGATGTAGATGTAGATGAATAGCTCAATCATGAGTCACATACCAGCCCACGCATTCACCATCAGAGATGTATCGTCATTTATCAACCAACATTTCGCGGGTTACACGTCAGTGGGCGTGCGAGGGATTAGAAGCAGTGTCGTCGCTTCTCGTTCGCATTGTTTAATTCTTTTAAAAGCTGTTTGACGGATACGTTAAAAAATAACATCGAAAAAATCACCATGAAGAAAGAAAATTTTCATACCATCACGATGAAGTATTTTCAACAAAATATTTGGAAATTAAAAAAAACTATATATTTTCGTAATACGTGTTTGTATGCCAATGGAAGCAATAAAACAAATAAAATCTCGTTTTCAGATTTATCTTCCGTGTACTATGTCCAAAAACCGCTGGCAGTTTAGAAGTCTTTTGACGCTATGAAGAAAATTTTTCAAAAGTCGTTTTTCTAGTGATGTAATGTATAGTATTTTTTCCATAAGAACATGAAAGAGATGAGACATTCTTCAATTGTCCTATTGATAGCCTTTTTCGACCAAGGGGCTATTTGTGCTCCTGAAGTTAATAGATGCACAAAACTGCATGGCATTTATTGTGTAGGAATTTTTAATAATAATGGCTATATATGAGGGCAGTATAACAGCATATAACAGAATATAATACACTAACTTAAGACATATTTTTTAAAATTTAAACTATAATTTTTTCAGCAAATGATTAAAAAAATTGGGCCGCGAGAAATACAGGAAAGCAGGTTTTGGATGTGGGCGGTTTTCCGGAGGAAATATTTAGATTTGTTGGGCATTTCATATAGGCCGGTGCCCTTCAATGATCATTAGGGCTATCACTTGGCTTGGTATACAAATATGGAAACATTATGAAATAGTTTATGGGATCAATGACTCGAAATTACCATACATCTGCACCTAATCGGTTTATATTTCTGTCTTTTGGCTGCATAGTTTCATTCAGTCTCATTGTAGCTAGCGAAATCGAAAGTGATTCATGCTTCATTTTCCCTACCCATCCTTCTCAGGCGCTCTTCATCTTTTTTGTCTTCATACTCTTCAATTCTCTATCGCATGAAAGTCGTTAAAATCTTGCTGTCATCCCTTCATGAAATTAACTCATACAGTAACCATACAATACTTACTTTTATTCAACACACCCCTTCAATACCTTCAATTTCTCTTGCACTATCCCTATTCTTTCACATTTCAACCCCGTGTAACCCATTCCTCAATTCCCCTCTTTATCTTTTCGACCTAACCTCTGCAAGCGTTGTTCTATAATGGCTCTCGAAACATTCTTAACCATGTGTACCTGTAGACCCAGCCACAACCGAGCCTGATTGATTCATTACATTTTAGTCCCAATTGTAACAAAGTTTCATTTTTCCCAACAGCCCTCGCCTTTCTATCGACTCCACTCTTCTTCATTCCGTAGAACAAGGAACTGGAAAGAAAAGGCTCTCAATGATGACATGGAAGGTGTTTTTTTTGTTTTTGTGGTGATTTGGTCATATACGAATTGAATCAATAAAGGTTTCTCCGTGTTTCACGATCCCGGTTTTTATTTATTTTAACCTAGGACTGAATTTATGAGAAGGAACAGGGCCAATTGAGTATTGCAACATCCATCTCACAGAAATCAATGGCGGTTAAGCATGCTATCACACGTGCAACTCCGCACAACCAAATCATAATTACAGACATGCATACGAGGTATTTTTCAAGGGGATCATTTGATCTACTTATGATAATCATTTCCGCTATAACCATTTTTTTAACTTCCAAAGGAGAAAATGCTTGCATAATCTCGGGAAGCACATAAAAGGTTACCGTTAAAAGAATCCAGTAGTGTAAATTTACTTATTTCAAGTAGTATTTCATTGAATTTAATTCTCTTAGGATTATAAAATCTAGGAATATTTATGAGAAAAGGAATTTCTCCTGTGCGATAAGGTTCTCACTCCACTGCACATGTAAACGAAACTGCCGAAAATGTAATTTATAGCGGCCTTTTCCGTTTTTTCTTATACATTTTCAAATATTGTACGTAAATCAATTCTACATGGATGGGTAATTTTATTTCGAGCGTAGCACTATATTTATCGACAGGATTGATACTATATTTTGATTCTACGACTTTCCATTAATACGTATTACTGAATTGAAGGTAGCATTATCTTTTAATCTACCGCTGCAAAATACCATGCAAATCACCTCCACGGTGTATCCCACGGGTTAAAATCACATCCGGCACGCTATCCCTGGCATGTTTGCAGGTAAATACCCAAGCCCGGAAACTATCCCGACCGCCAGGCGCAGGCCAGTAGGCTAGCAAAACATGTCAAAGCATGTCTCATCGTTGATGAGAAAAATCATACTAAGGCTTTTATCATTGTATACTAAACTTAATTAAACACATGATCATAATGGTATATAAACAATTATTAGAATTGGTAAAGATTAGTCTTAAGTAGTTGGTAATTCAATTGTTGATAAATGAAATACGTTAAAACCGCTGTAAGGTTTGCGTTTCTGAATAGGAAATTTATATAAACAATTTATATTACAAAGTTTTAGAGTTTACCTGTTTTAACAGCTGACATAGCATTAAAAATCTTATTTAAAACATTTTATTACAAAAGTATCATTACCAGCCGAGTTGTAACTGACTCGTTCCTGCGCCCAAGATGCCGCGCCAAAATATATTCCCGTATAAGAAGACACGCATATGAAAAATTGCTTTTTGTGATCACCTGTACCGCATGGTATATAAAAAATAAATTATAATCAATCGGTATTTTCAAATTATATTATTTCGTGAACCCGAGGATCTAGTCGACAATACCTTTTTTTCAAGTTTTGGCGACCAAATAATGGTCCGTTTTGAAATACATCAATCAACTTAATGTAGTCCATAATTTTCCCCGAATTTTGACGTGCAAATAATGAAAACCGTAATAATTAACAAAATAATGTAGTATTCGTAAAGTAATTTCCTTGAATAATATGCAATAGTAAATATTTGGACGAGATAAAAGAAATAGATAAGTTATCTTACTGTATGAGAGGAAAAAATAGTAGCATTGATTGATTAATGGCTATTAATTACAGTCAGCTATGAAGAAAATGAAACCTTTTTGCCTCATATGTTCCTGAGGAAACAATACATGAGTTGGCTGATTGCAGTTCACCTTTTTTCCCTCACTTGCAAGTAGTACATGGTAAGATCTAAGGTGAAACATGATTTCATTTTACATTCATATGCCCAAACACTAGGGTAAGTAACTGCTTAGCCCCCCAAAACACTTCTCAAAACAAGATTTCCGTAATAGCTACGGGATGAAAGGTTAATAGTCCCTGTATGGTCTCTGGTCCCTTCATTTCAACCTTGATTGATTGATGTGCTGATGAAAAGAACCAAGAGGCATCTCTGCTGCATCTTCTGGCGCTAAAGGTTTTTGTTTGAGAACCTACTGACGTGGAGCGCTTGCTTTTATCCATTACCCCTCCTCTTACTTACTACCCCTGTCTTCCACGTAGCTACAGATTTTATCTTGCTTGGATTCACCCAATCTCAGCAACTTCGGCTGAATTCTTCCGAGTCTACTGCCTTGAGGACAAGAAAGGTTTTGGGGGATGTGGGGGAGAACTGCGTGGGTTGGAAATGATAAGGAGCGAGAAGAATGAATACCATTTCTATATTTTCTCTTTTCTTCCGCATCTTCAAATGCAAGGTTCATATGATAACAATCTGACTTCATGTTATTTTTCCTCTTGCTTCATTCAAATCTAAATTCTTATTTTTTTTAAATTTATGTTGATTTATCTCGGGATTCAAAATGAGATCGACGACTGTGCCCGAATCATATCTTTCTATTTACATTTCTTTCTTCGCTCCATCCTAATATATTGGCCCATCAAGTTAATTTTACGGCTGAGGATTGATGCTGCTCTTTAAGTGAGAAGGCGCCAGTTTATGCAAGACAAGACTTCTTGGGGAGTGGAAGGAAAATAAAGATTTAAAGAGGTTGAGTGTGGTGGGTTCGCGTGGAGGCCCAGTTAACCGTTGTGATGATATGTCTGGCGGGTTCGCGCGGAGGCCCAGTAAACTGGCACGCCGGAAAGGCAGCGGCGCCAAGGACGCGGAGCAGGCGAGGAGCGACTCCGAGGCAACTATAAAAGGCCATGTCATTATGCATGTGGAAGAAGTTTTACTGTGAACACCCAATTGTATAGTCGCTCGGGCTCGTCACAAATAAAGAGGCCAAACCTAAATTAGTTGGTGCTAATTATTTCGCGGCAACAACACATTGAGCAATGTTTTTTTCCGTTTTTAGCTCGGTATTATTTATTAAAAGTGGGGTATCTGAGCCATGTAGCTTAGAAGAGTAGCTATATTCTTGGAATAAATTCCTGCATTTTCTCTAGTTGGATATTTTCCTCTTCGAAACGAGTTTTTCTTTGTTTTCGAGAGACAAGATGAGGACTTCTGAAAATGGAAAGCAAAGCAGACTGCGACTAATAAGGTTTTGATGACGAGAAGTCCCCCTGGGCTTTTCTATCCACATTCCTTCTCCAGGAGGACCGCGCAGACGGGACAGAAGCATCCGCGTAAGCAGGAGACTTATAACGGAATAAAGCAATTTGAAAGTTGAGTGTCGGAAGATCTCGCAAAAGTTCCTTGCGCTCAGTAGTGCACTTATTTGGGAAACGGGCTGCTGCACTTCCGGAGTTCGAATTTCGAGGAGAACGAAAACTGGGAGGAATGTTTTCTGACAGTAGCCTCTTAAATAACTACCTTCACAAGTTATTGGAGCATTGGGATGACTTAGCTGGGACTTAATTGGGATGACCTGCTATCCCGTTTTGTCTGGACTATAAATGAAATCTCAATATGCGGTAAATAGTACAGTCACAGCGATGGGTCATTTTAACCCTTTGCCAAGTAGCCTTTCGTTCTATCGTATTTTGTGAGGTAGTTTGGTTCCCCTGTCTCTCTCTCCTTGCTTCCTTCTCCTACATTATTCCTTTCCCTTAACCTCCACTCATCATATTCTTAAGCCATTCGACACCACGTTGTGTTATTAACTTTATTGAACAGCAGGATTCTCATACGCTCTCGTTTTGCCAATTGTGAGCTTTTCAAATTAAAATAATGCGGGATTAGTACTAAAAAGAACTCTTCAATATGCTTTATCTCACCGTTGAAGTAATTTTTCTTTGTTAGAGGTTTTAGAAGAGTTTGTAATTTTCAAGCTCAAGTATGTTGTTGAGGTAGGTTCGAGTTATCGGTTTAATTGTAGTTAAGGCTGATTTTTTGTTGATTTAAACTGGCCTTGGACAACATATAGTTTTTTGATCCTTCTAAAGTTTTCAGGTAATTTTCATATCTCTAAGTGTTGCTGGTTATAGTTAAGGCATAGCAACCGTGAATCACGAGAGGTTGAAGAAACACGTAAACCTGTTTGTTTGCTGCCTGATCGGACTCTGTCATTCAATGAAAATAGAGAACTCCTCGCTGACCTTTGACAATCTTTTAAATTATCTGTGGTGAATTTTTTTCAAAAATAAAGCCGTTTAACATTGTTTTAGGGCCTGAATCATAGACTTTAATTAGTAGCGTGACATTTTGATCGAACGGAATAAACAAGTTGCCAATTCGTTAGACGGTTGGTCGGATTGCATCTCACCATTTGACGGGTGACCTTCTCGACGTGTTGTACTTATTATGCTAAGAACCGTCGTTTTATGATGATTTCCCTTTCACGAGGAAGCTTTAACTTTCAATCGATCACATGTACGTCACCATCTCGTGTAGTTCCTAAGTATTAATCGAGTTCTAGAGACCAATGAATCACTTTACGTTCGACCAGATGCTCTGCATTCCCAACAGTTTTTCCTCTACCGTACCTCTCCACCTTTAAGAAAAAATTATCCGATATCCCATTGTGTTCAATTCCGTCAGATTACATTTCCGCCATGGGAATTTTCCTGATCTTATTCATCTAGGCGTCAAATTTATATATTTCTTCTGCTGGAATTTCAAGTAGCTATCATTGGTGGTTTGTAGCCTCTTTATACGCAGTGTTAGAAGGGTAGTAAAAATTGCTCCTTTCAGAGAAAACTAATGTTGCCAATAATGGGTCGACCATTCATAATACCCAGAGTAATTTATAGTTTGGCTGGGGAAATAGTTTAGATATTGCGCAAGGGTGATCAAATATAGTGTTTGAAAGGAGAGCATCAATTCTGCACTCAAGTACCTGTTTTTGTCCCTAGAATGGGTTTCAGGTCGTCTTAAAGGGTGAACATACGCAAGGGTTGTTAAGTGAAGATTTAGAGGGATAGGACTGTGATGTTTGGAAAGCAGCAGCGGATTGGGAATTCTAGATAAATGAAGATAAGGGGTTATAGCTGTTATTGGGTTGGCCCGACACCTTTCGTACGTGGTGAGGGGCCATTATAAGATTAAAATATGCCAAAGGGCTAAAAAGGCTTTTGGCATCGGCTTTTATACGAATTAGTTATATCTTAATTTGGTACTGTAATTTTTCACTTAGAGAGTTACAATGGAAAAGATATACTATCTTGATTACACTCTCTGAGCAAAGATCAAGTCCCAGATAAAACCTAAAAAATTTATTTCACGAAGTTTATTTTCCATGAATCATGCCACCCTCGACTTTTTATTTGGGAAGTGTAGTTACCACCGAAAAAATAATACGAAACGCGGACTTCATAGAGATGGCTTGTTAAAAGTAGTTTGCGAACCAGTAGAATTTCATTTCTTTCAAGCTGAGTCTACACGTGGAATATGTGAAATATTTATGGAATGACCTGCCAAAACAAGTAAAAGACAGTGCAACACTCGCAATATTTAAGAGAAAGTTTATCAAACATTTACTTGTATCAAACATTTACATATATCATGTTGTTTTGTCATGGATTTTGTTTATTGATATGTCTGTGGTAAATTTGTTCTTGAAGAAGTAATTTAGTTTTCTTTTTTACTCTGGTTGCTGTAGGATTCCATTGGTAATTTCTATATGTACAATTCATTCTTAATTGGGTTCCTCATGTTTGTTGTATGATGGCATTGCTAATTTTTATATGAACGAATTATTCTTTATCTGTTTCTTGATGGAGTTTATGATTTATTTTCTTATCAACTGTCCTTGCGCAGCTCATTATGTACTACTTTGTTCTAAAGTAGTGAACTCCTAGAATAATGAATGAATTTATTATTATTAAATGTTCTGCGGCATTTTATAAAATGAACATTTTGCATACATCACCGTCGGTTATTCAACATAGGTATTACATCAGTAAAGCCTTTTAATTCTTCATTTTTAGCGCTTGGTCTCTTGTATGTCACATTTAGGCCTTTCTTGAATCAATCTTACTTATGCCATTGCTTGTTCTCTGCAGTTCCTAAGATGATCCATCATTTCTTTGCCTCTGCTAACTTTCATATGAATATTATATTTTCTCTTAGTATCTCAACTATATGGGACTTATTTTGACTCTATATAATCTATACTCTTCCTCATATACGAGAAGGATTACTAGTTAACAATAAATAACTATCAATTCAGCTGACTGGCGTAGTACACGGAGAAATTCTACCGCAAAGGCGGTCTCTAGTAAGGAAGAATTACCATAGGCATTTACGTGTTAGAACTTGCTCCTCTCGGTTATGGTAAATCTCCTTCCAGCATTGGTTACACATTACTTTAACTCTCGTGTGTTTTATGGGACGTTAAATAGCTTCGGACTTTATCCTTTATCCCTTCATGACCTCGGTCGTTCACATTCGACGTCGTCCTTCGTTCTCCATCAATGGTCCCTGACGACACAACGGCACAGTGGGTTTGGAAAACGGATCTCTTTTTCGACGGTCCTTGATGTTTCTGGCGCGCGTTACGACCAAATTACGAAATAGAGACCTATCCGTGTGATGAGTATTTATCGGCTGCAGTGTGATTTAAGGAGGATATTTGAACGTAAAAAAAGCATTAAAACCCACGCTGACATGAATTACCGGGGGAAATCTTTAATTTTGTTTTTCTCTTTAACGCCCTCGGTGATTTTTCAGCATGCGATGAGCATTGGATAATGGCGCGCCTTTTGCATAAGAAGCGGACAAGTTTATGGTCATGCATAAGAAGACTGCATTTTCAACATATTTGCAGGCAAGGCTTCCACTTCAGCTCTTTTTCATCACACACAGTTCTCTTGTTATGTGAGAGAACTTTGAATAGAGTAAATGGTAGGTGAGTAAAGTTGATACCAGGGTTCAAGATCCCTTTGCACGGAAATTACTTCTATCCAATGCCCAAGAAAAAGAAAAAATAGTTCCAAATAGTATATTATTTTTGAGCCACCAAGATGCGATCACACGAAGCGAATTCCCTGACCGTCTCTATAATTTAGTCTGACAGAGTATTTAATTTTGGTTTTCTCATCCGGAGCGCTTTTACATCTTGCTTAATTTTCAAAACATTTATTTATAAGCTCCTTATTTTACGTTCACATATATAGATTACTTTCGAATGTTTTCGATCAAAAAAACGTGAACAAAGTAGCACATCATAGCCACAATCACTTATCCTCTGCGAAATGTACATATCCTCTGCGAAATACAAATATCTACGACGTTGCTTTCAGCCGGCGCTATGGAGACGGATAAATATTGATAAGTAATGCTGTTATTGCTTGAGAGAAAATGCCTTTCCCCTTCCCTCTTAAAGCAGTTCCCCCTCGAACCCTCTCCTTTCGTCACAACATTACTAGGCCCTGCAAACGTAACGACAGACGATTCTATTGAAATAAAGGTTGGAAATTGGAGGTATAAATAGCACCTTCCTCTCTCTCTCTCTCTCGAGGAAAAGGTCAAGTGTAACTAGATGGATGCATTTGTTTCATGCCGTCTACCCCTCTGTTGCATTACTACGTATTGGATTTTGAGTTGAAATTGAGTCGTAATTCCGTTGTTTTCTGTATTTTTTTCAAGATCTCCTGAATGGCCAAGGGTAGATTTTTTCACAAGTAGAATTGTCTCGACAGAATTATGATAATTAGTATTTTCTGAGTTTGTAGTTTTAAAAGGTTGACCAATAATCGACATTAAAAAAAATATGTTCCGTATGATTTTTTAAAGTAGAATTACGTTGCAAGAAGTTAAATCCATGAATGATTAAATATACAAGGATGACAAAAATCGCCAATTATTTGATGATTACACCTTTTCACTGTTGCATA
Source organism: Ceriagrion tenellum (assembly GCA_963169105.1). Lineage (NCBI taxonomy): Eukaryota > Metazoa > Arthropoda > Insecta > Odonata > Coenagrionidae > Ceriagrion > Ceriagrion tenellum. The sequence goes on from OY720636.1 coordinate 347,946, forward strand.
AAAACATAGTATATTTTCAAGTATCTGCTGTAAACATTAAAAAAATGCTCTGGATGGTCTGTTAAAGCCAGGTCATAAGTGTAAATTTAATTTTTCAATCATCTTGATTAAGTCACAAACTATCATCCCTCACTCATGTAATGCATAGTATTAACATTTCTTCCCGAAGCTTTACAATGTTGCCTTAAGGTAGAGCGTCTATGAAAAAAAAACTATTTGCATCTAATCAAAAGAAAAAATTATATTAGATTGATTTTGGAGGCATCTCCGATGGACAGAGGGAATATCTTCTGATGATCCTGGACTCAATTCTTCAGTAAAATCTCTATGTACTCGCCTATTAAAAGCCCTTGATTACAAGTTCTGCTAACCATAACGTCGTAACTCATTATGGTATTGGATGGCATCAACCCTTTTACGTGGAATTATGTCTTCTTAATGCCTTTGAGATCAACTCGAGTTGAGCTTAGACTCCGCATATTGAGCCCACATATTTAACCCCCGGTTTGATATTTTACGAGGGAAGTGTCTTGGTTGATCATTGATGACTATATGGGCCCTGGTTGATAGACTGAATAAATTTAAGAGTAGTGAGGAGATTTTCCAGAGTGCGCAATTTGTTTTCAATTAAATTATTCGGGCTGCATTCAAGAATTACTTTAATTAAGAAGAAGTATTTTTACATGATTATGTTTTCTTCAAATACTGCTATTATACTACTCCTACTCATAGCCTCACTCAGCGTAGAAGTGATCACTGCAGCAACTTAAAGATGATCCTATGTATACATTACCGGTAATTTACACATAGATAAAAAAATAGTGAAACTACATCAGCTTCCTTCTTGAAACTAAGGAAGTATGTCCTTTTCTTCGAAATATTGGACTTGACTACCGAATGTGGTAGATTTTCCCAATTTTTTGTTTTAGTCGGTGTATGCACTAACACTAAAGTAACAGGAAATACCCACTTATATTGGTTTCCTGGTCATTATTTTTACTATTTTTATATTTTATGGTTTGTATTTAAACAAATTGGTGACCATTAATGACCTTGTCGTTAGAAGCTCATCGCTAGCGGTGAAGAATAATTTTCCGGAATGTAACAGGGTATAAAACATTCTTAGAGATGCTCGATATGATGATGACAGTCAAATGATTATATTAATTTATTTCCTTTAAAATTTACAATTTAGTTATTCATGTTCTACTATATTTTCTTCCTTTCAGCTATTTTCTTTGCCTTAATGTATTGCATGAACTTACACGCTATATGATGGTTCACATGCCCCCTATTGTTGAATAATTCGAGTAGCAGTCGCAAGGCTTTTTAAACCCCGGCTTAAGACAAAGGATAACAAAGAATTATTTATTCAATATTAGAGAAAATATAAAAGCATGAATGAGAGATATTTAATATATTACTGAGTAAAGAGAAAAATAGCCAATTAAACATTTCAATGAAAGGGAGAATTGCAAGAGGGAAGGGGGAAGGGAGAATTCAAAATTTGAAATTTTCAGGTCAGGTTCCAAACGAGTGTAATTATTGGGGTGGAGCCCGGCAGTAATTATTAGCCATAAAGCATTCGCTAGGACTTATCAGATTGAATACAGGTTAGCGGTTGCCACGTACAATTCCGCTTCACGATATCGTAGCCACCATTCGTCAATGAGGACATTTAAAGAATGCCTTGAGTCCTATTGGATTGCAAGCACTTTCAACTGAAGAGCGCGTTTATTTCAAAAGGGGGGAAATTTCAGCCCACGCGCCCGATGGAAATTTAGAAACAATGGCTTTTATTTTTTTTGACACGATAGAAGATGAGAGATGAAATTATCTTTCCTGCACAATGGTGCCCCATTATCTTCTGTCTTCACTCAAGCCTTCTACTAAAACTATGTCTTCTTTCACCGTCTATAGTCTCTAATAGTTTATTGAAATCTGCAGCCCTTCATCGATATGTTTACGCTTAAGAATATTTTCATATCTTACTGATATATAAAACTCTAGTGGTGTCTGTCTGTCTTTTACTCAATCACGCATAAAGCACTGAATCAATTGAAACAAAATTTGGCAGGAAGATACTTGATATTTCTGGTTCACGCGTAGGCTATAGTACAAGGACCTTAGGGCCCTAGAAAGTCCTCAAGTGGGCCCTTTCATCACCAAAATTTGCCCTGAAAGATAATTCTTGCCTATATTAGAAACACGTAAAATATACCTACACTGAATGTACAACAATCATGGGGTCATAAGTCACGCTGGGGCCCCAGAGGGTCTAAGGTTCCAAAAGAATGCTTTCTTTGAAGCCTCATAAGTATTGAACGAGAGAACCGATTTTAGTGAAATTTTCACACATGGGATCAGTAAAGCATTTTTAAGGAACTAGCACTTTAAGAAAGGCTCCTGAACCACAAAGGCAGCGTATTGGGCCGTCTGGTGTCTTATGTGTTTGAAAAACTGAAGTCTCAACATTTTGGTTCAAGTGCAGAGGTTTCTCTTTTTTTCATATATTAATTAGTTCTACTAAATATAAAAGGCTATAGTTTTCACCATTAGATGGATGAAATATTGCAGTTTCTTATTTTTTCATTCAATTTTCTTATACGAATAAAATTTCCCTATAAATCACGTTTTTAATATCAAAATCATGAATTTTACTTCTGTCTACAATAGGATATTTCCTTGGTAACCGTGGAATTAGCATTAGCTTTGGAAGAAAAATGGGACCTTTACAATGTCAGCTGGGTATTATATCTAGAGATAGGTATTACAGTGGAAATCTAGGCCGTATACTGAAATGTTGCTGATGGCGATATTTTCAGGGATATTTTTGCCTAAAATTGGCAAAATTCATTTCAAGTGGACTAATTTAAGTTGGACCCATGTAAAACAAGTGAATGCCACGATATTAATGCGGAAAGCCTCTGGAATGCAAATGGCCTGTAGTTTAGTTTCCATATGTTACTGCAAAAGAATGTCAAAACTCTGTAAATATAATGTAATGCTGTTTTCATCTGCTGAATTAAAAATTAAACTAAAATTATATCAGATTTGTCTAGAAAGAAAATACACCAAATAAGCGACTTGGTTTCAGCATTAATCAACTCTAACCACTTGGCCAGTTTGATAACAACAATTTGAACAAGGTTGAAGTACATAATTATAAACATTATGTGACCTATGCGCGCTTGATGGCTAATTTCTTGAAAATACAAATACTGATTTCTTCATCGTAAATTTATTTTATTATGCTCAGTCTTTCTTTCATCCTCCGTTGTATCTCCGGGTACATTTGCTAGTAACTATATATATCAGATCCTTGAAATGTCATCCCTTGTGTAACATGTTTTGGGCTTATCTTCATTTTGGACATCTATGAAAGACTATTACACTGGCTAATTTCTCAGAGTGGGACCGAATTTCATCTGGATCTTTGCTGTAAGACAATTTTAGAATAATCTTATCGTAAGCATTTATAATGAACTGCATTCTAATTGTTATAGTATAATGAACTGCATTCTTAAGTATTCGAGCGCCTACTCTACATTGCAATGTAAACGTTTTCAACTTCCCTACAGTCGTAGAATTCACTTTTCTCGTATTTTTAATACTATTTATTTGCCTGGATTTGAATGTGGGTCACGTCTGCGTCAATGGGCCTTCAACGGTATCAGTTGACTTCTAAATAAATCAATTCTGCCATTTAGAGTTGGTGGTTTAGTTGTGAGATAGCAGCTCCCAAAACAGCCTTAACAACTTGTCGAGTGTATCGGTTCAAGAGCATATGAGAATTAAATATGCGTTTTAAGAGAATCTGAATGTGCTCGTTTAAGAAGAGGTCATCTGAGTTTCGGGTCGTCAATGTACTTTTTATGTTTAAAATTCTACTTTGAATTCACAGCCCGTGGGAATGTCCCCCCCCGAAAGCCCCCGGAATAGAGTTCTCTTAAAAAATGCTTTGAAAATCACCAACTCTTTAGTATCAACAAGAGTATTAAAAATAGATCGAACGTTTAATAAAACTTCCAGTAATTAAATAAAAGGGCACATAGTGTGATAAAAAACGTAGCAATTCGGTTTTTTCCGATTATATTACGAATGCATTCGTGCGCGCCTACTACATAACGCCACGCGTTGCTCCAATTAGGTACCAAATATTTTACCGCCTAGTGGTAATAAAAAAAAACATCACAATAGTTCTAGAAATACTCTATGGCACGAATCTTACTTTGTCATATGCCTATAATGTTACCAAATAATTTCAGCAAATTCAATTCCAATCCTTGTTTTATCGGTTTTACTGCTATTTACGCATAATATGGTGTTTGGTTAATTGTGGGCAACTCAAATTGTTTCGTATCATTTGATTAGTTCCAGTAGGAAGAGCAATGAAAGCTATGTTATTTTATTGCCTCGTGCCGTGAATGCGCACTCACTTATCTGTTGTTACTTTATTCAGATCTAATCAGCTGGAGTGCATGCACATATTGATTGCAACAACCTCGATCAAATTGAGTTTGTGGATTAAAACCGCATATTTCGAGGAGAATTCAGATCGTTTTCAACTCTCCGCAATATATATTAGGATGATCATCCCTCTGGAGAAAGGCATATTCTGATTTAATTGATTTTATTTCTCAATAGCTAATAAAATTAGGTATGCGTATTTCTCTTCAGTATGATAATGAGGATGTGCATTAGTTATATGGTTTATAGCTGCATATCATTTAAAGTTGTTTCATCATCTGCAACCAGTAAAACAATTTCGAAAATTCACCATGATTGTTTTGTCCCCGCATTTGATCAGGCATCACTTTTTTAACATGAGTGAAGCCCTAGGGCCATTTGGATGAAGTATAAATTGCTCTTCATAGTAAATTCGTATTTTAGCAAAAGAAAAGCTGTACTATCGAGGACGTATTTTCATAGCAATAAATTGTATTGTTTCCTATTTTTATTTGCAAAGAAAAAAAATAATATTGATTTCTATAAAAATACGTCTCAGACAGAATAGCAATGGATATGAAGAACATTTTTCAACCTTTGACAAAAAATTCCCTTTTTATCAGGATTGGAATAAAGTTAAAAGGCATTTCATATTTTATTGTTATTATAGAGTTCTCGGATAACTATGACATCACCAATTCTATGGAAATTGATGAATGGCTAAGTAAGGCTAAGTGAAATTTGAAAAAATATTTTAATTTATTATAATGGATGGAAAAGGACACTTTTATCAGTGTCACCTTAATAAATTATTCTCTTTTGGCTCCGAACTACTTATTGAAGTATTTCCATTCTGTGAGTTTTCGACGAACATTCTGAAAGACAACTTACATGAATGGAGTTATTGATGCAATAAAATTCAGAAGAGGTTGCTTTTGCGAAGAAGGTTGCCTCACTTCGTTAGGAGAGATGCAACCTGCTTTGTATTACGGTGGACTAATTACGATCTGGGCACTTTTTTAATCTTTTTGAAAATTAATTTTAAGGGTGCAGGGGAATATCATTAGGAGATTAGATTTCTCGTGCAATCTTTTGGGAGTTTCGAAATCGTCGTTTTGAGTACTTAAGTGGATTCAGTCAAGAAAGTATGAGGCTCTAACATTTCCTAGTGATGACACTCTACTCCCCTGAAGAAGTTTGCTTTCAATTGGGGGAGGTTATGATGACCCTTTGCCTGCATAGGCTTTGCTGAATTTAGGTTTAGCATTCCCAATTTGGCTTTTGCAAAATTCATGGAGGATTACAGTCGACCAAAAGTAAATTTAAAGAACTAATGATAATACGGAGTTCAAGGGAGTATGTGATGTTCTTTTTTTTACAGTGATGAGACATAAATGCAATGGATAGTGATACATCTGTAAATTTTACTTGCAATTATGTTGTGTGGCTTAAAGAGATTTAGGAGTTACGGCGTTGTGTTATCGCACAGCTGAAATTTGCAGTTACCTGCTTGACTTACTGGAAGTAAGTGATGTCCATTTTAATAATAAAACTTTGTGCTTTTCCGAAATTTTCAAAACTGTCTTGTTAAGTCATCTCATGGCACACAATTAAGCTTCCAAGATTTCTCGATTTTACAGCTCACCATTATATTGAAACTTCAACAAGCTCAAAATAGTTTTATCATTTATATGCAACAAATCCACTTTTTTAATCTTTTTGAAAATGAATTTTAAGTGTGCAGAGGAATAGCATTAGGAGATTAGATTCTCCGTGCAACCTTTTGGGAGTTTCAAAATTGCCTGAGTACTTAAGTGGATTCAGTCAAGAATGTATGAGGCTCTAACATTTCCTAGTGATGATACTACTCCCGTGGAGAAGTTTGATTTCAATTGGGAAAGGTTATGATGACCCTTTGCCTGCATAGGCTTTGCTGAATTCAGGTTTAGCATTCCCAATTTGGCTTTTGCAAACATTTTTATGTTACTTATTTCTACATCTACATAATACCCTGCGAGCCGCCACATGGGCGTGTGCAAGGGGGTGTTAGGTCACCAGCCGTGTAAAGATGTAAGTTTTTGGGAGATGAAATGGTGACATATATGGTGTATTTAGAGGAGCTCAATTTCTTTATGATCGTTTATCGTGCGCGGAAAGAACGAGTTTTTGTACTTATCTGTTTGGCAGTGCATCTCTCTAATTTTATAGCATCTGTCAGCCTAGAGTTGTAGTGAGGAGTCATGATAATATTCTCTGTGTCGCTCTGAAAAATATCAGTTCTGAATTTATCAAGCAAGCTAAGCCTAGCTTGTAGCCTCCGAATCTCTAGGGGCTCTCACCTTAATCCCTCTAAAAGCTGTGAGACACTATATGTGCGCTCGTAGCAGTTTTTAAGGAAGCGCACTGCTTTACTCTGTATTTTATTAATTTTTTTGGTTACATATTTATGAATAGGGTCCCAAATACTCGCGGCATATTCGAGATTTGGCCTAACCAGAGCGAAGTAGCATCTCTCTTTGACTATTTAATCCGAGGGCCTTCCTATTATACGTTTAAGAAAACCTAGTTTTTTATGCTGTGCCATATATATTTTGTGTGTGTAATCCCCAAATTTATGTATTGATGAGCTCTAAGTTAATCACTGGCCACAAACCGTCAACAGCGCTTTATAATTCAGGACACGTATTTTAATTTGAGGTTTTACTTGATAGTAAATTTTTAATGCGTTTTCATGACAAATTTAAGGTATGTCAACAAATAGTCCATAATTCTTACTTTTAGCCCTATTGAATTTAATATAAATTAGTAAAATTTAATTTACTATCAATAATTGCCTCATAGACGTAATTTCCTGTGTTGATGGGCAAAACAGATCCATAGAAGTGAGTGAGTGAATGATTGAAGGTGTTCTTGAGGATACGTATACTTTCAATAATTCAAGTATCTTCTCGAATTCGAATTAGGGTACGTTTGAGTATGCAAACGTGCGCCACAAAATACTTAGCCAGACAGCAGCGTAAACCACGACCTAATAAAATGTCTGCAAATATTAATGCCGTCAAACCGTAATGCCGGTTGTCACCGTCAAATTTTAGGATTTATCTTATTACTTCGCAGTTCGCAAAAAACTGCCCCACCTTGATTCTCCTAACAATAATTTAAATGGAACTCATCTAGTATTATTAGCATCGCATGCGATCGTGAGTCTCCTTGGATACCTAACGGCAATAAACAATATATCCGTCCAGGAATGATTTTTGGCATCAGTGACCTTGATTTTGGAAAATGGACAATATGTATATTATTGAGAGGCAGGAGGAAAGAAGATGAAAGCGGTATAAAGAGCATCGGAAAAAGGGTTTGGGATTGATGGAATTGAATCATGGGAAAGGAAAAAGAATAATATGCTCTAGACATAGTAGTTTTATCCACTACACGTAGAAGTACTTGATGAAGTGTGGCAAGAACTCTTGGTTTTGGAGTAAAATTACTGTACTTAAGGCCAGTTCACGTCAAACATATGAGGGTATGCTTAAGGTAGTGCGAGCGAAAAATCATTTTACTTAGAAATCCATGAATTTGAACTCATTTTAAAGAAAAATATCTCACCTATCCGATTACACCAAAAATTTTCCCCTTACCGCATTACTTTCGGAGATATTTGCCAAAAAATACCAGCCCTTTTACATTGGAAACGGTACGCGCATGCACTTCAGAGAGATATCATTTACAAAATGAGGTATTTCTAACACTTAGATGTCTTAAAAAACTAACATTGTGTAGTTTGTATGTTTTCTCAACTATATTTGAAAATTAATCATATTGTCACCGCAGTAGGTTCTCGGCTATCACAAAAAACCTTCTGTTTTGAAGGTGTTTCAAACGCACCGCGCGAATAAAATGAGTCAAGTTAAACACCCATTTACATACTTTTATTTAATTAATTACAATTTCTGTCATATAAACCTATATAATTGCATCATAAATAATGTAATATTTAATTGATGTGCCCTACAGCTGGTGACATTAAAACGTATAATTCGAATATGGTCTTTATTATGACTAGGGAACTATCTCGCTCGGACTACCTTAAAGGTCATAGTAAACAAAGGATGAGCTTGACAGTATTGTTAGTTCACATTGCCGAATATGCGTGCAGAAAGCGCAAGCAAAGCTCCTGAAGAGGAACACGTAGGAGATGACTCTTGTCCATTTTTAAAAAATGAAATGTAAGGCGTGATGTGAATCAGAATTTATTTTGGTAGGTAGGCAAGAGTCACTAACTACCAAAGGTAAAACAATGCATAAAGGTAAAATAATACAAGGTAGAGTATCTTCATCAATGAGTGGCGTTGTGATCATTTTAGATGGTGTGTGAGCCACCGCATAGGAAACAGCAAAGGTTGGAAAGAATGTGTTTCTTGCTTTAGGGGAATCTAAAAAAATCAAACCGATTCATAGCGTGCAATAGGCGCAAAGCATGAATAATGTGGACAAAAAAAAGTTCGGTTGGTTGGGCCCAAAGGAAAGAGAAAGGTATTTTCATGAAGTGCTTGCAAGCAGCCTGAGCTGAAGTTAACTTATATATTATGTTTTACTTGAAGAGTTGTAGTTCCTCATACTGTCATTAAGCAACGCATAACCAATAATGCATTACTTCCGCCATGGGTCTGAGTTAGCTTCGAAAAAAGGAGGTTTGACTCTTTGTTCTTATAGACCGGACTAATGGGTTATTATTTAACTTTGAAAATGCTGAGTTTACCTCAAAAATGCAGAGATGACACAATTGTTTGATGATCGTCCATTCTAAAGGGCATAGCTATCTACATATTGATCATACATATTACTGTTGTGTGAGAATTACCAGAATTGATTATTTTGTATCTTACCATAAGAGAAATTCAAGTGTAGGTTCTGAACTTGAATAGTGCAAAATAAATACGAAAAATGGGATAATTTTTACACATAATCCGCAAATTCATAAGTTGGTGTTACCCAAACCTGTTTATTTGCCTTGAATTCTTACCCTATAAATATCTCAACAAAAAATTATTTTCTTCACTTTTGGCTATGGTCATCTCGAGTGTTTTTACGTGCTACATGAAATGCAACTCTGTCATCATTAATTATCTACAGGAGTGACAAAGGCTGGAACAATTTTAATGGTCATTTTTTTCGAGAGAGATACTTCAGAAATTGTCGAAAGGAGTCTGTTGTTAACGGGTCATGCAATATTCCGCTTATGCCAACTAAAAAACTCAAGCGATATTATCTCACGTTTATGAATTCGTCTCTTTGTTGAGCTTAGGAGTGCGGAATCGTGCAAAATATCCCGAGGACGTAATACACTCGAACATATGCCACCAATACCAGTTTAAGTGAACTCGAGAGCCACTCGCCGCGACCTGCGAAGCGCCGACCGAATGTGCGGAAGTTGTGAGGGGATTTGTCGGGGAGTGCTTTGAGCTGCCGAGGGCAAGGAATTCCGTTCACCCAAGACGGAAATACGCGGTGAATCATGCTCACACGATGGGCCCAGGGTTACCCGCGCTTCAAATGATATCTCTTGTTGTCGAGAGTCAATGAAAAAAATCACTCTAACGCGGAAGCTGCTAATTGATGCGAACTGGAAATGATGGAATTAAAACGTATAAAAGAATAGAGAACACCTATTATGAATACGAATGAGATTTGTGCTCAGAGTAAGGAGGCTGTAGTTAACGACAGAAAACAGATATGTTTTTTCGCTGTCTGTGTTTGACTATAATTTATTTAACTTCTGCTTTCCCTTTAGAGATAGGGGTTAAGGGAGTAGCTATCCCGAGAGAGGTTGTCGGGAGTAAGTGACAGCTTAGGACAAGAAACGATCAACGGTTTATTCTGGAGTGTCTTTTTTTCCGCCTCTCCTTGGAAAAGAACGAGGAGGATGGTTAGTTGTGGGAAGTTCTCTGAGAGTCGATGTGATGTGTTCCGATTCTGTAAACTCGTTCACCTCGTCCAGCCTCAATTCTAGGACCCTCCACCTTGGTGTCTCTGTCCCACTCTTTGTCTTCCCCAATTCCTTGCTCTCTCCATCATCGTTCTCTGTATTCCTACTTCCAGATTTCACCACATAACCAAACGGGAATGAGTCGATCACAAAAGTCCACAGTACTCCCACAGCGATTATCTCTCTATTTCGATGTGATTTGCTATAATTTTGGTCAGATTTTTTTAACCCTTAGGAATCGGTTTGAGGTAGCTAAGCAGGTGAGAAAGGGACTGGAGAATACTGCTATACGTGAGTTATCAACGCAGTCAGAAGTAACGACAGCAAGAGCTTCACCTTTTCCTAGTCTACCGATGACGTAGGTACATACTATGATCAGAATTATGGGAAACTTATACTCATCATGATCGGACAAAATATTACGGTAAAAAATATATAAATAAAATAAAATAAATAAAAATACATAAATAAAGTTTAGGGATGAATATATGTAACAAAAAGATCCTCTAATCATATGAATTTACTTTTAATAAAATAATCATGATTTAAGATCTTCCCGGTGTATTATGTTTAAATATCTTTCTCGGGCTTCGCACCGGGTAATGCGGATTTTGAAAACATTACCCGGTGCAAAGCCCGAGAAAGATATTTAAAAATATTCATGGTTAAAATTTCAAAATGAAAGAGCTTGTCATGTTTTCTTCTTTTGCCGACTATTTCTGATGTTGCAGCGCAGACCTTGTTGAAGGAATATGTATTTCAAGTTTGAAATTACGAGCCACAAACAAAATATATGAGTAAATTATTAAGGCAGGTGGTAAATTGTTTACGTGGATATTAGGAACCTGATGAAAACATGTGCGATTTGTTTTGGATTAACTAGGATATACAAATCAGATAAGCATTCTTGTTTGTGTCTTTTAAATGTCTCTCTTGGTTTTCAATGCGAGGTTGAATGTAAGAGACATATAAATCGTTCCAAATCACCATGAAGTCAAAATAGATATTCTAGACAGGTGATCGATTGTTGACGAAAGAAGCAACCCAAGCTACGATATTGCCATCACTAAATTGCGTCGCTTGGTTTTATATTGCCCAAGATACATTATTTGCAATTAAATATGCATTATGGAACTTCTTAATGCAAGATTGGAGATTTCCATATGCCGTGGTGTACAGCGAATGAAACTTGGCACGGACTAAGTTCTTTAAGCACCGAAGTAAATGATAGGAAGAAGAAAGAATACTGGAAAGGAATTTTCGTGTCATATCGGCATTCCATGCGAAATCACGCATTTTGTGGTCAAATCGAAAAACGTATTATCCGTTGGAGTAGCATTGGTTTGGGTATGGTGAATGGTTCGAGTCGGTAGGTAGAAGCGAGAAGATGGCGCAAAGTCTGGATTTGCATAACTGGCGTGGGATAATTTCAACGGAAGCATAAAAAGCCGAGTTCGAACAACGCGACCTGTAAAATGCGAGTCCATGGCCCATGGGAATGATAAAGAGGGCGATAGGCCTGAAGAGGGTATGTGGTGTGTCCGGAGGAAGAGGGAATGGTGAAGGTGAGGGAGCGCAGGTAGTCGACCGACGTCGGAACGGCGAGTGAAGGATAGCGATACAACTGTAGTTTTCAGCGTCTATTGACTATTTGGCAATATACTTCGCGTAAAGGGTAAGAATACGACGATTCAATTACCGTGGAGAACATGACTTTATCCAAGACTTCAATCATCAAGACTTCAATATCCAATACTTCAAGAATCAAGCGCAGCGCTTTTCTGTGCATTCACGATGAGGAAACCTGAATAATAGGGAGAGAAAAGAGTTGGCACGTGATTCAAAGGAGATCTTCTGTAACTGGACTCACTGGCGTGGTTGCAATTAACTACCGGACCAAACGACGCACCAGTATTTCTTCCGTGGAGTCAATTCCAGAAAGTGTAGTGAAGACAAAGGAGTAATGAATTGACATTGTGACCATTGTAAATAAATTGTAGTACCCCTCTTTCCCTCCAAAGTCTCTTAAAGAAATCACGGCCGAAGTAATAAATATCTACTGATTACGTGTACTTGTTTGTTAAAAGTAATTGATTTTTATCATTTCAATCTCCTCGGATAAATTTTCATAATGCTTTTGGAGATGCGTTTACCTATAATACAGGCCATATCATTCTACAATAAATTGTAAAATATTTTTGAATTTATGTAATGAGTACAAAATGGCTCTACTAAAGTGTGTTCCACATTTAGTTGACAGTATGGGTTCTTATGGAGATTCGTTTCCCATGTTAATCCCCATAAGGCTGGAGATGCGCCAACAGCAGCAGAAAAATTAATATTGCACTATCCAATTTATCATCATCTCTTTTAATGCAAAGAGACACGCTGCATTTACTGGTCGTAATAGTTTTTCCATAAATTTATAATAAAAGTTATTAAAAACATTTTCACTAATTTACGCAACAAACGCGGCTCTTTTGACTTTGTCTTCTTCACTCAATTGTGGGCAAACCGTTCTTCATACTGGATTGAAACTTATGCAAAACGTTCCGTATTCTTTTTATTTCGATAAAGATGTACATCAATTAGAAGTTATCTGAGCTGAAATTTTGTTACACTGATGTAAATATCTTAAGGACAAAAATGTTTGGTTTTTGTAAGGTAAAAAATTATCGCCTGCTAACTTACGCTCCTTAAGTTTTAGGTCCGTATATCCTGCGTATAAAATTTGAAAAAAACTATTAATTTATTTTTAGTCAAAAAATCATTATTTATCTCAATTGTGAAGAAAGCTACAACGTTTTGATCTTAAGAAAAATTATTACGGTGCCACGCAAGACAGCGCAGACGGAAGATTCTTCGGTGGAAAACGGGATTTATATCTTTATATAAATGCATACTAAAATGCATGTAATTCTTCGTCAGATTTTTTTAAGGAGAGTACTCATACGTTGTATTAGATATATTTATATTTCAAGACAATGACATACGTAAGCCTATCCCATGAACATATTGACGGCTTTGAAATAAGACGCAAATTTCGCCTTTACGAGTCTTGCCGTAGGAAACATGAAAGAAATTATTCCATAATCCGCACGAGGGGCATTCCTCTTCGGAGTTAGCCCTTAAGGAAAAGGGCACTCTAGGTTTTTCAGAAGTTCCATTATAAGGGTGCCATAAAACATCTGCACGGGAAGAAACCCCAGCGGAAGGGGCTAGGAAAAGAATTAGCGAAGACGTTCAGTTACTTGTAGGATTTTTTAGATTGAACAAGTGGTGTGTAGTCTGCTGTGTTTATCAGAGCTGTGGAGTTTTTTCATCAATATCTGCTGTAAGGTGCCCTATCACCATGTCCGATGCGAAGAGGAGGAGAAAAGGGAAAAAGCTGAGAAGCCGTGAAAGAGAGCTGGTGTTCAACGTCTTCTCATACTTCAACAAATTCCTCAGTATAACCAAAGCCTGCCGTGAAACTTCGAAGGCTGGTCACAGTCCACTATTTAAAGAGTGAGAAAGGAAGCGTCCCCTGGTCCATTGGTGACACCTTCAAAGACTAAAAAAGTTAGACAGCCTTACAAGAATTCGAGAGCGTTGATTTACGACGATTTTGTGAGATCGGGAGTTCGAAGAAAAGTACATGAATTTTTTGTGAAAATATTCCGACTTTAAAATCTATTTTAAGCTCAGTCAACATGGACAAAGATTTTCCAAATTTCAAGAGGACTACATTATATCGCCTTCTTGTAGACATAGGTTTCGTGTACGAACGCAGGGGAAAAAGAAGCATTTTTATTCAAAGGGATGATATTATTTGTTGGTGACATAATTATTTAAGGCAGCCAAAAAAATATCGTTGTGAACGAAGGGTTATTGTTTTCACAGACGAAATTTTGATCAATGTCGGACAAACAGTGAACATGACTTGGCGCGACAAAAAAATAGAAACTCCTCGTCAGGCTTTCCCTTCAGGACTTACAACCGGGCTGAAAGCCCCCACCTCCCGAGGTGGACGCTTTGCAATTATACATGCAGGGACGGAGAAAGGGTTCATAGAGGGAGCAGCACGTGTTTTTTATGGAAGAAAAACACCATGGATGAGCGTGACGAAGTTGATGGCGAGTGTTATGAGAGCTGATTTGAGCACTCACTTCTCTCAAACATACCCGAAGGCACAATTATAGTTGTAGATAATGCATCATACCATTCGAGGAGGTTGGAATCCTTACCTACCACAAGCTGGAGGAAAAATTCCATTAAAGAGTGGTTGGTTAGCAAATGAATTAGCTTTGATGAGGACAGCTTGAAAAGAGATCTTTTATTTGTGGTGAATCAAGTACGGGAAAAATATAAAAAATTTAAGAAAGATGAACTAGCGAAGAGTTATGGCTGTAGAGTACTAAGACTACCACCATATCATTGCGAACTGAATCCAATTGAAATGGTTTGGGCTCAAGTAAAACATTACGTTGGGATGAAGAACACCACTTTTAAGAAGAAAGAGGTAGAAAAACTCATTGCAGAAAGCTTTGATTCCATCACTTCCGAAAATTGGAAAAACTATGTCGAGCACGTGAAGAAAGTGGAAGAAGACATGTGGCATGTAGACAATTTGCAAGATGACATCGAAGAGTTGATTATTCGTCTGACATCGGACATCGTCTTCATCCTCTCAGTCGATATCTCCCTCAACGGAGGACGAGCCACAGCCACAGCCGAGCACATCGCGCTACATGGAGGGAGTGGAATATCTGTCGGACTCATGAACAAGGTATGATGGCATTTTGTTTTGATAATAGTTAATCTTTTTATGTTTCGGCTAATTACAGTGCTATTATAAAATCTGCTTTAGAAAAGAATTATTTATGGAGACTTGAAAGCGTAGAGTTTATCATCATTGCTCTAAAAGCGACACATAAGTTCATTGAAAAAGTCAAACTCATGAAGAGGACCGCTCTTAAAAAAAAAACTCGAGTATAATTCCTAGAGCAAGCGTGTATTGGCATCGCGTCATATTATTTTCCTTAAACTCTGCCAGAGAGGTTCTCACTTGAACGGTTTTAGAATTTTAAATATAAAAAATAGAAGTAAATTTAAATACCTTAGCTTGCTTAAAACAAGGGGAAAATAAATCTTCGGCGTAGTGGATCATTTTGCTAACATTTTTACGTATACTTACACTATCATTTAGTTGTAGGCGATGTTTTTCATCTCCTAGCATTAGTTGAAAGTGTTTTGGTAAAATATAAAAAAAGCAAATTTCGAACAGGTAATTGAGGATATGCGATAAATGTTCACGCAGGACGTTGTTGTTCCAAAATTAATCGTTGGAATACCGGAGAAGGGCAGTAGAAAGCAGCGGCAATTTACTGTTCTTTCAAGGATTTCGCCTGGCGTTTTCCCCTTCAATAGGCTGCATTAAATGCTTGGGAGCTGGATAGGGTTTCGACGAAAGGGATAGCTTCTGTGTCAAGTCACCTGCGGTGTCCTTCCCTTTGGTTTCCGTCTGTGGGGCACTGTGGGCTCCTTTGCGCGAGGAGTGGGAGGGACCCGCCTAAAGAAAAATGTAGGTACAAAAGAACCTGGACGTCAGACCTCAGGCCTGGGTACTCTAGGGACAACTTACGTGCAGGAATTTGCAGGGGGCTTAAGAAGGGTCGCAAGTAGAAGGGAATCCGGTAGACTCGCGAATCCTCGAAAGGAGGAAAATACGGTAACCAGATTGGAAATGGATGGATGGAATTGGGAATGGTTCGTCTGTTACGATTGTGGTAAGGTAAGGGGAAACGAGGCTTTAGGAGTGTTGTGTATTATCTGCTTATTGTCTCAATGGAAAATAGAAATTACTCCACAGAATACGGTAAATATTGAGTGCTCTTTTTTTATTTTAGCGGCTTCAAGGCTCAAAAGGCGCTGAGCTGGGGCAAACTGCCCCCCCCTGCCCTACCTCTGGGCGGCCCTGCATATGCGACTGCAGAGGGAAACGAATCATTCTTATTAAAAGGGACTATTTTTATACAATTGCTATACAATTAATGGAGACAGCTAAAAATTATCGTGCAAAAAGTTTTTGCGCTCACATACGACATATGGATCAATATTAAGCTATTTGCAGACATGACTTGGAGTAAGAAAGAAATAAGAAACGCTCCTCAGTCTTCGTCAGCGCGTCAAGGAAGTAACAATAGCTGTTGCACGCAAATAGTTTGCAGGATCATTAACCTCATTGAGGAGAATGATTGCATCAATTGGTGCTAGAAAATTATCCACAAAATATTGTAAACAACGACTGTCAATATTTTTTAATATTCTTTACTCGAGGCCCCAAGGACACTACCCCATGAACTGTTCCGTTCAAAAATTACAGTGAAACGGTAAGAGTAGGCCCTACTTTTCACCTCTGGGTTAGTTGTTTCTCATGTACAAATCCCTTGATTTAACCAAATTGATTAACCAAAGAACTCCCCTTCTTCAGAATTGAATTTTCCCCAAATTCCTGGGACATCCTCTGGATAAATACTTCGATCAATAAAAATTTCAATTAAAACTAATAAAATTTTCCATTCATAGTCTAATAAATAGTATGTCTTTTCTCTTCATAATTCCATTTCTATCAATCTTTTTTCGTACCCGATTCCCGAGTCGGAGATGCGTGCTGACGATGTGCGACGAAATCCAATGGACGTAAAACAGAACAAGATATTCGTGACCACTTAAATTTAATTATTTACCAGTGATTGATTCCTACGTTCATTGTTACTCCTTCACTCAGAAAAAATATATTTAAACGGTCTTTTATGATGGGATTAATGCATGTTTACAGTATAAACATATAAAAATTATGATTGCGCGCTGTGGTATTGAATGTTAGAATTTAATAATCGCTATTTACGACGCATAATATAGAATCAAACGTATGTCGGAACGACGTGAATCGAGGGCCTCCATTATTTCTTTTTAAATTTGACATTTTGGCGCGGTGTTATGATTGGTGGCCCACCACATCAGGATGCCGGATGACGGAGCGCAGGTTTGGCAACACTGTACTCCATAAGGCCTGTACTGTCAACTAAATGTAGAACGCACTATAGCAAGTGATTCAGATGATAATTTTTAAGAATTATCACTAAATAAACTTTACCTTTTAGATAAAATTATTCTCCTAAAGAAATTACTTTTACTGGAAGATATAAAGTTTTTAGACATTGGCTTACATTGCAAAGTGGCTTTTTGATGTACAAGTACGTACAGAGGTGGTAAAAATTTTTATTTAAATCTTTTCTAGAAAAATTGAATGTTTTTCAAAAAATAGCTAGACGTCAAATTTTAATATTTAACCCGAGAAAAATTGGAAGAATAACAACTTCGTACATATGTACCTCTTATGAATATTCTTCATGTTTGAAACATGTATCTGCCTGTTTAATTCCAAATATACCTCAGAAGTTAATTTTGTTTTCTCCGTTTAATCACAGCCAAAATCTCCTCATTTTCTTACATCGCCAATTTCCTACACGTGCGCAAATGAAATGGCTACCATTATAAATAATAATCATGTGCGTCGAACTTTTTTTGGCAGCAATAAATTAATGTCCTTATCTCACTTCGCATCTCGATTATACCTGTTGATTTTAAAAGGTTACATATTTATATAGAAAATTTTGTTCTTACATTCTATTGGCTGCAGAGGAGTAGGCGTATGAACTTGTAAAACGTTCCTTGGCAGAGTAAAAATTGTACCTCTTTGCCGCGTGTAACTCAAGCTGTGAACCTTTTCTTTTTCATTTACAAATATGGGCGAGAGCCATTGAGTATCTCTTTGTAAAATTATACCAACTTCTTCCAAGGAGCCGCCATATTACTGTGAACTGACGCTGGCCGAACAAGCGAAGTTTCTCTCCTCGAAATAAAAATTTGCCATCTGGAAGTCTGAAACTTCGCCCTTGGAGTATTTTAGTTGTCTGAACTAGAACCTTCTCTGATATAAGTGGTGTCCCTTAATTAGACCTGTGTGCCGAGGGATAAACTATCGGCGGCGGACGCTGTCTGTGCATAAAAGACTGGATTTGGGTCGGCGACCGGCGGCGCGCCGAGCCGATGGTTTTAACCGGCAGCGGCGGCGTGACCGGCGGCGTACTTATCCAGCCAAATAGTATTTACAAGTATTTCAGCATGCTGTAGCACAAAATAATTCATTGCTTCTCATTATTTAATGTGTTCAATTGTTGATTTCATGTTAATACTTATTTTATCACATTTTTATTAACGTATGCGAGAAATTTCTTTTAATTTTAAGTATTTAAGAAAATATCGTATCTTACAACATCTATCAAACTAAATACTATATCCTTTCATTACTACGAATTCTTTTCTGCTGCGCAGCATACTTTCTTACATACTTTTCTGCTGCGCTGCAACATATTACTGCGAATTCTTTCATTATCGAAACTATAATACTATTGTATTAGACCGTCGACAGTAAAGCTACTTGTCTCAATGAAAACCATAGCGCAAGTGTCTATATTTGTCCTTTCTAGTGCACGCAAACACCACCAACAGATTTTCGACGGGCCAATCATCTTTGGAGCAGACATGTGCCTGCTCCTTACTTTTAGGTAATGCCCAGAGCCAGGGAAATCCGGAGGAAAAGCGGTGCGTCTACCTTGAACTACTGCACCTCTGTCAATATCACGCCCTAGGGATCAAAACTGCCCCTTTAGAGGGGCATTTTCAGTGGTAATCGACCTCAAGGACGATGTGGACATAATATTTCAATAACTCCTTAGGCAAAAGAAAATACAACGAACAAGAGGGGTCATTATTGCTTGAGAGCCATGCGTGGAATCTGATGGGTACATTTTTTCTTCTCCTTGGGTGCCGCATATTGGATAAACTTGTCAGTTTAAATGGTCAGGGCCTCCTCCTCCGTTTGTGCTTCTAAAGAGACCTCCACCCCTCCAATTGCTAAAAAAAAATCGTACCCACAGTCTCTTTGTATCTGGACAGAGACAACTTTTCTCTCTCTCAGATTGCCGCAGAGTCATTTATTTTGAAACCGTCCCTCCAATCACGCTCATTATCTTTTTAATAAAGATCCATTACCTGTACTTTAGCACTCACTTCATACAGGCTGCTGTTATTATTCGGAATATAAAACAGCAAAAATACGTTTCACATAATTCGTTGCGTGAATTGAGGTACATATTTTAGTGAATATCGAAATACTTAAAGTTTAAGAGCGGTAAAAGAAAGAGGACATATTTTTCTTGTTTCTAACTCCGCAGGAGAAGAGAATATTCATGTCACCAGCTTAAACCCCCTAGCTTTATCATTATTTACAGCCTTTCCGGAGACATTTGAAATAGCGTGCCCATTTCATTGTTTTTCAGAATTTTTATTGGTCTAAGATGAAAAGTAAAGAAACGGCACAGCGATGCAAAACTATACCTATGCGTTAACCAGGCTTTTAAGTTAACCAAATTAGGTGATTCAGGTTCCTCTTCATGTTATTTGAGTGCTTGTTTACGTGAAGAATCGGAATCGATTCAGATACTACTTGCATTATGTAAATGGCATTTTATAGAAGATTACACATGGAAGATAATCATCTATGCCGAAGGAAATAAAAACCTCGTATGCAATTTCATGACGCCGATTCCTTCTCCCATCTCAATTCGAAGTGGCGAATGCACTCGCCATCCTCCTGTATACACTATGATTTACATATACATATACATTTTATAATTTAATATACATTTATATTATATTATTTTTATATGATTTTTATTTATATTATTTTTTTTAAATTTATATTATTTATTTTATATTTACATATACATTTTATATTTTCCAGTATACATTGTTGAATTACTTCCTTGAACTCCGTTTAACTACGATCAAATTGCAAAAGAGTTATTGTTAAATTGTATTGTTAAATACACGACTAGTGTTTTTATATAGAATTTTGCTAATATTCGAGCCTCTACACCATGTATTTAAAACAAATGACTAAACTCTCGTTGTCCGACGCATCGGGGGCAATGGTCGGTAAATGACAACCCATGAAGGCGCCGCGCCGCGCCGCCGACACAGAAGACCGGCGGCGCACCGTACATAATCCATCGGCGGCGGTGGTGCACAGGTTTACCCTTAATTTTTCACGACGCTCATCAATAATGCTTTACAAATCTGGAGTACGGAAACACGGAAAAGTTAATCCATTATTAGAACTTGATAAACATTGAGGGAGAAATTAAGAGATAAGAGTGTAATGGGACGGCTAGACAGGTTTCTTATTAAGAGGTCTTCTTGGTGTAAAGAGTGAATGACAATTTAATAGACGCCCGTCTGCAACTGAATGAATGAAAATAATTTTGTTTTATGGATTCATTAGTCGAATTGAATCTTGAGCTTAAATACCATATTACAGATAAATTGCAAGTTTATTCCTTCACGACACTTCCGTAGCTTGAATTATAATAATTACAATGATGAGATGCAAGTACTACGCAACAGAGAAGATTTGGATCTATCTTGCTGCACTATTAATACTTCGAGAACCTGTAAATGATACTTGTCTGATCCACCTTGACAACCAATTCCTTTGGCCGAAATATTACTATTTCAGTTCCTTTCATTTTTGCCAGAATCCATCTAGTTTAGTTAATTGAATAATGTGCTCTTCATTAGCAAAATATTTAGCATTTCATAAATGTGATATTGTTTGCTGTATAAATGCCCTTAGTTAATAGTTGTTATGGAAAGGATTTATTGTGCTATTACTTTTACTTTAATTTGAAATGTTCACTAAGACGACTTTTCCCAATGTATTATTACTATATTTGTACTATATTTGTTAATGACATTTCCAGCGCGATTAGAAATAGAAAGTATATGATATACGCAGACGACCTTCAAATTTACATCCATTCCCCGATTGACAAAATAGCTGATAGTATGTCTATTGACCCAAGATGTCAGGAAAATCACAAAATGGGTGGACGAAAATTCCGAATTATTCTGAACTGCCTAAAGACAAAAGCAATCACCATCGGGAACTCAAGGATTCTCAAAAAAATTGATAACAATCACCTTTCTCTAACCGCTGTCGGAGATTATTAAATACCATACAGTAATTCAGTTCGTGCTCTTGGATGTATCCTCACAAGGAATCTGTCTTGGAACCAACATGTCAATGACATTTGTAATAAAGTTGACATTACACTTCATCAATTAAAACTTCACAAGCACTTGCTTCCTGTTTCCACCTGTAAAATGTTAATATCTACACTGGTATTTCCTTCTTTCGATTATTGTAGCCTTGTGTTTAATGACATGGCTAAAGAACTCGATAAAAAATTACGAAGGGAACTAAATTCATGTGTAAGATTTGTATTAAATTTAAGAAGGGATGCCCATGTATCGCTGCACAAAAATAGCCTAGGTTGGCTAAATCTTTGTAACCGAAGAAAATATTTACATGGAGCTCTTCTCTTTAACATTTTCAGGGAGATAATCCCTAATTACCTCAGTGAAATGTTTAAGGTTAGCGAAGAAACTACTAAGAAGACATCTCGTATGAAGGCTAATTCTTTACGCTATCCTTTTCCCAGAACAACTGCGTATCAAAAGTCATTATTAATTACTGCTTCTAAATTCTTGAATTCTCTCCCTGAAGACTTGAAACAGAGGGGTTCCATTTATGCATTTAAAAATGTATTATACACGACTCTACTCTATGCAGAGAAAAATGAAATTTAGTGTGTTTATTGAATTACAGCCTGCAAATTGTGAATATTGTAAAAATTTAAATATTGTTTCTTTTTTCCTCTTTTTGTTTTGTGTTATAACCATTATATCTTTGTTCGTTTTCATGTGTTGCTCTTTTTGGCTGAGCCAAGTTCTTTCTTTTTGTAATTGTATTTGCTTCAAGGGTGATGCCCAGAGCGAAATAAATATATATTCTATTCTATTCTATGTGTCCTCAGAAAACTAAATTCTGGGCTAGCAAAATCGTGCTAATTAAAATCTTTATACATGGAGGAAACTACTTTTGTGGAATGATTCTCAGTTGTATTACATTCCTTAGGTTAAGTTATTAAGCCAGCATATGCATCTCTTTGCTTCCCTCATTTAGCATTTTTACCCAGAATTTTTTGGCCTCTCGTAAATAGGTTAACTCTCCACCATATCCTTCTAATTCAATGAATATCATTAACCGGATCGCGCTAACTTGTTTAAAAGTTATCTAAGAATAAAATTAACCAATTTCTCCTAATCCGAAAAAAAAGAAATGAAAGCACCATTTATTCAAACTGTTCATTTCAATGAGTTTTGGGATTTCCATTGCACATAATAACACAAATTGTTTTTGAAATCACAGCTAAAGTGACACCTTAGATTACGAATAGATATGAATTTTATGAGAATGGTCATTACTGCTTCCCATTATTTCCGTTCATTATTTTGGAACTCAAATGAAGCTTTCAATCCTAAACATAATCGCATTATCTCATTCGATTTATATTTAATTGAAATTTACAAAGGTTCAACTTAGTTTCACAACTTTACAATTTTAAAATTTATTGTCCACTTGGCATGTTTTTCCTATATTATTGCGTAATTTCCATTATTGCGTAATTAACTGGTCCTCTTCAATTTACTTTCCTTATAGTCTTCAAAAACTGTGTCATCTATAAAATTGGAGTTAAGCAATAAGCAAGCAAGCAAGGTGAATGAAATTGGTTTTTTTGGAAACAATCATTTAAAACATCCAGTACTTATTACAGTTTAAGCAATAATTTGCTATGTTCAATTTGGTATTTGTAATGCATGCGACCTAAATTTCAGCACATCAGATTTTGAAATTTAACTTCAACGCTTCCAGAAAAATTAAAACTTTTGACTTTTCACAAATCCAAGTATCCCTGGTTCCTCAAATTCATGAAGATATTTCAAAATATAACGTAAATCAGGATATATTAAGGACAAAACATTTTAGAAAACGAAAATGACTTGTCGAGCAATGTGTTTAATTAAATTTAAAATTTCTGTCCTTTCATTAATTGCAGAGAGGATACATCATGTCATCTTCAACTTCGGATCTTGCTATCTTCACTTTAAGATGATAATATCCGAGGTACACTCGCTTGTCATTACCGGGAACTGACTTATATGAATATGGAAAATTTTAAAAAATCGTCTTATTATCATTCTTATATGCTGAATCATTCCTCAGTTATTTAGTTATTTATCTTGTAGATATTTGCTCAAAATTGAGCAATCAAAAGCAGTCATTAGCACCAATTAAAGGTAATTTAAGGAGTAAAACACTAGCTATGAAAGTAAAATGTTTTTAATGTGGACGAACACAGAATTTTCCCCGGCTGAAAACCATTTTCTGATATTATTAAATATTACAAAATAACATGAATAACGTGGAACTGTGGTCATACTCCAAAGTGGTTTATTTTAGAGGTTAGGAATTTTTTATTTTATTGAATGTCCCAAAAGTTCTTTTACACTTAGTATAATTCGATGACAACATCTTGTGAGTGGATTATTTTAACAAGGCACCTTTCTGTATTATAAATATATCAGTTTTTTTTAAACCCGACCCTCAAAGACACAGAGAAGAGGACATGAAATAGCCCAATTTTTTATCCTTTCCCGTTTTTCTTCGGCATCTCAGTTACCGTAGCTCATTTGCCCATCCTCTCACCTTGCGTCTTAAAATCCTCAATAGAAGGATGTGGGCAGTTCGGTGCAACTCTTGATAACATTATCTCGCATCATGCCAATTCAGGAAGTATTTTCATTTCGTGTTTGTAGAGTATTAAGATGTAACTACATCTATACAATGGGAGGTGATTGGGCTTAAATAGTATGTCTGTTGCGCGAAATCCTTTTCCACGTTTTACGAAGCGTTTCTGCTGCCTGCTGATGTGTTTTTTGAGACTTTGGATAGTATCTTTCGTTTGAGTAGAGAGGCTCTATTGGAGTGAGATAAGACAAAGAGGAAAATCATCAACTTTTCTGCTTCATTTTCCTGCAATCCAAAATGCCCTATCCATCCCATGAAGAGGTTCTATGCCTTAAGCATCCGATTAAGATGTTATACTTTTCTTATCTTATCCCGGAGACATTCTACATGGCGAAAGGTGTAAGGTGGTTTATATGGGGGAGGGAAACTTGCTGTCTCCCTTACAAACATAATACAACAGCAAGCGGCTCCTGTAATAGGGCGAACAGGCTTTTGCCGGTAAAATGAATTATGTTCTACGAAGATGCCGTTCCCTGATTGCCGTGATACGCCTATAACAAAGTTCCTTTCGCAGTTATAATTATAAGAGGATATTACTTATTAAATTTTGTCGTGTTATCCTTCTCCTCCTCCTCCTTATATGCCATGAAATATTACCTATAAAACAGTTAAAATGATAGTGAAAGGTAAAATACATAAAAATTGGTAAAGATATATCACGAATTTATATTTTTTAAACTTAAGAGAAGGGAAGGACTCATGATGAATAGAATGAACGAGGACCAGATAAAACGAGATATTATTCAGAAAATCTACTTCCACAATCGAGAATTAGAACGGGACAGTGTAGATTGGAGAGTTGTGGTCAACCAATTTTTGGATTAAATTTGTAATAATCGCAAAAATGTACGCTAAGGCTGCATTGCCTAAAATAGCACTTGGTGCACTACACTGCTGAAGACGTTTCACAGTTTTTTTATGGATTCCTCCAGGGCAGTCAGTATATATTGTGAGAAATAGGGACTAGTCCGGGAAATTGAGGTTGATGGGCAGGCATAATCCCAAATACTCACTCGACCCCTTTAGTCTCGAGACGTTTGGGAGCATAAACTAATAGGGATGGCGGTAAGGAGTGTTCAGGGGTGGGTGGGATGTCTGGTGGAGGTGGGGAGGGAAGCGTGGGAATAGATTACCGTCGCAACGGAGAAGGGTGATGTTTTATGCAAACAACCTAGCCATTCTCATCAATAAGTTACTCAACATCTTGTATCTCTCTTTTACGAACACGATGCCGGCGGATTTCAATCTCTTTATATCGAGCAACTTGTCCTGTCTCCATCCCTCCCCAAGTGCCTCAAAACTACACCTTAAACCTTCATTTACCAATGTCAGAGTTTTTATGAAAATCCGCTGAGTTTCCTGTTCAAAATCATACTCTTATTCTCGGTCTACAAGCCAACCCTCCGCCAAATCCCTTCTCCACCTTTACCAATTTATTCTCGTGCGACAAACACCACACTCTTCCTTGACGCACCAATGCCACTTTGTCGGAGGCTTCATCTCACGCCGCTCTTTTTCTTACCTTTTTTTCTTTATATCGCCTCAGATTCCTTCCAAACCTACCACCTCCACTTGACAGAGCATCTATAATTTATCTAATTCGTCCTCGTGTTTCTGCGTACAAATTCAACCCGTCGTCTCAATTTCAGTTAGTTTTTTGCCATAGTGGTTTCATCACTCTGTGTAATTTTACACCTTCTTATATGTACACTACATCTTTTAAAATGTAACTGCCATTCTCTTCATTGCAAATGGTGAATGAATGTCAAGCCGGAATAAAAACTGATGAACTGCTGAACATAATAATGCATGCCTATATTGGAAAGCCATAAATTTGAAATTACTCTACTGTGCAATTCTGTACTTATAAATATTATATTTGTTGAGGTTGTTGGTCCGAAAAATTTGCCCAGCAATACCTACTAAATGGTGATTTCAAATCTAAACGGACAAGAGAGACAAGACTCATATTTTAGACATTTTGAGCAGATCTAAAAAAAATACAGTGAAGACATTCATTTTAAAAACACTTCCCTATCGGGATAGACCTAGCCAATAAATTTAGTAACTGCTATGGTCCATAGAAAACTGGTTCCCTATTAATGATATCTGCCATAATGCCTGGTCCACACGAACTTCGCCGTTTTTGTGCTGCTCACTGTTTCACCAATCACTTTCCTTCCACGTAGGTATGTGTTTTCTTATTTGACTCTCTTTCAATATTTCAACACGATCAATCCAACGACGCACACTATTCATACATGAAAAAACCAAGGGAGTAGAGGGATGCAGTCATAAATAAAATGGACATAAACCAAAAAATCACTTTACTTTTTTGGATAGGATATTTGGGGAGGCGACCGACGGCTAAGGTCATTTGCGCCATTGGGGATGGGTAAGGGAGGAAGAGTGGATAGAAACCCGGCGTCGGCATTAGCCTACTCTTAAGGTAGGCGCCAAGGGGACCACGGCTTAACGTCTCATCCGACAGACGGAGTACTGTACTTAAAGTTCCCTCCACAGTACACTCAAGTAGGGATCGGGTTCCTCTGAAAAACATCCGCCACTGCAGGGATTTGAACCCTGGCCGCCCGTGTGGCAGGCGAGTAATCTAACCACCACAAAAACCCGATCCCCTTACTTTTTTGGCTTCGCTTATTTGATGGTATTTATACTTAAATAAATTCTTTGTACACATAACTGTAGAAAAATTCACAGATTTTTATTTAAATTATGAATACAAAAATTAAATTTTTAAAAGGAAAAAGGTTGATGAATTTTCCTAGCACACGCGAACTCCATCGGATGCGTCAAAGACCAAGCTTTTACGAGGGCATTTGCCTCTTGAAGAGCAAACAGACCTATTATATTACCCATTTTTAGATCATTCTTCTTGTTATCATTCGTTTATTTTTCTCTATCTATTCCCAACTTCTTACCGAAGATGCACACCCCGAGATGCCTACTGTTATATGTCTAATGTACTGAATGCTGTGTAGGAGAAGAAGAAAAACGCCATTTAATACTCTTTTGCTTGGCCATTTTTGATAAGCTTATCAGCTGCGCTAATATACTTTGAATGTCGCTTAAAAAATGAAATTCTCGGGGGTATCGGCACTATCAACCCATAGAGTAAATCGAACTTGATGATGCAACCGTTCCCAACGCTCCACTCATCGATTCACGTTGTGCACTTCACGCTGCGGGACACACAGAACTGCTGGCAAATTCACGAACGTCTGACAAGTTTGAGTATGGGTAAAATAATACCTCCCTCTTGGACCAACATTAGCCTCCTCTAAACTTCGTGTCAAATAGCGGTAGACCTGTGCGCCGCCGCGCCGCGCCTCCGGCGCCGATGGTGTTGGTGACGCCGCCACCGCCGATAGTGCCGCCGGTCTTCCGTGTCGGCGGCGCGGCGCGGCGCCGTCATAGGTGATCATTTACCGACCATTGCCCCCGATGGGTCGGAACCAAACTTATATTCACTTATTACTGCGGACTCCTCGTAATAACGTAAAACTTAATAACTAATGAAAAAAGAGAGCAGCTCTTATGCCCATATTTTATGTGCTGTTGAAAATAGTCTCTCAATTAAATCTGTGCGATAGGAATTAACAAAGTTGCCATTTTGTTATGAGCCAGCAACCCCACGTCCACGCTTCCTCGGCATGGATTTTACTCTGCTCAAGCCTTAGTGCCCCATGAGTGCGTTATCCTCCGTTTCCCGCTTGATGCCGTCCTAATCAACATTGTGAAATAGGAGATTCAAATAATGGTATAACAGGCCGCATGATCGAACAAGGTGACGGATATCCTTAGTGCTCCATTTCTTTATATAATGCGTATTTAGGACGTGCGATATCCAGATTTCCCTTCCTCCCTCACCTACCTAAGGCACTTTTCGTTAGTCTGAATGTCTATTGCGCTTTTTCTGTTCCCCCTCCTTAGTTACATCTCAAAGACTTCTATTTATTCCTTTTTCCCTTCCGAGGTTTCATATCTTCCAACCATTCAGTGCAATGTAAATGTGTATGACAACAGGAGTTTAGCCATTTGGTTTAAATACATGCTGTGGAGGCTCGAATATTAGCTAAGTTCAGTAATAAAACACTAGTCGGGTATTAAAAAATAACCCTTTTGCATTTTGATCGTAGGTAAACGAAGTTCAAGGAGGTAAATCAATAATGCAATAATAGTGTATATAGGAGGATAGCGAGTGAATACGCCACTTTGCATGGAGATGGGAGAAGGAATCGGCGTCATGAAACTGCATACGAGGTGTTTATTTCCTTCGGCATAAATTATTCGTCAACTTCCATGAAATGCCATACTTCATAAATCAAATAGTATCTGAATCAATTCCGATTTTTCCCGTAAACAAGCACTAAAAGAACATGCAAATAAACCTCAATCACCTAAATTTGTCAACCAAACCAAAGTTAACCAAAAAGCCTGGTTATCGCTTAGGTAGGTATAGTGTTGTATCACTGTGCCGTTACTTTTCTTTTCGTCTTAGACCTATAAAAATTCTGAAAATACCATGGAATGGGCAAGCTATTTTAAGTGTCTCCGGAAAGGCTGTAATGAATGCTTAAACTAGGGGGATCCAAGTGGTGACATGAATATTCTCTTCTCCTGCGGAGCTTGAAACAAGAAAAATATGTATATTGGTACTCTTTCTTTTGCCACTCTTAAACTTTACGTCTTTCTATATTCACTAAAATATGTACATCAATTCAAGTAACAAATTATATGAAACATATTTTTGCAGTTTTGTATTCCGATGAATAACAGCAGCCTGTTCTTCGGAATTTTTTACTATAGCGTCACCTCACTTCCCCCCCTCCCCACCGACTGTGATTTCCCGGCTTGGGTTTGGCGGGTCAGTCTTAATAATTAATAAAAGGGGAGCCTTATGAATTTTCCTCTGCTGATGAAGCAAGTGCAGAAGTACAGGTAATGGGTCTTAATTAAAAAGATAATAGGCGTGATTGGAGGGACGGTTACTAAATAAACGACTTTGCGGAAATCTGAGAGGGAGAAAAATTGTCTCGGCCCCGATGCAGAGAGACATGGGTACGATTGTTTTTTGAACGATTGGAGAGGTCGAGGTCTCTTTAGAAGCACAAAGGGAGAAGGTTCTGACCAATTTAACTGACAAGTTTATCCGATATGCGGGACCCAAGGAGAAGAACTACTGTGTCCATCAGATTCCACGTATGGCTCTGAAGCAATTATGCCCCCTCTTGTTCGTTGTATTTTCTTTTACCTCAGGAGTTATAGAAAGATTCTATCCACATCGTCATAGAGGTCGATGACCACTGAGAATGGCCCTCTAAAAGGGCAGTTTTGATCCCTAGGGCGCGATATTGACAGAGGAGGAGCGGTGCAGTGCTTCAAGGTAGGCGCCCCGCTTTTCCTCCGGATTTCCCTGGCACTGGGCATTCCCTAAAAGAAGGGAGCAGGCGCATGTCTGCTCCAAAGATGATTGGCCCGTCGAAAATCTGGCAGTGGTGTTTGCGTGCACTAGAAAGAACAAATATAGTCTCTTGCGATATGGTCTTCATTGAGACAAGTCGTTTTACTGTCGACGGTCTACCTTAAGAGTATCATAAATCTATCATAGCTCCCACTCACTTAAACCGAAACTATTCGAAAGAAGGAACAGTTCCGGAATGTCATATTTGTTTCAATTTCTACTTTCATTCCAAAACGAAACTGAAACCAAGCCGGACTTAAGGGCCAATCAGAAACGAAGTTACATTGAAAAAGAAAGCTTATAGTTTTGTTCTGGTACGAAACTACTCATTGGTCCCTGTTTCATTTTGCAGCCCTGTTTTTTTCAACGGAGTGCCTTTCGATTAAACAACGTGGTGACCATATTATGGGTGGCTAAAAAAGGAATTGGTGCGCTTTTGATACTCCCGTACTTTTCAAATAATCGTTGAAGTATAGAGTACGGAAGGCATGATGATCTAATTTATTTTGACATTTCTGGTACTGCATTATCAATTGAAACATTAATAAACCACATAATTAATTTCATTTTGACTTCGACTTTTCTGTTCTAGTTCAACATAGCGCTAAACATACGGTGATATTTTTACTTAGGTCGTTGCTATGTTTCCTGCCATATTTGAATGCCCTTCCGATAATTTTCGACTACGAGATCTTCAAATATATAAAATGCAGATTCAGATGTGATTTGGTGGAAAAGTTCTATCTCTACAGAGAAAACGCTTGCAGTTCCGCTAATGAAAGATTTAACTCAACTAGTCTCGATATTACGTCATCATCATACTATTCAAGATTTGGGGATAAAATATCTTCATGGAAAATGTGGGTGACGGGAGAGATGTGCGTCAAACAAAGCAGTTGTAGAAGGGCGTGGGGTTGGAAAACAGAAAACACTGATGTTCGGAGAAACTCTGGGAATGGGACGTGTGCTGAAGAGGCAAGGTAAATCACAAATAAGAACATTGAAAGTCCAAAAGGTTTAAGTCGGATACCTGTATATGGATCGTTCACCACTGCCGGTGGGGGGTGGTAAACAAAAACTGTAAAGGCTTGGGAAATCGTGGGAGAGGGCGTATGCTGGGGAGGAAGAGGGAATCACGAACAACAACATGGAAAATACAAACGTCGTATCCTTGATGATGGGTCATCGGCCCCTGCCGAGTACCCCCAGCAGAAGTGCAAAACATGGGTATGGCAGTTTCTGCTAAAGCCAGGTAGTCAATTGTTACATTTGTTACTCCTAATTTGATTGGTTGATCAATTTTTAGAATTAATTTGTCTATTCACTATTCTCGAATTATATTTTCTAGGACACAAATTAAGAGTAATGTTGAGAGTCCACCTCTTTGACTTATTCCAGTTTGAATTTCGAAGGGCTCCGAAATTTTGCACCTCAATTTAACTTAATATTTTTTGTTCGTAAGCGTCTGTCTAATGGTTGCAAGTGTTTTAGGATCGAGCCCTTGTTCTTTTAAAATTTGTTCAAGAGATTTGCGATCAACTGATCAAAGGCTTTTTTAAGTCAACGAAGGTGCATATGATACTGTTGCTGTACATCTTTTGGTGCCGAATTGTTAGTTTTAGCTTTAGAATTTGTTCCAGGAGTTATCTATCTACCTGGTCTGAAGTCTGCTTGATATTCGCCAATTTTGGATTTAAGTTCTTAATGAAAAAGAAAGATGAATGCAAGAGGTGATAAAAAATATGTACCGGATCGTTTGAACGGTATTTGTTCATATTTGAAAAATTATAAATAAAATTTTAACTATGATATGGACGAAACTGTTTGCAACGAAATTTTTCGCTTGCATTTGAGATAACAGGTTAATTTGTAATGAATTTGTCTTATGAAATTTGATAATGAAAGGGTATAATATTAAGTTCGATTGAAGTTGTACTTTACGATATTTTCTTAAATACTTAAAATTTAAAGAAATACGCATCTCGAATACGTTAATAAACATGTAATAAAATAAGTTTTAACATGCAATAAACAATATAAGACATTAAATTATGAGAAACAATGAATAATTAATGTTATAACATGCTGAAATACTTGTAAATACATTATCGGTGGGTAAGTACGCCGCCGCCGGCCGCCGACACATTTTCAGCCGACGTCCGCCGCCGATAGTTCATCCATCGGCGCTCAGGTCATAATAGCAGGTTGTTTCGATCAAACATCCAGGTGAATGAAGGCGCTCAGTGCTTGGCAAGATAACATAACGTGTACCCAGTGGGTAATAGATCCTAAGGGAGACTCGCCTGGAATGAAATAACACAAGAGTACTTGTGGCGGAACTTTAATAGCTCCGACACCGCAAACTTCTGCTTAACCAAAGCATCATTAACTGTTTGAGCCTTCTGCGAAAAACGTCGTTTACTGAGGATTACGTAGAGCATTTTTCATTCAGTCGTCAAACAGTTTTCATTTCTCGTAAGCAATAATTACATATGCATTGGTCGTGATATTTGAAAAGTATTTACAATCACCAACGAATCAGAACTTATATTCTGAAGGATGCATGCAAAATCTACAGGTAAAGTAAACATTTCCCTAGTCGACTTGTTACGGCCAGTGACCATATCAAATGGTATAAAATTCCTGTTTTTTCCTTCCTCTTTCGCCACTTTTATTTCTTGCACTTTGTGCAATGATTTTATGAAAGACTTTAAACTGGCTGCAATATTTTACCGTAAATTAGGGAAAATAAATGCGATTTACCTTTTGTGATTATCAATTCGTGATAGTTATCCGCGTTGGCACTAAAGGACTTCGACCTTTATTAGCGTTCATTCAGAGATGATTTATGACGGGTGATGAATCACTATTCAGCCTGCATTCATGTTAAAACTGGAGGTGCCGTAGGGGTCATTTCGGCCCCTTTACATTTTTGACGAATTATTACTGTTGATTAATTAACATCTACATGTATAAACTACCCCGTGAGCTGCTGTATAGGCGTGTGGCAAGGGGTGTTTGGTCACCAGCCGTGTAAAGGTTGTAACAAAACGACTATCCAGAGGTCCGGGAAATCAGTTAAATCAGAAATAATATTAAATTAAAACTCAAAGCAATTGACCAACAATAAGAAAATACAGACACGCAAGGAAAATAAATATGTACACCTCGAAACTAGGAACGCTTTAAAAAAAATTAAACAGTACGAAACTAAGGACGCCAAACAATATTTCGGACAACACGGGATATAACAAAAACGTTGAGGAAAAGGGAGCGGACGTGCCGGGCGATAGAGAGGCAAAAACCGGGAAAAACGGCGCACAGTGGTACATAGAAGTACAAGACGAAGTAATAAGACCACGGAAATAGCAACAACAGTTCGGTTGTTGCAGAACTTCAGGTGAAGGAGAGAAAAGGGAAGGAATATAGCTGACCGATAGGGCGGAGGGACAAAGCTGGTCCACACGCATGAAGGCAGGAAAACCGGAAGGATAAGAGAAACTTCGACAAGTGATACAAAATTAATTGAAAATAAAAGCTCTCACGCCCAAAATTTCAGTAAAATCTCGCACTAAGTGAATGTTTTTAAATGCAGAGAACAATACTTGCTGATGTCCAGTGCACTCTGTATTACTCTGGTCATGATCGATATCAATGGCCCTCAGGAATTTTCATTATATTATGGTTGCGATTTCGGTAATTATAATCGGCCGAAGGCGAAGCAAGCCGATATTGAGGAGTATTACAAAAACGGTCGTTATCTACAGTGGCATGTTAGTAACTATCGATTATTAGCATCATCCATGAAAATTTCGTTCCCCAACGCCGTTCTTCTTCTGAAAATTCTGACTCAGAAGATGATGAAGCATCCACTAAAGAGGAGGCTATGACTTCAAGTAAATCTTGTTTTTGAATTTGTGCATAAATTTCTCTAACCGTTTCATATTAATGTTAATATATTTGGTTCTCATTTCATAGGGTAGCAACTGACGAACTCCGTCCGAAGAAAAGATATCGACATCCTCTGAAAGGTGGAGGTTGCTCCATACAGGACCGATTGCATAAATGTTCCTGATAGTCTTTGCTCATCAAAATAATAGGAATTTTTGGCCTCTCAAAACTTCAGTGCTTCGCCCTCGTAGCCGCTGTAGAAGAGGAGACCGGTCAATTAAGGCATCGAAGGAAAAAGTCGGGGATAAAAGTGCCAAAGCGCGAAGTTGCGAATCAATGTCTCACCATAAAAAAATGTGCTGAAACTAGAAGGTGAGGGAAGCCAATTACACGGTTTCTTTAGATGAATTCGATGATCTATTGCCTCTTCTTAATGTAAGACCATTTTAAAACTGAGAGGCTTTTGACATTGAAGTGCTTTGGTCAAAGGACTAGAGAGTAGCTTTCTATGGGAGCACAACGTGCCGAAACAGGTTCCGGAGTAACAAACATTGCATAAGATTTGATATTTGATGAATACGATCAGAGCGACTGTAAATGGAAAATTTTGCATTAATTTCAGATCTGTGGAATAAATTAATTAAAAACTACCGATCCAGTGACAAACCTAGCAAATATGTCACGATGGATGAGTAGTTATTTCCGACTAAGTCCGAATTGCATAAAATGGGTCGCAGAGGAGCTAAGACAGCGGCACTTTAGTACAAAATATCTTACTGCTTAGGACATACCAGCTGAAATGAATGCTACCTCTAGATAAATAAGGACAAAACTTTCAAATTATAACCAAATGTATATTGATCAGAACTTGTCAAAAGTGCTACGCTCGCCAAAAATTTTCATTTAGGAAGAGTATCGGGAAAACAGATAGGTAAAACATTTGCGTCTTATATAATGGCAAACAGTATTTGCACCTCATTGCACACAGTTTGCATAAATGAGCACAAAATATTCTTGGTATTATTTATTTTTATTGTCATAGGTGTGTGCAAAATATTTAAAAAATTGTCTTAAATATATACCTGGCCATATGTGGAAACGGTAAGTTATAACATGTTGCTGTAAACAACTATACTTTTACGAAAAATATAAGCATAAAAAAATATAAAGAATTCTGAAAAAATATTTTTTTTTGGTACTCGATAAAGGTCATGAGTTTGTTTGAGTGGAGGGTGAAGTGATTAGGATACTCCTCTGGGCTACGGTGCTGAAGAACAAACTGTCTCTCATTTCGAGTTGTACGATTGAAAATGCCATGGATATAAACCATATAAAAAGCCATCGGTATTATTATTGTTTTCCTTAAGAGTTCCCCAGATCTATCGTTAATTCCGTATTCATTCAGCTGTTATTCCGATAGAGGTATTTAAATGGCATTCCCTACCTCTATGGAGACGTCATGTGTTTGATTTTGAAACTTAGACGTCAGAACACAGGTTGGCAGACCCTTACTTTGTTTGTACGTGTTATGTTGCTGAAATATATTATTTTTCATTTGGTGGTAATTTTATATACTTGATTGTTCCCGATACTCTTGTTTCTCGCACTCGTATTTTGGGAAGAATTTGTTTTTAGGGCATTCTCGGAGAGAGACATCTTCGACTCTCCCCTCAATTACTATGGCCTCTTAGGAATGTCATATTCCGGCAACTTTATTTTTTAAACTATATTGGTGTTCCGTTTAATGAAACATTAAAATTTGGATGGGTGTTCGGTTCCTGGAGTATAGCATTCAGTCATTTATGGAAGAGTTTGCGAATGACTGTGAAGGTGGTTGTAACATCTCGCCTTTAAAAATAGAGTGACTGTGTTTGGGTTCGCCTTTATGAAACAAGTTTTTGCTATTGGTTTTCTAAATCCTATATCCACTGTGGGAAGCTTAGCTGGAAGGGATCATAATGCTCTTTAAAAAGTTGTGAAGGATTGTGGAAGTTCGGAGATTATAATTACATCGGCTGCTGCTAGCGGTGGCTACTGACTGCGGGAATCACCAAGCACATTTACTATGTGAGGCCTTTCAATATCAAATTTAATGGCGAGTTTGACCCTTAACAATTCGTTATACTTAACATTGCACAGCGAAGACGTATTGCATCAGGTATTTTCAATTATAGTGCAAATCAAATCGAATCGATTCGTTAGTTCTCATCTATATCATCGTTATCATCTACATCATATTCATCTATTATACCTTCTGAGGCATTATGTCCATTATGCCACGCATCGCACTGCATGATAGATATGGGATAACTTTGATTTGTATTGCATATTGCTTTCTATCATATGCATTTTTTACGCGTAACTTTGAAAAAGTCACATAACTTCTTTTGTCCCGTATTTCAACTAAAATATAATGTAGCATGACGTTATCTGGGCTACCGAAGTTGCATAGCCACGTCTCCAACCAACTGCAAATCTTAGCTGTATCTTCGTATACACGATCGTCTAACGGCTTCTACGCTCATCGCCATTACGTATCACTGATTTCTCTTTCTGTCTCCCTCTTTTTCCCCTCCTAAAGTTCTCTCCCAGTGCTATATTCACTCTCGGCTTCTCATCCCACCTCTTTCTCGCCTCTATGCCCTTGTTCTCGTCGCATTACCCTCCGAGAGATATATTAGCGGGAAGAAATCCAGCTCAAACACCAGGTCCTGTGGCCAGCGGGGAATCCATGCGTAAATAGGTGTAACTAATGCATTAGTTGGTGCTGGATTATTGCCGTATATTTTTAATTAATCGGTGATAAATGGATAAAATTTACCGCCGTGATTGTTTATCAGTCATTTAAAGCTCGTGTCATTAAAATAATACTTCATTTTCCGGGAATTTGATGAAGTTTTTTTGGCACATTAATTAATGGGACGAATAACGTTCTTTACTCGATTTTGAATTTGCTCATGCATACAGGGGTCACTTATTTTGGTAAACATGGGTGCATTAAAGAAAAGCTTGTTAGTTGTTAATGGCTAAGATTGAAGGGAACTGTACAATGTAATTAAGTGGTAAGGCCGTTGAATGAAATGAATTGCAAAGATACGAAGAGAAATTAGAATTAGCTAAAGGAATTTATGCTGCATGAGTAAATTTGATATGCCTCACCGACTCTGATCGAATTTTATTTAACACGTCTTTATATTTTTACCGACGCGTTTATTTAATAAAATGGCCATTTTATTCCACCAAAAAACACTTTATCAGATAGCTAAATTCTGAATATACTATGAATGATGTAAGTCGTTGATTCGTCTTATTATTCCTCACGACACTTAATCGTGGCATAAAACATGCCATGAGGAGACTTACGCACGGCCATTACTGAGATAAATCTTTGCAATCAATTTTTTATTGCATTGGAACCCATGTCTAATGTATATGAAACCTTTCCAGAGCATTACTTTCTGGCTAGGACATAAATACTCCAACATCACGCGCAAAGCTCGAGAATAAGGGAACTAGACTGCAGAACAGACAGGATTAATATATATTTTTTCCTACTATCGATGTGAGACCATAATGGTTGCCAATGAGACTTTGAATTATATCAGTCGACAGTTAGTGTAGCTAGTTAGTTGATTTGGTCCCGAATACTCATCTGCAACGTTGTGCTAACATCACATTAAGCATGGTCCCTGTATGACTCACGTGTCTCGTTTACCCAATTGCTATTTACATAAATACACATAGCTTCTGTAGCATTGATATATATTGTATATAGTGCAGTGCACGTTGGTGAAAGTTACTGGTGCATTTCAGGGAATTTTCCTGACAACTAACCCCTGCCACACGCTCTGGTTGTGGTTTACAGGATAACAAGTAGATGTAGAAAGCACACCGCGCTTGCAGACGTCGGCTTTGCTCTCGTTATCTTTTGTTATCTGCGAAGTCCACAGAAATCCCATTGATTTCTTGGGCACGATCAGAAAGCATAAGATGGAAGGGGGTGAAAGAAATGCCAGCAGGCGTTAAAATAATATCCCGTTCTTACGATCTGATGTCATTCTAGCTCATTTGAATCTCCGTAATTACTTTATAGGAGCATCGCTCGTTGAGTTGTATCCCTCCATAGAATTGTAGGGTGCACCATGAGAAACCTGTCTCTAATCTCTGCCGCTGTCTGAGTCTTGGACTCTTGTCGCTTATTTCCCTTTGCGCTTAAATATCGGCGCTGCAATAAAAGTGTAAAAACTTTGGGGACGGAAAAGGATAAATTTTTTTATCTTTCCTAACTTAGAAGAGTCGTATAAATCCCTTGTAATCTTCTTAAAGTGTGAAAAGTGTCACAGTGCCCTGTTATTCCGCATCGTCGTCCACTCTCTGCCTATCGCGCTCCATATTTTTTCATCGTCGAGTAATAAAAACGAAACTAGGAGAAAATGTATGCCTTAGAAGAAATAGTAACATACATTTTCAGTGATAGTAGTAATTTCAGTATTAGGATTGAAGTGGCTTTACTGGAGTGATAGTCTTTAAATGATTACATTTTCTCGTTACATAATTAGGGAACAGACTGTTGGTAGGCTTTGAAAATAGGGAAAGGCCTTTGAAGGAGTTTAATCTTTGCCCGTAGCGATCATTAAACAGGATATGTTATTAGAAGGTTTGGCCAGTGTATTTAGGTTTATTTTATTCTTGTACTGGATGTTAAGTTCAGTTAATACCAAATTTTAGATTACTATCAAAGAAACTTCCAAATTTTGCACACTAAAATTTGTTAATAATTTTCTCTGGTATTGATTTTTTTATTTATCTATTTTATTAAGTATTGTGTTGGAACAAGACCCAGTGGAACTAGATTATATGATTCAAAAACAAATCATGCACTGAAGTCTTACTTGATTTTCACGGAAGCAATAATTGTATTGATCCTCTGTGGCTACATAAAAATAGTAAAGCTGGTGAATTTTTACAAGCCTCAATTGTTTATTGATTTGCTCAATATATTTTGGGAAATATTTGAAGAGGTAACTTTTCAAACTAATATGAAAATATTTATTACCTTATAGCACCGTTGTCTTAAAAATGGCCTTCGCGTGAAGCAAACATCACAATAATGCTGTATTTTGCTTATGTTACCGGAGGCAAAAGTTAGGAAATTTTACCCTTCCGTTTACGTTAATAGTGATTAATTTCCAACAATTTCAATTAATCTTCCTTGGATATTTTTGCACATAGTGCTTTTATCGAAAAGATTACTTTAAAATTGTGTTTTCAAATAAAAGACACTCGTGAGTGAGAAACCGAGGCGCAGAGCTTCTGATTGATTCTACGAGTGCATTCATTACGGTTATCCCAATCTGTGGACAGAATTATGAGTCTCTATACCCGCATCGTACTTTTCAGTAGTTTTGTGAATATTTGCATGTGGTTGATCGTTTACTGGCTGCGAAATTTAGATAAGTTGGTGAAAATGCCTGGATTTTCCCGAAAATTTAGGAAATAAATAATACAAGTTCCTTAGTAACTTTGTGGTATTCCATTTTTCAGAGAATTTAATGGTAACTTTTACAATACCACAAAACTGTGGGATTTTAAAAGTTAACAGACTTCGGGAAGAAGTCTTCTCGTCTTCGAGAGTTGGAAAGGAGTGAAATACCTCATGAAAAAGATGGAGGACGGAGGAGGTATGGTTGGGATATAGAAATGGAGTGGGGAAAAGGAGGGATACTCGATTAATAGAGCCAAAAGCTAATGATATATCTCCTTTTCCGCCGCCTTGAATCCCACCTCACCCCAGCATTTCCGCTCCACGTCATCTTTTCCGCTCTCACGAAGGAAATGTGGGCGTCTTTTTCCATCTCCATCTTCCTCCAAGAGAAAAAAAGGTGGCTTATGCTTCCTATTTTCTGAATGTATTTTTGTGCATATCAGCAGCCGGCATTGAAAAATGACTACCGACACTCGCTGCGTTATGTTGTCTTTCACGCTGTCACAGTCATATTTAGTCACATCGGTAATAAGCAGTACTCATACAGATATCTCCAAATAAACTGAAATACATTTGAATGTGATTAAATTGCGTTTTGGTGTGAAAAAAGAAATAAATAAAATGCTAGATGTCCTATTTTTCTCCTTATATTTTGACGATGGCTTTATGTTTATTTATTTTATTTTATGTTTATTTCCTAATCCCTCTAGCATGCCGATATATACGATTCGGTTACATCATCATTGGTCATTCAATCCTAATTTTGATTAATTGCAGCTCTCCATTCTTCCCTCTCCAGTGCTAGTTCACTTATTCAGTAGTAGCTCTTCTCATGTATGTACTTTCCTCTTTTTTTGTCTATGTATTAATTCCTGGTTCTTCGGCCGGGAAATGTTTTCCTCTATTTTTACTGCAGTTATTCACCAAACCAATGCACCTCTAGGTACGATTTTGATACAGGGAGTCATTTATAACTGTATTAGTAGCCCTCAAAGTTACTCCCTGAAATATGTTCCTTAGGAACGTGGTATGAGTTTAAAGAAAGGAAATACCGCTATTAAAATTCAATGGACGAGGCCATCGAGGATTTTTGAGTTGATAGTTCGAAAGAGATTTATATGGTGTCATTTATGTTCTTCTGGGATGTCGAGGAGTTCTAAGTCTCATGGAACGTGAAATATTAACGCCAGGCTTGCTTGCAACGGGTTTCAGCTTCAACTCTTGATACACATTATAGGTGGTCAGGGAATAACTCTTTCCCTTTTAGAATATTTAGCATTGTAGTAACATTTATATTTATAAATTTTGAGATATTTATAGTTGGAACACCAGGAGGAAATTTTTCGATGTGTCAAGTCTGTAGCTTCTAGCACCACATTCACTCGAATACCCTGCAATTGTTTTGAAGACATATCCAACTATAATAATAAGAACTTAGCTCCGAGAAAAAGAAAGTAAAATATATTTTTTAAACTTTTTCCTCCTTGAATTTAAGATAACACTTAAACACTAAATGTGAACTTGCATTGTTTTCATAGAAGAATATCCCGTACATTTTTATTTGGTTTCATTTACAATTCCAAATGTCTATCTTGATTTCATAGGAATGTAAGTCACCTTCACCAAGACAAATATATATATATAAAGTCACCTGAAACGTCCAGGGTTTGAGGCACAACTATGTGGAAATTGATTTTCACTATTGAATAAATAATTTGGTTTTCTTCCGCTGATTTATTTTCTTGGTGCAA
The DNA here is from genome assembly GCA_963169105.1 of Ceriagrion tenellum. Classification (NCBI taxonomy): domain Eukaryota; kingdom Metazoa; phylum Arthropoda; class Insecta; order Odonata; family Coenagrionidae; genus Ceriagrion; species Ceriagrion tenellum. Next base: position 388,812 of record OY720636.1, read on the forward strand.
TATGTTTCAACACAACGATGTCATAATCAGGTACAAATTCAATAAAAATTTTCAATAGAGTTTCAATCATAAGAGGTTAGGGGGAACGCAGGAGGTGGGGGCGAGGAGGGAAAAACCAGGGGAGAGGTAAGAGATGACGGTTGGTCTATTCTCTGGTTTGCTCAAAACCAGAGATAAAGTCTATTCTAATCACTTTGTATTTGGATAACAAGTTCAGACATACTAGAAAAGATGTAGTACAAAGCAGTAAAAAGGCGGCACAGGCGCTAAAGGCAGGATCCTGACTGAACAGTGAGCATAGGTGATGGTGTTTAGCTTCCTTCCTTTCCCTTAAGGTAAAGAGAAATTCTGCGTTTGATGATTCCATGTGTGGAGAAGAATTCAAATCTAAATATTGATCTTCTTACTGTTTACATTATATCGTATTGTGAGGAAAAAAAGTGTCTGATGCCTATAAAAGCTTTTAAAGGTATTTTTCAAGCTTTACTCAGACATCTTAGGCTACATTATAAGTTTTTTATTGCATCCAGCGTGAATTGAATCTGCACACATTCATGGTGAACCTAAAAAAAAATTGCAGGCAGACCACACGCACTTCCAGGATTTTGAACTCCTGCGCTCGCCTTATTTAAGCGTCTCCTGGCGGGAGACTGTCCTCATATTTCCTGGAGTGAGGAAGTGTTCGCCATCCATCATGGCCCAATTACCGACCTGTGCAAGCATTTAAATGGAAACAATCCGTCTTACCAACAATCCTTCCCCATTTCCCTCCTCATGAGCCCCTTTTTCCTAAACCTGCGCAAGAATTGAATATTAATGTCCTCTTTTCCAATTGTTAACTCTGTTTTAAGGGAAATTGAAAGCACCTGCCTAGAAAATGAGGTACTTACTTTTGCCGTCATTTTATCGCCTCTACTTTCAAGTTAACCAAGTCCATACGAATTTTTCTTCACTCATTCATATGCTGTTCAAAGACGCATGTCCTACCACAAAAAGGCGAACAGTGTCTGAACGATATTAAGATTTTTCGAATTGTTTGAGCAAAATTCAGTTTTTAACGACGCAGGCTCATGTTTTATTTTCTCCCACCTATGATGAATGATACTCTTTAGAGCACGTTCTAGGTGATGCTTAAATCGATTGAGGAAAACGCTGCCACATATATACAATAATCTTTATCTTACTCAAATCACTTTTGAAAGTGTATGTTGAGTTGTCTGTCTCCGAGCAGCAGATTCGCAGTGTAGGCTTTCTCAACTGACTTAGATATGTTGTCCAGATGAAATACGAGAGAGAAGTAGTGAGTATGTATCAGGTGGTGTGAGGAAGTTTAGAGAAATTCCATTTTAAGTAATGCTAGACGCTTTTCAGCGTTAAGTGGGAAGGAAGGAATTCGATTCAGTCTCAGTGGTAACACATTTGACAAAGCTCTCTCGCGTAGTGAGAGAAAAGAGAACGTTTCAAAATAGAGGATGAAATAAGAAAAAGTAAAAAGGGGTGGCGAAGTTAAGAGGGAGTATAGAAAATGGAGAATAATAAGGGGATTGAATTGGGCTCAGGGAGAATTCGAGGTGAGGGAAACGAGGAGCAGGAGGAGGAAAATCATTGAAATGAGTATGAAAGGACGTCACCAGAGATATGGAGAGAATGAGGTATGGGATTGCAGCTGTTCGCATAATATTCCTGCGACAATGTAATGATGAGATAGAGAGAGAACCTATATAACCCTTGACACCAATACCGAATTAAACCAGGGGCTCAGCAGCAGCTCATGGAGAATGAGTGGCGCGTCTTTGTCTTCTTTTTATTTCATATTCACTAAGTTTCTTCTTCCTCTCTTGAGTTTAGTGCAGAACCACGTAAAATAACCCTCAGTATCCAATTTTGTTTTCAACTTGAAATTAATAATTATTTTTATAACATTATTTATTACCGTTTTTTGCCCTTTTCTTACTCTCCAACTGTCCTTCATTCTTTTTCTTTGTTATCTCCTCTCATTCGCGTTATTTATTTTCTATTTTTCTTCTTCTAGAATCGTTTAAAGATTTTTAGCAATGGTCTTTATTTATGTTTACCCTGGATAATACATTTACTTATCTATATGTCTTTCTCAATCCCTTACACACACTATGACTGGGTCTATTGATGTCAACCCTCAATATAAATTGCCGAACATTCAAGCGCTCCTCGTCATTTAATTAATCATTTTAAGGTATCTACCATTTTTTCTTCATTTGCGTGCCAAGACTCGCGTGGAAGTTGAGTAAAACCAGAAATTACAGCTTTTAAACGGAAACCTGGGATGCGAATGAATTTGAAGTTGTATGGGCTCAGGGTGGAAGTGAGAGCGATGGATCGTTGTCGAGGAGATTCCTAGTGAATGAATGATCTCTCCATCCTGAACATCCTCCCACCCAACCAACAGAGGCTTCCTTTTTCTTCGCCTTTCTCTCCGTGGTCCCAATATTTATTCATTTTCTCTTCGGATGAGATTAATTCCCCAAAGATGGGTTTTAGCACGCTGTAAAGGGCACTGCATGGACGTCCCGTGACTTGGCTACGTTCCTGGTGAAAATTTGGCCTTCTTATCTTCATAGATAATAGATATGGAATTAAATGAGAGGAAAAATATATAAATATCTGAAAATTTTATAGAGCATTTAATGACTGTTCTCATCAAGCTAGTTTGTACCTTGACGGTTTTTTATTATTTTTTCCGCTTGTTTATTCAGTGGTTGGTTCTTGTTATGAGTAAAAAGGATTTCAATGGGCAAACTGTGAAATTGGTAATATTTCTGAAAGGCATTCTTGTTTGTGTTTTACTATATTTTATGTAGCTCAACATTTATCACTATTCATGTAGAATGATTTATAATATTCCATGTCGCAATATGAAATTTCAATCGATATTTAGAGAATTACGTTAAAAGAAACAAAAAATCTTAAATAGCTCTAATGACATTGTCCATTTATTTGGAAACATTGTTTATAAATCCCAATTGGGGGGGAATTGGTTGGCGTTAATTACTGGTGTCCTGGGGTGGACGCCAAAGAGCCAGAGCTGGGAGGAATTTTCTCCACAGAGACGAGACGGGCGATGCAGATGGCGAAATTTTTCCCCATCCAAGCTTTCCCAATCCTCCTCAACGGCCGACACCACAGGACACCCACAGCGAGAGTATAGCGGCCGTACGACCATCAGGGAGGGACCAGTAACTAGGAGAGGGTGTCGAGCCAGTGAGGGTTTTTCCGAGGTTTCAACTCGACCCCCGGGGCGCTCTCCCAGCGCTGGCTCTTCGGCGTCCACCCCAGGACACCAGTCATTAACGCCAACCAACTCCGATCTGCTGATGAGGAAGCATAATATGAACTTCTTTATTTTGAACCGCCTTGTATATGTGCATTAGTTACCTATCCCCGACTCTTTTCTGGTATTTCTTGACTATCAGGCCCGATTACTCTCCACCCTCCTCTCCTTTCCCTCTCCCCTTCCCCTGCGTCCGTCACACCGACTTACTACCCCCTCCTTCCCGCCACCCGCCTGCCCATATAAACTTATGCACACTTGATATTTCTCACCTAAAGAGGCTGTAAAAAGGGAAACCGGTCGGAATAAATTTTATCACAGCGGAAGTTGCCTATTTTTTTCATACTTTTGCTGTATTTTTATTGAGACTATCTCGTTCAGATTCAAGTTTATTATTGGTTTATGTCATCCAAATGGTATACGAATCGCGAAAAGTTTGACAAAAATCACACCAGTAAACGCGAAGTAAGAATGTTAAATTTAAAAATTATTTTAAACTACCGTATGCGTGAGAGGTAAAATTTAAAATTAATGCAATAAATGCCTCTAAATGAAAAGTTGATGATTGCTGAGAAATTTCAGGATAAACTTCTGCTTCGTGCGATCCCTGAGTTCATTCTGAGAACATCCCCAAATGGACTTGCCCATATCGATTACCTCAAAAGTTTTGAGGAATAGCTGTGTAGAATGAGAGAAATTTTGAAAACTTTAATATATGATTCAGCCACCATTGGTTGGATTAACGAAAATGAGTAACGGATTAGGAGAATCTTTTTGGAGTGCAATATCCATTAGGTGATTCAATGCACCTTTATAAGACCTGAAATATAAACATAAAGTTGAAAAGTTTGGATTTATGATTAGTTTTCGCTTCGAAAGTATGACTTCAATTTCATTATTGGATGTGAATCTCTTTTCAATGATTGCAATAAGATATGGACGAATGAAATCTAATTTAATGGACCCCAATCTTCACAAGATCTTTCACCTCAGAGTTGACCACATCGTCGTTATGAAAAGGTTATTTGTTATATTTCTCAGACAGTGCTTGAAAATATCAGAAACTTTTTTTATGATTTTCCTGATATGGTACGGGTTTTTAAGATCCCGTAAGTCAGTATATTTCCCAAAAGACCACTAGGCCATTTCATTCCTCCGTAAATTGTAGTCTGTGGCTTGAGAATTTCATTGAGTATTTTTGATGAATCTTGTTTCGTACAATATGGAGACTAATAGTGATAATGATGTCCGCTTTTGAAACTTGTTTTTAAGATACATTTGAATCAAAAAAAACTATGTTTAAATAAAGATGCGTATAAGAATGTATGTTCAAACTCATCATAAGTCACTATTTTGGGTAGGCGAAGTCAAATGACGTTTAATCTCGGCATAATGATCTTGAAAAATGGGTGAATGGTTGGGGCGAGACGGAATACTTGCTCATGCTGCAATGCGTAGTTAGCATGTGAACCTTATCAAGGAATGAATGTTTGCACAATGAAGCGCCAATCGTTATTTATAAAAGTGTGCAGTGTAAACTTAGTGACACTCAACTAAGTGTACACTGTGCTCTTAGTTGTGTACACAGTGTACCCTCGACACTTGGTTGTATGTTAAAGAAACGTGAGTATGTCGGGATAGACATGTATATAGGTTTAGTGCAGTGGTAAATGTGTAACCAAAAATTAATTGTGGTAAAAGGACTGGCATGGTAAGAACTGAGTGGATCATGAAACCACGTTGATTTGATACTACAGGTTTAGACATATATTAATGGAATATTTTGTTTGTGAGGTCATGCTGAGAGAATTAATAAGAGCCAAATAGTGGAACATACTGATGACCAATTGTCATTCTTCCGCTCCAATCCTTGGAGCATATTTTTTTCCTTGCCCAAATGGATATAAGCTACATACTCAAAAGCTAAGAAACCATTAAAGTAGAAAAATACTACCGATCGAAAAAAAAATCGATATTTATGGAGCTCGTTGGCGTCAGCAATAACCATCGCTAACCCATTGGGACAAGGAAAAGGCGTCTTGTGACCATTACATAACCATATAGGAAGGCGTGGAAAATTGGTCAGGGTAAGAGTATTAGATCTAAGTGCTCCAACGCCGGTGCTATTCGAGTTATTCAATTTTATTCTTAAGCAACCAATCTTACAGAAAAGGCATTATGTGTTTGGTATGAGAAGAGGTCGGAAGAGCCAATCAATCAGCATTAAACGAAAACAGAAAGATGTTCCGGTTTTGGAGAAAATACAGCCAGAAGTTGATATGAGGCGCGTCAATTTGCGTGTTTCGTTAAACAGTCGAACAAAATATGTATGAGATGTGCACATAAGTCCAACCCTGTATTCACTATTCCATTAAGACTAAAGACATTAGAAAGAAAAGAACGCACGTGGGACTTTGGTACCTCGGAGTCACCTGAACTCACGTTTTCATGGAATTTATTTCTCATATATGGATCATATTAAAATAGCCTTTAATAATAAATGAAAATACACATTCCTTGAGTAAACTTAGAAAAGAGGAAAAAGGGAACGAGGGGAAATTTTGGAATGGAGAAGGAAATTTATGATAACAGGAAGATCACAGATATTCATGACTTGACTTATGTTGAAACTCTTGCTGCAATTTAAAGTAGGTATAGTTATATTGTACTCGAGTTTTATCCGATCACTCAGCTGATTCCTGAAAATTCATATACAAATTAATACTGACATGACTAAAAAGAGAGAACTCTTAGTATTTTCCACACTTAAAACTCTAATTCCCGACCCAGGTTTCGACTGCCTTGCAATTATTTTCAAAGGTACATTATACATGGTATGCGACTTAATATATAGATCTGGGGAGGGGTAGGGATGGGGGAAGAAGTGGTTCGTTGACGTCAGAGATGTGTGTCACGGTCAGTGGGAGGTGGTGGGGGGAAAGTTATGGATAATAGGGGAGAGTGGGAGGGAAAAACACATTCATTTAGGAGATTCTCACTTATGTTTTTGTCAGCACTCAAAATTTCGAAATGTTTTAAGTAGTTCACTTTGGCTCCTTTCTTCTCAACATGTAGCACTTCCGGCAAAAAGTCACTTAAAAGGTCCTCTTCGATTAAATGTTTAGCAAAGGCTGATGAGATATCTCCTTTTACCCAACACGCTCTATGTTTTCGAGCCCTTACTGAAATGGCTCTACCACTTTGTCCAATGTATATCGAAGCACAATTGGGAGTAGTACATTTAAGCTTATATACACCATTTTTGTTCACAGGTGTCACTTCGCCCTTTGAGTTGAACTATAATTTGTTCAAATTTTTGGGGTGTAAAATGAAACATTAAACTTGTTCTTTGGGAAGGCGTCAATCTCGTAAAAAAAGAGGAGTTCTCTCTTTTTAGTCATGTCAGTAGTGTCATTCCACAAAGTAACGCCTTCAACCATAAAGTTTATACAGATTACTAATGGGATTGGATATCAGTTGCCCTGTTTTACTTTTGGAAGTGGAATTGAATTTAAATACGGATTCCGTAATAGAAAGTAAATAGAAATGGAAAAGTAAAATATTAATCTTATATTTTGAGAGTTGGTATATTTTTGTCATAATTTGAGACGCGTTGTCATTATACAAATTTCGCATTTGTCGTATAAACGAGTGCTCTTAACGTTATTTATGACAGTGGAGACGAAGATTCCTCGCTTCTAAATGAGTTTGCCGGGTGCAATGCAGCAAGCATCAAATTGAATGGGATTGAAAAAAGTTATCCTTGCGGAACTACTCACGACGCTTTCGCGTTAGCTGGAGTAAATTGCTGTCTGCGATATAACCGGCCCTCAGCCGTAGTCTTTATCGCCTCTCTGTCCCAGATATATAAAAGGTATCTCCATTTTTGGCATTTGCACGATCAAAGAGAGAAACATTTTGGAGTCGTCTTTCGGAGACAGTACTTCACAAATGGCTCACTTAATGGTTTGGCTTAATGGCCCGATGACAGTCACTGGCGTAGTGTTAAAAGTTTGAGGGCAGAATACTTTAAGAATTGGATGGGCAACAAAGTAACCTGCGTAATGACTCACAAGAGTGTTAAGTGCCTATACTTACCCTCTGTATGGGTAAGATAGCTTATAATTAAATTTTCTCCCTTTACTCGATTCCTGTGCTTAGCAATGAATTTATGACTGGTACGTTCTGTTTTTGATCTAAAATGTTTGTACATCTTAAAGATAAAATTAAGAAATATCATTTTCTAAAAACCAAAATGAACCGTATGCATCTCACTGTAACGAATATTTAATGTGAATCCATATTCATATCAGTTTGTTTGCCATGACTAATATACTATTTAAATAACTAATTCACTCATTATCATATTAGAATTATCATATTAAATTATTATAAGTGATGCGATTTTTCATGGCGTACCTCCCAAAGGCAGGTTTCTTGGTTGTTTTGACTGACTCCATCTCAGCCAAAATTTCAGAGAAAAGAACGCTCTCCGAAAACAGATCTCATTCGGAGAATTTTTCATTTTATCGTCTAGGAATTAAACTATGAGATCCATCCAGCCACAAGCTTACCCTCAGGGAATGCAAACCTCCAAATGAAGGAAGTAGCTTCTTCCTTTTAAACATAAATGACGGGGTGTGAAGTACAGTTGCTGTCATCGATAAAATGGCTACTATAGCATGACAAATCCATGATTTGACCTGATTTATATACATGTAAATGATTAATGGATCAGTACAGTGCGCATGAAAACACCTTCATAATCTGAAACGTAGTATTACACAACATAGTCTATGGAAGATATCCTTATCTTAACCTTTTTAACATTTCAAGTTGCAGTTTTCCTGCAAAAGTCTTATGACACCTGCGGGAGAGTCATTTTTTTTCTCTCTCTATGCTTTAAGAATCATTTCCTTGGGTATTTCGTATTCTGTTTTACATTTCTTTGTCAACATATTGCGTGAGGACACTTAGTTTGGTGATTGAAATTTGGTTTGAACCTTTTCTATAATGTAGTTTTTTTAACTCGGTAGATTTTTCTGAAAACATATTAGCTGACTTAAGGTTATTGACAATGAGCCTTTTTTTTAGTCAATTTTGTCTATTGTTATTACATATAAAGGGCAGTGTATTATGTGTAGTAAGGCTGTTGAATTACTCACTGCATATATAGCAGAGAATAGAATAGAAAAAAAGTTTATTATCCATGGAGCATTTGCTCCTATGGGGCAAGGTTTTACATCTGAACATTAAATTAACATATGAAAAAAATAAAAACAATGGTGAAACAAAATACATTAACATAAATTAAGGTCTCAGTTAACAAAAAATGGTGCATATCAACAGTTTACACAATGTAAACATAACAAGATATACAAATTCTCAGTTACAGAGATCAAAACATTTTCAATTATCAACAAAAACAGTTACAATTAACAAAATATACAAATTGACATAAAATTCAAATATAATAGTCCAATAACGATTTTTCAGTTAATTGAATGCGGTTATGTCTTTTTCATTTACGTAATCTAACAATATTTTTTAAAAACATTGATCGATGTTACATTTTTTATGTTATCTGGTAATTTGTTCCAAAAATTGCATGATTTTACCAGAAATCATCTTTCATAAGTTACCTTGTGGTGGGACGTTATGAACAAATTTTCGGTTATACGCGTGGTTCTCTCTTTAATATCTTTGTTATGAATTATATCTTTGAAAAGGTACGTCGGTTGCCCTGTTTTTATTAGTTTGAACATGAAAACGCCCAATTGGTACATTCTGCGAGCTTCGACTTTCAAAATATGAGACCTTTTAAAATATGGGTCACATGCTCACGAATTCCAATATTAAAGATATATCTAATTCCTGCATTTTATATTATTTGGAGTTTTAACTGGAGATCTTTATTTATATCTGTATATGCCAAAGCACAATAATCAATATGAGGAATAAAAAGTGAGTTTACTAATTTCTGTCTTATTGTTACAGGTATCATATCTCTGAAATACTTCATTTGGTAAAGTGTTTTATATATTTTATTGGAGATAAATTTAATGTGATCATGCCAACTCAATGTATTGTTAATAACTAACCCTAGATTGTTGACTACGTTGGAAAATTCTATTTTTGTGCCATGAACTTGCATTTTTGGAAGGACATCCGGACTGTTCGTATATAACGGACTACCTATAACGATTGATTTTGTTTTCGTAGGGTTCAATTTTAATTTAGTACTAAATACCCAGTTACATGTTGATGAGATATCTTGATTAATTTTATTAATGGTTTCGTCAATGTCTACTGGGTAGCAGTCTAGGTAAATTTGTAAATCGTCAGCATATAACTGATATTTGCAGTGACGAATCACTTTTGGAAGGTCACTGATGAAGATCGAAAACAACATGGGCCCGAGTATTGACACCCCACGGGTGACGAAACAAGGACTTGAACAATGCCCGTTTTGAGCCTTGACTGCCTGCGGTCGATCGGTTAGGTAGGATCTGAACCAGGCTGTAACGGAGTGTGATAATTTTAATAGGCACATTTTGTTCAATAGGAGGGCCTGATCGACGCAGTCAAATGCTTTTGAGAAGTCCAGGAGGGTGAGAACTTGTGTGTGCGAGTGTGAGCTACAAAGTGTCCTTGAGATCTCCGCCTGGCCGGATTGCTAGACCATGTTACTTTTTGTTATCAATAGAAAGACAAATGTCATCTGTTACCTTTATTAAAGCGGATTGAGTGCTATAACCGCCTCTGAAACCAGACTGAAATTCTTCAATAAAATTACACTTAGTTATGTGTACGACCATTGAGTTATACACTATGCGTTCAAGGGATTTAGATAATGCACACAAAATGGAAATTAGACGATATTTGGAAGGATCAATTGGATTAGGTACCTTTTGAATCGGTCGAACCAGAGCATACTTCCACAGACTTGGAAAGCTAGAGTAAGAAATGGAGCAATTATAAATATCAAAAAGCATGGGCATAACTGTTGGAAGAATAAGTTCTATAATTTTGATACTAATGTCATCTATTCCTGTTGCGTTTGATTTGATCTTGGAAATACCTTCGTGAAGAATTTTAAAAGTAACATGCGGGAAATATAGTTTACTATCAATAGGCTGAGGAAATTTTGCATTGTAATCTTCCACTGTTCCGAGTTCAAAAGCAATGTTGGAAATGTTCACTGTCGCCATCGCTGGCTTCAGCCGATGAGAGAAAGTAGGTATTTAGATCTGGAAGAGAAATATTTGTAGTATCCGCATCTTTCCGCGGTTTGCCAATAGCAAGATGACGTATCTCTTGCCAAATGGATTTAGCACCCCATTTATCTGTAAAACAGTCACAATAATATTTGTTTTTGGATTTAATAAGCAACTGTTTTATTTGATTTCTCAATATTTTATATTCATCAAAAATAATTTGCGATTTGTTTTAGCGAAAGAATTGTCGTTTTTTATCTCTTTGCTGCATTAGATCGCGAATTTGAGGGGTAATCCACGGTGTAGGCATACGCTTGGCTTTTACTTTTTGCAATGGTGCATGCAAATCCATGAGTTGGAGGACATTGGTTGCAAAGATCGAGACTTTTTTTAGTGAGGTCATTGCTGAAAAATAGCTCTCCCCAGGGTAAATCGTCAAAGGCTGCTCTAATGTATGAACATCAAATTTCCCCTCGTCTCGAAAAAAGTCTCGAAAAGTGAGGTCCTTCTGCTTCTTTACCGGAATACTAAATTCGTACTTGATAAAGACTAGGTCATGGTTTAATAGGAAACTGATCGGGTGCTGTCCATTGTCAGTCACATTACTCATATCGTCCACAATAAATAGTTCTAACCAAGTACTGCTACACTGGAGATGGTGTGTTGCCTGGAGTGGAACCAGCGATAAATTATAATTTGTAACCATATCCATTACATACCGGCTATAATAACTATTCCTTAATAAATCGGCATTTAAATCGCACAGACAATAATGTTTTTAAAAGTTACAAGAAAATTTGATAATGCAGGTTCGAATAGTTCACTCAAATAACCAACATTCGGTGGTCTATATACCACTGCAAACAATACTTTTTCACTTATACCACTTATTTCAATGATAATAAATTCAGGTGTAAAAGGCGTCGTTTTAGATTGCTCGACCACAGTAAAAGTTAAATATTGATGGACATAGTTAGATCGCGTCCAGCGAAGAGGAGCTAGGTTTGTGAAAAGATGCTACGATAAGTTGGCTAGTGTGTCTGGACTGTTAGAAGAATTAGGATGGGAATCGCTATCACAGCGTAGATTGAATTATAGGTTTAACCTCCTAAATAAATTTCAGGAAAATCATTTTACTGACGACGTAAAAAATATACTATTAACCCCTTCGTACTACGGCAGATTAGATCGCGCCAATAAAATTAGATAGCTAGATTGTAGAACCGATAGGTATAAAATGTCATTTTTTCCGCGTACCATTCGGGACCATAACAGCTGTGATCGTCGTCATGAATAGTTCGAGTATTGACATAGGCAGGCAGTAAATCTTTCTCATTATATATTCTGCTCTCTTATTTAGGCATGATGTAAATATTGGTGTTCTTATTTATGCATGATATTTTGAATCTGTAGTAGTAGTCTTTGTATCCCTTGCATGTTGGAACGATTGAAGATTGAATGTTTCTTGGGTATTAGATTTTTAATTGGCGCTTTGCATGTGTGGTGCGCGGGTTTTAGTGTAATGTCGGTGTTCTACCCTATCATTCATGCATGCCTGGTGCGAAAGCACCCCTTGCCACACACCCTTTGGGTGGCTTGCAGGGTATGACGTAGATGTAGATGTAGATATACACACTCCTCCACCAACTCTATGTCTACGATCATTACGAACCAATCGGTATCCATCAAGTTTTACAGAGTCAGATGACATTTTACCATTCAACCATGATTCCGAAACAGCAATAATGTGGTAATCACATTTAAGAAAAAATTCTCGGAATTGGTCGATGTGTGCTGGCAATGACTGGGCGTTAACATGTCACATCTTTAAAACATCACACACATTAGAGGACACTCGTGCTGGAGGAGGTTGAGAGTTGGGTTGGGAGGGGAGGCACATAACACTCTCACTAGATATTCTTGTCGAGCCAGTGTTTGGGTCAAGCGGCGTTCGGATCCTTCTTTTTTCCGTGCGTAGATCCTTCCCCCTCTGACCCAGAGATATTTTATTTGACCAGTTTTTTTTAATATTCCTTACGGCCGCATAGAGTTTACGATTTATGCCAATCAATGCCTCGTTTATGTATATGATTTGTTAAGTAGTACCTCCCAGATCTATATCTTTAGTGGTGAGATTTCTCATAAATTGGCGGGCCTTCAGAAATTCTTGCGCTAGGTTTGAACGCATACATTTTAAGTATTGGCGGATTTATAATACTTTTGTTTCCTGGTCGAATTTTTAACCGAAAAGAATAATCAATGTCAGTCGAGTCGATTTTGAGGCCTAGTGCTAACCCAACTTTACTAATCACTGCTTCCGTAATTTCCCCGTCACCCTTGGGAATGCCGTGGATTTCCACCACATTCCTCAGGGACTCTTGCTCAGTCTGACTGAGTTGTGACTCTAGGTAGTCGACATGTTTGATTAACGATCTAATACTGTCCGTTAAGCCATCCAGTCTGTCACATATTTTAGCTAGCGAGACGTTTACTAACACCAGCGACTTCGAATGTTCATCGATGGTCATCTGCCAAGCGTTTTAAGTTTTTCTGAATTCACTCTGCTCGTTCTGAATACTCTTGGTTCTGTCCAGAAGTTCATTTAGTTGCAAATGTATCGTTTCAGCTGGGTTTGAAGTATTCACTGGGACTGCCGACTTAATAGTTATTTCATCAATGTGATCTGAATTTGCGAGGACTACTGGTGCGTCATCTCTACGATTTAAACGCAAGTTTGTGTCACAAATGGTACAGTACCAGTATTTCTGTAAGTCCACCAGCACTTGCAGAACGTTCTCGGACACAGATGTATAGGAGAGATGGTGCAGATCCTTACAGCTGCTACAAGTGAGAAATTTCTGGTTGCGTCTGGTTGATGTGCCACACTTGATGTAATTGCCAGGCATGGTCTAGCAATCCGGCCAGGCGGAGATCTCAAGGACACTTTGTAGCTCACACTCGCAGACACAAATTCACAAGAGGGAGAGAAGCTTTCGACACGTCCGCTCCCTTCAAGCTCTGGACTGAGACGTTATGTTAAATAAAAGTTATGGTAAATAAGGACCTAAAAGTTATGATAAATGAGCGGGAATGTACAGGAATGCAATGCTCTTGCGACATTAGTGCGTCTATTCAACCTGTGGATCTATATAAAGCAGACGTAAAATTAATGAACTGGCACCCTTTTAAATTCATATATCGCAGAAAATGTGGTTTTTAAACTGGTGAATTATATTCCTTATCTTCAAAAGTCCTTGCATAGAGCAATTCTAGATGAATATTGGTGAGAGGTGGAATAATCGTAAGTATTACCACCATGGATTGGTATCGCATGGGTTAGTATCACCGAAATATAAAAAATAAATATTTCTTCATGGCATATTCAATCATTGGCTGAACTTTTCCATCTGTATTGTATCTAAAATATTTTACGTTAAAAAGTCTTAGCGGTCTTGCCTGATGTTTGAGCGTTTTAATGGGATGTTATTGGCGGCACCACTGTGCCCAAATTTTTAAAGAATATTTTTGTGGTAGGAAAAGATTCTTTAGATGATGCCTAAATAGTTGAATGGCCGTATTCTTTTGATATCTCAACACATTCCTCCACATTTAAGTGTAAAAAAGAAAACGGGCCGTCGGAAAGGGACATAAGATGGAATTTCCGATATATAAATATGAATATGATGTTTCAAATGCCTTCCCTGGCATCTGTGAGTGGTATAGCTTCGACTGGTATATAGTGTAGTACAAGGAGCAGAGTTAATATAAGATGTTTTTTTGACGTGCATATATTATTTAACTTATCAAAGTGTTAAGTCCGAAGCAATACTTTAATCAGCTACCATCGATATTTGCTCTATTTTTATGTATCAATTATAGTTTTTAAGAGATAGTTTATATTTTATTATTCCTACACTGCACTAAAACGTGTGTTATTAAGCCTGGAAATATTTTTGTATTTGATTCAATTATCTCATGATCAAGAGAAAATAAAAATACTTGACTGGTTTGCCTTCAGTGCTCACTTTGTTTAGTGAGAAATCGTGAAAAACTCTTTGACCGGTTCTATTCTCCTAATTTCTTTCATAGATAAAGCATTCTTATCGATGAATTAAATTTGCTGTAGCATGCCAATTTGGTCGTGCATGCTGCCTTGAATTATTAACTAGGTGAACTTAATGATAATATAGTAAGAGGAATTTTTAGTAGCACCGTTACTCAATTGTTAATTGTTAATGAAATCAAGATATTAACTATGTTATATTGTTAATAAAACCAAGATATTAATTATGAATTTGAAAAAGAAGGTATTTCGAGACATTCTGAAAGCGTCCACAATCCAGTTTTGCTATAATTCCAGCAATGCGCTAATTTCATTATGGCTCATATTGGCAAATTTATGAAGGCAATGGCATATGGCAATATGGAAGCATATGGCAAAATGAAGGAGGCACTGCTATTACCTAGTCAGTTCCTCCCCATTTAATTGCTTCAAACCATTCCTAACGATCATGATCCGTCCAGGGATTCTTATTCCACCGTATCACCTCCGTTCCGAGGCAGTTTCCCTCGGCTGTCCGGGGAGTAGGAAGATCCATAGGGGTTTCTCTTCATACGGTCCTTCAGTTACCGTATTTTCCCGGTGTTAGTTGTTTGCGGCATAATGGACCCAGAGATAATCATCGGTGACTGGTGCTAGAAATAGCAACCAGTTGTGAACTTGCGTCTTAATATATAGAACCTAACTCAAGGCACTATTGACCATTAATAGATTCCCACCGGACTCCGGTTACTGCTCCTTCTAACTGGAGATGCTGGTTCACTTTTTTTCTAGCAGTGGAGCATCCAAAATTCACGGCTTGAATGTTTAAGTTAAAACTCTGTGGAAGTGACATTTTCATGTTAATTTTGGAAAAAAGGTCCCAGAAATAAAAAATTTTGTTCTGTTTGCCACCTTCCTCTCCTTTTTAATATTTATTCCTGACGTTTGACCATCTTCGATTGAAGTTTACTTGCCGGTTTCATCTCAACGAAAAACCTATGGGAATTTAGGGTTAAGGATAATGATGTAGAAGAATCTCAGAGTAAAGGATACTAGATCTCTGCTGGAAATGTCCCCAAGGGGATATAGGGTGTCCCGAAGGGGACATGTGGTGTCCCCTTTTGGGATCCCCATTAGTGGGGTCAGGCAGGTCAAGGGGGTCAAGGGGATCCCCATGGGGGCAGGCAGTGGGGACCTCAATTGTCACCATGGGTCCCACCCGTGGCCCATCGCTGCACTTTCATTGGCTATCGTTCGAGATTGAAGGGCAGCAACTTCTTTCCGTAATTACTGTTATTCTAATGTTTATTATGTGTTGGAGATAAATGAAAATTAAATGAAAGATAATTTTCTACAAGTGTTAAACATTATGAACGGAAATACATAACTTGATCGACTCAAAAGGAAGACTTATTTCACGAATCACTTTTTAGCCCTTCCTTTACACGAGGAATAGTGATTAAATAGTAGATATATATAGAAGACGGGCCTCAAACGACATCGTATTCGTTAAGGAAGAAATTTTCACTTTCATTCAGACTCTCAGATCATTCAGTATGCCCCCTCCTTTTGAGGTCGAGATCTCCAGGGGGTTGTCAAAAACGTCAGTGTGTGTTACTTTATCCTTTCCAAAATCGGTGCAAGAATGTAAGTTACTTGTCATTAAGAGGTTGGTCTGAAAAGTTTCCGACCCAACAAAGATAAAAGACATTTTTTCTTCAAATTTAATTTTCTTTTTCTACATAGTCTTCTTGTTTGTCTACACACTTCTCCCAGCGATGCCCCCATCTCTTTAACCCGTCCAAGTAGTACTCGGCATCTTTCTCTGCAAAATAAGTGTTTACGAAGTTGATGGCCTCCTCATTTGATGTAATTCTCTGTCCTCCGAACGCAACTTTTAGCTTAGGGAACAGAAAAAAGTCACTTGGGGCAAGATCTGGTGAGTAAGGAGGATGGTCAAGTAGTTCAAACCGTAATTCGTGGATATTCGCCAATGCAACCGCTGAGGTGTGAGACGACGCATTGTCTTGGTGGAACAATTTTTTTTTCTAATGTGGCCGATTGTCAGCAATTTCTGCCTTCAGCTTGAGAAGTAATGATGTATAGTACACTCCTGTAATGTTTTTTCCTTTTAGAAGATAATTGATTAAGATAACTCCATGATTATCCCAAAACACAGTCGCCATCACTTTCCCAGTCGAAAAAACAGTTTTTGCTTTTTTTGGAGCCTATTCCCCCTTCCCAGTCCACTTTTTTGACTGTATTTTGGTTTCTGGGGTATAGTAGTGTATCCAAGTTTCATCTACAGTAATTAATCGGCGCCAAAACTGTAATTTATTGCGCCTGAACTGCGGCAACAGAGCGTTGGAAATGTTCATTCGAACACTTTTACTTCAACAAAACAACGATGACACAGGGACCCCGAAGAAAGAAGAGGGAGGGCATAGGTTAAAGTCTCAAAATAAAAATGACTTCAGGAATCCGTGCTGCCTGCAAATTCACGGCATAATGATGAGGAGGGGTTTTAGTGGGTATTGGTCCACCAACACCTAGGGTCAATTATAAGACCCGAGTCCCACACTACCCGGGCTGCAATAACCATCTTGCCCGGGTGTGTGTAAATGCATTTCCCCTCCTCAATAAAAAAATATTCTTAAGGTTCTTACTGCATCTTTGTTAAAACTAAGCAGTTTGAAGCTGCCATTAGACTTTCTAAACGCCTAACGAGACATTTCGACAATTTCGTAATAGTCAATGTGAACTTTGATTGAGATATGTCAGCCATCGATTTGTCGGCTGCAGCCACGCACCTGAGCCAGTGTAAACTCTGAAAAAGTTTCACTCTCGCGTTACAGGGAGTCGCTAGATCCGTAAATAAAGAAAGGATAAGATAAGTGTTGAGATTTCGAGAAAGGGGACCACTAAGATTTGTGGGTGTTGCTTGGCACGCTTTTGGGGAGGGAGAGATTGTGAAGTCGAGTGAGAGAGAGATCGAGGCATAATCTTGGCTGCGTAAAAATTAAAGATTTCCTTTTATCGGAGGGCTCTCTCTTAGATTGTAACACCCTCGAGGTTTTTGGATAGAAAGCTTTGGTTCTCAAAGAGAAAATTATGCGAAACATGGGCTTCTGCGTTAAAGAAGGAAAGATGTTCCCTTAAAGATGTTCCCTGAAAGATGATCTCTGATGAAAGAAGTTCTCTGTGTCTCTGTATTACGTAAATCCCCGCGGTGAAAACCTACATACTCCATCAACTTTATTATTTTAACATATATTACAGCTGTAGACAACGCGTTTGAGAGTTCCACGTAAAATTCTCCTCACTCAGCAAAATTCACTGCGAAATAGCGAAAGCACTCGTAAGCACAACGGCAAAGGATATACCTTTTTTTAAAATGTCTTCATCATCGTCACTGCCGTTACTGGCAACAATATACATCAAGAAATGGTTGAAAGTTTCGTCAACATCGTGATATATAGCTGATAATAATAATTATAATGAACATAGCTGATGATATCCAGGAGATTTACGTATTTTATTATTTATAATTTTCATATTTTAAAATCCGTACAAAAAAGTGTAAATTAAATATCCAGGGAATGTTTTATGGTCCATATATTCCGTTAGTTAACATATATCCTGATTATAAATTAATTATCCTTAATTTAATTGATTTCATGATCGTTTCTTAGTCAAGCACTTCCACCGTGGTCTCCGTACGTTCTACAAGTAAGATTTTATTCGACTCACCGCGCTTGCCAGATAACGCCTTGAAGGATCTTTTTTTTATTAATGCTCCTTAAAAAACGCACATGCATTTAATACGATCTGAAAAAAATTATAGGAGCCAAGTGGAGGAATAAAATTTTACCCTTTAATTGAACCACAGGTACGTGAGGATCATGAGATTCTGTTCTATACAATAAGCTCAAGCGAAAACTTTGAGACTCTACATTTCTCAAATACTTATTAATGAAATTTAGCAAAAACGTGCTCCTAGGAAAGGGCAACGACTTTTTTCTTTCAAAACCAAAATGACAAAATTTCCTTTCCCAACACATTATAATGGATACCGCTAAAATACAACCAGAACTACGATGGTCCTTCAGGCGAAATTCTATTCAGGATATTTTCAAGGATTTGGTAGACATTTTGAATATATCTTTAGATAAATATGATTTCCTATAACTTTATAATCTTGTGTCCACGTCTTAATTCTCCACTTGGGTCTTAATTTTACTCTTTATTTGTTTTTTTCATGCAGTACGTTTAGCATTGTGTTTTAATAAATCCCTCCACTCTACTTTTTCGTACACTCCTCTCTTCCACGCCTCGCTTGGTTTACGTGAGCGATAAGATGAAATATAAGATTATTGCCATCCTCTCTTGCTAATGCGATGTTTACGCAAATTTTTGCACGACGAATTTTCTTGAGAAGGAAAAATTTTGCCGCAGCGCGTTGATTGGTGGAGGGAATTCGTTCATCTCAGAGATAATATTTTCTGCCTACCCTTGGGCTGAGATTATACGTCCGGATGAATGTGAAACAGCGGTGGTAACCAAACTCTTCCCGTTGGCATCGATTTCACAAATTCGACGTTATTCGTTTCCATTTAATACTTCCGAGGCGACACGGTTCGATGGTACCATTGATACGAAGATATATGCATTTTTTTAATCTTCTTGATGTTTTGGAGGCGCGCATAACGGGAGGAAAAGGAAAAATGACATTTTCCTCATAATGAGTATTTATCGGCAGTGGTGTAATGACGGTAGTTGTTTGAAAGGAAAAAACTCCTTAAAATCTGCCAGTTTTTAATCACATCACATGCCGTATTCATTTAATGGGGACGCATCGTAAATTTTAGTTTGCTTTTTCCTAGTTTCGAGCAAACGTTCCGCCCTTGAGAAGTTTTCGAGCATGTGGCATTCCATCAACTTAAGCCTGAATCACACGATACTTGACCTTGTACAAGTCCAAGGATGCTATCGAGAACTGGATTTCTAGTACGAAACCTAACATGCTTGAAATCTTCCTAGGAGCTATCACACGATACTAGAACTTGCGCTAGGTCTGTTTAGTAGATCTTTGATCTAGTACAGTTTCGGAAGGATTTTGAATACCGACATGGATGATTTCGAACGAAGACGACAGCTTTTAGCCGCTGCAGCTCCTCAACGTCAGGTACCCAAGCCATTGTGTCATATTGTGAGGTTTGAGCGGTTTATTTGATCGCTGGAAATTGTAATTGTCACGAGGGACTATGGAGGCGCTGACATCAAAAATTGACGACCGCATTGAAAAAAGCAAAGGTCGGCGGCTACTAGGTCCTACTAGGAGCAGGTATCAAACTAGTACCGCACAAATTACGAAAATAAGGATACCAGCTAGCAGTAGTAGTATGCTAGCGATCATCGATTTCCAGTATGCTTGGTCTGTATAACACGATACTTGACCTTGCACAAGTCCTAGTATGCTAGCTAGCATCCTTAAGGTTCTCCTCATGTCCGAAAAGACGGACGACGAAGTAACTCCATCTTTCTGAAGATACAGCATGTACATCATTCATTAGGTGGTTCTTATAACTTCCTATAAATTCTTAGAACTTATAATAGCCAGGTGGAATAATACAACTCCATCCGTGCATTGAATGACATATGGCATTTGAATTAATATTAAGGCCCTTGAAGGCAGTGCTTTATAATCGCTACTGTTTGCTGATCTGTTTTTTAATAGGCTATGTTAAAATGTTTTTTTTTCGATTTTAAAACTTTGAAGTGATATTACCATAAGGGTATTGAAGTAATAACAAGGTACATTCCAAAGATTTGCTCATAGCCATCGAAGTTATTCAAATTCAGAACTATTTCTGTCAGTGCACTGTATGTGGTTGCTACTCTCCTTATTACTTAGAATAAATACTGCTATGTAGAATTTTCAATGCATTTTTTATATGGACTGATATATATCGGGGATTTCATCTTAAAATATGGGTTTGAAGGGT
The DNA here is from genome assembly GCA_963169105.1 of Ceriagrion tenellum. Classification (NCBI taxonomy): domain Eukaryota; kingdom Metazoa; phylum Arthropoda; class Insecta; order Odonata; family Coenagrionidae; genus Ceriagrion; species Ceriagrion tenellum. The sequence goes on from OY720636.1 coordinate 409,383, forward strand.
GATCAAATGCTTCTCAATTTATTCAAATCCTGGTTGTGCAAGTGACACATTCTTTACATCTTGTTCATACCTATCGCCCCATATCTTCCAACGAAATGATATTCTTTGGCCAGACGTCGATTCACTTCCGTCCGTCTTTTTGTAAACCACTCGCAATAATTTGCAAGTGACATTATTGGAAGCCCCTTAACTAAAATAAATATTTGGAAACAAACATTTTATAAATTTGTGCCAAGCTCAAGGAATATACGGAACCGGAAAATGAATAATCCTCTAGAATTTATTGTTATTTTTTACATATTTTAGTCAATTTATCATATTTATTCCACGCTGTTATTCTCATGTTGTATGGATCTTTTTTATTGGTGATTGTTCCCAATAATTTTAATATTCAAGTTTTCATCTTTGTTTTATAAGATTAGATATTTTGTGTCATGAGTGAAATTTTTGCTCCTGGGACTCCGTTAATTTATACAGTTATTGGTAAAGAATGGGCATGTTTATCTGAAAATGCGTGCTGAGTAAATTAGGGATCTTAGCATCCTGTCAAATATTGCATCCAAAATAAATCCTATTCCTCTGATTGTGGGTCTATCCCATGATCATCTATTCCTTACATTCGGCATTAAAGAATGAGTGGTTCGTTAAGTCTGAGAACTATAGAAGTATTAGGAGAGGGCTTCGTAACGCTGGGTCTAAAAAGTAATTCATTCTGAATGCAAGGAGCCCCACCCCCTTCCTTGTAGTTTATTTAAAACATATTCACTCTGTGCCTAGCAACCAATTCTTACGAAACATGCGACTTTGTGACTATCTCGAGGGGACCTATGGAAGTATTTCCGCTTCCATTTGCCATACAGTGTCCTTATCCTCTTCAAATGAAGCATCGGTGGAATACTTCTGTTGGCTAGAGAACAGGAGGGGACGATTTATGTCAAGTGGTTGCCTCGTGGTCGGACCAAGGCAGATGGGAAACGATTGGAATTCCACCCCCGTTGCCTCGTGGCTTTGCTTCAGCAAGTGCCGCACGGTGCAGCCAATGGTGGCATTCCGGTCCATTGTGGTGGGGACGTGCCTAGGGAGTGGTCGCTGCCCGTGCTACATCTTCGTTGAGGGTTAAAGGATAGAGGAGGAAACCGCAGTCAAGGAATAGGATTGCGAGGCTCCTGTGCATGCACCTCTCTGCGATTGGGGGGAGTGTCTTTGGGCCTTGAGGAAGCAGAGGATGGCCACTATGCTCTTTTGTGGATCAAACGCTTTTCACTGCCTCTCCCACGTACGAATCTCTATTCTTGACTCTTACGTACGGCCTCCTCCTTTTTCTCCATTGCCTTCCCTCTCATGAAAAGATCGTTTTTATCCTTTCCCTCCACATTCTAACTCATCAAAACTTCAAAACTATTCTCCCTTTTATTCTATCTTGATTCTCCATATAATCCCTCCATCTACTAATTCATTATATTGAGCTAGGTACCTCCACCACCACCAATAAATTCTTTTGAAGATGAACATACACTACGGATACAAGTGCTCTATTTTCTGTGTGGGTGCTTCATTTTAGTCTTGGATAAGGGGTAGGATTGAGCAAGGGGTAGGCAAAAGGCAAGGCTGAGAGAGGAAGTTGTTCTTGTGTTGGGTAGCGCAATATTCGTTTTCCGGAGGTAGTGGCTGCATCAACCCGCGCGCGCTCTCACACGTGTGAAAACCGACGGGGAAGATGCGAATGTTCGGTCTTTTGTATTTTTGTTCTAAGATCCCTTCCATGAGGAGGTAAAGAGGAATATTTGGTTTGTCGTTCTTCTTTTTCAATACCTTAAAGGTCCTTTCTTCATTCTAAACGTCCTCCCTAGGCGTGTCTTGCCCACAAAGCGTGTCTTACCCATCGAACTATTCTCTCTTGACTCACCCAGGAACAAATATTCTAATTTGATTTACTTCTTATCCATGTTTTGAAAAGGGATTTCATCTTATTACAATGATTTTGTATTATTTTAGCCGCGTTGACTTTTGGTTGTCTTGGCATTTTTAAAATTTCATAATTGCGTTCCACTTCAGGTCGACTCCAGACCAACTTATTTCTTTTATGCCCCTGACGAATTTAAGACGAGATTTTTAAGATGTTCCAAAATATTAACGATTCATTTAATGCTCTCCTGATCTTTGCTCAGAGATCTTTTGGGAGGAAATTTACTGTGGAAAGTTTTCATTTTTCTAAAATTGAAGGTGACTGAAAACAAGCTATTCTGCACTTAAGGGAAGTTTTAAATTAACGTCTCCTCCGTCTTTCATTTTCTTTCCCTCCAGCTCTTTTGGATTTGAATGGCTTACGTCATCAAACTGATTGGTCTTGGACAGACACGCGCAAGCGTGCGGAATTGGAAGTGCTTGCTGCTCTGGGGAGGGGCGATGCGACTAGATGGCAACCATTTCTTCCCAATCGTGCTTGCGCCATTATATCCCAATATTGAAGACTCAGTCTTTCCCCGAAAGTCTAAAAAAAGGCACGGCAATTTCTCTTGTATCTTTTGCCTTAACATTTAGGGCATGAATGGGCAATTTGTTTGGCCAGGAAGCGGGAAAAATCAGCGGGCCGTGGTTAACAGAGTGTTACCTTCTAAAATTGATCATATTCATTAGTTAGCATAACATTTCATAAAATTCGAAATTTTAAATTTATAATAACAAGTAAATAACACTTTTGCAATGGCGGTGATCCAAAAAGTTTTAAATGCATATATTATGAGATATATACACATCAAACAGGTAATTCTCCAGTTTTTCTATTGATTTGATGAGACAAATAAACCTCTCTCACTTTTTAATTTTATTTCAATCAGGAGTGAGGCTTTTTTTTAAGATAATCACCATTAACTGCAAGGTAATGCCCATTGCAAGCGGATCTTTTATTTGCTCCAGTTGATTTTCGTGACAGAAAAACTTTGCTCAAGATTGTACGTGGTTCCGAAAATAGAAAACTTTTCACGGAAAATTTCTTTTGGAAAGATTTTTCTCATGGATGAGGTCAAGATGATGTGTCGAGAAGTACACAACTTCTTTCTTTCCTTTGAATTTTGTCTGTAGATAGAAATTTGCAGAGTTCTATTTATGCTATCCAGCAGATATTCTGCAATTTTGGTCAAGAATTAACTATAGCACGACGGTTCATTTGGTTGGAAATTGCTCCGTTTAAATTTCCTCACCCTTTCATAAGGGTGAATATATATGGATAAATATGTTAGGGATGCATGTAGTGAAAACGACGGTGTTTTGATTAGGAATGTAAACGATGCTGTTTTGATTTCAGACATTAACAGGTATTACAGAAGCTCCTAGATAAGTTTTGTGAATCAACGGAGAGAATAGAATGGAAGGTAAATGCGTGCAAGACTAAAGTAGTAGTTTGTGATAAGGAGAATGGGGAGAATAACTGTATGATGAGGACGAATGGTGAAGTAATTGAACAGGTGGATGATTTTGTGTACTTAAGTAAGATGTATGCAAAAAATGGAAGAATAGATGAGGAGATAAAGAGATGTGCGAATGCTGGAAGGGAAGTGGTAGGTAGCATGTGGAGCATATCAAGGAATAAGTGCTTGTCTAAGGAAGCGAAAATTTCCGTATACAAAAGTGTACTTCTTCCCACTTTGCTATATGGTAGTGAAACATGGGTATGTCAGGATAGATATAAGAGTAGACTAAACGCCGTGGGTAGGAGTTATCTGAGGAGTATTTAGTATATTTTGAGGGATATTCAGGGGTGGATGGCGTGTCTGGTTTAAGGGAGAGAAACGCAGGGGTGGGTTACCGTCGCAAGAAGGAAGGGTGATGTTTTATGCAAAAAAAAGAGCCAATCTCATCAATAATCGCAGGGTGTTACACAACATCTTGTATCTCTTTTTCAAGTACGCGATGCCGGTGGATTTCAATTTCTCTTTATCAAGCGACCTGCTCCGTCTCCACCCTTCTCCAAGTGCCTCTAACTCCATCTTAAATCTCCATCGCCCAAAGACAGGATTTTCAAGAAAATTCGTTCAGTTTTCTGGAACACACCCACGCTTACAATCTCCTTCTACCCAACCTACCGCCCTATTTCTTTTTTTTCCTTTCTATCGCCTCCAACCCCGTACCCAACAATCTCTACTCGACGCAGCATCCATAATCCATCTGAAGCCATCCCCGTGATTTGGCGAACAAATTGAGCCGCTGGAAAGTTCCACGACTTCTTTCTCTCTCCCCTGCAGAATGTTGAAGGAGGATGTATTTGGGGTCGTGGCCCACCCCTTGACTCCGCGCGCAATCCTTTTTACAATCCTTAACATCGTAGGAAAAATGCTAACTCTAATTTTTTTGTAACTCAGAGAATTCGTTTCAATTTTGTTTTATTTTTGTCGTGGCGGTTTTATCGCTCAGCGTAGCTTTTATACCTTCCTCTATGTACCCTATCTCTTTTTAGTGTATGTAACTGCCACTTTCTTTATTTCAAATTGAAAATTAATTTTAAAACTAAATTTCAAGCCTAAAAATGTTGAATGTTTCCACAGATCACAATACTTACCCGCAATGGACAGGCATTATTTGCAATCTTGCTATGCTGCATTATTATGAGTTTTAAATATTATATTTGTTGTGGGCGTTAGCCCGTAATATTTGTCTAACAATTCCTACTTCATGGTGATTAAAAATTTTTACGGATCAGTAAATTGTATTTTTTGTGATTCTGGGAAGACCTATAAACTTTTGCCGTAAATACATGCATTCCCAAAACGCCATGCCCTCTCAGGTAGGCCTGGCCAAGAAATATAGTACTGCCGTAGTCCCTGTAATACTAGCTCCCTTTAAATCATTTCCACCGTGACGCCCTGTCCACATTATCTTCCCAGTTTGCCTCTTTCTGCCTCACCTTTCACTAGCCTAACGTGTATCTATTTTTTATTAGTCTACCTTCCATTCTCTCGACATGGCCAAGTCATCAAAACGCACTCCTTTCATGCATGAGAAATACATGGGGTTGAGGGAATAAGTGACCGAAAAGATGAGCAAAAACCAAAATTACAGTTGCTTGATGTTTGCTTCGACAGTTAAGTGAGAAATTATTCAAAATTATATAACATACGTTGTAATTTAAGCTGCAGAAAATATTCTGTGTTTTATTCATATCATGAACGGCAAAGTTAACTGTTTAAAAGGAAAGCAATTGATAAATTTTCCCCGCACACAAGTCCCCAATCGAACTCTGTCCGATAGCTTAAAGACCAAGCTCAAGGAAAAAGCTTTTACGAGGGCATAATTCTGGCGAAGAAAGCAGACCACTTCAGTTTCTCTCTTTTTATGTCATTCTTTTCATTTTTATTCATTTATTTTTCTCTATCTATTCCCTACTTCTTACCAATGATGCACATCATGAGATGCCTACTAAATTCTTTGCAGAGAAAAAAGAAAAAAAATCGTTCAGTACTTCTTTTACTAGGCCATTCTAGATAAGCTTATCAATTGCGCTAATATACTTTGAATGTCGCTTATAAAAGAAGAGAAATCCTCGGAGATTTATGTTTTCACTCTCTCTACCCATAGGGCGAATCAAACGTGATGATGTAACCGTTCCAACCGTTGAATACATCGATTAGCGTTGTGAGCATCAGACACTGCGGGACACAAATCACTACAAGCAAAATAACGATCATCTGACAAGTTCGAGTATGGGCTACAAAAATGCCTTCCTAACATTAGCGTACACAAAACTTCGCTCATGTCGGACAACGGGCTGTGCCGTTCAATCACGTAGGTGAATGACGGCACTCAGTGTTTGGGAAGATACCATAACGTGTACCCTGGGGGCTATACGATGCAAGGGAGACTTGCCTGTAATGAAATTAAACCAGAGTCCTTATGGCGTAACTTTAACAGCTCTAGCACCACGTAGAGCATTTGTAATTCAGTCGCCAAACAGTTTCTCAAAAGCAATAATTACATATGCATTGAGGGTGATGTTTGCAAAGTAAACATATTCACCTGAGAATAAGAACTTATCACATTCCCACTGACATTGTATAAAAAACGTACTGATAAAGTGAAAAGTTCCAAATAATTTCCACTGGTTAACTCCTGTATTCCTCCAAAACCAAATTTGCCTCCTAAAACTCATGTTTTTATCTTAACTATTACGACACTGTTATTTCTTACAACTGTGCAAAGAATTTTGGAGGAACATTGTTCTGGCTGCAGAACAAATTGGTTTTAATATCACTTTTCTAACGATCGATGAAAGACAATAATGGCTGCCAATGAGACTTCGAAGTATGAGACTCGTATGTTTGTCGAAATTTGTGTAGCTCATCCCTTAGTGCTTACTTCTTAATCTAAAACTTAGAATTAACAACATGTTTCGCATAACCCCTGTATGACTCTTATATCTCTTTCACGAAGTTACAATATAAATTCGTAAACATTTTCTATTGCATTTGTAAAGTGTTTGTATAACCTAATTAATGTTGTTTAAAGTTACCGGCACATTGAAGTGCGGATTGGTGAAAACTCACCCCCTGCCACTCACCCTGGAGGTGGCTTTCAGGGTAATATGTAGGTATAGAATAAATACCACGCTTGTGGACGTCAGCTTCTCTCTCTCTCTCTCTCTCCCTCTCCCTCCCTCCCTCTCTCTCTCCCTCTCTTTGTCACACACTCTCTCCTTTATTCGCTCCGAAGTCCTGGGTATCTAATAAATTTCTTGGGAACGATGAAAAAAATATTTTTTGCTCTAAAGAATGGAAGTGGATGAAAAAAATACCAGCAGGAGGGCGAAATGAAATACCTATCTCTCTGCCCGCCGCCGATATAGCATATCTGCATCTCCGCAATTACGGAATGGAGCGTTGCTCGTTGGACAGTAACCTTCCGCAGGACTGAAGGGTGCACAATGAGAACCCTGTCTCTTGCCTCTACCACTCCTTCCTTTGGTTTTCCCTCTACCTTTGGTCAATTGCAAGAAACAAGAATAAGTATTTCGAGTCATGTCGGCGAGGGCATTTTAATATTAGCTCAAAGGGCTCATGTACTTTATATCCATTTGCGCTTAAATATTAGCGCTGCAAAAACGTACAAAAACTTTCGGGACGGGAGTGGAATCTTTTCAACTTAGAATTTTTTCAACGTAGCCTTTTTAAATCACAAGAAGAAATAATCCCATGTAATCCTCATAAAACCTAAAAAGTTTCCCAGGACTCTCATATGCCCCAACATCGTCCACTCCTCCTGCCTATCGCGATCCATAATTTTTATCGGCGAGAAAATTAGTAGAAACTGTGTGCCTTACCAGAAATGGTCAAACACACTTAAGTGATAGTAGGATTTTAAATACTTACATTTAAGTTGTTAGACTGGAATGAGTGTTTTTTTAAGATGATTGAATATATTGTTTTAAAACAATGAAGAATTACTGTAAGCAAGCTTGGCATTTAAAGGAGGTATTTCTATGATCATAGAATTATTCAAACCAGATCTTTGCTTAATATAACCGAACGATGGACTAAGGTTTATTATTCTTGCATTGGAAGTTAAATTCAGTTTATTCCTATTTTAGATTATTGTAAAAGGAACCTACATATTTTGCACCACTACAATTTCAAAAGATATATTTACGCTGTTTTTAAACATTTAATCTTGTTCTTTTTCTATTAAAGTTAAGTATTACGTTGGAACAAGATTTTGAAGAACTTTTCCTTACAATGAAATAATTTATCATGTACAGGTATTTAACATGATTTTCACGGAAGCAGTAACTGTACCGATAAAATAATTGAACAAGTAGGTTAAATGCCACAAGCATTAATTTTTTATTGGTTTATTCAATAATTTTATAAATATTTGTTGAAATAAAGTCATAATTTCAATTAATTTGTGTATTACCTTAGAGTACCGATGCCTAAAAACACGATTTTTTCCATCGCGGAATACATAGCTTTCCGTTTTTTGAGCATTATTTTAAGGTTACTTCAATAAACCTTTCGTGTATTTTTAAATAAGGTATTTCTCTCTAGCAAAACACTTTTGATTTGCGCTTTGATGAGAGTGATACTTTCTAATGAGTGAGACACCGAGGCGTGTAGCTCTTTAACGTTCTTGAGAGTGCATTTGTTATGGTAATAATAATCTGTAGACAGAATTATAAGTCTTAATACCCGCACCGTGCTTATGTTTAGCTTTATAAATAATTGTGGGGGCACGATTACATAATACAAGGGCGAAATTGCCTGGATATTCTTGTAAAATAATTAAATGGCGTCTACGTAGTGAGATCAATTCCGCCTGATAAACAGTAATTAAATTAAGAAAATGTCCAACAATTTTTTATCTTCCCGATGAAGAGTTTTCTTTTAATTAGTGATGTTGCATCATTTACTCGATTGATCCATTCATAGAGAAATAACGTAAGGTCCTATTGCTTTTCTTGTTAGTTTTTATACATCTAAGTGGGTCTTTGAAACGGGATATTGAGATCTGTGGTCGGGATAGGATCCGCACTGGACATTTTTTTGCTATTTAACCTCTCGCAAAACTCATTGGCCATTTTAGTCCCATGCTTTTAACAGCAGAATGGCAACAGTCAATCAGTAATAAGAAAGATTTTTATGAATAACGTCTAAATCTGGATTATTGTCTCTTCCGGCGAAATCAAGCGCAGTACGGAGGAGTCTTTAGGAAGAAGTTTGCTCATCATCGGGAGGTGGAAAGAAGCGTACTAAAGTCTAGCAAGTTCAGCTAATAGAGCTGAAGGCGGATGATATATCCCCTTTTCCGCCGCCTTGATACCAACCTCACCCCTGCAGTTTCCGCTCAACGTCATCCTTTTTGCACCCACAAAGCAAATGGAGACGTCTTTTTCCTCTCTCTCCTCTCCCAAAAGAGAAAAAGGAAGCTTATTCCTCCTATTCTCTGAAATCGAGTACATCAACATCCAGCAGTGGCAAATACCGCAGAAACTTGCTGCGCATTGTTGTCTGTGACGCGATCGCAGACATATTTAGTGGATTCGGCACTAAGAAACGATCCCACAGGTCTCAAATGAAATGAAATGTCTTTGAATGTGATGTACTATTCCGTTACACTTATTTGAGCGACAAAAATTAATTAGATCCTAGATGTAATATTTTTACCGTCTTTTTTTACGAATGGCTTCCTTTTTATAATCAAATCCTCCAGTATGCCGATGTATACGATTAGGTTACATCATAATTGGTCGATCAATACTAAGGCTGGATGACAGCATCCCTTCATTCTTCCTTATCGAGTGCTAGGTCCCTCGCGTCGATGTAGGTTTATCTATATGCTATATTCTCTATTTGGTCTATGTATTTATTCCTAGGTCTTCCGCCGGGGATTTTTTCTTTCGATTATTCATAAACGACGTATGCCTTAAGATGTGAATAGGTTACAGGGAGTCATTTATATCAGTGTTTGAGTTCCTCAAAGTTGCTCCCTGATTTATGTTCCTTAGGGACGTGGTATGAGATTGAAGAACAGAAAGACTGCTATTAAAATTCAGAGGAGGTGAGGGTCGAGGATTTTGCAGTTCATAGTTTGAAAGAGATTAATACGGCGTGATTTTGTTCGGCTGGGCTGTCAAGGAGTTCCTAAGTCTCATGGAACGTGGAATATGAACGCTAGGCTTATTTTCAAAGCGCATCAGCTTTACCAGTTGGCCCAGACGATAGGTGGTTGGATGAAAAACTCTTTCTTCTCAGAAATTTTGCATTGCAGTGACATCTATATTTAAAGTCTGAGAAACACCAGGAGATTTGTTTGAAACGTGGAGTCCGGAGCTTGCAGCAGCGTTAGCCACATTCGCTCGAATCTTAAGCGATTGTTTTGAAGTCACATCCAACTATAAGAATAATTACTTAGCTGCAAGAAGATAGTAAAATATTAAAGAAAATTAAAGTAAATGGTGAAAACAAAATGTTTTGCCCACTTGATTTGATCAAAACAGTTAAGCACTCAACGTGAACATGTATTCTGATAATAAATTTAAATCCCGAATTTTTACTCAGTTTGGTTAGCAAATGCAAATTCCCACCATAATTACATAGGAATTTAAGTCACCTTCACTAAGGGTATGACAGATATATGAAATAACCTGAAGCTTTTTACCACTTACTCTTGTCCACGGAATCCCACGGTTTCTTATTTATTTTTTAATTAGAGACGTTATGTTTCCATAAAAAGGCGTTGGTTTTCTTCAGCTCCCTTCCACTACTACCTACCATAGCATGTCCAAATAATATGGAATGGAGTCATTTTTACGGGTGTATAGACAATTTTCATTGAAGAAAGATGGCTTCCAGGTAAAACTGGCTAACATATCTGAGGTCTATTCGGTATTTTCTCGGAATATCCAAGTCTCGACAGAGCCCAAGTTTTGACGTCGAACCTACGCAACATTCATAAGGAAGCATTCAAAATTTGAGATTTTTCAGGGACTTGGACATCAAATTCACGGATTTACCGTAATTCGACCGTTTCGATTCCTTAATGAGTTAGAGCCATGTCCATTATCTTGGAAATCCATGTTCGACTCTCGGCAATTTCCAATGATTTTATGGCAATTATTTTTCCTTGGTTCCTTCTACCTTTTCACTATTTGGGGTTCAAGTTATTCACCGATTGAGAAATATTCATCACGCACCCAATGTAATACTTAGTTTACAAACATGAGATGTGAGTCTTACTTACGCGTTTTTTAATCGCATTTCCATGCAAAGACGTTGAAATAATCTTAGGTTTACGCCAGTAAATTCAATTGCCTATACCTGTTCAAAAGTTATTTCATTTCTTGGTTAGTATTTAAAGAGTAACCTGGAAGCTGAAAATGCTCCAACATATCAAAAACACTGCGACGCATTATTTTTTTTTAAACATTCAAAGATTGTATAACAAAAATGCACTGAAATATGGGCATACTTTTCACATCAACTTTAGTTTTCTAAATCACCTTCGGGTTCAGTTCCAAAGTTTTTAACTATTTACTCAATGTATGTCCAATTAGCTGTCCACCACTTTTTTTAACAACAAAACGTTTCTTATTCACTAGTTTTTTTGTCGAATATACATTTTATCTGAGACCTTGTTGGATCTCTAAACAGGTTCAAAAGTCGCAACTACCGCAAAAGACGTGTAATGGTCACTTAAAATAGTAGCAAAGTAGATAGCTGGGCTCAACTAACTGTAGCATGGTATTATATGAACAGAGCGGTGTCAACTCAGCCAGTAGTGATATATTTACCTCTGAAACAGATCCTCATCTGGCGATTCAAAAATAAGCGATCTCGACAACGAAGTGATGATACCAATGATTGGCGGTGGACTAACTCGGTTGAATAGGCGGTAGAATCCGAAATAATTATATGAACATATCAGACAGTGATTTAATTTATGGTATCTGCCAAGTGTAATATGAATAGTTCGTGTCTTTTACGGTAATTTTGTCGCCACTCCAGCATCATCGTGCTTCGTTGTCCAAAAATGAAAACATTAAATGGCCAGGTTCATTCCCGTGCACCGCACAAAACCCGAGCAGATTTTAAGTCTATGATTTATTGGTGGACGACAATAAACTGAAGCCGTGTCGTTTGCCTATGTAACATAATTACAGGTAGCATATATTGTTGTATTCCTTTTTTGAAAAAAAAAAAGTAATTAAATAACTCTAAATCTCACTCAAATTAGTTTGACATTGACAGCTACACTTATAGCTTGGTCCATGCGAGTGAGTTATTGTACAACAACCGAATTGTCAATTAGCGGGTTAAGGGTGAAAGCCTTTAAAACAAGAAAATGGAATTATGTACCTAATGAAAAAAGGAAATGGTCGAGATATAAGTTCATTTCCTCCAGGTTTTTGAGTTCCACTTAATTAGAAAATCAATTAATTATAACCTATTTATAATAGTGTACAAGTTTAATTTTCATCAGCGGTTATAATCTCTATCTTCTTTATATATATTATTCTTCTGTACGTGTGTATGTCACTGAACTCCTCCAAAACGACTGGACCGATTTTGATGAAATTTTTGTCTATTTAAGTGGGTCCCTGGATGGTTTAGATTCACAAATGGACCCGGTAGGGGGCGCTGCTATCGGATTCTAGGAAATTTTTTTGACATATTTGTGGCGACCGTAAATGGTGCCATCATCTTCTATATTGTTGCCAAGGAGGCCTTGCTGATTTGTTGATGTTTATGTAACTAAGTTAGAGGACTGAGATTGTAGTGGACATTGATAAAAGCTGTAATGTATTGATTTGATAAACGTGGAGATCTCCTCACTTATCCAGATCCATATTGGTGACCCCGACAAGGAGAATAAATAGTCAACATTTGGTGAAAATGGTTTTGCCGCGCGACGACGAGCTTCAACGCTTACGTGAAGAAAATGGTCAGCTCCATCAGCAACAAAATAATTCTGATTGAAGACACCAAGCAGAACCTGCCTACGGATCGTTGCGTCGCCGAGAAACTACCACCATTTTGGCCCGATAAACCGAGTCTTTGGTTTTCACAGGCGGAATCTCAGTTCGCGCTGTCGGAGATCACAAGCGAGGTAACGAAGTTCCATTACGTTGCCTCACATTTAGATTCTCGCGTGGCCTGTGAGGTTGAGGACATAATCACGAATCCTCCGTCTCAGAACTCTTATTCGACTCTACAATCGAAGCTTATAGAATATCTGTTAGCCTCTGAGGAGCAGCTTGTTCGCCAGTTACTGTCGGACGAGGACCTCGACGATCGCAAGCCTTCCCAATTCTTGCGGCATCTTCGCTCCCTCGCCGGAACAACCGCTCTTACCGCTCTCGAGTTACCCCTAGACAAGCTGTCGGAGCTCGCTGACAACATCATCGAGGTGTCAACTCCTCATATGGCCGTTCATGCCGTTTCTCCCAAAAGCATATTGACGGATGATAAGCTGTACCTAGCCATGGAGGGTTTGTCAAGACAAGTCGCGGACCTGTCAGTTTCACAAGGTCATCGTTCCCGGTCGCGCGATCGTCGGTGGTCAAATTCGAGAAGCCCGCCGCCCTCTCGAGGTGGTAGATGGTGTTGGTACCATAACCCCAAACTTTCACTCCCCACCCTCTCCCCCAATATTTTTAAAAGGAAAAAAATCATAAGTTTATGAATAATTGACCGTTAAAACCTGATGAGTTCATGAATAATTGACCATCTGAGAATAATTTATAGTTATATTTGTGTACCATCGGTGGCGCTGATGTCGAATTATGTGTTACTTGACGTACACATCAATACTTGCACAAGTCGTCGCACTTGCGTCGTAGCTGGGCGTTGTTTTGACGAAACAAAAAGATTGAAATGTCAAACTCAATGTCAAATGTCACTTAGTATGTGCTTTATCGAAAATTCGACTATCGAAAAAACGTTTGCTGAACCCGCTAATAGCTGGAAAGCAACGTTTGGGCAGGACAACGTCTGTCGGGTACGGTAGTAGAGTGTATTTTCTTTAGCTTACCAACCTGTCTACGTTGCTTATGAGTTCATTTGTGTGACGTTTTCTACATAAATAAAATGTATGTGTAAATCAATGCGTGCTTTCAAAGCGTCACTTCTGACACACTTTCACGAAGTTCACCATGCAATCATAGCTCCGAGATTTTCTGGATATGATGTTACATACCCTCATTGATAATAACACTCCTCAAAGAGTTCTTCTTTATGCTGAGTATGAATAATTGCTTAATTCATGTGACCTTTCGAGGTTAATATGTGCCAATTATCTGCATTGCTTAGCCTTTTGCCAAATTCCACGGAAATTCGGTAACCAGTTGAGCATCCATTACTGTCCTAGAGTCAACGTTCTCTTTTTACATCTCTTCCTCATAATGCTGATATCTACGAGTGCATTAAAAAACACACGCATAATATCCAATACGATAATTCGTTACACTTATACATGCTCTGTGTGGGCCAGTAAAACACTGGTGGTGTGATTGCTATCTAGTAGCAAATAAACCCATATAGATTTGCGATATCAACTGCGCATACTTATTGAGTGAAACTGATATGTATCCTTGAAATTACATATAAATGAAAGAAATCTTCCTTAGATATACTGTTTTATTCTGTTACAAATATTTTTATACCCACTGCTTATATGATGTATGTTACGATAACAAATGCTAGCAATATTTATATGCAGCCGACGTACTTAGAGCAACAACATCTTATGGTGTAGTAATCCCAACTCTAACTAAATGAAGTAACTAGAAATATTTAAATAACTTGAACCTAAGGAAAGTTAGAAAAGGTCAGATTTATTTATTAATCTCTAGCGTAAAGGATTATCACCCAAAAATAGCCCTTCAAAATCGTCAATCCGTCAAAATTACAGTCTCTTTTCATTTTATCTTATTAGTACGGTTGGGGAAATGATGTAACATGTGAACCGGGTATCTCATCTAAGTGGTATATTGCTGTTTTTGTATGTTGGAAGCTCTCTTTGTCCGACAAAAAACTCAAATTCTGCCATCTTCGGTTACGTACTTAAAATAATATTTTATTTTCAATATGAGCAATGGTGGTCTTGATAAGATGGCGCAAAATTAATTACTTACTCTATAAAATGCATTTTGCGTTGTCTCTCTCTGAGCTGAAGCCTTACAGTTTGAACTTTCTCGGCTGCGTTACCTGCATTGCGAAGATGAAAATAGGAGGATGAGGAGTCGTAAGTATGAATCGGGCGGTGTAAGAAGGTTGAGACGAGTACCGTTTTCAGTTATGTTCGGTGCTTCTCGGCGGCTGGTAGGGAAAAGAATTCAATTGAGCCTCCGCGGTGACTCATTTCTCAAGGTTCTCACCCATAGTGAGAGAAGCAAGAGTTTCGAGGAAGACCAAATCGTAATGGTGAATGGGTGGTGTTGGTATTATTAGAGGAGTTAAGATGGGAAAAATGAGGCGGTTAAATTTAGCTCGGGGAGAATCCGACAGGGATAATTGGCAAGCGAAAGAAACAAGGAGCAGGAGGAAGAGGAACATTGGAATGAGTCAGGAATGGCGATTAAGGGAAAGGCCACGTTAAAAGAGCTGATGAGATAATGGGATATTGGATAGCAGGTGTAAGTATAGTATCCCTGCGACAGTGATGAGATAGAAAGCTTATAGGCACTCCCCTTAACGCCAATTCCGTATTAAATCAAGGGTTTAGCTACACCACGTTCATGAAAAATGTAGAGCGTGTCCTATGGTCTTTTCTTCATCTCATTGTTTTCATCAAGGACCACGTAATATAACCAAAATCATCCATTTTGGTATTTGTCGTATTTGATTATCCGCGATTTGATACGATACGCAACTTGACACTTTTTATTTCCAATATTTTCCCTTTTCTTCTACAACAGTCCTTCATCATTTGATTTAATTTCTTTTCATTTCCAGGTTTTTTCTTTTTTTTTCTTCTTGAAGCTCTGAAACATTTTAAATCAATCTTCTTAATTTATCTTTACCCAATACAATGCCTTTGGTTATCTTCGTGTAGATCTCTATCCTATAAAATTAGAATGGACAATAGTAGATGTGAGTGGGTCTACAGTTGTCCATCCTAGTAAGATTCTAAGTCTCCTTGCCATTTTATTTGAACATTATTGGGTATCTAGCATTTTTTCTTCGTTCGGATGCTAAGTCTCGGTGATTCACCTCACATCACACGAGGGTGAAAAAGGATGAAGATGTTGGTTGAGGAATAGGTTTTAGGAGCTTGCAAGGTAGTAGAGGAAAACCAGTAATGACAGCTTTTAAAAGGAAACATGGGAAGCGGAAGGGATCTAAAGTTACATGGGTACAGGTGTTTTGGCTCTCGCCGCAGGATTACAACTTCCGCCCTGGTTTCAAGCTCTCGCTTATTTCCGAGGCAAGGAAGAGGTGGGAAGGAAAGGATGGGAAAGGAAGGTTAGCGAAACCGACAGCCCCTTCGAGGCCGACACCAATGAGGCGGATTGAGGTCAAAAGGACCTCAACTGGCCCCCGCCTCCCCGAAGTGCTCGTATTAGTTTGGTTACCCAAACAACTGAGACGAGTGACCTTCGGTCTCGCTTTCGCGAAAACCTACCGCACATCTATGAGAACCGGAAGAGCCCGTTACCCAAGGATTTGGGATTAGGTGTCTCCCTGGCTCCCTTTCCGGGTAGACGACGTGCGGTCTGCCAGAGTATATAATCGAATCAGGGGCCACCGGACCCATGGAGGGTCAATTCGGACCAATTCTGGTCAAAGCGTAGGCTCGTCCGTCAACTCAATACTCCTCGTCTACCCCGACTTTTTTTTACATGGGTACAGTGTGGAAGGGATGGCGATGGGCCATCTTTGAAGAGATTCCTTGCGAATGGAAGACCTTTCCTTCCTGAACATCCTCCCACCCAGCCAATAAAGGCATCCGTTTTCCTCTCCCTTCCCACTGTGCTTCCGTTATTTATTCCTTTTCTCTACAATTGAGATTTATTCCCTCAGAGATACGTTTTAAGTCTCTGTAAAGGGCATAGGTTGGATATTCTGTGCCTTGACTAAATGACTGGCGAAAATCATATCTTCATATACTTCTTATCTTCAGATAAGCATAATATTAAAAGCGAGGATAATATACATATATTTTTTATATTGTATGACATTGGAGAAATGTTATCATTTAGCTAGTCTGCACCTACAGCATCAGGAAGTACATGGTATACAATCTGATGGTAGACGCAGCTTCTCTTCTGGTTGCAAAAGTTTCGCTTTTCATGATATTGATTCATGGGTTTTTCTGAAGGTAAGGATTAACAAGGGGAGTGTCAGATAGCCGGGTCTCAGATTTTATTCAAAGTTTGTAGTTGTACAAACTGCTGTATGTGGTTCATGAATCACTCCACATATAGGGTTATATAACCAATTGTTTAAACGAAAAAGGCCTTTAAAAATTTCAAAATTCCCTTTAGATGGGCCACCCACATAACTGACAAGCTACGAAAAATTTGAATATTATTAAGAATTATGCTTGAATAGTAAAAATATGAAGACAATATTATAAAATAATTATAGAAAATGGAAATCATGTGTATGAAGGAATGATGAAAATACGTCCTGAAAAGATAAAGAAGTGACATAATAAGAAGGCTGCCTTCGACCGAAAAAAGAGACTAAGCCTGACATCGTGTATTCAAATGAAAAATTTGCCTCGCGCAAAAATAATATTCCGAGTAAAAATAAAAAAATCTTGAGTGCATTTTAGGATGCCGTAAAATAAAAACTAAAAAAAAACAGCGGAAGAAACATACCCCGTATTGGAATCGAACCCGTGTCTCTAGACCGGAGACGAGCACGTCAGCCACCCGTTCAGCTTGTCAGTTATGTGGGTGGCCCGTCTAAAGGGAATTTGGAAATTTTTAAAGGCCTTTTTCGTATAAACTATTGGTTATATAACCCTATATGTGGGGCGATTCATGAACCACATACAACAGTCTGTACAACTACTAAAGTTGAATATAATCTGAGACCCGGCTATCTGACACTCCCCTTGTAGGAGTTAATTTTTCCTCTCAATTTTTTCAGCTTTCCATGTGATACTTATATTACTTGCAAATACATACTGTAAGAAGCTATTCCTAATATATCTTTATAATCTTATTCGTACGACGTAGAACAAACGCACTTGAGGTTTTTAATTCATGAAGTGAGTTGGCGTGGGTTGGCTAAAATTCATGTTAAGGCAAGGATTTCTCACAAAAATACCTTTCTAAATAGTGTGGTAGGTGTAGAAACCACTTCAGGGGTATTATTCTGCCGGTAAGATTTGATTAATTTGTACTGTAATCCCCACACACCTAAATTATGAGAATGCCAATTCCAACCCTGAGGTTATTTTGGATCTCCCGCTTTTCCTGACCTTTCGCCCTATTCCCAAAGCATTACCAAAAACCATAGTTGTCAGAGGATTCTCAAAGGAATTAACTAACGTAAATTGCAACCATTGATGCATTGGTTTCATTAGCACAACTTGGTAGGAAAAGTGTCAATGTGCTCACCCTGTTTGCCATGTGATTAAAAAATCCTCTTCAATATGTCTTCTTGAAATAAATGATGATGCAGAAAATACCAAATCTATTCCTAAGTTTATAGTCCTCACTTTTTTATAGTATCATTAGTAGCATTAGTAGCTTCTTTAAGGAACCAATAGACTTCTGAGGTCATTTTCGTCATTAAAATTAACGGGATAGGTTGTAGAGTAATTATTACTTCAGAAAGCAAATCAGGGGTGTTAGAAACACGGTGTGTCGAAATTGTGTCAAAAATAGATAATGCTGCCGAAGTTTTGCGTTTCATGTGATGGTTGGAGCAAAATGCATGAAGACTTCTCCACTTGGCTCCCAAACAGGAATCAGCGCTGCTTTTCATGGGTGACTCTAGCTCAATACCATGAACTGAGCCTGAACTCTAATGATGATGAACCTCTCTACTTGGTGACCATATATACGTCACTCCTCATGTTTAACTGGCTTCAATGCTACTTCTTTTTCTAAATAAAATTACCATGCTGAAAATGTGCATTAAAATTATGATATGTCTTAAAATGAAACTTAGTTTCAGTTCCAAATGGAGAAATACCTCACCCAGATCATGTCAAGGTGACGTGCGTCATGCATCTGAATATTCTGCACTTTTTTAGATAGAAGAACGTGAGCCTTTAATAATGGAATTTTAAATTGCTGAGTAGATAAGATAATTTTTCGAGCATTTTTCACCTATATCTCTCAAAGGTTTTCTGGTAAAAAAATAGACAGATCAAATGCTGACCGCTAAGGTGTTCATACGCTTGATGCGTATTGTTCTTCTCTATAATAAACGCGCCATATTTTCAAATGCAGAATTTCGTGTCATCCAGCTTAACAACAGCACTAGCTCACTTCAACAAGTAAAATCTGCAAGATAAATAAAATTCTGATTAAATTTGGAGATAGATTCAATGGCGCTGAGCTTTATATCAAAACATATCTGTTGTCGGGATTAACAGATGATATCGCATTTAAGATATAATATCAAAAAATATTGTAGCAATAATGAATACGCGGCATTAGATATGATTTGTCTATTCTGGCACAAAACTTTTCAATCGTCCAAGACCTAACCTCGCCCCACTAGACTACCGAGAACCAAACCCCCACTCTACATCAAAGCGAGAACCCAACCCCCAATCACCGTCCATGTGGAAATTCAACCCCACCCACCCGTCAAGGCTACCTAGGATTCATCGTACGTAAACAACTTCAAGGTCACATGATGCAACCTTCAGAGACGCAATACCTCATCCCCATTCAAGTTAATGCACGTCTTAACCCACGAACACATGCGTTGCATTATTGCCTCTTCAAGATGAGCTTCCCTGGTAATTGAGAACGTGATCATACTTTTCACCCATCCCTATACCCTTCCAATCCGACTCAGGTGCTCACTTTGATCATATCCGGCTAGCAGCAGTGGCGGAAATGATGCAAGTATTGCATCAGCGAAGATAATATGTCACGTGTGCGAGGTCACAACTGCACACCAGAGCTCTAAACGTCCCCCTCCTCTTCAACAATTACCCCATCCAAACAATATATAAGAGCATACAGATGACTGCGAGCTCATTATGCGTCCTAAAAGAGGAGTGAACAAGCTCATACTCCAGCAAAATGAATTCTGAAGTCGCAGGTTTACAAAGGATCCCCACAGCTTGCCTGGGGAATGCATACTTGCGGATGGAGAGGCAGCCCACGGGGACATCTATGACGTTTTTGTCCCCAGAGATCTTCTGAAGATCTCCAACACCGATTTCATGTTGACTGTTTTCTTTAAAGCGTATTCCTACCACTGCGTGTTTAAACATCAGCAATGAGAGTTTGAGGTGGTCGGGCAGAAAGTGACATTCTCCGGCTTCCCAGACGGAAACGGGACGGTGGAGTGATTCAACATTGCCTTGGCATCTGATATCACCGATCCGGCAAAACAAAGTAAAGCCGAGAAGGAGCGTCCTATCATCTGGCTGGATGTTCACGGCGCCTACAAGCCACTTCCAACACCCACGTCCGGAGGAAGTGTTCCAGGGAGAATAGAAGTCGATGGGGGGTCCAAGGTTACTGTCAGAGGTGTATCAAAATGCGGCGGTGGGATCTTGATATCAAAAGGTGGTGGTGGTGAGATCGTGGAGGTTGACGGAAGGAAACCAGTGTGCTACACGGACCATAAAGAATCTCAAGTGAGAAACGGTACCGCGGACTCTATCAAGGGTACCCGTCTACGAGTGATTAAGTTTGTGCTTAAAATTTAAGATGATATGCTAGTATACTAAAACGTCTGTATACATGTTCAGAAATAAAAAAAATATTGAATAAATGGTTTTTTGTTCTCATTTTTTATTACCTTACTTTTAACGCAAAGATATCACATAAATAAAAGAGAAAATACAGGTTTACAAAAAATATTTATTTTTTCACTAATATTTACAATATTATATATACATCAACCACACATGAAGTTGGTATTTTGTTTCCAAAATATGTCGTCTCATAGTTCAATTCATCATCTCCACTAATATTATATTGTTCTTGCAATAAATACGCCTAATAATAATAAATACGCAAATATATACGCCTTGCACATCTGAACGCGTATAATTGTACCTCCATACTCGTACCACTCTTGTTTAAATATCCATTTAAAAAATATCCATAAATATCTATATCCATAAAAATTGTTTAAATTTCCTAATGAAAGACATGGTTAGGTAAAAATTGGTCTAGTCCTGAAATGAGAATGATAGGTATGAAAAAAATATTATATATTATCATCCGATTCAGCAAACTCAGGATAAGATCTCTTTCTGCTTAGGACTACATCTATATCATAAACTGGCTTTCTTGTAAACTTAACATTGGCACAGCAACCTTGTATATTGAATTGAATATGATGAGATACATGACAACGTTCAGACACAGCAAAAAGAGGTTTAGTAGTACATTTAGAACACCAGCAATTGGAATTTAGAATAAACTCTGAAAAGAGATAATCGACACGCGTCATAATATAGTGATATTCTTCATAAACTACATCATGATTAGATAAACGTTTTTCATAGTCTTCCTCATCCTTAATTGATGATTGAAAAGACCAATATCAACTCCAACATAGGCTTAGTAAAGTTCCATTATTACTGGTAATAACGTGACACTTTTTTCTAACAGCAAAAGGGATCATGCTAAATAGAATATATTTATAATGGCTATGGTTATGAAAGAACTTCTTAAGGTCGAGAGTCGTGAGTAGAAAGAATTCATAATCGTCGACACAGCTCCTGATCACGATTGATAAATTGAACAAGTCCAGCAACTACAGCAAGTTAAGTACATCTGTATATAGCAGGAATCAAGTTTCCTGTCATGAATTCACGTTTAGTTATTCCAAGTCGGGAGACAAACTTTTGAATAGTATAAAATTCTGGTCTATTTTTTTTAGTTAACCAAGTGTTCAAAGGAGCGTAGCTCGGTAGATACATGGACTTTAGTGCTGCTAAAACTAGACAATTGGTACATAGTTGTGGACAAAGGTAACACTTCCGTAATTTTACTGTCTTACCAAGCTCCAGAAGATGGTGGGTGTGATGTTATGGAACACTGATTGGTGGACAGTAGGTCTGGTGGTGGATGTGTTTCTATCCACCGTTGAGGTACAAGTGACTCTTTTCCCTATCTTTAAGTATTTTTAGTAAATTCTCCTCCTTCTCTCTGGATAGGTACTATCTGCAACGGAGGAGGGATATTTCCTATGTACTTTGTGCGCAGAGTGATTCGGACACAAGTAGTGGTGAGGGATGACGTTTTCTAAGACTGATTTCGAAAGTATGTCAACGATTAAGAGAAACTCTGCATTCTGATGAAGTAGCATAACAAATTTTAGTCCATGCATTGAACGATACATACCCTGCAATGGTAAGAATGATCGTATTTCCTTTCACCCCAAATAAGGAAAGGAGTGCTCGGTACTAACTCTTTGGTGATGTCGACATAGGGGAAAAACCGAACTTCATCCTCCTAGGCATCGTGCTTGCTGTAAAGATTTTTCGAAATAGAGAAAATTGTATACATCCTGGGAGAAAAAATAAAGAACACTGCGCAGCGCATTTCCTCATCGCATCACGGCTTGGGTGGAGTTTAATGAAAAGAAGTCGAGGCTGATGCAATGACTCTAAAACCTCTTAATAGTGGAGGACGTTGGAATCCATTTTCTAGGTACATTCTATTTTTTTTTTAATGCTGGAAACAGGTATCTTACACTCCTCTTCGACCTTACACTATGAACATTCAGCCATAGTTCCTTCTCTATATAAACCGAGGCTCGGATGGTAATTTATCAATTCAACAGCAGAGAACTCTTCAGAGAACTACCACCATCCTCGCTGAATTTCAAGTGAGTATACTTCGAATCTATTTTTATACTTTAATTAGATGCGAAAGTAAATTCAACTAAAGAAGATACTTTAACTAATCGGTAGGATAGAATCCACCTCCGCCGCAGCCACCGTGACCACTACAACCACCATCTCCACCACCTCCACCCCACAACCGTCCACCTCCTCAATGGTAAAGTTCTACTAATTTCCGATGATGTTTAATATTTTCTTATTAATATCCAATGGATTTTTATGTCTAAATATCTCTCTCTTTACTCCAACAGACCAGCATCCCGGAGAGACTCCTCAGGGTGCAAGAGGAGGGAACCCTCCTCAAAAAAGAGGATTTGGAGGAGGGAGTATCCTACATAGTGGAGCGGGTGGAAAAAATATCCACCCGTTACGGTGAGGAGACGGTGGCCCGCATCATTTTTCGTGGGAGGGAGAGAAAAATATTACTCCCCCGAATGTTCGATATATCTAAGGCGGAGGTGATGAGTCACAACTACGGGGAGAATTTTTCCATTGTAAAGCAGAATAATCTAATAAAAATTGTTTAATAAAATGTTTGTTTGAATCTACATCCCTCAACAATTTCCATATCCTAGTTGGGGTCCAAATATTCTTGTGGAAACAGTAAAATTACTCACATGTTCATTTTTCTATAAAATAAAGTCAAATTTAACCTTAACCCTACTTGATTTGGTATATTCCTAAAAATCAAATGATATAAGTATCTTATATTCGATGCTCTCAAAAAGTATTTCTCACATGAGTTGGGTAGTATCATATTCCATTTCATATAAAAATATTCCAATACCTCTTTCCATAGTGTGGAGGTCACACCCTTTGTGTTATTTGGGTGATTAAATACGGAATTGGTCTAAATTCACTCACTGATCAACTTTTAAATTTAAACCATACTCCTATCTGTTAAAACAGTAGTGTCAGAGGTCAACATTTTCGAAAATCTTCGTAAAATGATTAAGTACCAATGTCTCTCCCCAGAGTTTGGAGGTCACACTCTTTGTGTTAGCCGGGTGATTAAATACGGAATAGGTTTACATTTACTCACTAATCAACTTTCAAATTTAAACTCTACTCCTATCTGTTCAAACAGTAGAGTTATTAGCACATTTGGGACATATATCCAACGTGACGAAATTTCTAAGTGTTGACTTTATTTTTGATATTTTTTTCAAGGCGTTAGGTCATGAATATGGTGGTAAATGTTACAGATTAGTATTTAAGAGACATAGATTAACAATTTTGATAATAGTCTCCAAATCTGTATCATCAAAATTAAGGGTAATTATATACCCTGACCCTGAAATCTTACGTATCATCTTAAATTTTTGTTTTTGCATCAGATGCGTATTAAATAAATAAGCAACTTTTCAATTTAAACTATATCCCTATCTATTCAAACAGTGGAGTTATTCAAGGTTTTCCTACAACGCCACCTTCTCGTATCTAGTGGTCGTAATACCACGGCTGAAGTTTTAGCCCCCCTAGCCCAAACTATTTGAGCTATAGAAATTTTTACAAAAGCACTAATATCCAACACTGCCCCAGGATCTTTTGGGGGTTTACCCCGCCTGTTGTCTTCAACATGACCCTTAGTACCCTAGAGTACTTCTAAAAAGGGTACCTAGTTTTTTTAACGGGATTGATGATGGGTACTGCGGATGACCTAATCATCAATTATTTCGGTTCTAAGTATATTAGAAAAAATACACAAAATTCCGAAAAACTCAGTCAACGGATCATATTTACCTTCCTACCACAGATTCCTCCGGTGTCCTAGCCTCTGGGGATTCCTCCACAGTTCAGTTGTCGAGAAGTCTCCGAAGATTCCTCTGGTGTCCCAGCATCCGAGAATTCCTCCAGAGTTCAGTTGTGACAAGCCTACACGGTGATTCAGTTGGGTCGATGGTCTAGGAATAGCTTCCAGACCGCTGATAATTTACTCCAGTTCAGTCGCGGTTTATATTCTGCTCAGGACCTATCCTTCTCCATCTCCTGGTAGTCTAGGTGGGGATGGCAAAGCAAACACCAACCTCTTACCGGTCTCTGCTTTAAATATCATCTTCCTACCTCTAAACCACTCTTCAAATATCATTTTCTGAATGAGAGATAAAAGGTAGTGAAATAATGCACAAGGAGTAGAGTATAGTCCATTGTATGCTATTTCATATTCTTAGAGAGAGAGATGGAACCTTTACTCCTTTTACTTTGAACTTTAATATCTCAGTTGTTATGGGTCATATAAAAAAAATATAAAGGATTTTTAGCACTTAATTTTACTTTTTCTTTCAACTGAAATCATCTGTTTATCAAATAGCTTATTATTTAACGAGATAAATAATTTTTTTTGGTGATAGCAGTTACTTAAATAGAATAATGAATGCTTAATAGCCTTGATGGGTAGATGGGGTAGAATTTCGACATGGACGGTGAGATAGGGTTGGGCTCTCTCTTTGATGGAGAGTGGGGGTTGGGTTCTCGGTAGTCTAGTGGGGTGGGGTTGGGTCTTGGACGATTTCCAAGTTTTGTGCCAAAATAGACAAATCATATCTATTGGCGGCTAACCCAACCATTCACATATGATTATCCGATAGAACTTATGGCATCTTGAAGCTATTCCTCCCCTGTATGAATAGATATATTTGTAGAAGAGGCCATTTTGTACATTGTTGTAAAAAAATTTATAAATTGTAACAATATTACCATAGTGGAATTAGATTTGTCATTTTCCATTCCATTTCGTGTTCTAATGCTAGGGTATAAGTGTTGCTACAAAAATATTGTGTGAATTTCTGACATTATTAGGATTAGCTTTAATTTGGGAGTCTTTTATAAAAATTTAAAAAATTATACACTGAAGCGAGGTGGCATGGAAGCAAAGTTATTCCTTTTATAATATAGCAAATTACATCAAATACATTTGTTCTTATGGGCATTTTTACAAAAAGAAACAATTGGATTATAATATAGAATCCATTTAACTTTGAAATTGGAAGTAGGTAGCAAAAAAATTTAAGTTTGGTTATACACATAAGGTGCATACCAATTATGCCGTTCAAATTTTGCATAGACCCTGTCTAAAATGTAATATTTAGTTGATACGTGTATAAAGTGCATCATGATGCGTTTGTTTCTGTCCCATTAATTTCTCCTACCTCTATTTCTTCAGCTACAATCATATTTTGCATTTTTACTTGCCCTCCTATGTTTAAGATTTCTAATATTCCTCCTCTTAAGAGTATATTCCACCACAGTAACTCATGCATTTTTCAAGAAAGTCCTTCCACACAAGTCATCATTTTCCTCTCTTAACCCGTCGTTGGTCGCGCTATGGTCTTTTCCCCGTACTTTGTATCATTATGTGCACCATCTTACGAGGACTTCGGGGATCCAGTTCATATTCTATGTATACCTTCCACACACTTTTTACTTTGTATCACAAAATCCACACGTCATTCGCTCGAAGTTTGTGGTGAGTGTAGCTCTCCAACATTTAGTTCGGTCTTTTTGACCATAACGCGAGCACTCAAGTTACTCCGTCGGTCATTTTGACCAGGGCGCGAGCAACGGCGTTGGCGAAAATACGTCGAGGAATGTATTTTAAACCGTGGATAGCTTTTCTAATATAACGCTCTTAGCCTGTTTACAAGCCTTTGAAGTACCAAATGAAGTGTCACGGCCACACTATGAGAAAATTTTACAATTTACAAGCAAAATTTCCATATTTTAGCAGGAGTTTTCCTGAGGAATCGAGGCGAAACAAGTAAGGAAACATCGTTGCAGTTTAAGATTTTAACTTAGATCCAGAAATGTAAGTTATATCGGTTTCAAATACTTTGCTTGAAAAGTAAATTTGAGAATAATAAACGTGTAGTTATCATGTCGGATTCATCGACTTAAATTTTTTTTCTCATGGCGGAATTTTAGTCTTAGTGCACAAGATGGACCCATATGAGGAAAATTAGGCGAACATTTTGGAAATGTTTCGATCCGTCCCGAATAAGGAAATTCCAGAATTTGACGAGATTGATGACAGTGATTCTGATAAAATGTACGACTCAAATCACAATTCTGACACGGACGTGAACGGTGAAGACCTTACTGCCGTAGATGGACGAGGGAATACAGCGCTTTATTATCTAGGTCGAAACAAAAAAAGCAAATGGTTCAAGAAGCCCCCTTCAAGTGTTAGAACTCGTGCTCACAATATTGTAACTCGTTTGCCTGGTGTTTATACGCCAGCTAAAACCGCTAAAACATCTTTTGAATGCTGGTCATTGTTTTTTTTCTAATAAAATGATTGTATACATCACAAAATACTCCAACTTATACATTCAAAGTATAAAAAGTAGATTAGTTAGGGAGAGGAATGCAAGAAATACGTCTGTCAAAGAAGTACGTGCACTTCTTGGTTTATTGTATATAGCAGGGAGCATGAGAAATTCTCATAGAAGTATCGACGATTTGTACAGTTCAGATGGGACTAGTGCTGACGTATTTCCTGCCACTAGGTCCAGCAATAGGTTGCGTTTTCGTTTGCGATGTGTGATATTTGACGACATAAGAGATCGAGCGGAACGAAAAAGATTCGATAGGCTGGCCTCAGTCCGGGAAATGTTCACTGATTTTGTCTCTGCTTATGAAAATAATTTCACAATAAGCCAATATGCAACGATCGATGAGATGCTGCAGAGCTTTAGAGGGTGCTGTGCTTTTCGAGGTTACATGAGAAATAAGCCGGCCAAGTACAGCTTGAAAATTTACTCAATCGTCGATGTCAAGAATTTCTATGTCTCTAACATGGAAAAATATCCCGGTAAACAACCAGATGACCCGTTCAAGTATTCTAAAGCACCTTTTGATATTGTAAGTCGCTTAGTATCCCCAATCTCGGGGACTGGGCGCAACATCACTATGAATAACTGGTTTTCATCTGTTTCCCTGGCGGATTCTTTGCTAAAAAAACTGTAACCTCACTATAGTAGGCAATATGCAGCAAAACAAAAGGGAACTACCCCTTTCTTTCACGCAAAAGAAAAACAGAACTCAATATTCTAGTGTTTTTGGCTTTGATCAAAATAAAACACTTCTGTCTTACGCGCCTAAAAAAGATAAGACCATAATTATCCTCTCTACTTTTCACCATGATGCTGCAGTAGATGATACAGAGGAGAAGAAGCCCGAGATAATAAGATTCTATAACAGCACAGAGGGAGGAGTGGACACAGTGAATGAGATGAAGGCCACGTACACGGTTTCTAGGATTTCGAGGCGTTGGCCTCTTCGAATTATTTTCACTTTGATGGACATTGCTGGAATAAATTTACACGTGATACATGCTTACAGCACCAACTTAAAAACTGACAGACGTACTTATTTGAAACAGCTAGGGTTTTCTTTATTGAATGACTTCATAGTAGAGAGATCTTCCCTGTATACTCTGCCTATCAACCTCAGTAGTCAAGTTAGAAGGTATGCAGGTTTACCTGAAGCTGATCCTAAGAGACCACGTCGTGAGGTAACGGGAAGATGTGGATTCTGTCCTTCAGTCAAAAACTGTAATATAAAAACTCAGTGCAAGAGTTGTGATACATTTATTTGCCAGGAAAGTTCACATGTGATACGTACGGGATGTGCTATTGTTGGAAATGAAGAAGATTGATAAATTTTGTATGCTTTATTCTCGGCGATAAAATATCTGATTGTTCAATAAAATGTATCCATATTTTAAGTTATATTAGTAAATAAAATATAAAACAGTATTTTAAAAGATTATTGTACTGAAAACAGAAATTTGACATTAAAATTTCTACCACAAACTTCGCTCCCACATTACGGGGAATCGACCATAGCGCGACCAATGGCGTGACTAGGGGCGGCGCGACTAACGCCGGGTTAAATCTGTTTCGTCATCAAATTTGACAGCCCTGACGGGTGGCACTGCATGCACCGGATAGTCGCGTCGTGTCCAAACAACCGGAGCGTCTATTTCACAATCTATCTTGATCCCATCTTTTTTGCTTTTACCACAAAAATTTCTAGAGAAGCACTTACCCACTGCATTTTGTCTAAACTTATGTTTCTTTTCACAAAATCAAATATAAGTACCATAAAAAAGAGCATTGGGGTAAAATTATTACATCAACCACCTATTTTTGATTTCTTAGCTTTGTTCATTCCTTGATAAACTTATGAGATACCATTGAATTTTTCCCCTCGAATTGTACATCTTTCAATTTCTTCATCTATACTTCCATATTTCATAAACGTAAGGCCAAGGCTCAGGATCATTCTTCCCATTCTATTTTCCGTTAAACTACAACCTCTGTTTTTGAATCTTTATCCAAAATTTCTTTTCAGCAGGTACTTCACAACATCGATTCATAAAAATATAATAGACAGAATAATTAGAAAAACATATTTTTGTAATTACTTTGCTGAAAGATTCTCCTAATTCACTAAGCATTTGTAAATTATGTAAATAAACGCTTAATAAACGGCCACTAACGGTGAAATCAATGGTGTGGGGTGTCCCTGAAGAAATGGACCTCAAGTCACTTCCGGAATTATGGGAGAATTTTTATCAAGTGAAGTCAAACCAATTAAATATTCTAAAATTTGAAAATATTTCTCTTAGAAACAAGGATAGATTTCAAAAGGCGAGATTATTTAATTAAATTATTCCGACATCCGCTGGACAAAGCCCTTTCCTACTTGCTGAGCAATGAATGAGCGATGAAGGATACTCTCATATGGTTCACTCACCGCCGTATATTTTCATTCATCCTATAGGAAGATTTTTGCAAACAATCTTATCTTTCACCATCCACGTCGCTGCGTCTTTCCGTATTTTTCATGTCACAATCCCCAAGCGTGCAAGAATCTTACACTTGAAATAAGTCTACCCATTTCAACCTCCAACAACTGAATAGCATTTCCTCATCGTACTGGACTTTTACTCCTCTTTCCCTCAATACCCGTGGTAAACACAATAGGTAAGTGAGTTAAGTCTTCCGTTTCAACACAGTTGGTAGTTGTGACACTGGGCGGGAGAATTACTGGCGAGATGGGCTCAGTCTTCCACTGGCTCCTCTTCTGTCTTCTGTCCGAGAGCCGAAGACGGGTTCTTGCAGTGCTTTATCCGGCGATACATAGCGGCTCAATTATTCATCACCCACCGCGTATTAGCTCGAACTGTCAAAGGATAGATTCGAATAAGCGTGAAACAATTACTGTTTGTGCATTCTGCCATCACTTGTTCAGGAAATGACAAATGCGGACATTTTCATCAGTCATCACATGAAGGCCATCTGACAATATGAGATATTAACTGCGTCTGAGGCAATGACATATTAAGGCTATCCGTCTGCCTTGGAATAATCGCCTACTAAAGACACATTTCAGCAATGCATAATTATTCACATTTGGAGGAGCCTAAGGGGAACGTTTGACAGTGGCTTGCAATCCTCATGCTCGTCTTTTGTATATGTTAACAGCAACTTTTTCTTTAACTCTTACTTTACCGGCGAGACCACTGCATGAGTATTCCTCTGAGTATGTTACTCTCCTATCCTGGCGTCCTGGATTTTGGCGTGATACGTACTTTTTTTGCATGCAAAATACAGAAAGAGGGGCTTGGAACTTAAAGGAAACGAAACTCCAGTCACCAAGCCGAAAACATCCTTCTTTCGGCTTTACTATGTAATAGGCACAGAAAGACACTTGATCACCAATAGCCAGGTTACAACACATCCTTGAATGTAACATTTTTCCGAGAGAAGAATCTTTCAAAATGGGCCCACTAAAAGGTGGACACGATGGCGTGAAGTGAAAAAATTGGAAGCGGGATAAAGTTTAACAATGGTGCAAACTCATTCCTTATCTCCTCCCGATTAAGTGTGGCAGGGTCATCTCGTCATCTATTTTAACACGCAGCCTCATGGCACTTGTCATACAAACAATTTAATTAAATATGCACAAATATTCTCTTAAACGCGAAAACATACCTACGTTTCATATCGCTTTAACGGTTTCTAATATGTATCATGTTATCTTGCCGAATAAAAAAACCCATTGAAATGCGATTTTCACTTGAACTCCGAATCCAGTGCCGTAAATGTCGCCGCATCGAAATGACCTGTGTAGTGACTAAAAAAGAGTTTCTACGTATAATACCACTCTTAATGGATGAGGTAGCTTAATATCACTATAGAAGGCGTGGCGTAGTTCCACCCCCCACCTTTATCCCCTCTTTTTTGCTCTTCTCATATGTTTTGGCATGCGTGTGTTGCCAACATAATGCTGCCAACGGCAAGGCGTGTCCAAAATAGTGATGAGCATTCTAGTTCAATCAAGGGAATAGTTCAATGAGAAATGAATCATCTTATTGAAACATTTAAATGAACTATTCAATTTTGTGAAGGTAGACCAAAATTCCGTCAAAACACATGTTGCGGAGTGTAGCAAAAGACGTCCTGGTGTTATTCAGGTCACCCCACAGAACCACTTGGGCGTAAATGTGACTCCGTTGAAAAGAAAGTCATTTTGTCTCATGAAAAAGCAGTCTCATAGGCCAAGGTCTCAATCGTAAGGTGAATTTCCTCACGCATAGGGCCAAATACACCACCCGCAATATCAATGATATCACGCAAAGAATACAAAACCTTTCCAGTCAAGTCAATTAACGTACTAGTTACTTCAATGACTTCAACCACTGGGTCAATGATATAACTCGTATGGCAAATTTCTTCATCAGCAGTATAACTGACCCTACCTGAGTGGTCAAGGAGGCTGTTTTAATTTCCTCGTGATGGAGTCCATGCATATACGGTGCTGGATTCTGAGTTCAAGAGATAATCTTATTTCAATCCAATTTTATAGTCGGGGAGATAACATGACTCATATAACAAACCTTTAAAATAATCTGAAACGTAGCTATATTGTCATGCTTAGCAGAAAATCTGTACATATGTCAAATTATTTCGAAATATATGATAAGTGACTTTATGATGCGTGTTAAATAGCCTTAAATTGATAAAAACATATTATCGGTGACATGCAATTTTTCAGCTAATATCATTACATATTTATAATAAGTATTCGCATGCACAAGTATTCTCTCCGTACATTTTGTATAGGAAAGCCGAGAGAAGGATATTTCGGGCTAAATGACAGGTGTTTCTTTTCCATTATGTTCCAAGCCCCTCTTTCTATTCATTGCTATTCTAAATAAGTAAACTAAATGCTAAACTAAATAAGTTCATCTATTCAAAATAAGTAGGTACCACGACTAAATTCAGGAGGCAAAGATAGAAGAAGAATATATTCATGCAGTGGACTCACCGGAAAAAGTGAAGGAGTTAGAAAAAAATCTGCCGCTACCATGTGCAAAAGCCGTACATACGAGCGAGAGGATTGTACGCCACTGTCAAACATTCCCTTTAGGCTCCTCGAGCTCGGTACATAATTATGCATTACTGAAATGCGTCTATAGCAGGCGATTATTCGAAGGCAGGCGGATGGCCTCAATATGTCATCTCCCCAGATGCAGGTAACATCTCCCACTGATAGACGGCCTTCATGTGACAACTAACGCCAAATATCCGCATTTGTCATTTCTTGAACAAGAGGTGGCAAAATGCACAAGCAATAATTGTTTCGCGCTTCTTAGGCTTTTGTCAGCCATTCTTCCACCTCACCTTACACCTACCCACGGTGTTGAAACGGAAGACGAAACTAATTTACCATTTGTGATTACCACTGGGTATTGAGGAAGGGAGAAGGAAAGGTCCAGTTTAATGAGGAGATACTAGTAAGTAGTAGGAAGTTGGAAAGGGTAGCCATTTTTCAAGTGTAGGCTTTTAGCACTCTCGCGGATTACAACATAAAAAATACAGGGAGAGGTAGCAGTGTGATGGGTGAAAGGTATGATCGTTTAACTGTAATGAAAAATTCACGCCAATGACTGATTCGAGTACCATTCATCACTCATTCATTGCTCAGCAAGTGAGCAGGGGTTTTGTGGAATGGATGTCGGAATCATTTAACTAAATAACCAAGC
This sequence comes from Ceriagrion tenellum, assembly GCA_963169105.1. Lineage (NCBI taxonomy): Eukaryota > Metazoa > Arthropoda > Insecta > Odonata > Coenagrionidae > Ceriagrion > Ceriagrion tenellum. The sequence goes on from OY720636.1 coordinate 441,925, forward strand.
ATTTTTAAATCTACCCTCGTTTCTAAGAGAAATATTTAAAAATTTTTGTTTGATTGGTTTGACTTGACTTGACAAAAATTCTCACATTATTCTGGGAGTGACTTGAGATTTATCGCTTGATAAACATCCCTCACCATAGTGGCCGTATATTAAACATTTATAAACATTATTTCCTACGAGGTAGTGAATTAGAAGAAAGCTTTTAGCAAAGTAATGAGTGAAATACGTTTTTCAAATTAATCTGTCTATTATACATGAAAATTTCATGAATAGATGTCGTGAAGTAACCGAGGAAAGGAAATTTTGGACAAAAGAGTCAAAAACAGAGGTAGTGGTATTTTGGAAAAAAAGAAAGGGAAAAATGACAGTTCACCTTGGCCAATAGATTGTGAAAGACGGAAGTATAGATAAAGAAATTAAAAGACGTGCAAATTGTGGAAAGAAATTCACATTCACACACACACAAGAAAGTTAATGCCACTTCGTATTGAATGTCCACACTGTCTTTAGAATTACTTAACAGACTTCCAAAGGTATTATTATTATAAAAACAGGTTAAAAAATTATCACCGGGGAGGGCATCACAGGCAGCATTGGACCTATGGGCCAGCAAATGATATTTTAAATAATTTTTTCTTGTCTTTGGGATGATCGGCTGAGAAGGACCATATTTTTGAGGAAGCTGATTGCCTGGATTTTTTATTTAAGATTTTGCTTAATTACTCGTTTTGTAATTACTAGCTCGAGATGATGGCGTAACTACAGAAACCGTATGTGCTTGTATAAAAAATCTGTGGAAGACACAAAGTTTTGTTTATTACAGTGCATTAATCATATAATTTTCAAAAAGGCAATAAATGACTGGTGAGTCTAAATTTTGCATGGGAGAAGTTATTTCGAAAGGAATTCCGATTGCGTTCAAATAAACAGACCAAATATGATATTGCATGACTTGTAAAATTGCTCAAAAAGTCTAACGATCAGCTTATATTTATTTATTCCCGAATCTACCAGAAATGTTGAGTTAATTGCAGACAAGATTACACCCATCTCTGATAAAACAATGATTATATTCAATATAATAATCGCTTCGTAAAGACCTCGTTTGGACACCCAATGCACGTAAACAGCGGCCAAGCGTCGAGTTATTTCCAATGGCTGAAGGCAGTTTATGTGTCAAGGTTTATGTTCAGAAGGCAATCAATTAGTTGAAAATGATAGCAAACTGGACAAGAGCACGTACATAGTTTTATCTTGTATGTATTTTTAAAATTGAAGGCAAAATTATGAAGTTCAAAAACAGGGAGTTTGAGAAAAAAAAGATTTGGTGAAGAAAAATGAGTAAAATCCTCGTTACGGAGTGCTACGCTATTTCCCTCGCTGTCAAATGCCTCTCGTTACTTAGATAACTCTTCTATCGTGCCATAAAAATAATCTATACTACCGAAGGTGCCTCTAAAGAAATGAAAGTTGTTTTATTCCACCAATGTTTATTTCGGTCCGACTAGTTTCGGCACATCGGTGCCATCAGAAGTTACCCATTTTACCAAATAATAATGTAAGAAGATTTTAAGGACCCATGGTTATATATTTTACGTACCGTCGAATGAAAGTTGGTGGAATACAATTGTTTTATTTTCATTAGTGTAAATGAACCTCTGTATATTTTATCCATAAATATTTGAGTTTGAAAGTTCTTTATTTTTTCATATGGTAGTGAATGCAGCGAACCGGCTAGATGCGATTTTTTGAGGATTTTTTGTAACTCCACGCTAAATATTTACTCACGGCTAAGAGTTAATCGTTAGAAATGAGAAAAATTTAAGCCTGCCCTTGTAACTCTTACTATCCATTTCTACTCCTAATACTTTTTTAATGAGATTATTTTGCAAAATGGGTCCAATTATTTTGTGTCCTCTTCTTCTCTGAGTATTAATTCCAGCTATTTTCTCTCCTAGTCTTCGTTAGACTTTTTCATAGGTGGTTCTCAACACCCACTTAATATTCAAAATTTCTTAGCAGCACCTCGACTCCACCGCAAACAATATCTTTTCCTCTGCAACTGTTATTGTTCCGGCATCACTGCTGGAAAAAGATATGCGCAAAATATACGATTGGACTTAGTGCATTCTTATTTCCCGTATAGTGTTACTGGCTGAATAAACCTTAGACTTTTAAAGCAAAGTATAAGGAGCAGAAGTTTTAGCACTTTTTTAAATAGCTTATTATTTAGTTCACATTATTATGGCCCCATTCAATAGTTAAATCACCTACCATCGAGATATCCGGTATTTTATGTACCAATTACAGTTATAAGAGAGCCTTTATATTGTTCCATTCCTAGATTTGACTAATATGCATCTAAGTAAGACCGTGGATATATATTTGTATATTTAATTCAATGTTCTCATAGTGAAGAGAAAAAAAACTTGACCAGTTTGCCTTGAACGCCTTCACTACTGTTATGGGTATCACATCCATCACTCTTGGGTTAGCAGCCCTTGCAGAATAAACAATGCCATGGGAACGGGGAGTTTGTTAAAAAAAAGGGGGAACGCGTGAAGTGTGTGTTGAGCCTGGATATAAAATGAGTGATTGTGAAAGTGCGTGTAAGAAAAAAGAAGCGGGAGAAGGTGTGTGTGTGTGTGAGGTGTGTTCCTGCTGGTGCAATTCAGTGAAATAGATACAGGTTGGTCTCCACAACAAGCATTATTAACCCCTATAAGAGAAGAATCAGACAGAAGATTTGCGATAAGCAAATTGTATAATAGTATCAATGCATAGCTCTGATGTTTGTTGAGTGTATTGTCACAGATTGTATCCACATAAAAATGTTGAGAAACTCAATGTAATTTTTCAAATATAATAAATGTTACACTACGCACTTTATTAATGAAGAAAAATAAAAAATTATTGTTGCTGATCACCCAATTTCTTCCATTGAGGGGATTGAATGATAGAGAAATCAAGCCTTCTCATCGATGAGTTAAATTTACATCGGTATGTCCATTCGGTCATAGATATTGCCTTAAAATTTCACCAATGTGAACATGGTGATGATATTGTAAAAGAGGTAATCAACGTAGCACCTACCTTAATTCAATTGGTTTTGAAGCCAAGGTATTAGTTTTGGATTTGAAAAAGATGACACTTGGGAACATATTCTGGAAACGTCCAGAATCCAGGTCAGCTATTATTCCATCCATTCAAAATTCCTCTATGGCCCACATGTGCAAATGAGTGAAACGAGAAGGAGACACAGCTATTACCAACTCACTTCCTTCCCATTTCGATGTTTCAATGCGTTCTTCACGTTCATGGTCCGTCCAGGGAATCCTCTTCCTCCGTATCAACTCCGTGCCGTGGCAGTTTCCCTCGCTGTTCGTGGATTAAAGTGATCCCCAGGGGTTGCTCTGATTACGGTCTTCCAACTATTGTATTATCCCGGTGTTAGCTTTTAGCGGGTTAGTGGATAATAATCAGTAAATTGTGCTAGAAAAAACAACCGTCTGTGCACCTGCTACTTAACAAATGGACCCTCTCTTAGTAGAGACTATTACTGGATTCCCATTGGTCCCTCCGGTTTATGCTCCTTTCGGCCACCTGAATGTACGGGTTCGCTATTTTCCAACGTTGAAATTTGCATCCAAAATTCACAATTTCCATCCAAAATTCACACAGTCTTCGAGTAATTACTCCAGGGAGATAGGGTTTGGATAATGGTTGTGGAAATAATTAGCCAAGTTATAAAAGGCATTACACTACTTATAGTCTTCCTTCCATTTCAAATATTTATTCCTGACGCTCGGCCTATTTTCGTCGACAGTTTGCAAGCCGGATTTTCCCTCAAATGGAACATTTTCTCCCATGGGAATTCATAGTGTAAAATACTGATTTTAAAAAATTCCTATAATTCGTACCAATGTATGAGCCTATTGAAACTTATGTTCACATTTGCAATGAAATTATCTAACATTCTATCATAATATACTATCTACCCATATTGTTTTCTAATTATTTCCATTTCAATCTCTATCTTTCCTAAGACGCAAAAATATTTTTATTGAATTAGTATTGTAGCATGCGTTCCACAATTATACTTCTTAACGTGTTTAGATGAATAAACTCAAAATGAATGATCTTTGAGGGCTTGATGGCTAAATGCCTGATGATGAATCAACCTGTGCCTCAATTAAGAGATTGGATGCATCGTGTTTCGTTGATGTATCTGGCTGTACTTGGTATCCGCGTACAAAACCACAAGTTTGACAAATAGAAAGGCGTGCTTATAAATTTACACAAAAATATGATGAAAAGCGAACCAACAAAGCTCTAAAATGCGGTAACCAAGCAACAAGACCCATCAAAAAATTTGGCAAGATTATGAACATTTTATGGAAAATGCGAAGTTTCCAGCTCCCATACACGGTGACACAAGGCCGCCGGCCCATCACGCTTTTCCGTGATAATAACAAGCAAAATCCCCCCGTCATCGCAGATGACTTGATTCAATACTAAGTGAGTCCCGATTATTGTTCATTAAGAATGAGTTTTTGAGTAGTTTTAGGCTCTAGGTAGACCTGATAAAGATTTTCCCTTTCCACTAATTTAGGAGACGCCATAAGAAACGTCCAATTACCGTCATAGAACATAGATCGTTGAGGTGAGAAATCAAAGAATTACCTGCTGCTTTATCATTTAAAACAATACTGTTTTGACCAAAGCAATTTCTGGCACTGGTCACTGCTTTTATTATTGTCGCAAGATCAATTTAAAAATTATTTGAGCAATATTTTACTTTATTTTAATTTCATATTTAGGACACTCATTAATGCGAACGTGCTAATAGATAATCAGAGCATACATGGATCAATAGAGTATTGTGAAGATCAATAGAATACAGGTGGTATAATAAGCTTGCTTATGTAGCCAAAGCGAGCACCGATATGTTTCGGACGGATATTATTCACACTTCTCTCTTTCCAAAATTGATATTTCATGTCTGCTCATCTTACTGAGTTCCTCCTTGAGCGCTCTTGTAAATCCCTGTGTAGACACATTTGTGTATTCTTTCTCTCTCACATTTATTCATGTTGTCACACAAAATGCTGACAACATGAGAGTTTACGCTGAAATCTTAGCTGCCGCTTAGTCTGTTTCTTCAAATGCTCGGTTGTGTTCCCGTTCAGTCCCCCACACCTCTCTATTAATTTTGACCATTTATTTCCACGGAACATTCTGGGGTATGATAGCTTTCACAAATTTGCTGGTGTAGTTGCCTATGAGGATTTTTCACTACATTCCGCTTCCTATTCTATCGCCTTCTTAAATAATTCCTCTCTTAGGCTAAGGCTTGTGCACTAACCCAAATACTGTCGCATTCGTGTGGAGTTAATGGATATATGTCACTGATATACCGAACCTATAAAAAACTCCCCGATTTTTTCAGAGTAAAAAAATGTTTAAATATAAAAATTAGAAAATATTTCCAATCTGCTTCCCTGCTAATTACCTTCCGAATACTTTCGTTTTGTGGTTTTGTGGTACCATGTACAAAATTGGATTCGTTAAAAAATTGAATTTCTATTTAGGAAATTGAGAAAGGATCAGAGAAACCCTGCGTCGAGGAAAATATTAACAGCGAAAGGTGGCAAGCGTTCCTTAGTTGAGTGTCTCATCCATCGGATTGCATAAATTTACAAATTTACTCACCTTTGGGGAAGTGTTCTACTCTTAAATTTCCTTTATTGCTGAGATTCAAATCTGGACCCCTCTGCCTGAAGAAGTTGTACATGCTCTAACGCAGAACCATTCACAAAACTCATACGGTATCTCATGAGGCAACTAGCTCGCATATAACTTCTTCATATTCATAGTCCGACCCATAATGCCTAACAATTAAATACAGGCTTCGTGCAGTACACTTGTCACCTCACCATTCCGCAGCATTTCCCACTTGGCTCCGAAGTGGAAACTATGATTCCATTGTAAAGTCTCCGCAATTGCTGAAATTCAAACAACGGGCCCTATGGATGCTATATCAGTATACTGTCCACTGCAAAAATCATCCCATGTCCTCGTTTTCTTCCTTAAGGCTCATAATGGGATTTATGTGACTTGCACCTGCACTAAACTCTCCTACGCTTTTGCTGCGCCTCACAATCCCCTTCCTCGTCCCTCCCCGAACCCCAGTATGCTGGTTGATTGGAAGTTGAACTACCTCTTCTTGTCTTACGCCACATCCGCTGGGGCTTTTAAGTCCCTCTATTTGTCTCCTCTCCTCACTCCTCCGTTAAAAAAATGCGTTGAATTTGGAGCAGGGTCAGCAAAAGGTGGACTTCAAGGCTTGATCAGACGCGAGGGTGGAATACCTAAATAGATCTTGCAGTGGAAGAGAAGAGGAGACCCCTTCTCTCCTCCAATTCTGAGGTTAAGGGAGGTCGTAGGGTCAGTCAGAGGGAAAATCATAGGGTAGAGCCCTCCGTACATCCCTCTCCCCACCCTTAACTCCCTGCTTCTACCGTGCTCGACCCTCACCGCGTCACCGCATTTGGGGAGAGCGATTAGCTCCTAAACGTAATGTCCTCTTCTTTCACAGTACGACGTTCTTTTCCTCTATTAAAATACCAGAGCGCTGTTGTTAGTATCTACCACGGTGTTGAATTTGCTTCGACGTCCAGGAATGCTGTGTTCATGTGTTCCTTTGCTGACTCCGCTCTTTGGTCACCTGCACCCGCTGCAATAAAAACCGATTATGCCCTTTTTTTCCTTTTTCCCCTCCTCGGACGACCCTTATTACTCTAGGGCTCTTAAATGCACGCATTTTCGTGTTGTGTTGTATTATATATTGTCCATTGTTTAAGGCGTGGTGTATAGCATTCAAATCCACTTATTACATTTTTCGTGTCTATTTCCATTTCACTGCATCGCATATAGTGCAAATTGAAGATGGACTAAGGCAACGAGAGAGGAACGATGAGCTCATGATTCTTGTAATTGCACGGCAACGCTCTACTCGAATGGAACGTAAATGCTCGGTAATTCTTAAATCAAGGCGAAGGTTGGAAGTAGATTTACAGAAAGCACCGTTCAATTACATGCATGAAGTGGAAGTTACCGGGGACTGTTTTGACTTACAACTCTATTGTCCCCATCACTGACCAAGAACATGCTGTCAACTACCCCGATGAGTTTCTTAATGCGCTACAACCATCACGAATGCAATTGTTTTTTTTTAAAGGGATCACCAATTATGATGCTCAGAAACTTGAGACTGCCAAAATTGTATAACGAGACTAAACTAATCGTGAAAAATTTACATTCTAACATCGTTGAATCTACAATATTGTCAGGAAAGTCTGCAGGTGAAGATGTCTTTCATTCACTTAATTTCTTATGATTTGCATTTTGAATCCAAAAGATTAGTTTCCAATCTGTCTAGCTTTTGCAATGATAATAAATAAAGCACAAGAAAGTAGCAGGGGTCAATTTAGAACGGTCATGTTTTTCGCGCGGTGAGTTATATATCGCTCGCTCTAGAGTCGGCGATCTCACAAATCTTTCCATTCACGCTCCAAATAATCAAACAAATAATGTTGTCTAAGCAAATTCTTTAAAGTGATAAGGCTATTCAACTGACAAAAATTCGTTGAATTCTCAGATTCTTATAAGCATAAGACTTTACATGCAACGAAGTATTGCACAAATTAAGATTTGTTCAGCGTTATGTTCATAGCAAGAATCTCTCTGCTTAGTTCATTGTAAAAAGTTAAATCTTCATGTTATATATCAATTTCAGTTTCTTATTCTCAAATTTTATATCAAGAGAAAAATTCTAGGTAAGATCAAATGTAATAAACAAATACGACTCTTGAACATGAAGTTTCTTGATAAATTAAGTTAGATGTTAGTAATAAAAAGTTGTTCTTCAGGTGTTTGAATTTCTTTTTTAATTTTAAACAACTTTTCGTGTTAACGTTTAGTGAAAAATAGTATTGCTTTTCAACAATTGTTGCAATGGGCTGAATTTTAATTTAAAGTAAACAATGTATTCCATTGAATATAAATATTTTATACTACCCTTTTAAAAATTTAATCGTCCGTTTCGGCGGCTGTTTCATGCGGCTAAGCCGTCGCCACTAGCTGTCTCCGCGGGCGAAGCCTGTGTGTGACAGCTAGTATTTTTATGTAATAGTAAGGATTGGTATTTATAATTCTCATTACGTGTTCCCTAATATACATCTCAGAAACTTCATTTCTCCAGTTGTTATTCTACTCCACTGTCTCTCCATCTTGGTCGATGTTGAAGCTCATTAAAAAACTTTTGGTAAAGACTTCGTTTTCATGTAAAGCTATTTTGCTTTTTCCGATATCTTTTTTCCCGTTATAAATGATTGATACTTCGGACGTATTTACCTCCTTAATTTTATACATTTGGATTCTACCTATTAATTCTTCCATCAATAGTAGCAGCAGCTCCCGGGTGGGAAAAGATAATTACTCTTTTTATTGGTTAGCCATCAAATTTAATACTTACTTCTTTGCCATTATTTCTGCCTGTAATCATTGCTTCACTTTTTCAGAACTGATTTGAAACTCATGGAGCTTTATTTTTTCATTCCATTTACTCAGCAGATTTTACATTTAATTGGCCTCTTCACACTCAATTATTAAAAAATCTGTAAATATCATGGAATCGGCCTCGAAATTGAATTGCTTCTTTATTTCTCTTATAATGCATTTCATTATTACATTACGTATGCATGACGATAGAACATTAAATTGATATAAAGTAAAATAAATATGAGTTGATGAAATATTACACTTAATTATCAATTAAACTTTCTCTTAATTTTGCATACAAAAATGAAATAAAAAAATATGCCTTATAATTTTCACTCAAGGACGTTCAAAGAGAAATAAATATCCTGGCTTGCTAGTGTTCAGGGTTACGGCTCGGTCGAAATTATCTGACTCCATGATATGATTTTTGACTGCGATACTTGTGGTCTTTGAAGTGAAACTCTATGCGATAAAATTTTATCTAAATATAGTTGAGAGTTTCCATGAAATTTTGCAATTTTTCCTGAAATTAAGACAAAGATCTCAGCGTCAATAATCACAAAATCAAAAAAATTGCTTGGAAAAACTTTACTTCTTAATCCATTTTAGTCGATTCCATTTAAAATGCAAATCAGATTTATGTCTTCTATTAGCTGAGTAGATTTGTCTGATAATCGAATACTGAAATTACTCGAATGTGCATTTGGTGTTTATAAAAAAACAGTCATCGTTCCTAAATATTATTGTGTATCGCATTCTTTTGGTTTTGTATTCACACGCATCTGCATTGAAATCTCTTTCCTACGACATGCTTTGAAAAAATGTCTATTTGTATTTATTCAGAGTACCTGCATTGTGTTTGTGACGAGACATTAAATAGATTATCGGTATTACGCAATGGAATTATTTGTTTGTTATAGTTCCAGAATATCATAAAAGTCGTTTTTAATGTTTATGGTTTGCTTTAATTTCCACTTTATAGGCTGCATTTCTTTGCTTTAATTTTGTTGATATCCTTCCAACTTCCGATTCTGCCAAATTATTTATTGCATTATTTTAACATAGGGTCCAAATAGATGAGAGGATAGGAAAGGATCCAAATAGATGAGAGAAGAATGTGTGAATTGAATTGAAGTTAAACACTTTTCCTGACGAATACCGATTTGTTTCGTCGGCAGAGAGTGAGACATTCGGGAAAGTAAACCACTTCGATGGCGCCAATGGTTGTAGAATATGAACTTTTATATGAGTATACTGAAAAAAGTACTGGAAAAAGCTTTGTCGTCGCCGCACTCGTGGCAGAAGTTAACATTGGCTACTATTCAAGATTGAAGGAAAGCTTATTTCCATAGTTTCTTAGAGCTTACCTAATTGTGGGATCAAATACTTCAAAGTTTTACTTGAAAATGTGACTGGATGTTTCCTCTCGCAATGCAAGTTAAAGTAAAAACTGAATCCATTTGTTATATTATAAATATTCATGAATTACTGTGAACCTTTTTATGGTTTTCCTCATAAAATGCAGTATTTATTAGCTGCATGGCTTTGGTCAAGGTTTGAAACAAATTGTCACCAAATTTCACCTTAATCTGGCAGGTGCAGGCAGGGCTTTTCATGTGCAATTTTAACTGGTTTAATATTACTTTTCATTTGTAATGGAATTGAATGAGTAAACTCAGTATTTTTAAGTTAAAAGACTTAAATCTACGAAAAGGTTTTTCTTTCTCATCAACGCATTAATCTTTATATTTTACTGTGAATCTCTGGAAGATGAGTTTTAATTTTTCATATTTAATACAATGTCATAAGTGAGAGCAATATTTTTAAATTGTTGAAGTAAAGGTAGAATATCCTATTTGCTTCGAATCCCATTGTCGTGAGTGTACCTCGTGAATTTTGAATGATGACACCCAATCCCGGAGGAGAAATAGACCGCAAGCCCTCCTTCATCCCTTGAGAAATTTTCTGTTGCTTTTAATGGGCCCCACCAGAAACATTGCCTACCCTCTGGAAGAAAATGTGTATCCCTGTCCTGTTCCCTTTGGTCGATTTATTTCTCCTTTCCTTCAGTTTTCTCTCATTTATATTTTTTCCCCTGCTTATTTCCCTAGTAAAATTTATTATCGTAGATCTCGTTTGTGTGGTGGAAAATGCACTGGCTTCCAATCCACAGGAATTCAGGCTTAGTTTAAAAAAATAAGATTTAATATTTAATGTGGTACCTAATTTGGTGCCATACTTGGAAATTAAGAATGGTACTCCTTTCGTGGGTCCAACGCTGAACTAGTGTCCTCTTCACGCTTTTATTTAAGTTTTGACAAATGATGACCTTCAATTCCTTCGATTCCTTCAATTCTCCTCATGTATTTCCCAAACCAAAATTCTTCCAGTTGCTTAATCAATTCATGCTTTACCCGTAAAAAAAGCTGCCTCTTTAAGTCCCTAAATAATTATTCATTTTCATTCAAAATTTCCGTCGTTTATTTACCGCGCTAGTCTATAGTTCACATTCTGCATTATCTGAGAATTTACTTAAACGTACTACGCTAGAACCAATTACATCCAATTTGTTAATGAGTTGATGCGACTTTTTTCCTTATTATCATTGGTAAAATTCCGCTTATCGTCCTACTTACCGCTCAAAATATCAATGGCTCTCACTGATATAGTTTATGCCCTCCTACGATATAACTCTGAACTCAAGACTTTAATCATTGGGTTTATTTTAACTGGAATAAAGGATGAATTAAGCCCCGTTTTATCGTTGTGATCCATATTTTCCCCATGAATGTGTTAATATGCTTCACGAGGCGGAAAGTTGAGTGCAAAGGCTTATTGTTCTCTTCAGTGGGCACGTGAGGCGACATGTATCGTGAAACCGACGACAACGCTCAACGTACGTCGGCGTCTCTATCGCTTCCTCTCCAACCCGAGAAGTGCTCACAGATGTCATTTGCCCAAGACGAGTGAAGCGCCGGTACAAACAGATCGAGTCACGATATTTAGGAGCTTTATCTCCTGATAATCTATAACTTTATCTTTAACTGAGTAAACCATTTGAATGCGGCAAACTTACCTTCCAATCATATTAATTTATGCTCCGAAAGTAGACTTTTTTGAGTTCAACTTTCAAAGTCCACTTCAGTCATTGAATTTAAACTTTTTCACGACTTAGATTTTCCAAAAAATGTATTGGTTATTCTGCACAAGGTAAATTTGTTTTAGGACATACTTATTATCCAGAAAACAATTTTTTTATTATATAGAAACATAAACATGGCCAGGTAGAGGACACCATTTTCATACATCTACCCTATTTAAGGGATGGAATAATTTTAAAGAGGGGTGGGTAATACTATTATCTTAGTGGTTTCTGAACTTAGTGAATTCATTAGAAAACGATAAAGAAATAGCATCATTTCCCATGCTTCTTCTTTGTAAGAGTTCCCTGTCGTGTATCACTACATAGCAGCATTAAACCTCAGCACTCCTCACCAGTATTAACCATACAATTTCAAGATCTATGAACCCTTATCCCCCATCAATGAAGTAAACAATCCTTCGCACGTCTGGTCACAAGAATTACAAGCATATTGTCATAAATATTACCACACCCTTTATCATAGCGTCAGCAGATTGCCCAGGAAAACGATTTTACGAGCCAAAATGAAGAAGCGAAACGAAGTCACTAGGTTTTGAGTTTTTCTTATTACGAGCTTCACGAAAAATCATTTAATAACAGCCGGGTAAAATTTAGATATCTATCTTCACGGCAGAGTCTTAATTATTGAGAAAAGAATATAAAGAGTTCTTAAAAATAGGAGGAACGAAATCGGAATATCGAAAAAAAACAGCCGAGACTGTTAGCAGATTGCAGTCTAGATGAGACAAAACACGAATCGTGACTCGGTATATTTTCTTATCAATTTCTATGGAAAGGATATTTAATTCTCTGATAATTCGAAGATAAGTTATTAAATCTTCATTATTTCCGGATGAGCCAAGATACTTCTAAAAGAAGAATAACATCTTGACTATAATGTATAATTACTATGCCAAAGGAGAAAAATTCTCTGTGTAACATTGAAGCCATTTTTTATGGAATAGCCTACTAGAAAACAAAATAGCTATTAATACTAGACAATAAGAATCATCCGAGATTATAGATTTGGATCATTATTAGAAGTTATCGTTAGAGTTTCGAATTTATAAGTTTATCAATTCTCCTTCATTGGCAATCTGTGAATTCATTTATCTAAGAATGATATGATGATTAATAGATAAAAGATGATAAAGTAGTCAAATCTTCCTGAGTATCATAATCGGCAACAAGATTTTCCTTTTTCTGCCCTACATGATTGTTGGTGTGTCGGTGCATAAATATATGCCTGTGTCTAGGTCATAGTCTACCATGAAATATTAAATAGTACGACGTAAATGAAATTAAAGTTGCTATTTTGGGAATTTTTGACGTAATTGATTTATATTATAAATTCGACATTATCCATAAACAACCATCTTATTATTATGCTTGTAAACTCTTTCATTCTTATTTCTCGCGTTATCTATGACGTTTGAGTTGGATGTTTTGAGCCTGTTTACAAATGCAATGCATTGAACTTATTTCCCAGCGGAGATCATCTTTTGATGTCACCTCTAAGTAGAAAAAGTCTTGGCCGCAACATGTTCTAAGTTATATTTACATTTATATTTACTAAGTATTCATGACTTCTCTCTCAAGTAATGCCTTCGACTTGGGTACTTTTGTTGTTTTCCAACTTGAGCCCGAAACTGATCGTGCTCCGCTGCAGAGGAGGCTATGCTCAAGCAACAGCCGAGGCTCATTCATCACTAGTTAAAAGAGCTTCTAGATGGTCACAAAAGTGGAAAGTAATTAGGAGGTGGAGAGGTACTTCACTTTGGCATCCTTTGACAAATTATCGTTTAGCTGCTCGAAAATAATATCTAATACATCTATTGCGTTCAGATGCGATAAATGACTACGCCATAAAGATTTATTTCAATTTTTAAGGTATGAAGGTGGAGTTTTGAATGAAACGGGCATGGCAGGATTCCTCTATCTATAGTAAAAATGTAACAGTTATTCATTTATACAACCTATTAACCCCTTTAATTCGCGGCATATTAATGTAACATTTTTATTCCAAAAATTGTTGTTAGAGAAATGATATTCTAGTCTTTAATCCAAAAACTTTATCATCGCAGTGTTTAGATTCATTGGGTGTATATTTTAGTCTAAATGCCAATTAATTTAATTGTATAGAGTATTTAATACTGCACAAAACATAAAATGAAACAGTGAATTTCAAACATTTGAAAGGAATAATAAAAACAATGTTGTAAATAATTATATTTATGTCATTAATTTATATGGGATGTATTGGTGTAGTAGATTTCCACAGTATCATTATGATAAATCTTTCTGCTCACATGTGCCCGAGTAAGATTATCAGAAAAGCACAGAACAGATGAGTTTTACACTTGGGAATGAGTGAACTTGTGAAGGATATTTCCCAACGAGTTAAGGAAATTTTATTCCACTCCAAGTTCTGCAACATCAGCCATGACCTTCCTCCCGGTTCATTACCAACTGCGGTTCTTATTTCATCTTTGTTCAGGGTAAGCAGTTTGAGTAACAGAGCCTGGTGTCATTTAGTCAAAAACATTAACCTGACCTGTAATTTGAGTTTCTTAACGCCTAACGAGGCAATTCGATAACTTCGTAATTTGGAAAACGTTTAGGGTCACCATCGCGGTCATTAACGACTTCATTGAAATGTTTTTCTGAAAGTCTTTATGTGTATTGATTACGAGTTAGTGAAAAGCAATAGCCCATGTCATGTGAGCCACAGAGAGCCTTATTCATGACATTTTATATTAATATTAATGCAGGAATTTGTATACTTAACGTTTACATTATATGGTAACATTAATATTGGAAAACCGTGCAAGATTTTGAAATTGCACTTTGTTTATTTAGTATCTATTAATTAATGATGATAAATGATTAATGCGATGAGTTCTTTTGCGTAAAAAATAGTTTTAATTTTTTGTATTTCATCCCCAAGTTTCTCTCATATATGTTAATAATTCATGCAGTAATTTTCCACTAGTAGAGATGAATATTCGAATTATTGTCGCTAAGGGTACTTTTTTGCGACATCATACCTTGTCCATTAGTAGAGTTTCAATAGAAGGGAAATAATACTTTTTTCATGTTCATTGCCTTAGATAAATGATTTTAATTTTTGTATGATTGAGATTACCGGAGTAAATAAACATATAGCAAACATAACACAATACCGTGTAATAATTACATGATTGTTTTATATAAACGCAATCAACCGAGATATTTAGTATTCTCCAAACGTAATGAAGATAATACTAGAGGAATGTTAAATATAGTGGTAATAATCTGCTTTTAGAATATGAAATATTTCTGAAAAAATTGATACCTGACCCAGGGTAGTGCTCTAGAAAATTTATTCTCGCGTTACATAGAGTCACAAGAACCGGAGATATAGAAAGGGTTTTTTGCATCCCGAGATTCCGAGAAATGGGACTGCCAAGGTTTGTGAGTGTTGGTGAGCACCCTTTTGGGGAGGGAGAGATTGTGAAGTCGAGTGGAAGAGAGAGAGAGGGGAGATCGGGGATAATTCTGGCTGCGTAAAAATGGAAGATCCTTTCTTATCAAAGTGCTCTCTGTCAAATTGTAACTTCAGTGAGATTTTTGAATAAAAATCTTTCGCAGCCAAGAGGAAATGATGCAAAACCTGGACTTATGCGTGAGAGTGGGTTTGATGGAAGGAGTCCCTGGATCACTGCATTATTTAAGTCCCCGGGGGTGAATACCTAAATGCTCCGCCGCCTTCATTATTTTAACATGCATTTCAACTTCAGATAATGCTCACATGCGGCGCACGTAAAATGCTTCCCACTCAGCAGAACTCACTGCGCTATAGCAAAAACACTCCTAAGCGCATGAACAAATTATGTTCCTCACTTTCTTAGAATGTGTCATCGTTCCAAAAGCTGCCTTCACTTATAATGATGTTCCAAAAGTTATATTTGAATGTTTATTTAACACCTTAATGTATGTCAGCCGATAATTAATCGAGGACATGAACTGATTTTTCAAAATAATTTCAACAGATCCAGGTGAGATATCGTGGAAGTTTTTCATATTTAAATAGAAAAAACAATTGCACTATTCATCAAGCTATTTTAATGCGTACGACGCGTTTCAACTCACAGAGTCATCATCAGGTACAAGAAGGTTTTGGTCTTGTACCTGATGATGGCTCTGTGAGTTGAAATTATTAAACGCATTATAGTTGAAACGCATTAAAATACATTTTGGAATAGTGCAAATGTTGTTTCTATTTTAATATTTACGGATTTTATTATTTATAAATTTTACATTTTAGAATCCGTAAAAATACGAATATAAAAGCATACCAAGGACCATTTACTGGTCCAATATTCCGTGAGGCAACATATTTTCTAACAGTAAATTATAGTCCTTTAATTGATATGGTGTTCAAGCCTTAGTCGTGGACTTTCACCGTGGTCTCAGTAGAAATTACAAGTAAGATTTCATCCGACTCACCGCGCTTTTCAGAGTACGTCACGAAGGATCGTATTTTTATTAATAAACAACATGTACATGCATTAAAATTAAGTGGAATTTATTCGAGCCAAGTGGAGGAATACAACTTCATCCGTGTATTGAACCACAGTGTATTGAATTTACGTTCTACTTAAACGTCAAGTGGAAAGTTTGAATACCTACATGAGTTTCAATAAAAATGTATATCTTGAACAGAGAGAGATGAATTGGTATTTCAAAAAGATATGACAAAAGCGATTGACAATAATGAACCACTTAAAATACCGTCAGAACCACGATGGAACTTCAGGCGACATTCCATTCAGGGTAATAGGGTTTATTTTCAAGGATTTGGTGGAAATAGAGAATATATCTTTTAAAAACTATGACCTCCTATGACTTTATATTTTTGTGTCCATGTCCATGTGTCCTCCACTTTGGGCCTCTCTTTCTTCTTTTTTATATTTTTTCATGTGGTACATTTAGCACTGTGTTATTAATTAGTTTCTTCTAATCTACTTTCCCACACACTCTTCACTTCTACTCCTCTCTCTATGTTTACGTGAGCGATAAATGAAATATTCATTGACTGTCGTCGTTGCTCGCTGAAGGGATGTTTATATAATATCTTGCATCACGATTCTTCTTGAGCAGGAAAAATTTTACTGAAGCGCATTCATTGATGGGTGAAATTTGTTCATCTCAGAGATAATATTTGCTGGCTATTCTTGGGCTGAAATTATACATATGGATGGATGTGAAAACAGCGGTGGTAACGAGACTCTTCCTCGTAGGCATCGATTTCACAAATTCGACGTTATTCGTTTCCATTTGATACTTCTCCGGCTACACGGCTCAACGGCACCATTGATACGAAGACATATACGTTCTTCGAGGCTTCTTGATGTTTTAGAGGCGTGCGTTACAGGAGGAATAGGAAAAAAGACATTTTCCACATAATGAATATTTATCGGCAGTGGCGTAATGGCGTTTGTTGTTTCAAAGAGAAAAAAATCCGTTATATCTGGCAGTTGTGAATGCCGCATTCATTTGATGGGGACGCATCGTAAATTTTAGTTTGCTTTTTCCTGATCTTGAGCAAACGTTCCGCCCTTGAGAAGTTTCGGAGCATGTGACAATCCATCAATTAAGGCTCGCCTCAAGCTTGTTACACTTCCTGTAGTCCGTTAAAATCAGGAATAATGAGTACATAATACCTTTTGCTTTTCCTAGGTTCTGATATGCTTTTTCTGGGTTCTCAGATACCATGGAATGCTATCCGAGTTCATTTGGTATTTTTCAAATGAAATTTTTTTCAATGATATAGTATTTCAGAGATGATTTCACTTAATTTCACACTGCAGTTTAATATTCATGGGGTCAGATTAAAAATGTGGTTTGCTGGGTCATGAAAATTATCAAAAAATGATGTAGAGGAGTGATCGGTATGTTCTTTTACGGAGCCATGTTTTAGTAATTCATCATGTGTTTTATTTGACAGAATTATGCCTGGCTCCTACAATAAATTGAATGGTTTGCGGCTTAGCTTGGTGAAATATCTTTATTTGAAATTAATAACTTTATAAATTTCACATTGGTGACTTTAATAACAACAAGTTTCGTCGCAGTGCGACATCATTAGATCTCTGATGATGACCTGATGATATCGCACTGCGACGAAACCGGTCGTTATTAAAGTCATCTATGTGAAATTTACAAATTTCAACATGGCTCTTCAAACGTACTCTTGATAAGTTTAGGATTCTAGTATATTGTAGTGAAGTATTCGAGCATTATAAAAGAATGCGTGGGAGGCATGGAAGCGATGAATGGAACTCATGGAGCAAAATATTCGATACTTATTGGCTTTGGCCATGGTACTCTAACCCATGCCATATATATACAGGCCATATATATGTATATGTCTATATATAGTTCTATCACGTCACCAGCGACCATGTGGAGAAATCAATATTTATGTTGGCACTATATGTGGTTTGTGCAGGTTTTATATGTTGGGGAAGGTTTATGGAAACGAGAAAAATTTGGGAATGTCCGAGCGCTGGGGTTGAACGGCCTTTTTTCACTTGTCGCCCCAAACGACAGATCTATGCAAGAAAGGCTCGAGCACAGGTTACCATTTCCTTGCGCATGCTGCCGATATTATCCTTCCAGCCGAAATTCATAGTAATATTCCACTGCTTAAATGGCTCGTGCGAATAATGCGCTTTATTTCTACTCGTTTTGCGCCGAGTCCTCCCGATGAGGATGAATTATATGGCTCGCGGTGTAACACAGAATGCTAAACTAAAATTTATTGTATAGATGCTACATCGCTAATTACTACGTTGGGTAAAAAAGCCAACACTAGCTGTTAATTCTCTCCTCATTTATACCATGACGCCGTTGAATTGCCAATGAACTTAACTATTTCATCTTATCGTCATGTGGTATGTAAATAATGGAAAATGGTATTCTATATCCGATGGATATCGACACTTCTTAAATTTAAATGATATGTTGTGTAGTGTATGCCCACTGCTTAATATGGAAACAAAAAATTGTACTAACTGTAAAAAGGGGACATGGAAATGTTGCTGTCAGAAAATTTGAGCATTTTAAAATGAACACTATAAAAGTTTTTCAAATATATTTTATAAAAATATTGTGATAAAAGTGAAAAATATTTTCAAAACAAAGTGTAACACATCATTTGAAAAAATAACGCAGAACAAAACAAATAACAAACTTTTTGTTCCAAAATTGTCAATGAATAAGCTTTTATGACTGAGTGACTGACGAAAGTCCTCTGATACTCATGACTGATTGTCTTAAATTTTTACAAATATGTTTCACATTATTCCTTCTGGAAATACAGTCAAACCTCCATATAGCGGACATATATGGGACCGGAAAAATTGTCCGCTATTCAGAGGTGTCCGCTATTTAGAGGGGGCTGCTATCCGGACAATTACGGCGCAGTTTGTATGTGCTGTAACTGCATCGTTTAATAAAAATGTAAGAATTTTGATACCTTTCAACAATTTTTTATTTTCTATATACAGAAACAATGCTCTTTTAGCATAAACATTCGTAATGAAAATATTGTTAATTGTTGTCCTTGTAATGACTTTTGGAATCTTCATTATCATAAGCAAATTTAAAACAAATATTGAAACAAAACTAAATACTGAAACAATACTCTTTTAGCATAAACATTCGCGAGAACTCATTTTTGCCTCAGAAATAAGTTCGTTTGTACTGAGGGATTGGTCTTCTGTGCATAAGCACTCATCTATTGTAGCATATTCCTCTTCTACTTCACCCACAAAATTTTTCATTAGCATTTCCAGTTCATCTTGGTCAGAGTTTCCGCTCTCTATCATAGAATTACTGTCCTCCTCATTGTAATTGAATCCTGCCTTAATGAAGCAATTACGGACAGTTGCTCCCTGAACATCATTCACTGATGAAATAGTCAATAGAATGGCTTCGAGAATAGTGATACTTTCTGACATTTCATTTGCTTCACTTTTTTCTTCAATTTTCGATAAAATATGCCTCAGTACCCTTTTTCTGTATTGGACTTTGAAGTTTTGTGTCGCCCCTTGATCCAAAGGCTGACAAAAAGATGTCATATTAAGAGGGAAAAAAGAAATTTCACATTTCTTAATTTTAAGTCCGGATGGGATGAAGCATTATTGAGGAACAAAATAACCTTTCTTTTCTCCCTGTTCATTTTCCGGTCGAACTCTGTAATCAAGTCAGTCATGGTATCACGAGTAATCCATGCTTTCTTGTTCACATACCAGTGAAAGCTAAGATTGTTTACATTTATGTTCTGAAGTATCGTGATCTGAAGGATTTTCCAATCACCAGCGTCATTTCAAATTCACTGATCAAATTTGCACATATTAATAATGTGACTCTTTCTTTGGAAAATTTTCCACCTGAAAACTTTTCATTCTTCAAACACATGGTTTTCCCCGGTAATGCACGAAAGAAAACTCCGGTCTCATCTCAGTTGAATGTTTCTTTCACTGTAAGTTTTACACATATCCTTTAGTTTGGACCTCCGCTCTTGCACAGTTTTCTCACTCACGGAAGCTGCTCCTCCACACCCACTTTTGAATGATATGTTGTGGCGTAATCTAAATTTTTCAAGCCAGGCATTCGATCCCTTAAAGTCAGAGAAACCCATTTCTTTTACAATTTCGATTGCCTTCCCTTGGATTAATGGACCAGATATTGGAATATTAAATGAACGTGCTCTACAAAACCACTCGTAAGTGAGGCTATCAATTGCCAGCCCGTCAGTCTTTGGAAACTGTCTGTTGATGTTTTCACTTTTGTTCTCAGCCCATTCTTTCAACAGTCTCCCTTGCTTTTAAGAATTTCACTTTCTTGCATCTTCCCGATGCCAAATTTCTCTGCAATTACACTAACAGTTAACATCTCTTCGTCCTACGCATGCAAAATGTCAACTTTCTCACGAAAACACAGCCTTTTCCTTTTTCCAGCCATTGCTCGGTGCCATGAATTGCAAATACTTTTTGAAGAATGATTCCAAAGCAGTTTCGTATTCCTAGGTCTTCACCTATCACCTCGCGAAATTTAAAGGAGACACTGAGGCTATAGAGTCGGAAATCTGACTAACCTAGTGGGCCACAGTCATACATATCCTCTTCTCTTTAACACTCCGACTTTCTCGCTACTTTGCACAAAAGTTCGCCTACTTTGTAAGTGCCTGTGCCAGCGCTCATGATCCCCCTCTTCCTTTCTTCCTTCAATATCCGGATAGCGCAGAATATCTGCATTGTTTTCTATTGTTTGACCCCCGTGTCCGGCGTACTTCTACAGTTATGAGCATTCGGGTCTGTGTCTCTCCCTTACTATCCCACGTACCCAGGCGAGAGCCGCCCGTCTTTCGCGCCCGCTTGCAGGTCTTTTGTATCCAGGTGCCAGGTTGGGCCTCAGTCACCAAAACAGATGATTCAAAGTCCATTCTGCGGAAATTCCGTATCCCTGCCGGATGAAGCATTCGCAGGCATTTGGTAAGCACATAAATCTTAGGAATAGAAGTGGAGAGATCCCCAATTAGCCTCCTCCATTTCTCTAACTTCCTTATCTGCATCACCCTAAGGACTTCATCTCGCTTTGCTGCTCCCGAGTATCTTCCTTCCCTTTCAATCTATCTCTTCCCACCCAACCGTCTTCCCTCGGTAGTCAGCAGAACCCCATAATGATAATTCCACAACCCCCAGGTAAGGAATGCGTGGCAATAAAAAAGGAAGGAGCACCAACCAGTAGACCAACAAGGTGTTTATCCCAAATTGTTCAATGTTTTTTTCCTGGATAAGTTCTTTGTAAGCAACAGGCTTTCAATAAATGGCGTTTTTTTGTTTGGAGGAAGAGAAATTTTCACAGGATAGCACGTGATGTGTCCGTTATTGGAGGTAATTGGGACAAAAATATGCATTTTCTGCTGTCCGCGTCCGTTATTAAGAGTGTCCGCTATTTGGAGGTGTTAGTTCCATAAGGGTCAATGTTCTGCTGCCGGGACCTAAAAAACTGTCCGCTAATGGCAGGTGTCCGCTATTTGGAGGTGTCCGTTAAGGGAGGTTTGACTGTAGCTATATCATGCTGAGTATTAAAGTGATCCGCCGTGATTGCATTCTCTTAAATAAAAAATGCATAAGGATTATTTAATTTTTTCTGAAATTTTAATTCATATTAGTAAACCACGCATAAAATTATAACCACGCATAAAATAATATATTAACGATAAGGAATATTACACTTCCTTAACTTTAAATGCAGCAAAGTCATTTTAAAGTCATCATTATTCCATGAATCTGTGGAAGGAATAAGTTTTTGAACTGAGTATAACAAGTATATCACTAAATGGTAATAAAGCATTTAGAATAGGAAGCTGAGACGCGAGTAGAGACTGTAGAAAATGGGAAAATAAAGTAAAAGAAGTTGAATTAGTATAGGGAATGGTGAAATGAGATCAGTGAGAAAGGAAAGACAAGATATGTATTGGGAGGACAATAGAGAAAAAGCCATTAAAGGAGGTGAGAGATGTGAAGAGAGGAAAAGAGACTGTCGGAAGAAAGATTGTATATTGGTGTTGGGAATTGGGAGAAGGAAAGGAAGGAATTGGCACCGGCATGGAGTCATCCGGAGAAATGGACAAGGACATGGACACGGTGAGAGATGCCAGTTATGACTGTAATGTTCTTGTAAGTTTGTAATAAATGGAACATAAATTATTACTCGACAAGAGGAAAGTCATTAACCAATTATAACTTTTTCTGTAAGTTGCACATCAGTACCATATCCGTCTCTCGTCATAGTGATGCATGATAGTACACAAAACTATATTTATAAAAGTTTCTTAGGGATTATTGATTTGAGTATAACATACATATTACCATCTTTAAACTACACATAATCAAATGCATGAATATGTAATTTAAATGAAGATTGTGGTAAATTTTTAAATGGTCTGGCTGAGTTCTATTTCCGTCACTCAGTCTGAAGCCTACATTGTGAGTCATGGGCAATCAAACAATGAATAACTCTGTCGTGGGCTCATTGAAACTTTATGTTCAATTACATTGCACTCATCACCTTATCAACTCAAGTGAGAGAGCAGTTTCAAATCTTCCCGTGATCGTGAGACCTAATACCTAGCCGTAGTCGGATCGCGACTATGAAGTTTCTAAAATTCCATCCAATCCACGAAAATCTATGGCAAGTGTAAATATTTTAAGGATTAAAATTATCTATTAACAGAGCAGTAAAAGGTAAAAAAAGTTGTATTAACGCTCGTCATCATATCGTGATTTAGGAAGCACGATATAATGGATGATTTTTTGGTACCACAGATCGTCATTCATGAGTGATAGATGAATTTGGATGATAAAAAGTCAGTATAAATTAAATTTTAGGACTTGTCTTGCAGCATCATAATAAGACAGCAATGTGAGGCTGAATTAAACTCATTTATTTTATTGCAACATGAAAGAAAGAGGCACTATTCGTAATACGGAAATAATTTTTCCTAAACATTCCACAGTGTATAATGAAAAACCCACATAGTTTCTGCAGAGGAAATAGCCCTCCCTTCTTGGCGAAAACTTAAGCAAATATTTTATAATACTTCGTCTAGATTTTGCAGCATTTGTGTTTACAGATGGATATAAATGATTTTGTCATGGAACTAGCAACCAGAACTATAGCGACATATTGAAGAATCTTAATCAATCTTCTTATATTTGTGCATCGTCTTCTTTTGTCGCGAGGCAATAGATTTGAAGGCAAGGAATATTTTGAAAGCCAGATAAAGCAGTTCCTGATTATTGCTGTGAGCTTAGGTGGGGTCGAAATTTGATGTTTTACCCTTGAAAGGTTTAGATCACATTGATTTAATTACCCAAAATATGTCGATGGCTCTAAAGTATTAACGTTTATCCAAAATAAGGATTCATACCGTTTTCTAACAACTTCTTTATTTCATATCCAAATTTAATCCGATCGCCCTAATGGACCGTTAAAGCATAAAAATAGACATTGAACCTCAAGCAGGTCAATAGCATGTGCAAACGCTTACTTGGACCTAGACTGCTGCCGTGTAATCAGGAGTTTTTGTAGACATCCCTGCTGTTTCTGATTTATTGAACAAAGGTTTACACCACCATGAACTAATATAGAGACAAAGCAACGAAAATCTAACATTCCAGGGAGATCACAAAAGGAACCATTTTAACACCTGAAAACAAAAGTAAAATAACTGTCATACGATTAGAATGTTGTTGTCATTAGAAATCTGTTTTATAAGGCGAGTTCAGCGGCCAAGATTCCATTACCTAAGCCATCTGTCTACCGTTCGGGAGTATCATGGGCACCTCCGACCATCTAAGCGATGAGTTTCTCATGGCCATTAGTTAAAGCCTCACGGTAGTGTTTGGAAATGAAACTGAAAACCAGTCTCACAGTGTGCGCCAATATTTGCTTCGAGTTCCACTAGGTTGTATTCAGGTTCAGATAGCTCTAGAATGTATCATGCTCTATAGTTGATGGAAAATTCATAGGTAGAAAGAGGCGAATAAAATATTCTTATGCCACACAAGCAGTTTCTCATTGTATCCAACACAGTGGCCTTTAATGCAGGGACGTGAGGAGTGGTCCACCCCGATTGTCTCATTACACATTTAAGGGGGTAAGCGCTGCAGAAAGTCATCTGCGCCGGTACAGAAGGGTTCCATGACTCCGACATCATCAGCATCTGATACCTTAAAGGTGTTTCCATCGATAGTGATAAAACTTTGGTCTCTGAAAGTCTTTCACTGGCGAAATCAAACTCGTGAGATCAAAGAGGAGAATGTGCTAGGCGGTGAAGGATTCGGGCCATACCAAGATACAACTGGAATAAAAAGGATAATATTTACCGTTAGTTTCTTGGATATAATGTGACAGCCCATTGCAACACTATTTCCACTCAAAATACGGATTATAATTTACATATACATGAATGAAAAAGACGGTCTTTATAAATAAATGTTTTTCATAGCAAAAGGATCAATATTTAAAAAAATGGTTTTCATGAAAAATATCCAACATTTTCTACAAATACTGCTGTGTCTGAGGTTATTCACAGACTTTCATTCCCGCATGAGATAATATCAAACCCTTAGTTGAAAATTATTCTAGAAAAGCTGGCATTCCAGTTCAAACTTACAGTTTTTCTGTGTTTCAGTTCAGAGTTTCACTCATTTGCAATGCCGTCCCACTAAATTTATGATCCTATTAAAATATTCCAAAATACCAAAACATTTTTCTCCTCCTCTGTTCTTTGGGACTCGCAATTAATAACTACTAAACTACTCATTCAAAATATGCGATTCCCAAATATAGGAAGTGTTAACCATATAAAGTCATGCTCGCCTAAGTTTGATTGATTCAGGATTCTCACTGTATCTCAGTAAAATTGTTTTACTTACAATCTGACTTTGCAATTAAATATAAAATAGCATATGGGAATAAGAACAGTTCCTCATTACGCAGAAAGTTGAATAAAGGCGTTCGGCTCAAATAATTCACTTTTAGAGATATTGTTTTTTCTGCAGACCCTTATATCAATTCACCAGGTTAAAAATAGTGAATCTCTAGGACATCAGCAGTATGCAGCAACACTATTTTATGAATTTGATAAACCTTAGCTTGACTTAATCATTAATAAGGATCTCCTGGATATTGCCCATCGGTCCAACTATGATTCTCTGTAGAAATTAGCTTTTCTTTCTGCCGGCATTGGAAGATAACTTTTAATTATATTATGAAAATCTTCATTCGGCCCATGCATTCACTCCTGAGATAGCAAACCTAGCACTGAATGATGGCTATCGTGTACTCAAGCGAAGAAAGTGTAAGGCACAAAATATTCCAAATAAATAACTTTGAAATAGCTCGCAAACGAAGTATAAGTAATGTGAAAAATGAGAAAACCATTAACGAGTGGCAATATACGTTGTTTCTTGTAATTCCATTTATATAACTACCTTAAACAAGAAAAAGTACGCGAAATTATTTAAAAGGATAAATGTAAAATAACCAACATAATTTGAACACAAATTAAAGCGTGCATTTTATTTTGGCATATCATTTGGAAGACAGCTTTACTACATTCAGAGTATTTTTTTATGGGATATAATATTCTTATATGTAAGAGGCGGCCGACATATTCCTTCCTTCATTCCTCTCACACCTAACCGCTGCGCTAAGCACCTTTGCTCTCCCAACCCCCCACCACCCAGTCCCTTCGGCCGACGGGAGCGCTTGCATGCCCAAGAAAGGTAAGACGTACCTTGGACCTTATCATGCAAGGCATGCGAGCCAATAGCAGCGGGAAGACGCGCCGACGAGAAGGAGACGAAGCCACGGTCGGCAGTCGGCGTTTGTATGTACATGAAGCGACACAATAAAGTGTAGGAGTGCCAGACTGGTGATGACGGCCCGACGACGAGAGTGCCACGGCTACTTACAATCTGGTGTCAGAAGTGGGATATGTCCATCTAATTGTGGCAGGCCGGAGGACGGAATATCGTTGCAGGAAAAGGAGGTAAGACCATCATGGCGGGGTGAGATAGTATTGGTGGGAAAGAGGTTGAGTTGCAGCAAGTGATAGAGGACGTCCATGAGAGGTCCAGAGAGAGAGAGAGAGAGAGAGAGTGAGTGAGTTAGCCTGCGAAAATCAAGCCCTTAATTCCCGGTTGATCGAACGCGAAAGCGCCCCTAATTCGAACGTTGGCCCCGACAGTAGGAAGTTCTCGTTACTGTCGTCTGTGGGAGTGTTTTCGGGGGGGCCCTCTGAGAATGTTTTTGCGTTTTTTGAGTGTCTAGAGGAAATCGCGGAAATTAGTGGGTGGGTCGATGAAGATAGGTTACGGGTGGCTAAGTTGCGTGTGTCTGGTAGTGCAGCGGAATTCGTTCGCTCGAAGCAGGAGTGCCGTGAAGACTTTAAGCGAATGTTAACTGAGAGGTATAAGAAAAAACACTAGGCTCGGTTCTATTGGGAGCTTGTCTCACGGATGAAACGGGGGCCCACGGAGGATAAAGAGGCTTTCGCAGATCGCAGAAGGAGTGCTAACGCGCACACTTATGAGATGAACAGGTCCAAGGAGTTTTTTGAGGCCACTTTATTCGAAGCCAAGCAGAGGGCGTTGGACGCGTTCCTGAATGGACTCTCCGGTGAGGTGGAACGCCGATGCCACCATGATGCGCCGAAGACCCTAGACGATGCTGTGAGGAGCGCCTTGCGGGCTGAGGCGATTGAAGCGAAGGCGACATCACGGGCGCCGCCAACTTCCCCGAAGATTTTCCGCGCGCCAAACGAGGGGATATGTTTCAACAGTAACCAACCTAGGCATTTCGCCCGGGAATGCAGACTGCCGCGAAAGGATTGTTGTTACGCTTGTGGCCAGGTGGGACACATCGCCCGTGAATACCGTCGTCGTGGAAGATCTGGGCTTGATTTAAACGGCAACGGCACCGGCGCGGCCGCGGACGCCGGGTGCCTCTAAAGGTGACTATTCCCATTGACGGGCTGTGATGCGGCGGAGGGTGATTTAAGAGTAATGGGAGTTATAGAGGGACGCGAGTGCACACTTTTGATCGACACAGGAGCGCAAGTATCTCTAATATCAAGTGAAATAAGTGGTTTTTATGGACTCTCGAGGCCGGGGTGCCTCCTGAGAGGAATCATGGGAAGGACGCTTTGGACAAACGGGCAAAAGGTGGTGTCCTTACGCTTGGGTGATCACGTCTATCCCATGCAAGTTCAGGTTGTGAACAGGTTGGACGGAGTGGATGGTATCGTGGGATTGTACTTTTTGGAACGATATCGAGGTGTGTTGGATGTAGGAAATGGGATTATGCACTTGTGGGGACGAGAGATTCGGTTGTTTGGTCGCCGAAAGGAAGAATATTGTGGCCCAGGTCTAAGTTTTCCTGCAGATCAGAAATCAGAGGATGAAATGCGGAAGGAGATAAATGTTGGTGGGGCTAAAGAATATCCCGTGTGCCTCGGAGAAGAAAATAGGGTACCGCCGAGTTCCGGGAGACTTTTGAGACTAGCAGTGGATGCGTGCGTTGGTACCTGGACATATTTAGTGGAGCCCGCGTTAGAGACTGTAGAAAACTGCTATGTCGCGAGGGGACTGTGTACCGTCAAAAATAAGCAGTCAGTTACACTGAAAGTCACCAATTTTGGCCGCGAGGAGGTAGTACTACGAAAAGGGACTAGGCTAGGGGTGGCCACAAAGTTTGAAGGTATGAGGACGATAGCGTCGGGCGACAGCGGGGGGATATTTTGCGAAAAGTTGGCGCACCTGGGTTTAAGTGAGAGAGAGGTCCTCCTGCCACTATTAGAAGAAATCGAGGATCTGTTTACAGAAAAAAATCGACTGCCTGTCACCACTCTGACATCTCACCGAATCAGCACGGGAGAGGCCCCCCCTGTTTACAGAAGGTCTTACCGAGTACCCCATCATTTGAAGCCCGTGGTGGAGTCGTTCGTCAACGAGCAGCTCGAAGCGGGTATTATTGTCCAAGTGAGAGTCCTTGGGCATCTCCAATTGTGATTGTACCGAAGAATTGGGCTGACGGAAATCCGGCGTACCGGTTTTGTGTGGACTTCCGGGCTTTGAATGAGGTGACTGTCCCCGATGTGTATCCCATTCCAAACGTCGTCGAGTCATTGGACTATTTATTTTATTTATTTATTTATTTATTATTTATTTTCACTGTCCCGAATACAGCACATTAGGCCATTTTACGTCGGGTGAACAACAGTAACAACGGACGAAACACAGACATCCATGTCCTGGGCAGATAATATTCTACCCAGGTGGGACTCGAACCCGCGACTCTCGAGTTAGCAGGCGAGGACTTTACCCCGCCGCCACCGGGGCCGACTATTTGGGCAATACCCGATTCTTTTCAACGTTAGATTTGACAAGTGGCTACCATCAAATACCGATGCATAAGGATGACCAAGAAAAGACTGCTTTTAATGTTGACAGCGGACATTATCACTATACTAGGATGCCGTTTGGATTACGAAATGCCCCTGCCACATTCCAAAGGATGATGGACGGAAGAATGCCTCGTCTATTTGGACGACGTAATCATCTTTAGTGCAACGATAGAGGAGCATGCCGTACGGTTGCGTAACGTACTTGACAGATTGAGAAACGCTGGACTAACCCTAAAGTTTGATAAATGTAAGTTTGCAGAGGAAAAGGTCAACTATTTAGGTCACGTTATTTCAAAGCATGGAGTTCAACCGGACCCGGGAAAAATATCTGCTGTGCAGAAATTTCCCACCCCCACCAACGTGAAGGAACTTCAGTCCTTTCTAGGACTTGCGAACTATTATCGGCGCTTCGATGTGGGTTACGCAGAGATAGCGAGGCCGTTGACGAAGTTATTAAGAAAAGGTGCCGTGTTCAACTGGGATGGAGAATGTGTAGGGTCTTTTGAGAAATTAGTGGCTATTTGGCCTACGTGACCCGAGTAGCCGGTTGATGCGATGGACTCTTAAACTTTCCGAATATGACTACGAAGTAGTGCATAAGCCGGGGGCATTGCATAAGAATGCCGATGGACTCAGCCGAAAGGTGAGACGAATTAAATGCTCACCGAGTGTCGACATAGAGAGTGCGCAAGAGAATGATGTAGAATGCGCGGAATGGGCGGGCAAGGCAGGGTTTGAGGTTGTGGACGGGATCCTTTTTAAAATCGCCCCGCGAGAAAGAGTGAAAGCTGTCCCTGAGAGTGTGAGGAATGAGATTTTGAGACAGTGCCATGACCACGCCCTCGCGGGAGACCTGGGAATCAGGTAAACAAAAGCCCGCGTGGCGGCGCGGTATTGGTGGCCGCACTTGGGAAGATATTGCGAGGCTTATATGAGAAACTGTGTGTCATGTAACAGGAGAAGTCCGTACGGGAAGAGCAAGGCCCCATTACAAGCCCTACCGGCCACCGTCAGACCCTTTGATTTTATAGCTCTTGATATAGTTGGCCCGTTGCCTCGGACCGAGAAGGGAAACAAGTTCATTCTCTCAATTTTGGAACATTTTTCTTGGTATCTTGTGATGGTCCTTTTGCCAAATCAAACAGCAGAGGCGGTTTCCGTTGCCCTGGTTAAGGAGTGGATCCTGAAATTCGGCGTCCCTGACAAGGTTCTAACCGATCAAGGGAGCAACTTCATGTCGGACCTATTTAGAGGTGTATGTAAGCTGCTAGGAGTGACCAAATTGCGTACCTCCCCTTACAGACCCGAGTGCAACGGACGAATAGAGAGGGTGCACCGAACGATTGCGCAGGTTCTATCCCATTATGTGAGTGCGAATAACGATGATTGGGATGAGTGGTTAAACTATGCCGTAACTGCATACAACACCAGTGTTCACACTTCCACGGCCTTCAGCCCTCAAGAAACAATATTTGGCTACGAAATGAGTTCACCGTTTGAATGCGTAAAGAGACCTCTGAGAGATGTGTGCCACACCCAAGTGGCCCAGTTGCGGGATAGACTGCGAGTGATGTGGCGAAAGTGCGCGAGGAACAATGAGCGGGCTCAGAAACAGCAATTCAAGGGGGCGGGATCCAAGGGACAGGACAGAACGTATTTAGTGGGAGATTTAGTCTATTTAAGCGACCCCTGCGTGAAGACAGGCGTAGGAAAGAAATTCTACCAACCGTAGAAGGGACCGTACCGCGTTTTAAAGGTTCTTCCTCCCGTAAATTTAATTCTGCAACTCCCCCATAATACGCTGGTGGTGCATAAAAATAGAGTAAAGCCCCATCCCCGCCATCTTGGTCTTCCTTCTCCCGCAGTAGCAGGGGCCGCCAATGAGAGACGAAGGGGAAGACCCAGGAAGCAGACGATGTCTCCCGTCTTTGGAGGAACTGAGGTGGATTCTCCTTCCTGAGATTTCTCCCCGTATTTCGAGAACTGCATCAGGGCCGAGGGCAGGAGAGAGGAGCCAAGGAGGTTTCCTTCCTTATCGGAGGGGGCAGTCAGCCCGGCGTCAATATCACCTACCTCTAGCGGCAACCATTCACTGCGAGATATGCCTATCTGCGAGGAGGGGGAGAGCGGAGGGGAAGCCGCCGGGAGTGAGTGGGAGGACGTGGATGATAACGAGAGAGAACCTGTCGCTGTTGAGAGTGACGCTAGAGTTTCCCCCCAACCGCCCCTCCGGCAGCGGTCCCCCTACCACCTTCGCTCGAGGCCACATTCATCTCATCCCTCGCCGCTCTCCCCATCTGGACCACCGCCCCCACCCGACCCCCTTCGCTACTTCCTGCGCGAGAGAAAACCTCCACCGCAATGGGAGACAAAGGAGCTAGCGGGTAACTTATGGGCGATTTGTGTTTTGTGTTTCTTGGTGGAAACGGTGGGTGGACAGGATGTGGTGCCAGTAGGCAGTGGAGTGGTGTTTGAGAGGACACAGGACGTGGTAATTACTGAAAAAACGTGGGCGTTAGTTATCAATTTTGATTTTCGGAATTGAAAAAAAAGCAGTATTGAATCATGGAGTAGCAATGGGAAGGGGGTACAAAATTGCACTTAATCGGATGGAAGTGGAATATTCTAGGGTAAAAGAGGATTTAGCAACCTTGGTGGATTTGGTGGATAAGAAGAGAGTTCGAGGAGGGTGGATTGACGCCGGAGGATTGCTACTTAAAATGGTTCTCTGAACAGCCGACGCGGAAGATTTGAGACAGCTGAACGGGAGGATTGAGAAGCTTAGGAGGGAAGGAGCAGATTCTCGTGCGGCTATAGGTGCGCAATTATTAGTACTAAAAGGAATGGAAGGACGAGTGGCGAATAATATGCGTTTCCTGAGGAGTTTAGTTGATGAATATATTGATTACAGGAGCAAGTCTCAGCTTAGATTTAATCAATCAGAGGCGAATTATAGGGAATTACGGGAGATGGTGATGACTGAAGATGCCCTGAGGCAGGTGGGTCGCGCCTTAGTTAATGCGAGGATTGGTCTGACCGGTTTAAGAATTGCATTGGAGAGCAGTGTATATAACGGACTGAGCAGCATTTTAATCACACCTAACAAGTATTTAGAGTGCCTCGGACAAATTAGAGATAGTTTACGGCCCATGTTAAGAATGTTGGCCGCATGTGAGCATGAGACACTTTATGTTTCCTATGAGACCGCACGGACGACGGTCGTAGGGGTGGGTGAGACGTTGAGGGTGATCATAAAGATTCCTCTGGTTGGAGAGGGCAGTAATCTGGAACTGTATCGAGTGCACACTTTCCCAATTAAATACCCAGAATTAGAGGTCTACGGTCAGTGGATAGTGGGGGACTCTCTACTGGTCTCGAAGGATAGATCGTATTTTGCCATCGCAGGAATGGATGATGATGGAATAGGGGAAGCTAGGCCGAGGGTGTTGAGATTGAAGGAAAGCGGTTTACTGGCTAACGTTAGCCATCGCGACATAACAGGTGACAACTTAAAATGATAGCGGCCTGGCAGGGGAGGTCGGAAGAGTCTCAACATCTTATGGAGTTTGTATCCCCTCAAACTGAAATGTTTGGGAAAGAAAAAGAAATATTGGGAAACATGGACATGAGCAGCTTAAGCTTGCTGAAAAGGGAAATTGACGCGGAAGTTGCGAAGGGGCCAATGAGGGTTGGTTTGGGCGATTTGATCGAGCGGGTGCGAGGAAATTCATCCCCGGGAAACACCTATCATATCTCGATCCCTGTTGGCCTAGGGGCACTGTTAATTGTAATTTTGGGGTTGACATATTGGAAACTTGGATTAAGGGAAAAAGCCATAGGTTGGGCAAAAAATCCACTCGTACAAGGACCATCGATTCTCGGAACGTACGTGTAGTAATTAATCTGGAGAGAGATGATGGGGTAAACGAGGGCGAGGTTAGTAATACTTAGACAAGGCGAGGAATGGGTTGGTGTGCTCTGAGGTAAGAGAGTTTTGCGTTAAGTTAGAGTAATGGGTAGCTTCCTTTTTGTTTTTTTTTAAGCAAGGGTAGTAGTAGTAATCAATTGCATGATCTATGATTGAGCTAGGGTAACCATCGATCACGTTAGAAAAGAATGTAATTGGTTGTTCTCATTGTGCTTGTTTTCTTTGCTTTTTTTTATTTTAATAGTATGTGTAAAAGTGTTAATCAATTGAAACTTCTATGGTCGAGCTAGGGTAACCATCGATCACACCGATCATCGATAATGAAAAAAAATTGTATTTGGTTGTTTTCATTGTGTTTGTGTTTTTGTGAACTGTCGCCTTGAAGCACTATTGGACTTAAGACTTATCATCCCAATTATTTTGAGGGCATGCACGTAGTAGCGTCTTTATGTTCATGGTATGACTGAACAAAATGTATTGCACAATTTTTTTTACTTTGGGGGGGGGAGTGGATGTAAGAGGCGGCCGACATATTCCTTCCTTCATTCCTCTCACACCTAACCGCTGCGCTAAGCACCTTTGCTCTCCCAACGCCCCACCACCAGTCCCTTCGGCCGACGGGAGCGCTTGCATGCCCAAGTAAGGTAAGACGTACCTTGGACCTTATCATGCAAGGCATGCGAGCCAATAGCAGCGGGAAGACGCGCCGACGAGAAGGAGACGAAGCCACGGTCGGCAGTCGGCGTTTGTATGTACATGAAGCGACACAATAAAGTGTAAGAGTGCCAGACTGGTGATGACGGCCCGACGACGAGAGTGCCACGGCTACTTACAGCGTGCATTTTATTTTGGCATATAATTTGGAAGACAGCTTTACTGCATTCAGAGTATTATTTTTATGGGATATAATATTCTTCTCTTACTATTCTTTCCTATCAGACTTTACAGAAAGTCTATATTGAATTTATTATTGAGCAACACATATCTTACTTGCGTAAATTTTTTTCAGATTCAGTTCTTATAATTTGTAGTCAATAACCATCATTTCAATTATTCAAAGGAATCTCTTTCATATATGTTATGTTCTCATGGAAAATAATTAGCATTTATTATTACGACGTTAGAAAGGCATACAAGTCCCTTTTCAGCTGGTGGATGCGAAAGAATATTTGTATCAATATCTGCATGTGAATTGAGAAATGCCTTAAAACTATGATCAAAGTACAGCAGTAAGTCTTCACATAATTTTTGTCATTTGCAGAAGACATTACAGTACGTTTTATAAGAAATTTACCTAAAAAATAAGAGCAACACAATAGTGAATTATATTATCTGATCATGTGTTTTAATTTGGAACTTCGCTGAAGTAGCCTAAATATCATAATATCATGATTAAGACGTAGTGGGTTATTTTCTTGGTTTTATGGTATTTTTCCTTTTGGGTTATTTGGCTTGTATAAAAATCTTAGGCGAGTTAGTTAATAATTATGAAGAAATCCTAATAGAAATATGATGCAAAATGTCCTTCTATGGTGTATGTGTTTAGGCTGCGTCACACGGGATGACACGTTTATATTAGCTAATTGCAAGTCTGCAAACAAGAATTCCATAAACCCCATGCAATGTTGTCCTTTCTGGTTTACCAAAGACTAACAAACTTGGCATCTTTTACTCAACCCATGGTATCTCATGCTACTGCCCTACGTTATCATGCAGCCTTGAAGTTGAAAATTCTCGTGAAATATTTCGTCATTTTGAATAAAAGATACAAACTCAGTAAAACTTATGAACACATTATCTGATGAAACCGTCCACCCAATGTAAAACCTGTGTTCTTTGACGTGACCCACATTTTTCCTTCGGCTTCTGCCATTGATGTTCGACATTTCCTCTTAACTGCGGATTCGATGGAAAATTTGAGTTGTATAATTCATAGTATTAATTTAATTGCATTTATTACGGTACAATGTAAAGAGGGAAACTGTTATAGCACTCACACACAGACATAGAAACATTGTAAAGTTACAATGCATTCCCTCCAGAATAAAAAAAATTTACTACACTACTTCACCTCGAGTTGATCTTTGATTGTAGCTTAAAAATGAAAAGACAACCGAGAAAATCAAACTGAAACGGGAAGAAAACCTGACCTCTACTTTATATCTTGAAATGTTAGGAATAGCAAGTAAACAATAGAGTGGATAACCAGAAAAAAATTGAGAAAGGAACAGTTTATT
Organism: Ceriagrion tenellum; assembly: GCA_963169105.1. Classification (NCBI taxonomy): domain Eukaryota; kingdom Metazoa; phylum Arthropoda; class Insecta; order Odonata; family Coenagrionidae; genus Ceriagrion; species Ceriagrion tenellum. Next base: position 476,823 of record OY720636.1, read on the forward strand.
ACGTCACTTTGGACTTCTCCACCTCTGTATGTTCCCTCTCTTAACCTCTCCACTGTCAGAACCTAACCCCCCTCGACCTACCTGTGTTTTGCTAAGGGGCATATATAGAATCGGATAGTTAATTTTTGTACCTTGAGAATGTCATAAAGTGTCGAAACCATGGTGGGTGTTTATTAAACCAGAGTGGAAATTTGCTATCGAGCTTTCTTTCTAACCAGAACGGATATTGAATATTTCCACCAAGTTACCCCAGATTATCTTTCATTCTGTGAGTTAAGTTGATTCTCGATCGAAAGTAGTACTGCATAAAGGGGAAAAAATAATCAAATAACGAAAGGAAAACATATATAAATTATTCTTTCAATAAAAAAGTAATTTAGAGGGAAAGAAGCAATGCGGGAGATACAATAATTAGGAGGAATATCATTTACAAGTCCAAGGAGAATTAACCTTTGTTCATTTTCCCGAGATAAACTCCCTTCAATCAAAAAAAGAGTGCGTTGTTACTCGTTTCATTCCCGCAAACGTAGACTACGAATTAAATAATGACTGTGCTGTTGCTGTACCTGTTACTGTGAGAACAAAGATGGATGTTCTCTAACTAAGGAAATCTTTTACTTATTACTCTCTATAAATTACTTACTGATACATTATCAAGTGCTAATTGATACATAAAAAATTGATTACAATAAAAACAATTTGTCCAATTGCAGAATATCAGTCGGAAAAAAATATCCAAAATTATTTCTGGAAAACTGAAAGAAAAATGAAAATACTTAAATGTGAAAACTCATTTACTACAAACTTTTCACGTTAAATAATGTCATTTACTTTTGACACCACGATTTGAGCGATTGAAAACTTATTCCTCATGTTTTCTCCTATCCCTCAATATTTGTAGGTTATTCTTGGAAAATATTATCTAATTTTTTCCCTCTATGAGCATTTCAGTTATGCACATTTCAATTTGCGGTACAGACAACTCTCAATGACTAAAAAGTTGGAGTAAGTCAAATTAAACGTGAATGGAATTGGCAGTGCATTAAGTCCACATCATCGCCATGATGGGCGAGGGAATTTCCAAATGAATTTATGGGAAACAATTAAACGTATTATATGGACCTGTGCCTTGATTTAATCATCAAACGACTAATTTATGTGCGATTCGTTGTTATTTTGTTCCACAAGATTCGTAAAATCGATTGTTCAAACAGCTATTAACTGCACTAAATTAAGTACCTTGTTGAACAAACAGCGAACAAATTACTTTAACTATTTTCAGTAAAATTGCTGTTAATACTAGGTTCCACCTCAATTTAATCGGTGCAATCGGCTGTTTAATTAATAATTAACAAACTTTAAAAAAAAATTGAAAGACGACCAAAAAGGCATATCAATTTAATCTGAGCGAAACTATAAATCTAATAAAAAACTGAAACAAACAGCACATTGTATTACGGGCTAGTATGTTGACACGAAAGATGGAATGAAATAAAATGTGAGCTTATTCAATTCAGTCGTGGGTGGGGACAGCTTTCACCGTTTGTAATAACGTTAATCTGTTTTCTCGATAAAAAGGACAGTTTAAGTTAAAAGATTTATCTGCAGGGTCGTAAAAATTTCCTACGACACATGCCTCCAAACCCATACAAATAAATGTATGCTTTATAGTTAAAATTCGATATGATTTCGAAGTTTGAAAAATGTAATGATATACGAAATTAATTTAAGCATTAAGTTGATAGAAAAATGTAAGTGATGATGGAGTCAAATCCATGAAAAAGAAATGATTAAGAATCGGTAGATCCCAGTCAGACATTATATACTCCACTGCTTAGTGCTGGTTACTTAGACATTAACAGGATAATTACTATCGAACTTTGGGGCTCCTCGCACATGCAGCCCAAGCATGCAGTGAGCAAATTTGTCCTTTATTTTTTTCCTCAAGTGGCCGTACCAATCCTGGTGATATAGTGGTCAAGCCCCTGTAAGTTCTGAGTGAATCGCAAATGTTAGCAGAGTGATGTGGGTCTTTAATAGATATATGAAATACAGCAACCTCTTCCCGTCCCTTTAGGCTGGGACGTTTCGCGATACCATCTGACATTTGTCCTGCAACACCTTTATTTAAAAAGGAATAATATAAATGCATATGTGGTCCCGATACACGACCCACGATGCATGGAGACACGCCGTTTTTTGAAATACATCAATTTACTCCGGAGCGCATTAAAAGCGTTCCTCTCAAATTCAAGTCTACTTGTCTTTCAGTTTTGAACGTTGCTATTTATTATCTCTTAATCGGAGATAGTGATGGAATATTCTGTACAGCTATCGAGTGAAGTAGTTCTCACACAGTGTTATTAGCGTGCTTGCATTATAAAGTTTCATATGTCAAGGCAAACACATATTACAACGACTCTGAGCCAGACTCTCTGATAAAACAAATGAATTAACTTAATCTCCGTGCTCGAGATTGTCGACCTGTGAACAAGCCAACGGACCTATCATAATATGGTTCGGCTGAAAATTAATTGAGTCCGAGAAACTATTCCATTCCGTTGCGTCGGCTGAACCCACGCAAAGTGACTGACCGATACAATGCACAATGCTCTCTCTCAAAGGCTCTCTCGCAAAGAGCACTACTCTTGCGCGAAAAACAAATGAAATAAATTGTATTTATCGTGATTAAATCGATATCTTGATCATAAATTGATTAAAACATTTATGATGAAAAGTTTCTGAAATAAACGTAGTTATAGTTTAACTTGTAAATTTTTATACTGAGCAGTTGTTCGTGCTGTGTACGTGCTGATATGTGTCAGTCTTCATTGCTGTTCATCTTTATTGCACTACATTCATTTTAAGATCGGAGTGTAACAAAAATGATCGCAATAAATTAATACAACGGTAACCATTAAGTAATAAATATCGTCATTCGATTCTAAGATGGGTTGACTGTAGCCCTCCATCACTCCATATCCAATGCTATTTCCTTTTTTCCCCGGTAGATAGATCATCTTATGTTCTTATGTCTTTGTTTCGTCACTTATTTTTATTTGTCACTAATACTTTCTCTGGTGATGTTTTCCCCTATTTTTTCATTAGTTTTATTTTTTGCAAACCTGGTGTACCTCATGATGTGCATACTCCATCTGGCTCTTCTTTTGGTAAAGGATTCCATATGACCCTTTCCTCTCCCACATTATACATTCTCAATTTCGTGTAAATATCCCCTTAGGTGTAGGGAAAAATTAATTTCGTCTCTTTTATTTCTCAAAATGACGGTACTTCTTGGACAAGTTACTGAAGTTATTTGATAAATTGCGATTACAAGATTATCTGTCGTTTGTATTTGAATGTTGAGGAAAAATTATAGCAATAGAGGAAATATTTCCTTGGCTTTCTTGGAGAATGAATGTACTTCGTTTTTTAATGCCCTGTAAGTTATCCCAAAGAATATCAGTTACTGCTCGTCTAATCTTAAACAGCGATGGTCCGTTTTAGCTCGGTCATCTAGTCCTCTTTAGTTTGAGTGACTTTCGTATAGCTCATTGAATTTCCAAAACTCCCTTTCATTTGGAAGTTCCATTTATGACTAACTACAATTCGGCATTTTGAGACTGTATTCAAGAATAACCAGCCGTTAGGCCGTTTTTCGGACAAGACGACTTCATCACGATCGGGATCTTATATGAAATCTACTGCTTATCGCAAAGCCATGTCTTTTTTGTGGCTCATCACGCCTTGAAAGGACCCCTCTAGATATAGATATTTTCTAAATAGTCTTGTTAGCACAAGCCCTTTACGCTTTGGAATTATTCGAAGAAGCCATTCCTTAACGCAGTAATCTTTTTCAGTAATTTTATCTCCGTAGTAGTTTTAAGCTTACTATCTACCTGTAATTTCTATCTTTATAGTTGATATAAATGACATTAATCACGTCTATCGTCAAACCAATATTATTTAATGATACTTTCATTAGATGAACTCTTTTCTACCTTCCATTTGACATATTTATGACGTCCATTCCACTCTAACCCCTCTTTTAATTTCTTCTTACCTAATTTCATCCATCCAGTTGATCTCCATCATCCGCCCCTAATCTTTACTGAAAGGCTTATCCAGTTGCTCCATAAATACCATAAATTTCATACCATTTCCTCGTTAAAAGTTATTTTTTCTTCTTCAAAAATAGTGTTTTTCTTTTCAACATGAGGGCCTTCTTAGGTAGGGATAGCTTTCATTTGATGACCGTTGGACTGCTTCCGTCTCATGTGATGATGTATACAAAGTGGGAAAATGAATCCTCTTACAATAGTTTTTCTTTACTTTCAGAGACTTTTGCATTGAGCTTCTCTATTGCGAGTAATAGGATTGTACTTTCTTTCAATTAATTTTCATGTGATGCATTTTGAATATTTGATCCACGAATATCAAGAGATACCCGTTCAGTTTAAAGAGATTCACAATTTCCTTCTTCGATTGTGAAGTCATTTGTTTAAGAGAGCATGTTTATTTCCTTATTCTTATACCCAATATCTAAAAATCCCATTTCTTGCGTTTCTCTTATTGCCTCACCCAAGTGTACGTTGAACTGTGCTCCAGAGAGGTTGTATCCTTGTCTAGCTTTGTCAAAATTAGCCGTTCCGGCTCTTCCATCCTGTATTCACATTATGGCGATTGGCTTCTAGTATGAGTGACATTTACAGTTACGGAGGAAATTTTTCTAAAGCCAGTACTCTGCCGATACATTAAGTGACAAACCATCAGCTTATATCAAGATGAATTTATCTTAGAAATAACGCAATTTGAAGATGGACAGTTAGACTCATGATCAGAATATTAAATTCATCAAGAAAATATATTTCTTCTGTTGATTCTTTAATTTTCACATTGAAACTTGTCCAATGTTAGGGTCCCCGTGTTTGCTAGCACTAGGATAACAATTCTCTACTTCGCCCCCGCCTTCTGTATACGATGAATTTTATAGGAAGAAAGAGGAAATCACCTGCTCGATGAAAAAATTCAAGTACTCTATTATATTGCCTTGTGAAGTGCAAGAATGTGTTTTCTTTAATTTTTAGTTTTGTTCAGTGATTCATTGATGTTACTCCTGCCACTTTATACCTCGTCCATTCTTCCGTCCGTCTGCCTCCAATTCCCTTCCCTAGAAATAGCAAAGCCACACTAAAACCCTTCACTCAACGTCCTTAACTTAGGCACACCCATCTTCCGGCCCCTCAACTTTATCTCCTTGACAGAGGATCAAGGTTCGAGAGGATCCGATCCGAGTGACGAGGAACCGAAGGTCGAGTCAACAGCAGTCGGTCGATTCGACCGTCGAGGGTGGATGGATAACGAACTCCGAAGAGGGAAAGATTAGGCAACAGATGGGAGGAAAAAAGGGATTAAGCAAATTCTGATAATTTAAATCCAAATACCATTCCGATTACTTATTAGCTTCACCACTAGAATTTCGTATCATTTCAAATCACAGTCGGTAACCTTATGCTTATAGTTAAAAAAACAGAATCACTAGAATTTATGAATAATGAACAATATGAACAATAATCTTTCTCCGTTTGGTCATGGATAAATCTTTTGCCAATGTTTCGTGTATGTATACTCTTCTTTTACTGACCATTGCTAATGAGCCCTATTATTATGATGCTATTCTGGATAAGTTGATACTGACATATTCACAAGTAATCAATTGATAAGGTATGAAATATGCATTTTGAAAGGGTGCCAGAATAAATACGTGGATCCGTTGCGTTCTTTAAATTACTTATTAATACACTCTACAGTTTCAGGCTTCACTTCGTGGAAGTAAAAGTATTCATATTTAGAGAATACAATTTCGTACTTTTCCACAGAATTTGTACCACGCAAAATAAAATTCTGTGGAAAAATACGAATTTGTATTCTCTAAATATGGATACTTACTAATGTTTGTAAGAAGCTCCGGATATATTCGAGATTATACCTACAAAAGAAAGAGACATTAGTATTTGTCAAGATGCCACTAAATTTAAACTGGAAACAAAATGAAACAGGAAACAGAAAAAGATTCAATGGAAAAGTTTTCTTCCTCACAGTCACTGCTGTATTTTGTCAACAATCCGGTCTGTAACTTGCCTCAAACGCAAACCAATTTCAGCGCCCATGTAATGATATTAGATTATGTACCAATGTGGAACTATATTTATCTAGTTTCTAAAGAGAGGCAAAATAAAGTAAGTAATGAAATTTTAAGCAGCTGTTTAAGATTACTCAAATTCAAATTTCTCTTTATGACTTAGGGAATTGAATGCAGCGTTTACTGAAAAAATTCAGATTTTACTTCGAATTTGCATTGCTGATTGTAGTTCATCCTGGTAAACTACGTCCAACCTTGAGAATGCGACGTGAATAATCGATTGACTGGTAAGTATTTCTTTTCTTGCATGCTGATATTCCTCCTTCCGCAAGTTTAGACAGGTTAATTTTAGATTTCTTGACAATGTAGATGAATTGATATGGCCAATATCCCCTTTGACTTTCAAAAGAATTCAAATTTACCCATTACTATAGCTTTTCAGCGTTCTTTAAAGTAATCACTATTATGTTGATTAAGACCGGCCAAGGAAGTTATTTTTGTAACATTGAAGTAATAAACTTGTTGGCGCACTTTATTAGATTCAGCTTATATAAATATCAGATAATTTTTCAAAATTTTCTTCTTTTAGAATGCAGCAGTTAAATCCCAGAAAAATTGTTTTATTACAGTGTCCGCTGTGGTAGAACTCTATATTTAGAGCAGCATACATTTCCAGAATCGAACGACTCACGGGAACGAACCACCGTGGTTGGGCCCTCTCGTTCTTTTAGACCCTTGCAACGCTGCAAGTGATTTAGGATTACCTCATCCAGGTTCCGAGAATAGGTCTCTAGGGACACATGAAACATTTATCCTCGAAAACGACCTCTTCCCCATCCCCTCAGCCCCCACCACTGCTTTCGTCTACCCTTGTACTCTTCCGCGAAAGATTCCCTCGTGACAGATAGAGGAGGCTACCGTGAGAGTGTCGTGTGGTAGGGCCGGCCACGACATTGCGCAGAAGATGGACAGCGGGCAAGATACTGGGAATAACTTGGAAAGGTAGTAGCGAGAAGGGGAAGGAGCTCGGTCGTCGTTTTATTTTGTGAGGACCAGATAGAGGCTAGCGGAGAATTGGTCGGCATACGGTACTGAAGCTGGATTCACCAGGAACTGGGGAGCGACACGGAAAGCTGAAAAAAAATAAGTTTCTCGCCAATCACAGGTGAACAAGGTGGCAAGTGACGGAGCTCCCCCTGGTGGAACGGGAGGATAGAAATATATTTTCCTCATTCCGCGAGCGTAATGTGACGTCACATGCAATAGAAAACTTACCATCGCCGTGGTTGCGGGAAAACAGTTCAAACCTCGGAACCAATAATTCTTATGATACTAACTCATTGCATATTGCAAGCTCTTTTAATGATATAATTCATAATGTAATTTTGTATTCATTAAGTAATGCCACTCACGTCTATTCATGATACTTTCAGGCATCGTCGAGCAAATTCACATTGGCGTAAATCAATTTATATCTCCAAGTTTGCTTCAGAGTATGATGTTATGGTATTTTAAAACTTTCACTCATAAAAGTTAAGTAATTTTAATAATACGATTCAAAGCTCCAGATAATACCGCCAAACACAAGTTAAGTATTGAAAAAAATACAAAAATTCCGAGGGTAATACCGCAGTTTTTATGAAAGTATTATTCTACGTGCATAGAAATTGACTTTGAATATTTAATTATCATCGCATATTGGTTCATTTTATTGATCATAACTTCTTTGTATCCGCAAAATATATTTCCAGCCATTCCTCGCGTTAAAGTTTTAAGCCGTATTAAACGTATAAAAAAAAGAAAAGAATGAAATCACCTAATACGGGAATGTATTAGGTGATTTCATTCTTTTCTTAGTTCTATGCAAAAGATCTCGTTTTATGGAACTTTTATTAAACTGAGAATGCCTCGCTTTGCCGAGATAAAGTGGGTTTAACCTATTGGTATCGGCCCTTTCTTATAGTTGATAATCAGAGTTTAATTGTGTAATAATATGTACAACTTTCAATTTTTTAATATACTTTAATTGCATCGTCTAAATGCTCTTGAAATCGTAACAATTTCAAAAATTATCAATTTATTGAAATAGTAAAAGATTATACCCTGCAGTTTTTCTTTGCAGCACTTATGAGCTCTTTATCTCTCTATCTCCTGCTGTTTTAATTGATTTTTTCAGTCAATTAGCCTGGGTTGAGCTTACTCCAAATGTTTTAATTTCCATTTTCCGCCGCTCTGTGTCCAATAGGACCCCATTCCGCTTTCCCACTCTTCCCTTAACCGTATTCCGTGATCCGCTTCCTGCGTCGTCTTCCGCTCATGTGGATCCAGCTTAATAGAACTGTATACCTCGGTCAAAGACGCTCTTTTAATTCTGGCTTCTGCCGCTGTATAGGAGATACTTTCCAACTTCTCCTTCCCGCCTTCCCTTCCATTTCCCGCGCCAGCGCCACCGATGGCACAGTGGAAAATGCGTTGTATGTGTTCACGAGAGTATTCACTATGACTGTTTAAGGAAAACTAGCTTAAGCTGCCACCTTCCATGGCAATCAAGCCCGCGTTTGAACTTTACTCTCAAATAAAAGTTCACTTTCTTTCCATATTTCATTACTTCTTCGCTTTTGAATTACATGATTGCAAGTTGCTTAATTGAAACAGTTTACCAATTTACATCTTCCGTCATCATAATTCAGCAGGCATATTTGAACTATGCTACAAACATTCTTTTTCTAATAACTTCTATGCCACATCTTCATTTAAACACCAGAACGCAAATCTCACTCTTGCTCGAATTCTAATTCTATGCGTGAATCAGAAGTTACTAGATCTCGGTCACCTGCAACTTTGTATGTGAAATTCCAAAAATCGTCCACCCTATGGCTCGATACTAACACACCTATCAAAAAAATCTCTGTATTCATTGACTGATTAACTACATCTCAATTCTGAGCACAGCCAACGCCAAAATGCTGTTATGTGGATTGGCAACTTTTTGATGACCTTACAAAGAGAGGAAGTAGTCTTATTGACAGTAAGAGCTAACATTATTTGACATTTGTGTCGTACGCGTTGTGGTGATCAACTGATTTTTGACTAATTATCCTTTCTTCCACCAGTGATATAATTATATAGAAAGCAAAAGGCGAGAAATCACTACACTTACTCTCAGTAATAATCCTGATGCCAATGGACTGCTCAAACAGATTTGCTATTATTGGCTAATCAAAGTCGTAGAAGTAACAGCGTGTAGATTTCTGCAAAAGCGTTTTCGGCCGTGGCAAACAGCCATCTTCACAAGGCAACTTGGTCGTACATTTTAAGTCGAGCAGAAGAAGATGAGTGATGGACGGTGGCAGTTTATGAGAAAGAAAGAGCCAAGCGACGGTCCGGTGTGAATGGGTATGAGGAGATGACCGGAAGATCCTTCGTACAAAAGAAAATTTGCCACTCCCCCTTACCTCCCCCATTCGTCCTCCAACGTCCTGATTATTCTTCCACCTCCATATTATTCTTCTCGCTATCCACGACCACTGTATTGTTGTGACATCCCCTGCCTTTCTCCCTCAATTTTTCCGTGGGGGTGGGAAATAATACGGGTGTGTAAACACCGCATGTCAGAGCTGTGACCTCCTTGCTATTTAATTTCTTCCTTGATCTTCTCTCGTCGCCATCCTTTCATTTAGGAAGCCTTTCATCGCGATTCCTTTCGAAGGCGTTGATGAATGAGGACCGGGGAACGCTCAATGTTTGTCGTGAGAAAGAGGGAACCAGGGTCGAGACGGGCATTTTCTGCCACCGGAGAGGTTACCTCCAGGGAAACAAAACTCAATTCAATATACCATTAACAGCTGAATCTTTCAAGCGAGAATGAAAAACATACTGAATGGGTCCACTGTTAGGGACTTATATAAGAAGTTTGGATACATTCGTATGCTAAGTTGTCAACTATGTAAAAGTAGCTTACATATTAAAAGTAGCTTATAGTATATATTAAAAGTAGTTAATCCCGTATGTTTCCATGTAAGTACCCTAACTGTTCAATATGCGAGATGTTCTCATCAATAATATCCATAAACCATTCGTCCTGCCCTGAAGCACGACAACCCTATAAAAAAGCACGTCTATTTGTTCGCCACATAATGACCCATTTCATGAACGCAGGGCCACTCGTAAAATGTTCCTCACATGAATCCCAGGAGAAGTCCGGATTACCATTGCTAAGTCTTATGGTAACTAACCAAGCCTTCCGGAGAGCCTCACCAATGCTCTCGATGTTTAGAATTTCATGAGACGCTAGTGGTCTCGACCAAGGGAATTAGGTGCAAAGCGCTTAGAGTTAACAAACTGGCATCATCATATTAGTCAATATTCCACGGCCTTGCAATAAATAGCTCAGGTCATTCAAACTTTGAAAACTCTCACCTAAATGCATTAAATAATTTTAAAGTTCATAAACAGAATTGAACTGTAAGACTATCAAAATAAAAATTACCTTTAGGCCAACACAACCTGCAAATTTAAACACCAAACGCAATCGCAAAATTCACTCTATTTTCGAAATTTAACTTGGTCATTTAATTTTTTAGTGGTGGTAATTTAATGTCCTAGAGTTGGGAATTTAGGCTTCTAATCCGATAATAAGTGATTACCTGTAAAATATGTGTCTCTCTGGTTCCTCGTTGTCTTATTCTGTTCCTCAAATTCTGTCCTTGAAATTCCATTGCTCTGCATAAATTAGTCAACCTTCATTGTTAGAATGCGCTGTACATATATTTGATCAGGCTCGCTGGAATCCAATGAAAATTAATTAACACTTCGGCTGGTCCAGGAAAAGATACTTTGGAGCCAGGTTTTCATGAGGAATTTCTAAGAAAGGGCTCCGATTCCTGGCTTAGTAACGAACCAAATTACTTCCATCAACCTTTCCCAAAAAAATTATTTTGGAAAAGATTGACAGAAGTTGAGTTGAGTTTGAGTTGTTGTTGAAAGTTAAGTTTTTCGCATCGAGTTTTTAAAATAACATGAAAGATAAAACGAAAATTAAATCATTACCGTCAGTCACGATAGTGGTATCCCAAATTTCCATTCTGCACTCTTAGGTGGCGAATAGAAGCTCAAAACGCTAAAACACGATAATATTCATTTTATTCGTTAATACTATTCACTAAAGAGGAAAGTACATTGCGAGAGCTCGCAGGAAGTAAGGGAACTAGAATTAGATACACAAACAATGAAGGGCTGCAGCCATCCAACCTTAGAGTTGAAGACCAACGATGAATGGTTATTTTTCTAACAGTTTTTCTACATTCCCGTTGGAACCTATAACTGATATTTTTGTTCCAATGTGGTATTTGAAATGGCGTGGTATATATTTAAGTACCTAATACAAGCAGGAGCATTTTAATCTTTTTCCTTTTAATTTTAATGCAATTGGCAGATGATTTAGCTATGCATTAATAGGTCCAGATATGCAATTTGCGAAGTACACCAACCAAGATCCCATCTCGCATAAGTTCCATCATAACTGACATTTTTCTATGCGTGGGTGACTGAAATTGGAATTTAAGTCAAGGATAGTGTCATGGATGGTCGAGGGTTTTATATTTTTCTTTAGAGAAGAATTTTAAATATCATATGGTTGAAAGGGCTCTGTAATGTTGTTTACATAAATTAAGATTTTGACCAGAAACGTTTTTTCCATAGGATACTGCAGTAAAAGTTAATTTTAGTATTCTGTTACTATAAAGGGCGATTTGAACTCCAATGCTTAAAAGTTAATCACAGTCTCTGTGGTGGTTTTGTTAGAGGTTTGTTCTTTGAGAGCCAACGTACCCTTGATTTTCTCTCCGTTGTGTCAAGATATAGGTTTAAGCTGTGATAACAAAACCCTGAGAGACTTCAAATAGGCATATTGGATCTTTCTTATGTTTGTTGATGCATTATCTGGTTGGAATCAGCGAAAAATGTATGGTTTTCATTAACATTAAATTTCAATGAAATAGGCATAGAATTATTATTACAAAATGAGAGAAGGCGTATAATTAAATATTATACTTTCGAGTCAGTTTAACTTGGCATGCAATATAATTATGAACAAAACAGTAAATTGCCATGTACGACACGTAGCATCGGGAAAACCAAAGAAATGGCCGAAATTCCCGTAATATTCCTTCGCCGGTAAAAAAATATTTATTGATTATAGAGATTAGATAATTCATCATCATGAAGGGAAGATGCTTTAACACCACGTTAAGAAGTCAAGGGCATGTTAACAAAAGAGATAATCGGGCATGAAGTCTTAAAATTCATATTTGTCAAAGCTATTGCAAATTCATTTCGTTTTAGTTCACATTATATGAAATGCTTCTCGGTATTGAAGAGGTAAAAATAGGCACCCTAGTATCGATTTAATGCCAAAATATATCTTAAAACTTAAATATCACCATTTGAGCAGTAACTCATTCCTTTAATAAAATAGATTTCGTAATAAAATATTTGAACAAAAGTTTTTGAAAGAACAAAAGTTCTTGAAAGCTGTGGAAGTGGTGATAGATTGTAATCATCCAAAAAAGTCAAATTTTGGCGAATAACTCTTCCGGAAATCGAAGGGACGGTATGTAGAATTAACATTTGTCAATAGTCACTCACCAAAATTTATTCATCGTTGTGTAAATCGTCAAATTTATTATTTATCAGGATGGAAAATGGTGTCACAGGCGGTAATAATGAATGAGAGGCAACGAGTTTGTTTTACGTAACTCTAATTAACCGCGACAATCTTCTATGGAATCTTAAAAATCAGCCACTCAGAAATTTGTATCAGTTCATTAATTTGATAGTTTAAGCAAACAGTAAATAGTTTGTTATCTTGTATTTAGTATTTCATCCTAAACTTTCATATTTCAGCTCAATAATTGATACCAATACTTGGAGAAAAATGTGACCATTCGAAACCAATCTCAGTGAAGAAATAAATACAATATCATAGTAGCATTGAGGTGGATATAATATTTTAGGGAATATAGAACGCTATAGGGTTCATTTCAGTGGCCAAATCATCCGCATATTTACTTTACCTGATGATGAATGCGTCGGCTTGCCAACTCCGCTCCCTAGATTTCATCTGGGCCTTTCGTTCCACCGTAGAAATTTAATGGGAAAAATCGACCTTGACTTGGATACAGACGCGGCCCTTGGTTTTCCGAGCCAATGCACGGAACAGTTCACTAGCTAAGTTTTCTAATTCTCATAGAATTTGTGGGGAGAAAAGGGAGCTTAATGCTGAGTCCTTGCGTTGCCCACCTCTATGGACCGGATGGAGAGAGGGCTGAAAGAAGTTACAACCCAAGGCTGTCTCCTATTTAAGTCCATGTGCCGTGCTAGGATACGTAGGAAGGCATTCATGTTCTGCGGAAATAATTCCGTCAACTAGAATAAATGTTCGGGCGAAAAGTAACCAGCCTGGGCAGAGGAGTGGTGTGCACATTGGTACGGTCGTGGGCTAGAGGTCCGTGTTTCGATTCTCAGTCTAGGCCGAGCCTTTCCCAGGTTAATATTTATGTTATTCATCGCGAGTTTCGGCAGAGCATGGAGGGATCCGTCTATTGTGATGTGCAAGGAATTGCTTCGTGGTCGGGTACCCTCTCGGAGTTTCGCAGTACGGACGAGTTTTGCGCTGGTCAAGTTTTTCCACCGGCTGTCTCGTATAAAGTTACCAAGGATGCATTGTTAGGAGGAGGGGAAGGTGTTAACAACCGCCTATGGTATAATGGTTAATTTTCCTTCTAAGGGAACAATGAGGGGAATTATATATTTTTTTATTGTCAGTATCAGTGAATTAATTTATGAAATGTGTGTAAAAAATATGTAAATATTTTTCTTTCGTATTGGATTCCCCCTATTGGAAACCTTGCGTAATTTGGTCATTCATCCACCGTGGGAAAGAAGTTAACGCTTCCTTGATTACTGATGAAATTTCATTATTTGTAGCCGTCGCACAGTGGTCCGAAATCGGAAAAAGCCGGACAAAAGTCCAAAATGGCTTTTTTTGAGATAGAGACTTGAAACTTGGCGTAAATACTTATAAATGATTACCAATTATAGATTTATACGTCATTTTACATTAATACGATCCGTTACTGATATACATTAGCCCAAACATGACCAATTTTTCAAAAACACGCGCGATCTCGTTTTTCTTCGAAAATCTTTGAATTTAAGCAGGTGGTGTTGCGTTGGTATGATTTTTATGGAATAAAAAACACAGTATTCCTTTGACCTGGTGCTTTGTCTATGTTTTCCGTGACTTTTGAAGATTTTGGCTCCCATCTGTCTGGTTTTGCAACGCAAAATGACGTACCCGTTTTTCACGTGAAATTTGACATAAAGTAGAAATTATCTTTCGTTTACGAAATATAATACTCGGGAAATTTACATCACAGTGTAAAGTAGAGATTTATTAAGAGTACTAAGCTGAAATCTTGGAAAAAAGTTTGCGACCAAGGAAATGAGTGCGATTTTTCGATCGCGCGTCAAGGCTGAGCTACACGACGCAGGACCCTGAGGCTCGGTAACTGCGGTCGAATTTTCAAGTTTTTTGAAACTTTATTCTTGAAAATAGTCATTTAAAGCACGGCACGTAGTCAGTATTGATCTAAAACACTATACTGAGGATATTACCAGGATTATGGATCGATCGACTACATCATTTAACGCATTACTCTAGTGAAGATGCTAGGGATTGGATATTTGTCGGAACCATCCCACGGATAAGAAATATGCTTCGGGTATGAAGTAGGGTTAAGAGATTAAGTCGGCATGCTAAAGAGAGAGAAATAAACTGTTTCCGGGAAAGGCAACAACCGATACTCTTTTTCCCTTTCCTCCCTCGCCGGGGTGGGTCGCGCGGAAAGGGTCGTTTTATGACGACGCACAGCATTTGACGGTATTTAACGGGTTCTTCCACAAGGGTTTTTTCCTTTCCCCGGCAGAAATGCATGTCAACTTGCAGTTTTATTTTGGAATCGGTGAAGAAGTGTCGTGCTTGTTGTCCTAGTGTCGTGTCGTGCTGTAGTGTAATTCTCAAGTTCGTGTTGCCCAGTTATTTGGTTCGGGCTTAATTGAATTCTCACTAGCTATTCTCGGAGTTGGACAGCGCAGTGATTTTCCGGCTTGAATTTTTGCAAGGTGAGTTTTTTATGATTTCCATTTCAAAGATGCATGTGTTTGCGTACTACTTCAATGAAAGTGTTAAATTACTTATCGATTTTAACTGTTTTTTGCCTCTCATAAATCATGGCAATTATGATTTGAATGCGTTTTCTCTTTACATATTTCTAATTTTCAATTCACCGCACAAGGTTTTGAGCGTTTTATAACGTAGGAATGGATTCAAACCAAATTACTCGTTTTGAGTTACATAATAAAGCATTAGAAATGAAGAGAAAGACATCAGGCGAGAAAAAATACACTTGCTTGATTTTCTGTCGCGGAGATAAAATGTAGAGAGCTATGAGGATGCTCTAGATGGTCTCGGTGAATTACTTCGGTTGGGATTCTGGTCTTATTACGAAAAAATGTCGAAACAATGTTGCCGGAATAATGAAGGATTTTTAGTGCGATGTGAGGCATGGCTCGCAGAGCCAATTATTTTCCCTGAAGTTGTCCGTCAATACTTTCCTGGTACTTCAAAGGCAACTGATATGTATTATATTTAAGTATGTTTTAAACTTTTAAAGAAAATTATATTTTTGAATATCTATACTTATTCTATATCTTATAAATTGTATACACTATTCTATATCTTACAATCATTGCTTTATTAGGTTCATTGGGGCGGTCCGAGAAAGATTTTACTTCGTGTGACCGATCTAAAAGAAGGAAAGTTCAAAATATTAAAAGTTGTTCCTCAGTAGCTGAGCTGGCATTAGCAACTTCTCTTAGTTTAAGGGAGGAAGGAGATATTACAGCCGCACAGTTAATTACGGAAGTAACGACAACTACTCCCACTAGAGCTAAGAGAGTACTTACTAAGTGGAGGAAGAAAGATGAGGTGCAGAAAGAGATGTCTCCAGAGGAGGCTTTATCTTTGATAATCACCATTGGGCTGACAAAAAATCAGTACAATGTATTAAGACGCTCCGCTCGTACTTACGGACATTCCTTGTACCCCAGCTACGCACGAGTGTTAACCACAAAAAGTGCTGCATACCCAGAAGCAATACGCATTACAGAAAACGTATGCGAAGTGAGTCTACAGGCTCTATTAAACCACACTGCATCGAGGATACTGGCATGCGAATCCACTGCTCTAGCGGCCAACAATGAGGTGAACTGCACCTTAATATGCAAATATGGCTTTGACGGGAGTTCGGGCCATTCAAAATATAAACAGTATTGGGAACAGGCGGATTCTTCCGATGAATATTTATTTATGAGCTCCCTGGTGCCACTTCGTTTGCTGAATGACAAAAATGTTAAGAGTTTGATGCGTTTCAAATTGCATGTCTTGCTTATTACGAATTAATCTGACTGTAGTAAAATTGATTACTTAATTCCATGTCTACTGTTTTAGGTGAAATAATCTGGAAAAATCCTCGCCCATCTTCAACCAGATTTTGCCAGCCTATTCGCCTCCGGTGGCTGAAGGAAACCAAGGAAGTTGCTATTGAGGAAAGTATTTATATTCAAAGGCAGATTGACGGGCTGAAAAATTGGAGCAATTTCCCGGAAACAGTTTATTTCTCTCTCATTAGCATTCCGACTTCACACTCAGCCTCCACCTGCTCAATACTTACGCGAAATCCACCTGGGGTCTTTTCTGACCCCATGCAGTAAATTTAAAAACGATTAGTGTTTTTTCAGGAGTTTTTGAATTACACACATAAAAATAATGATGAAAATATTCGTAAGTAATTTTTATTGTTTTACCAAACAATATTCACATTATGAATTATAATATTAATTATTATAAAATACTCCACAAAAATTTTTTACCAAGACACTTCTTCGTCAAAATTTTCAGTAACAATACAAGATAAACAAGCAATTTTTTTAAAACTAAGCATTGAAATATTAACTTATTCAACTTATATTATTTCACATATTCTGCAGGATATTATTATTTTTGCATGATCATTGCATACAAAGTCTCCACACTTTTCACACTTCACGATTCACTTTCCGATCAAATTCTCTTGGACAAATTGAACAGCGCCCACGCTTTATCACTATCTGTTGGCTATTTCCTTCTACACAGCAGTGAAATAAATGTTAAAATCCTGCAGAGGTATTTGCTTCCCTAATGACTTGCGTTCGAGTTTGAGCATTCTGCAATCGTCTTCTTATCTCTGGTTCTACTAACTCCTTCGCCAAATCAATTAGAAATTTTCTCCTTGCTCCTTTCCCTGTTTCCCCGTTAGGTCTCTTTGAATTCAATTCAAAAGCATTTATTTCTGCAAAATCAACAATATCAAAAATAGCGCAAGAGGCCATCTTCTTGTCCCACGCTTTACTGAGTAATGTCTTGCCATTAGGTCTACAGTGTCAACGCCAGATTTTGTTTGATTGTAAAATTACTTCTGGTTTTTTTATGTTCGTCATTACTAACATCAAATGACTGGTGCTGAGTTGACAGAAGAATCACTGCCTTTCTTGGCTTTGGGACATAGGACACCATCAGGGTATTGTTTGCATACGCAAATATACTTGAATGCTCCTCTCGATACCTGCCGGGTAATATCACCCTCGGAATTTCCACGCGATTTGATCTCAGCGTACCTACAAGTGTTAATTTCTTTTTTAGGAGTTCTTGACCCAGTTCATAGCTTGTGAAGAAAATATCAGTAGTTATATTTCTTCCACTGCCTTGCAAATGACTTACCAAATCTAGCACTACGCGTTTACCTTGATTCACTTCCCTGGATCCTTCAATTTTCCCAGTGTATATCTGTGCATTTACAATATACTGAGTTTTACAGTCAACAGCTACCCACACTTTAATCCCATATTTCCCTGGCTTTGATGGAATGTACACTTTGAATCTACATCTACCTCTAAATGTGCACAAATGCTCATCTACTGTTTGCATCTACATGCTTGAGGATGGTTTGTACGATGTAATACAGGCCTCCGCAAACATTTCAAACACTCCTCTTATTGCCTCTGCTTTATTTTTTGATATCTCTTGCCTTGCACCACGAGTCTCCTTATTATAAAATCGAAGACACCTAAGAATATCTTGAAACCGGTGGCGAGACATTGTAGCTCTAAATATTGGTAAGCCATAATCTGCAGACCAAAACTCAGGCAGCGGCTTTCCCCGCCCTTTCTGAACACCAGATATAATCAGAAGACCAAGGAATGAATTTAGCTCTATGATATCCAAATCCACCCATTTAAATAACTGAAAGTAACATATTTATATATTTGTTATTAAAATTGTTGATATCAGTGGTAAATTATCAAGGAAATAAGTGAAAATGAGAAAAATACTTACTCTCAAAGGTGTGCGCTTTTTCATTTGTGTGCGTACAGATGTGTTGCAGGATGTCTATTGTGATGAATCTCTTGAAGCAGTCGGCCTTTGAAGCCAACTCGTTCTGCACTTGCATTGGAATTCCAGTCGCTTCTCTCAACAAGTTCTCTGGCGGGCACTTCCGAGCAATAGGTGGAACTTTACTGAATTTCAGATTTTCCCTCATGCTGGTCTAACGTCCCTCATCTTTACTGTCCACATGCTCTGAAGAATTTTCTTCTTCCACTATCACGTATGTGACATCCTCTTCTATTTCTATTTGAGCCTCTTCATCACCACTCAATTCACTACAGTCTTCTGGTATGTCTTCGTCACTGTTCTCAAAAATTTCATTTAAAACCTGATCTGCACTATATCCTCTGTTCAACCGACGAAACTCCATATTTACTTCAACTCTTTGAAGATAAAATTTTTTACTGGCCCCACAAAACTACTTTTGACATGCACTATTCACCTACAGAGCTGCAACGTAAATAAGGTCTCTCCTCCTTGACTTGAGAGTGGTGTGATAGGCAGCGGTGGCAAGTTTGAAAATGATGGGGAAGGGGAAATCCTTCAACTAAGTAAAGGTGATGAATCATGGGAGTGAACACACCCACGTATGCTCCACTGGGGGAGGTAGTGAGTAACCACCAGGTAGGCAAGTGGTCCCTTGGTGTGTTTTCTCTGCCTCCCCCAACTCCACCTTTGCTCACTACCTCCCCCAGTTAGTAATCACGGGTAAGGCAAATTGTCCCTTGGAGTGTTTTCTTTTCCTTCCTCAATGCACCCACTGGTGAATTTCATAGGGCTACTTCGCTCTAAGAGACCACGCAGTGCCTTTGACATAACCGTTACGAGCGGCTATTATTGAATGAGTGAAAACGTAACGTCTTTGATACGTAATAATATGAGGATAATAAATCTACATGATAGCCTCCGAGCCACCTCAGGCAGGCAGTGACTATTTTCACGCAACGTTCACTGAGCCCATATTACAAATTCTGTCCTACTTTACATACCAAATTTAGTTATATAAAGGGAAAAAATTTGGGGTTCTACGAACACCTTCACCATTACGTATATCTACGAACACCTTCTGCAGGGAAGACGGATACCAGCTATCCAATTCATGGAAAATAGCGCATGTTGGGAAAATACTCACCCCCTGCCTAACACCCTAAAGGTAGCTTCCAGGGTATCATGTAGATTTAGATGTAGAACAGAGTGCTCAAACCAAATCTGGGAAAATAGAGGAAAACACGAGGGAAGACGGACCAATAGGAAGAGTCCAGCCTCCGACGAATGAGAATAAAATACGGTTGATACCTCCACTCTGCACTTCCGTGACCTAAAGAAGCCAGCTGCAATACCGGCGAAACTGTTATCAGCAAAGATGGACACACGCGGTGTATATCCCGGAAACTTTAGAGATGAATCTTCACCCCACCGTGAAAGCCTACACAAGGATTACCTTTCAGTACCTTTTATAAATTATATTTATTTAGATATACGCTTTAAAACTTAATGCCTACACAGTCTCCACCTGGGGTCAAATATGACCCCACGCAGGAAAAATGTTCCCATCCATGAATAACTGAAAAAAGTAACATTCAAATGGTATGAATGTAAAGAAGAAAGATGTGGGAAGGCATAACTGTAACATGGCAAGATTCTCTCAATTAAGTCAAAAATTGGAAGCGTTTTTTCAAGCTTGGGGTCAAAAAAGACCCAAGTGGAGTCGGAGGGTACTTAATCTCTTAACCCTACTTCATACCCGAAGCATATTTCTTATACGTGGGATGGTTCCGACAAATATCCAATCCCTAGCATCTTCACTAGAGTAATGCACTGAAAAAAAAGTGCATACGCTCTACTGCTAAAACGGATTGGTGCTTTAGTTTTGCTGAATCAGCAGATTTTATAGCTGTGGAGGTATGTAAGATACTGTACAGTCATTCGCATTAAGCTGGGTACCTGTAGATTTACAGCAGACGGTGTTTAGATGCACAGCGAAATTATTTGGTTGGTAAGCTCATCCGGTGAGCTGTACAGACTCGCTTCCAACTTGAGTCAAGTGACCCGGCTCCGTCGCTTCTTAGCGGACCTATGGTTGTCTCATTCCGCCATTGTTTCTTTCTAGTGCAGAATGAACCACGAGGTCAACATCGGGAGGTTCACCTCGGGTGATAACTTGAAGCCATAACAGAGATTTCAGGCGAAAATACCAAAGATACCGGTGGAATTGCTTTTCTCAAGTCTGGCGGATGCGACGTGTAGTACTGTTGCTGGATCAAACTGAGCTTTTTAATTATTTGCTCTTAGTCTATCAGTGTGTTGTGGTACTCCGTAGTGCTTCATGAGTGTTTTATTCAACGAAAAAGGAAGAGCTAGTGAGATGATTAGTGTGGTTTTGAGCGTCGTAAAGTGGTTATCACCTCTTCTTCATCTCGTTTTATCAGTGCTATGCCTCACAGCATTATAAAGTGCATAAATAGTTGTGTGTGTATGGACTGTTTTTGAGGGTAAAGATTGCATTTTTTAAAATCATTGGACGTTAGTGCTCTTTATTTGTGTTTTTAGATGATTACTCTACGAGATAAGAGCCCATTTTAAAGAATGTGTCGAGGAGGAAGCCTCGTACACAATTTACAAGTGCATATTGGTTTTCGTGACTACTGCATCAAGTGACGTGCTTCAGAGTAATAAACTCGAGTATATTACTGTTTTTTGTCGTAGAAATGTATCTTACATTGATATAAAGACGTACAATTGTTATCGTATTGAATTGTAATGATTTCGCTTAGGTTATGATTGTAATTGCGAATATGTTTACATCAAAGCGCTGATATGTTTACATTCTGCCGTATTTCTATTT
This sequence comes from Ceriagrion tenellum, assembly GCA_963169105.1. Taxonomy (NCBI): domain Eukaryota; kingdom Metazoa; phylum Arthropoda; class Insecta; order Odonata; family Coenagrionidae; genus Ceriagrion; species Ceriagrion tenellum. Next base: position 498,354 of record OY720636.1, read on the forward strand.
CGTTTCGTTTTTGTTATGGTTGCAGAACGTTGTTATGGTTCACGCAGAAAAATGTTTTCTTCCAGTGCTTCAACAGTGTATCGCATCATATTTTATGTTTTATCTTGTAAGTGGATAAGTTAAATCAGTTTCGTTTTATTTTATGCTCAGAAAGGATTCATGAAGGGATAAATAGGTATCCAGATTAAATAGTGACAATGTTCGCTGTACCGTGTGCATGTTCGTCTTTCGTTTACAGAATGATGGTTAGTTTGTGAATGTGAGTATTTTTACATTTTCTGTGTAAATGGCAGATATTATCCATTAACTAGAGGCAAAAATTTTCCATTTTGAGTGTTTTTATATTGACGGAACGGTGAAAACCTCAAGAAAGTATTGTGATTGTTTGAATATAACTGATACCTTAATTTGGTGCGAGTGGATGGAGTGCGTTAAACTTTGATGTGGTGAAGCTGCAGTGTGTCCAATTGATTTTATGAACGATCTGTGCAAGTTTGTGGTGTATTACTACGTGTGGTAAAAATAAAGTTTATAACAAGCACGTATTCCCGATTTTTCTATACATTCAGCTTCATTGTTTCTAGGGCAGTCGCTACCTACAATTATGTACTCCGATACGATAGTGGCGATAGTAGCATACTAGGTTAGTAGCTCAGTGGAAAGGCTCTAAGAATACTATTTTTTTCGTATGCGAGTAAGATCTCTTAGTAGCTGACTAAGTTAGTCACCTACTAGCTCCTTTTTGCTGAAATCTATGGATACGGCCGTACGGGTCTATGTTTGACGGTAAGTATCAACTGCGAAATGTTTTTTATTATTTCCTACTAGAACTCTTCCACGGAAGAAATTTTTAAGCAAAACGTATTAAATAAGTTAGTAGCATGCGATATTTTTCATTTCATGTGATTAAACTTGTTCAAAATTATCCAGTATGCAGCCAAGTGTAATGCTTTCAGATTTATTCGACATCGCATATACTACTTCCATTTTTGTGATGCACAGGAAAGTTATTTTTTCTGAAGAAGTATTTTAAGTATAAATACATACATATTCGTAATATACCGTAGACCAGCTAGAAATTTAACAGATTATCGGCAATATATCTAGCTAGTGGCTAATCTGCCTAGTTGGTGTTATATGCGAAGCAATCGGTTAGCTACTCCATATGGCTGGAGATATATACCGTATTGCCGTCTTCCTAGAAATATCTATTTAGACGGATAGATGGCTCTGCTAGAAATTTCTCGCTGTATAGCTACACGTCTAGCTGTCCCATATACTGCTAGATATTCTGGCTATACAGCTAGAATTATAGCTGTACAACCAGAGTTTTTTCTCAGTGTGCGTTAAATGGTGTAGTCGATCGATCCATAATCCTGGTAATATCCTCAGTATAGTGTTTTAGATCAATACTGACTACGTGCCGTGCTTTAAATGACTATTTTCAAGAATAAAGTTTCAAAAAACTTGAAAATTCGACCGCAGTTACCGAGCCTCAGGGTCCTGCGTCGTGTAGCTCAGCCTTGACGCGCGATCGAAAAATCGCACTCATTTCCTTGGTCGCAAACTTTTTTCCAAGATTTCAGCTTAGTACTCTTAATAAATCTCTACTTTACACTGTGATGTAAATTTCCCGAGTATTATATTTCGTAAACGAAAGATAATTTCTACTTTATGTCAAATTTCACGTGAAAAACGGGTACGTCATTTTGCGTTGCAAAACCAGACAGATGGGAGCCAAAATCTTCAAAAGTCACGGAAAACATAGACAAAGCACCAGGTCAAAGGAATACTGTGTTTTTTATTCCATAAAAATCATACCAACGCAACACCACCTGCTTAAATTCAAAGATTTTCGAAGAAAAACGAGATCGCGCGTGTTTTTGAAAAATTGGTCATGTTTGGGCTAATGTATATCAGTAACGGATCGTATTAATGTAAAATGACGTATAAATCTATAATTGGTAATCATTTATAAGTATTTACGCCAAGTTTCAAGTCTCTATCTCAAAAAAAGCCATTTTGGACTTTTGTCCGGCTTTTTCCGATTTCGGACCACTGTGCGTCGCTGCATTATGTGAGATATAATCGAATCGAATTCCATACACAGAGAAGGTAAGAAAAATTAGAGAAAAAAATTATGGAAGAATCCTAATTTTCTCTCCATTGGTATGATTATTTGCGGATGGAAAACTAACGGGCGTCTCTGCGTGTTATTTCGTCGCGATAAGCGTTGACATAATCCAGGGCTCACACATTTATGCTCGAAGGTTTCTAGTCTTTTTTGGTCAGTTTTTCCAATGGCCCATGCTTACGATCCACCGAGAATCACGCTCCACACGAATGTTTTCACCCACTGTTTTCTTGTTTTTAGTCCTATCTTCTTTTTGCACAGCAGTGATTGAGATATGAGGGAACTAAAGTCGTTGTAAAGTCCGGGTTCGCATTCAAAGTTATATAATATGAAGTTTCTACTTGAAAGTCAAATCTGGCATCTCTGGAATAGTTGCGTTGGCAGTACGTAGTATGGACGAGCACGTAACACGGAGAAGCGGGTGCGGAACCCGTGACAACAGTCTTTCGTTAGAATGATACTTAACTTTCATAACGAGTAATAACCTTGGTTAAAATCTATCATTTCAGGTTTACATATTGAACAATTTATATGTTCTCTAACCTATGACCTTTATTAAAAATAAACGGTCACGGTTGTGTCTCGTGTCTCGATATCTCGTTTCATGCTTATGTTTCTCAAATTAAAATTTGCTGTTTTCATTTTTAATACTCCGAACCCTACCCTGGCGTGAATAGTATCTACTCATGCATTGGTAATGCTGTTTTGGACGTTCTAAGAGTTCTAAGAGTAAATTGTCTATCCTACACATTTGTCTTGCATATCGAGACTTGGCTGTGGAGACCATATCGGCTGTGGCTGTACTCTTAACAGAAAAAGGCAACTTAAGAAATCCCGCATTTCGAATGGAGACATTGTACGTAAAGAGGCTGAAGCAAAAACAATGGATCTTTCCATTTTATTCGTGATCCAACAATACTATAGTCACTTACTCGTCGTTCCGCCGCTCTCCTATCTCTTGCGGTCTTATAGGAGCATCTTCCTTTGAAAAGACTTCCTATAGAATTCCATCCCAGCCTACTTTCGTAAGTTAAGAATGTCCGCGTCTTCTTTCTTTTATAAATTCTTGGCCCTCCTCCGTCTATAGGATAGTTCTTCGTGGACGTGTGTTTGGTTTCACGAGAGCACTCAGTGACGAACAAAATGGCAATGTACGTGCATAGATACCGTAACGACACAGGTATCGTAGCAGATTGTATGGGTTTCTATTCGGGTTGTTGAAATAAAATTTTAAAGATAGTGTTTGAAACTCTCTTCGCGTTAGTTGGAGTGGAAGTGGAAGGAAACATAATGCTCCTCTAGAAGTTGTGTAGAGGAACGAAATCGAAAGTTCTAAGAGTAAAGCTCTGCCGGATGCTGATCTTTCTTCAAACTTTTGGGCGTGGACTGATATGGGCGTGACATGTTCAAAATTTTCCGCTGAGCAAATTACGTGAGACACCAAATGGTTAGCAACGCCTTATAATCAAATGCTTCTGAAACTTCGTGGCTGTTGTGAATTCAAGAAATAAGTATAATAATTTACTAAACTTTCAGGATTTTTGCTTCTTTATTACTGCTTCATTTACATGGATTTGTGTTGAAATCTCTAGACATACGATTGGTTTGTTGCTACATGTGCTGTTGCGACAAAGAATAGTAATGTTACTAAATAAAAATGAGGCTTAATTGAATAGATAATCATAACCTATTTGCTGCTTTCTAAAAGAAATCACTGAACGTGGACAAACAAAAACTCATTCACAAAACAAGATGCCGATCGTCGCCGAGTATCGCTCCCACCATTTTTACTCAAAACGGCCCACTTGTTATCAATATTGAGATTAGTTCTGACTTACACCTTAGCTTCCTGTTTAATGCTCCCCAATACTTATCGGGATAAAGTTAGTTCTTTAAAAGAAATAAGGTGAGCGAAGAAAAAATAAACATGCTAAGTTCCGGTAATAATATTGCAGTCATAGCAGAAGATCAAGGGGACTTGCAGGAAGTCGAAATATAGGTCTAAATAACGGAATGAGTAGGATATGGCATCATTGAAATTAACAGAGTAAAAATGAGAAATCTATTACGAAGAAATGAGAAGGTGAATGCATACGTTGGGCAACGTAGAAAGATGCACGAATAAGTTAATTCCTCGTAAGCTTAACGACATGAGATAGAAGAAGTACTGTGGTAAATAATCGTCCATAAGACCAAAAAAAGAAACCATTCATGGTGTGAAAAAATTGTGGCTGAGTTTCAAGTAATTATGACTAAGTATAAGTAATAGGCTGCTGAAAAATTCTTTTAAAGTGCTAAGTAAAGCTGAGAAACATGAACCTTTGAAAAGTTATGTCCTCCAAAACTTGGTGCAGGAGGCGGATGCAGTCAGATCACATGTACGCATGGATAGAACCAAATGAAGCCTTTGAACATTTTTTATTCATTCTTTAAGCAACTTTTGAAACACATGGGGAATTACTTTTTTCATTTAGTGAATTTTTTAAGGCAAAGCTCTCTTGCACATTTTAATAATGACTAATAAAGTTGCATTCATTTACTTTCTCGACAGATCATTGGTGTTATTCTTCATTATGCAATTTTTTCTGATAGAAGAAAGCCATTAAAATTATAGCCAGACTCTGGATGCCAGACAAAACCGAAGCCTTTCTTACCAATTCCACCCTTTTTATACCAAATAAGAAGTTTGGAACCTTGGGGCGCTTACGTCATTGGTGTTTTTGTAACTTTCTCCTCCTTAATCCACAATAATTTTCTGATATATCTATTTTTCCATAAATTACACCCCTTTTTCAAATTTTATGGGAATTCCAGGCATTTGAGACACTTTTTGAGCATCTATTCCAATTTTTACTACGGGAATCACCTAAATGTGTTCAACTATACTTTATTTTTCACCTTTATAGCTGTTGATGATTGGAAAATGATATATTCTCTCTTTATAAAACTGATACATAAAATGTTTTGCTCTCATTTTCTATGGGACTCAGAAATTGATCTCGGATATGTAATTACACTGGTATTTTCAAAAATTTGAAGCCACAATAACGTGGTTTAAAACGCAATAAACGATTTTTATATATCTTAGATTGCGTAACACAAGTCTTTTACGAAATATTATCATTTCTGAAATCTCCATATCCTGGAAAAGGTTAAGCTGGGTTGAGTTTTCCATTTTCCCTCCAATGTGCTCCATCTGACTCGAAAAAAGTTGCTGGCAGTGCACAGTTCATATCTTAGAGCACATTAAAAAAAACGAATTTTGAGTATTCCGATATTAAAATTTTGTAATGATTTATTGAAAGATGTGTACCTTGTCCATTCCGCGCCGTATTTGAACTGAAGTAAACTCTTCAAAATCGAGCTTGAAAATCGTGGACACCGTTCAAGGGACTCTTCAATCAATTGTGGGCTCATTATGTATGTATTCAATTATTATGTATGTATGTTCAATTGTATTTTCATTATATATTTTAATTATTTATCGATTTCATTCATCAGATTCGCCAATTATCACCTGCATATTTGCAGTAGTTCGCTATAGTGAGCACGATATTCGCAGTATCATCGTTGCATCTGTGTTTTCAGGTCTTCAAAATCAGATTCAAGATCAGGTTTTCAGGTCACCCGAGAGCAACCGTTTGTTGCTACTACCGTTAGGACTAAGGGAAGCACTAGTCTTTAATACACGATGATCGCGTGTCGAGGTATTGCGAGTGAGTAGCCAAGTGTGCCAGTCGTGTTCCCAGTGTGCCATCCGTCAGTCTTTGGCGCGTCCAATCAACTCCACCACGTCTTCTAGTTTTCATTCTCTCCACGCCAACCATCGCTGTTGATTTTTCCTGTGTGGAATAAAACATTTCTCCTTTTCTGATGTATATTCGCATATTGATATCTCTCTTCTCAGTCAGATTCTGTTTCCTCACTTATAAAAACGCCCTTACCCTAGAGTGTAACAAAGAAAAAAACTTAAAAAAGAATGGAATATACGGTGTGTATGACTCACGGAAATTATGTAATGATTCACTTAGCGCAGAGCACGTTTTTATTACATTATTGTGAAGTTTTTATTTTCATATGATGTGTTTGTTAAGGACATTGTAAAATCTTCCGTTCCATTTCATTTTATAGAGTCAAATTTGGCAAATTGTAGAATATAATTTTTATTGAGAAAACAAAGATTGAATTTTACTATCACTTACCTGCTAAATTTAACAAATGATTCATTGTATTTTACGCATGCTGAAAAACTTTGAATGTCTCCATTAGTGAGGAATGTTTATTCTTCTCGTTCAAAGATACTTTCTCGTTCCCATTAATTATTTTTATAAACGTCGTCAAGAAATAAAATGAAGTTTATCCTAGTAGAAAATACAGTTGCGGTATTAATGTCGAATTACACCAAGTTCAGCTTTTAAAATCATTCTGAATCAATTTAGTATCCGAAAGAGAGATTTAAGTCTTATGAGACGGTAAAGAGGGAACAACGATAATTATTTTGAGTTTTGTAATCATAGCGACAATATCAACATCATAGGATTATACTTTTGGAAGGAAATGAAATTCTTGACCAATGAATTTTCTGAATTTTTTTAATACTTTCGCTTCGGCGAACGTCGCCATTGTATTTTTTTTCTAGTCAATGGTCTGTTACTTAAACTGCGCATGTTTTTTTATTTAGCTATTTCATTTTTTTGAATTAACCCTTCGTAAAAATTAAAGTCATCGATATTTTATGTGTCATGGCAGAACAACATTTTTCATGAACGTAAAAATGGATTTCATGATGTCCAATGTATTTTAACTCGATCACAATCCCAGCAAACATCCTTAGCATTTATTGTGTTTCGTTTGCATGGATCTAAGATAATTATCAAATACTTAAAAGAAGCGGCATTTGAGAGCCCTTATATTCTGTTTATGGTATTCATGGTTTTAATACATCGAAGAATATTTCCGAAGAACAGTGCGATTTTTTCAAGTTAAGTTTTTACCTTGAATTGAAATCAATCGAGAATAAATCACTAGCTAATCGTTGAGATTCAATAAATAATTTGAATGTGGGGTTTATTATTCTTTTTTGCTATGTGAAGAATCTTGACCCAAAAAATTATTTATTGCAATGTTATATTATTATAAGGTTGATGGATATGCTATATTAATTTAAGTCTTTTACCTTTTACACGATAATTTTGACTATTCAAAATACGGAAGTAAAATTATTGGGACCTATTGGCTCTTTTATGGTGATGAAATTCAGTTGTCCGTCCCTGCGAAAGTAGACATTTCTTCGATTGTGGTTAGTAGTTGATATCGCGCCCGTAGCCATATCAAACACCTAAGCAATTATTTAAACGCATTTTTCCTTACTTATAATTTCCATCAACGCTCAAGATTCGCCAAAAGAAGAATTAAAGAAGGGCGAAAACTCTTTCCTTTCAGATGAATGCTATACTGATGACGATAGGATATCCATGCAAAATCATTACATGAGAATGGTTAACGAATCTTTGTCTAATTGACAGCTGAGCCGTAATTATGTATCCGAGCCATTGATTTTTTTCCCTCTTTCTGTTAAGGTATGGTAAGAGAAATATCAATTATTGAAAGTATAGCGCTTACTACCAACCGCACGCGATGCTCACTACTTGTGAATTTGGATTTGCTTCAAAGACCAAAAAAAATACATCCTATTGGAAATGGCGGCAATGTGTGGGATAGCTTACCCCAATTTAAGGCAATCACCAAGTCGTTTAGAGCCGAGCGACGGTTGCACAAGAAGATGTCACGTAGATCCTGCTCACATTACTTGTCTCCTTAAGAAATCTATATTTATTTAGTAAGTGTAGATTAGTAATAGAGTTTGTCTCCTACCCTTTCTCCTACCGCCCTACCTCATATTCTTAATTCCAAAAGAAGAATTAAAGAAGGGCGAAAACTCTTTCCTTTCAGATGAATGCTATACTGATGACGATAGGATATCCATGCAAAATCATTACATGAGAATGGTTAACGAATCTTTGTCTAATTGACAGCTGAGCCGTAATTATGTATCCGAGCCATTGATTTTTTTCCCTCTTTCTGTTAAGGTATGGTAAGAGAAATATCAATTATTGAAAGTATAGCGCTTACTACCAACCGCAAGCGATGCTCACTACTTGTGAATTTGGATTTGCTTCAAAGACCAAAAACAATACATCCTATTGGAAATGGCGGCAATGTGCGGGATAGCTTACCCCAATTTAAGGCAGTGGTATCAATCACCAAGTCGTTTAGAGCCGAGCGACGGTTGCACAAGAAGATGTCACGTACGAAATATATGCGATGCAGCCATAGGGAAGGTACAATTTATCAAGCGTATAATTGGAAGGCCCTCGGTTGCAAAACTGAAAGAGGTACTGCTTCCTCTAATTAGATCTCATCTTGATTCCGAATTTGAGATTGTGGACAGGTTACGACCCGAAAAATAAGTCAAATACAGAGGAAGGCTCGCCACAAATCAAAATCGAGCTGTCCAAATTAATCCATATGAAAGCCTAAAAAAACATGTGAAAATTCCAGATTATTTCCAGCTTCACTGTTTAATTGATATTAATATTGAAAATTTCTTAATTGACGGCTCTTTCCAATTATCATATAAGGATACATGACTTAAAATAGGTTATGTATTTCTTTATTCAGCGCAAGAACATACTTTAATTCCACGATTGTCGCTTCCTGATTTAATCGAGTTTTGCAATTTTTGACCATGAGTTCACACTCAGCGATAATATTTACGGCAAAAGAATTAATTTTATCCATAAGTACACACCCACATCCGCCTCCGATATTGTCTCGCCGAAAACATCAATTGGACGATCAATCTCTAAATTCGAGCGCAAACATTTCTCTTTCTGCCCTAATCGCCGGCAATAGAAGCGCTAAATAAATACTTCCAAGGCATAGAGTTTTAGAGACATAGAGTAAAATTAATGATATTCACTGATGATATATTCAACATTTACATCACGGCCTCATCATTACTCCGGTCCAAAATGGCGCAGCACGCGGTTGAATTGATCGTTTTATACAGGATATTCTAGAAAATGGGCCTAAGCATTATGTTTAATGATGCTAGGAGGGGAGGCATGGTCTTTTGTTTTACAAAAAGAGCCAAGCCTTGACTACAAGTTGTAGGAGGTACCTATTTACTTTGGGTGAACTCTTGAGGTTTGTCCTTCGATTGTAGTTTACTGATGTAGGTTAGATAGCGCACATGGTTTTTCGGGACGTGGATTCCAAATTTATATTTGAAGCTGAAACACCAATCGTGATCGTACGCTCAAAACTTTCATTTATCAGTGATTAAAAGTCCTACACTTATTTTATGCACTTCAACAATTGTTAACAGAGAGTAAATATACACCATATATGCAAAAATAAGTAAATAGTGATTCAGAGCAAGTTTTTGACAATGAGTATAATGGTTATATTTTTAGTAAATTCATTATAATGATTACCGGTTGTAATTTTAAATATTAACATGTATAAATAAACACAACATTGCTAATTGATTGGTATTTTCTTAATGATATTCTAAGTCTAATCTTCCAAGGGTTTTGATCGAAACATGAATCGTACGCCTTGGCAACCAATAAAGGCTGCCTGCATTTTTTCCATATGCCAATCCAACCTACTGCAAGGCTTTTGGTTCATTGAAATAGGAGGTTAGATGAAGTTACGACATAAACCTGAATTACTCCCTTACAGTGATCTTTGTCTTCAAGGAGTTCAACTTTTCCTACGCTTTTTGTTATTCTTTTTCCCATAAAAATAAGGATTATTTGATAAATTTTGTCGGTTAAATCAGATTATTTGTTTTACGTGCATATTAATTCATTTTAAGCGCCTTTCAATGCAAACGAATGCAATTCTATAGTAATAGAGACGTACGCTCTACACCTGATAACGTGTTGTCGGGATTAATAGGATGCGAAGTCGTTGGAATCAGAGAAACATTTTTCTCTGAAACAGATAGGTGTACCTCAGGTTACCCCAAAGGAAGCGATATCGACGTGGACGCGTTGAGGTCAATGACTGGTGGCTGATTCTGAATCTTCGACTATAAATAACTCATATATGGATTTCAACATGCCAAATGTAGAGTTAATTTTTCTTTTTTTCCGATATTTTCGTGATCTTGCGTATTCTTGTTACATTATCACGATGTAAAAGAAATTTCTGAGTAGGGTATTTTAATCCTCATCTAAGCACACAAAACACCGAAAACGCGACATTTGATTTATAGTTTGGTCAAAATAAATACAAGTTACACCCAGCTGGCTTTATCTAAGTCTGTCCCAAATTAATTGTCCAACCCATGGTTTTATTATTAGAAATTATATGAGAATTATAATTTTATTATTTATTACTTCACGACTACATGACTATATAAAAAATAAGGTCATCCTGTATCAGGTATTTATGATGAGAGTTTTAAAAAGAGAGGAGGTTTTGTAGAGGGTAACAGCTGGGATGATATTGAGGAAGTGTGGAAAAGGATAGGAATTCTAGACGAAATAAAAAGAGGAAGACGGTAGTGGTGAATAAAATATCGATATGCCAGGCGTTAGGACGTCAGATAAGTTCTGTCCAAAAAGACTACCTATCGGGTGGTAGAGTTTTCACCGATATGATGAAAAAGGTCTACATTAAAATTAATTTACATATGGAAAATAAAAACCAGAAAAAATGACTACCTAAAACCTTCATAATCTGTAGGAGTTTGAGTTATAATTATTTGATGAATTTTTTCGATATATTCCTTGAAAGATAGCAGTTACCTGACTGAATTTACTCTTCTTCAAAACTCTAAAAAATGACACTGATTGATGGCTTTCTTAAATCGTCTTGAAATCCATTCAAAGTCATTCAAATAAATCTTTTCATATTTCAAAACTAATACAAAACTGCTCATTTTTCTGTCATTATGAGTATTTTAAACGCAAAAATTGCGTAGTTTCATGCGTAATATATAAGTTATACATAGTTATAATTAGAAGTACTAATTAAAAAGTTTCCGACTTGAACGCAACATGAACTAAAAATGTGGCCCTTTCCCTATAATGAAGAAAATGGAAGGTATTAAATCGTCATAATAAAGAATTTAAATATGAGTGAGTAGATATAGACGACAAGTTAAGTCTTATCTAATCCATCCTCTTTAAATGCATTGCGGTCGTGGGCAGGAATAAGCATGCGTGCTAAAGAAGGAATGATCTTGACTGAGTTCCATTCTCCATCTCAATTTTCAAAATGTCAAACTAATTTTGCCATAACTATGTTTCCCACCGACAATTATATGGAAAATTAATGCCACAGTTTCCTCAGCGAATTTATCGTTATTATCGTTGTGGTTGGATAAAAAATTTTGGAATAAAGGCTTTTATGGGAGCAATTTACAAGATAGTGTCTCATAAGGCCTATCTCGTATCCCTTTCGTCGCATTCATTTCTAGTCACGGGCGATCTATAATTTTGCCTCGACTACAATTCTGAACTTTGTGCCGTATCAGGGAAGACTTCCCGTCTTACCACCACAAAAAAAGAACAAATTACGTCGACGATAGCAGTTAAGGGTTAATAGTATTACATAGTCTTGCATCAGGGTTACAATTGTTAAGTTCTACAAATAAGCCAGAGTCTAGTGAAATGAATTGGTGTCCTGACAAGGAATATATCACAGAAAAGTGACTAGTATGAACGAAACCATTTAAAAAATAATTAGCTCCAAAAATCATTAACTTGATGGGCTCAGGCGTTTTTGTTTCTTGAGCTCCTATGATACAACTACTTGAGTGAGAAACTGTTTGTTTGATTACACAGAGATTTTAAGCTCTGGTATCTCCCCTCAGATGCCATTACCCTTGCCCAGCTCCACAAGAACACAAGCCACTCTCGGACGTCTTCTCATTGCCTCGACATTAATTCTTCATTGCCCCCTATTACCTCCTGAATTTTTTCTAACTACAAATTAATTACAGTTACAGAGACATAAATACAGTTCTTTTCCACTTCACATTATGAAAGAAGGGGGAAATTCACATTGAAGTTACTATTTAGCAGACATCAAAGAGCAAGAACTTTTATCGGCGACTCGATTGGTAACATCCCGAACACTCGTCAACAACGCTTGACCTTTCCTACCTGAATGATGATTTCGAGCCTTAGCATTCCAAGAAGCACTATCTCGCTTAGGATTTCGGCCGCAGCCCTCCGACAGTATGCTGACAGCAACCTTACGGCCATTGACACTCCTTTGTGGTTCGCCACATCCCAGCCCCACACCTTGGCAAGGTATACTGCCTTCGTCCATCCACCCGCCACAAACTCGAGGTCTGTGGTGTTATACACGGCCTAGAATTAGTGCAACTTGACCCCGCCGATTCCGTCACCTCCGCCCGAGCCGTCGTTCACTGCCGCTCTCGCTGGCCGCGCTGGCTCCTATTTGATAAGAGAGGTGAGCGGTGACCGCTGCCGGCTCCAGCCGGGTAAGAGGGGGACTCCCGCCGGGGAAGAGGGTGACTCGAAATCGCGGAGAAAATAAGCGAAAGCGGAGGATGGACGACCGTGTTGACCACCTTCGACCTTGCAGACCCTCCTGTACGGTCGAACCCGGGCCGGAGGAGAGAAGTGACGACTACTCCAAAGATACAACCTTATGACATAACGCAGAGACATATCACAAGAGAAAAGGGGCACATTGCCATTGTGAACACGTGTCTGACGTCACCGCTCGGAGAGGGATTATGTAGGAAATTGAAGGGAGTCGACGTTAGAAAAGAATATTTCTGGGACAAGGGGAAAAGGAAGAGCAGAGCCAATGCCTGCGGAGACGGGCGTGTCTCGGGCGCCTCTGCCGAATACGGAAACGGTCGGAACATCTGAGCTAAGTTGATCCCACGAGGGGGCTGGCGCTTGCGTGGTGTGTGAACGCAGTTCATCGGCTCCCGCCTCCCATCCAATCGTTACGGGCGCCGCCACTCCACACCCTCAGTGAGGAGTGCTTCGAAGTGGAGGGAGAGTTGTGTGTGAGAGTCGGTTTAAGGATGTAAGATAAATGGTAATCCTCCATGGTCTCCAGGGAAAGTTAAATTCTGTAAGGAACCAGTTATTATAACATGATCGACTATTACGGATATAGCGCTGTTTTTGTCGTTGTGATCAGCGCAATAATGGAGGAAGAAATTTGAATATACCTATATTAGAGTGTCTTATCTATCGCTGCTTGGACTTTGCTACATCCAAAAGTTTTATTCCGAGTCAACAAGAACTAAAGATGAACAATGGAGATTACTTTTAGCCATGGAGGAAATGTATATCGCCTCTGAATCCTGTTCTTAAAACATGTGAATCATGCATTCAATTCCCTTAAATCACATTTTAACATGGTATATGGCTTTCCTTCGCATTTCATTCAGTCTATGAAATATGTATCTCATCATAGGACATTATTTCGCTTAATATAATACAATACTATGTCTTCTCAACTATTTTGCGTTATTTATCGAGAAAATACGATACAATATGAAGGAAATAGAAAGAGAAATGAGTAGTAAGATATATCGCTGCATTTGATTGTGTACATCATTCATTGAATGAATGTAAATTTTTATTAAACGATACACAACGATTGTCACTCACCAGGAAATATTTATAAGATGGAAAACTCATTGAAGCCTTGGTTTACATGGATCATTTTGAAATACCTCCCAGGTTTATCACATTTCTGTAGTTTTCTCAGGAATTTTCTGCAATGCGTATGCAACAGTGAATAATCTCTGGTTTTTTTATACGATTTTTAGACATTTACGTTATAAAAAATGTGCGTGATCCATTGAGAAAGGGTTATTCTAGGCATGATCAAACAATAACAAGCTACAGATTTTATCGAAAACTGTTTAAACATGAGGCTACTTACTTAAACAATCCAATACATACAGAAAAACACTGTTCGAATCAACTGCATTTGTCCTGTTGAACGAAACTAAAATGTCACCCTCTTTACTGTGATCTCAATAAGTAATGAGGTTGTTTCATGACAAATTTCTTATTTTCTAGTTTCATTATATTAGTATATGGTCTGTTCCTAATTCGAGCCTGGAAACCCGGTAGCTGAGGACAGTGGTTGTATGATCAGCATGCGTCGCAACTGCTTCCACATCGAGGCGAAGAAAAAACAACAAAATACGCGCTCCATGCCGCAGTTCCACGGGATAAACGTTGCCTCAAGTTGCCTTTTCATTTGGATTCCTCAATTTCATTTGGATTCCTTTCGTTCTAAGATCTTACCTGTAATAACATAGGACTAATGACTATTTTTTTCATGCAAAAATGCTAAATTTAAATCTAATCAGAGTATGTTCCTTTTAGAAAAGATATGGTTTTACGCAGGCAATATGAAGTAGCGAGCGAAATAACTTATATAACGGCAACGAAGCAAAATATTGTTCTATAATTCTCTGAAATCGCTGATTTGGAGTTTTATCATTAAACTATATGCCTATGTCTGGGAGTGAAGTTCTGTTTTCTTGACGGGGAGTCTTTCTTTCTAGAGTCTTTATGTCGGGGAGTGAATTTCCTAGAAAACAGGTATTGCTTTAAACAATAACTAATTTTACTGATACAGATTCGCCGTCAGCTACAATCGCACCATTAAATAAAATTCAAGTGATATTTCATAGAACATAAAGATGCACGATATAAAGAATCCTTAAATAGGACCTTTAGATCGTTCAGCACTTGAATCATTGCGCAAGGTCCATCGAAATTTTGTTGGATGGGCTTCAAAATTTTGAGGACGGTGATTATCAAAGAGTGGCTACATATCACTGTGCATATGACAGTGAAAATTAAAAATGTGATATGGCGTTGGATTGTATTGAAAGACACTTCATCCACCAGTGTCCTGCTTATTAAATGCTGTGCCGTGACACGCGAGATTAATGTTTATTCGCAATGAAGCCATTTTCCAATAACTGTCTCGTCGATCGATCTGTAATACGGCTAAGCCGGTTTTTGTCATCTCCTCTCTCCCTTATCGAAGTTCCGAACGCGATGGGGGCAGAAGGAATATATTGGGATGGCTTCTCGACACCGCGTGATTCATAGTGCTCCACTATAACCAGATGATGTGGAGCCAGATTAGAAGGTCTACTGCTGTTCATCTGTGTTCCCATTGAATCAGTGAGGACGCACTCTAGTTCTACAATGATCGGGAAAATGTCGAAAGAGTGGCGTGCGTGGTAATTACGAAATCCAGGGCTTTCATCCGCTGGCATACGCTTTCAAAGTTGAGTTCAGTTTAGATGGAACCACTTTATTTCGCCAAGTTCGGAAAAAATAATCTCTTTTTCTTAAAAAAAATATTGGTTTCAGATATCCAATGATAGAATGCGCGACATTCTAAAGGAAAATTAGAGTATATAATCTGCCCCGTAAAAATCGACTCATTTTATTTTACCTCGTCGTCGATGATAAATGTTGATTGATGTAGGCGACCAAGGGTGTATTGTAAATGCCATTTCGACGAAAACTGTTGCAACATTATTTTTACGTTAAAGACAACTCTTGTTACAAATACTCTTGTGGCAAATACGAAGCGTGTCCGGAAAGTGAGTACCATTTCGTTCTACCGCCACCACAACGCTAGTGTCGCAGTTCTAAGCGTGAGCATTTGCCTCTCTGGTTCATTGTCTGTCCACTGACGCCATTACAGCCGGATCGTGTTGTGTTTACAGTTGCTTTGGATCGTTCGAAATGTTTCAGACAATTTCTGACCCCGCCGATTGTGAAGTGCGTTCCGCAATACGGTTTTTGAACGCAAGAAATGTTAAGCTAACTGAAATTCAACGTCTACTTGTAGAGATTTACGGTGAAAATGTAATGACAGATAGATCGGTGAGAAAGTGGGTTAGGCAATTCAATTATGGACGATCCAATGTTCATGACGAAGCACGGAGTGGGCGGCCTTCTGTTGTCACTGATGGTTTTGTTGAACAAGTGAATGAAGCAATTCGTGCCAACAGACGGTTCACCATAAGAATGCTTTGTGATGTGTTGCCACAAATTTCAAAAACTGTTTTGCATGAGGCTGTCGCAAAGTGGTCTTGACTACCACTTGTTCTTGAGCATGATTCGTGAGTTCGGAGGAAGGCGCTTTGATAGCGATAACGACACAAAAAACGGTGTTCAGCAGTGGTTGTCTTCACTGGCGGCTTCTTTCTTTGAAGAGGGCATACAAAAGTTGTTTCCCTGCTATGATTAATGCCTGAAAAACGGTGGCAACTATGTCAAAAAATATGTTAAGGAATGCTCTTTCATGTACAAATAAATTTTGCTGTGAAAACAAATATTGTAAGCCTTTTTTTCCAAACCGGTACTTACTTTCCGGACATGCCTCGTATGCTGTAAGTATGCTAAAACACAAAAACTGTCAACAATGGAATGTTCATGAGGCAACATTTTTATTTAAACGCTCGTGAGTTTTGCTGCTAAACAAGAATGCGTTTACCCGATTTTCACAAGCAGCCGTTTATTTACTAGCCTCAATCATTAGTCAAGTGTCCTAATGACCTTCTTGTTCTCATAATTCAGGCAACGTGCTTAACTAGATTTCTGTTTGGGAATTCTAAGCTGACATGAATCTTATTTCAAAATACTCCCATTTCGCTCATAGTTTAGTTGTAAATTGATATCCCTATAAGTGGTTGTAGAAAAATTTAATAAGTTGTATTTTGGACGCATTGTCTTGTCGTTGTCATTGTTGACGCTGTCACTTTAGTGCTATATTTAAAAAAATCTGTAGCTTTTTCTCCAAAAATTTGTTTTCACGTGAAATGTTCAACAGCTGATGAAATATTCAATTAGCTTTACAGAATCTAAGTTTGCCTCGGAAAAATATAGACTCCATCTACATTTCACGAATCAATTGTAATGTACGGATCTATAGCCTAATTAAATGTCTACAGCGATGTACATCTATAAAAATCAACTTTTCAGATTGACTATCACAGATTGTTTACAATTATAAATGTAATTTACTATATATCATATTCCCTGAGATCCATTCTGAATTTTTCAGCGAGTTATATGGTTTTAAAATAACTTCAATCGCAAAATCTCCTTGTTTCGTAAGACAATCAAACTTACACCACTATATTTTCTGCCTCTCATAATAGCAAAAAAAAGGAACAATTTTTATGTTTCTGTTTACCTTTCCCCTCTATAAGCTCATGAGAGAGTGTGTTTTCCTTTTTGTATCCAAGGGTCTAATCGCTAAAGCTCGATTCCCCCCTCTGTTGATTGAGAAGTGTCTGCTTCCTCATGAGGACAATCTACATAAAATTGTCAATCGTAGCCTTTTGCTGAATAAAATGCATCAAGTCAGTTAGTATTAGGTGCAGATATAATTTCATCACATGAAAAACAGGAGTTAGACGGAATTAATCTTCAGACGACCGCATTTTCAGGTACATCGATTTAGGGAGGGAGTATTGCTTTAATTTACAGCTCCAGCTAATATAATTGGTGATTAGGGTACTCCGCAGTGATTGCAGTTAAAGAGTAATTACTGCGACGCTCCAAATAAATGGATTTCCGATGTAAGCGGTTGCCTGAACATATGCCTGTTAATGGTTAGTCGTAAAACACACGAGCGATGCTCCCGCAGATGATAGAGTCGCTGCATTTATCGGAACCGGAGCTAAATGGGCCGAGAATGCTTGAAAGCAAAACAAGCATGTTTTTCAAATCACCCTGATGCTTTGATGCCGTATTTGATGAATGCCTTGCTTATTCACGAGAGAATATTTGTCAATTAACTGCCTCCTGAAGAACAGGGGTGAGCAAAAGAGAGGAAATCGTCGATTGTGCCGCGTATGTAATCATTTTCTTGTAAATCAAAAATAGGGTTACATGAAAGTTCCATAACGTAGAAATTCATAGCTCACGTGGAAAGAAATTCGATGCAGAGAATAGAAGTGACAGCTCATCGGAACCAAGAAATGCGAAAGTTGATTGATTGAGATTAAAAGGATGTGTTTTTTAGGATAAGCGAATCCAATCCTCTTTCAAAATTTCTTCCTGCTCTTTGACCTGTTTTTTTTCTTCACCTTTTGCGGAAAATATTTTCAGAATTAAGTTCTTGGAGATGATTATCTTATAAATGTGTTAAAAATAAATTATCAATAGCGAGTGAGCAAAATTTGAGTAAAGAAACGGATATGAAGTTAATTATTTTCATATTATATAGGATCCACTCATGAAACTTGTTTCATTTTTATCATATTTTAAGGTCAAAGCAAATATTTAGAATAAAAAGCCAGATACAGTGAAAAGGAATCGTAAAAATATAGGTTTGGACGTGAATTTTCCTTCAACATCCACCTTGAAATTAGCGTTATTTCTTAAAAGAGGATTTTTTTCAAAATTCTAGGCACGTTTACCTAATGGCTGTTGTCCTCTTTCCTTTTCAAGGTATTGGATTTGACATTTAAATGAAAAGGAGGGCGTCCAGTGAATTCCCAACCCCTTGATGTCATAGGCACATCACCATGAAAGGAGAGCACCGTCCTTCATGTAGGACGCTGTCGCACAAACTCTTACTCCTCTCCATGAAATACCAGTAGGGTGTCGAGGTTGTTTCCATACGTCATCCATTCCCAGTGTAATCCCCCTCATACTTACCTGTCAACTCATCAATGACAATACAATCTGTCCGATTGTTTTTATTCTAAAAAAACGTAAACGAATGTATTTTCACCGAAGGGGCTCGTATCGGTTATAATAGAGAGGAAAGATGTATGAAATAGTTAGTGGTAAAGTAATAAAAAATAACATATGCAACAACACCTACGAAACACTATATCACAACCAGGGCGTGTGGCACGGGGTGATTTCACAAATACCATAAAATTCCAAACAGAGTTCAATTAGTCAACCTATTTTTAACTTAAACTGAAACTACTTGAACTGAAAGAAAAGAACAAATAACATCTCTTCGAAGTTAATGAATAATTGGGGATATTAAGTGAGATGAAATTTTTGAAACTATTCATGGGATCAACGAAGGAGGGACACGGCCAGAGGACTTAAGCGAAAATAATGTTGGCACCCATCTGTAAGAGGAAGAAAGAGTCAGAATACGAGAAATATATAACAATCAGTTTGATTTAACTTGATTAAAAAATTTCTATTTCGAGCCTTTTCTTCTTCTCTCCACTCATTGCTCGCACCAGATGCCCTGGCATAGGAAGCATATGTCAAAAACCTTTTTTGCTTTTATAACCATACTCCTGAGGATGATCTATTATTCACTATCTCAGCAAAGAAGCGAAAGAGGAACTTGCGTCCGAGGAAGGACATGACGGAATATTTATAGGGAAGGGACAAATTATGAGAGTGAGGGACGAGAGTAGAGGAAGAGGAGGACATCTTCGCAGAAGATATATTAAGCGAGGGTTAAATTGAAGCGGAATAGTTATTTATCAATGGAGAGAAACGAGAGCTAGTAAAATGGATGAGAAAACTCAGCTTGAGGCAAATGTCAGGGGAAAGCACAAAGCACGGAAAGGTCATTCATAGAGTGTTTTTGTAAAAAAAATTAATTTTGGTGCATCCTCCATCTAAGAGAATATCAGTCAAAGAAAGCATCGCTAATTCACGAAAAACAGCCAAAGCTTATTTCGACTCATCTTCATCCGTAGATATGTAATTTGACCAACCAGGGTTACATGTGGCGTTAGCCGAGCCCAATAGAAAAATGAGCCGCTTGGTGTAATCATGGAGTTGTTATCACGCATGAGATGAATATAAAATAATTTTCAACTTGATTTTCGAGAAATTTTCCATGCCTAGGACCATACCGAGAATGTAATACCGAGGTATTATACTTGTGACATATCAACGAGAAAAAAAATTTGAAAAAAAGTTAGATATTGAAATTTGATTTTCCAACAAAGATTGAATCCATAGTCAATTTCAGGATTTCCAAACGAAATTTCCATTGATGAATTTTTGTGTAGAAAACTGAGTCCACCTTTCGAGGAATTTTATTATTTAGGCCATTATGAACAGTTTTCGTTTACGGACATTGACAAATCAGTTTAATGAATTTGAGCATAAATAACAAATTTCAAGCTATCCGGGACTAGCCACGGAGTTTCACTAAACGGAGTCACCCGCAATGCACACATGTGCGAATTTCCACAGAGAAAAAAAATGAACCGCCTTGACCGGTCTTGTATGTGCAGGCAGCCGTTCGGTCAGGAGAGCAGAAGTTCCAGGGTAGGGTGTAGACTCCTGGAACTGTTCAAGCAACCAGGGGCGCATGGTGGATGGCGCCCCAGTGAGATGAGCAGACCTCACCTAAGAGATCAGTCCCTGTTCGACATTTCCTCCATGGAGCCTTGTCTCTATATATCGAGCAATCATCCTGGATAAGATAATTGATTTAACAAAAGGAAAGAGCCGGAAATTTAGGGATAATAACTTGGCGTCGGGGATGACGCCATTCCCGAAGGAACCCCAAGTGCGAAAGATCCGACGTATTGCATACCATGCCGCCTGACCCTCGTTGCAACCAAGGAGACGATGTGTGAGTGTGTCAACTTTCCAGCAAAGAGCGCACCGATCAGAAGCAACGAGTCCGAAACGCTTTTGGGTCTCGAGACGAAAAACATGAGTGACCCTTGCCGGGAATTGAATTTTCTGCACACCAATTTTTTATTAAGTTAGGTGCGGCCGGGACGGAAGATGGGAGTTCCTTTAGGATTAATTTAGCGTAAACTCTATTTGTCACGAGTGACTCACCGGGGGCCAGCGTTTCAACGATCCTTTGAAATTATCGCTCTGCGGAACGAAAAGTTGGGTTCGAGGAAGCCCCAGTGAGGGCGGCCTTGTCTAAATCCCTC
Source organism: Ceriagrion tenellum (assembly GCA_963169105.1). Lineage (NCBI taxonomy): Eukaryota > Metazoa > Arthropoda > Insecta > Odonata > Coenagrionidae > Ceriagrion > Ceriagrion tenellum. The sequence goes on from OY720636.1 coordinate 519,437, forward strand.
CTCGCGGACCTGTCATCGGAGAGGGCGCGGACGTGGAGTTTGGAGATGAGAATGTCACATTTCAATTGGATATTCGTTAAGGAAAGTCCACCTTTTTGCGGGGGGGCATACAATTGCTTCCTCGAGACTTTCTTAGCGTGTCCTGTCCAGACAAAACGGTTTGTGCACATAATGAGTTCGGCATTCGCCCGGGAAGGTAATGGCCATATATGCGCTACGTTCTATATCTTGGGCATAATCAATTGTTCCAAGAGGCGAACGCGTGCAAGGAAGGGGAGTGATGGGAGAGCATATCTCCCACACACCGCCCGCATCTGCTGCACCATCTCCCCCCAGTTCCGATCGAGGGTCCGGTCGAGACAGGTGTCCCACCAAAGGCCCAAGATCTTAATGGGGGGAGTAGCAATGGTTCAATTACATACCGACTCCGAGAGCAAATTCGCTCCCCCCGTAAGAGGAAGGCATTTGGACTTGGCACGATTCACGAAGAGACCGCCGGTCTCAAAGACCTGAGAACCCTGCCCGCGATTCCTAACTGGTCGAAGCAGCCAGCGAAGAGCGTCAAGTCATCGGCATACAGCACACCCGTGTACACTTCGCCAAAGAGCGAAGCCCCGACACCTCCCTCCGCCATCGCGCGGATCACTGGGTCCATCGCGAATGCGAAGAGAAGCATCGAGAGCGGGCATCCCTGGCGAGCTGAATTCAGTATGGCAAACGAATAGGAAACTTCACGATTTAATTTAATTTTTGCCGAAATGTCGGTGTAAAAGATTTTGATCGTACGAATGAAGGCTTCCGGGAAAGCCATTCTGCGAAGTACTGTTAAAATATAATCAATACGTACATAATCGAAAGCCTTAGTCAGGTTCACGGCCAATAAAGCAGAAATATTACAGTTCGCGGATTGATTTGCGGTTAAGATCACATTACGAATTAAAAAAGAAGCGTCTAAAATAGTGCGCTCTTCCGCGATCCCATATTAGGATTTCGATAAACAAGGTGTGAAACGTCATGAAGTCGACGTTTAAAAACATGAGATAAAATTTTAAAATCGCTATTTAGCAGCGCGATCGGCCGAAGGTCATCAAACGTCCTCGGCCGACGTTTCTTAGGCAATAATGTAATCAAGGCGACTTGCTGGCTAGGAGTCAGCATGTTGCGGTCTAAGATCGAGTTAAATACACGAGGCAGAAATGGGCCTAGAATATCCCAATACGCGAGGTAGAACTCGTACGGTAGGCCGTCGGGACCAGGCGCTTTTCCGCGGGGGAGTGAGCTGGCAACGGCGTCCAACTCCCCCTCCTCGATTTCACATATCAACCTATCATGGGCATCGGGGGGGTAGGGTGGGAAGAGAGTCGGGAAGCGGGGGCGCTTCCTCCTCCCTCCAGAGCCCACATCGCTGAAACCTGGACTTATAATGTGCCACGGCTTCCTTTAAGAGATCGCTTCGAGGGTTCTCCCTATCCGACGGCGGTGTAGTAGCGGTTCAGCTAATCTAGCGTGAGTGGACCCCAAATTTCGGGATCCAACTCCTTTTGCCATCGTTTCGGGTGGAACCTATCTAATTCAAATTCCAAGATTCTTTTTTTAAGGGCTGCGACTTCTTCAAAAAAAGTGGCTGATCGTGAAGGGATTGCGAGGAGTTCCCTAAGAGCGGAGCAGAGGAACCCGATGCTCTCATCGAGCTCTCGTTTCCACTCATTAGTACACCTCCTTAAGAGTGAGGCGATGCGTCTTTTAAATACGCCGTCCCACCAGGCACTAATATCTAGATATTAGTGCCTGGTGGGACGGCGTATTTATTATCCGGGCGAACGCTACCGATCAAGTCGATCACGGAGGCCCGAATCACGCCACGGAAGTTTTCGTCGTCCAACAATTTACAGTCTAAACTCCAAAGATACGGAAAAAACGGGCGCTTAGTGGGAGGGGGGCGTCTCGAGGGTGGTTCAAACAAACGAGGATCGCACAATGATCGGAAAAGGAGACGGGAAGGGTATCGCAGGAAAGGAGAGAGGGGGCAAGATGAGGGGAAAGGAAAATGTAGTCGATCCTCGTGCGGGAGCCGTGTCCGATACGTGAGTACGGAGTCGAATTTGACGCCGAAAGATGAAGTGCGGTATCTAGGCAGCGAATGGAGTCTATTAACAGACTAAACGCCCGGCTTGGACGATAGTTCAAACGATCTCGATTAGATTCGGAATCTTCCCGACGGTAAATGGCATTAAAGTCCCCTCCAAGGGTGGCCTTCCCTGAAAAACAGCCCAAATATGGAACTAACGCCGAGTCAAAAAGAGACTCGCGCTCTACTCGACGCTTTACGCCAGAAGGCGCATAAACATTAATGAGGTGAATACCATTTGCAACGAGAGTCAAAATACGACCAGAAGGAAGGCGCCGCAGCCGGATCACGCACATCCGCCGGTGCACTAAGGTGGTGACGCCTCCCTGATGACAGGATTCACTTTACACGCAAACGCAAACACGAACCACAAATCCGCCCAGTGTTAAAAAAAACCGATCCCAAGATCCTCTGTCCATCGATTCCTCGGCATCCACTTAGATGCCAAATTAACTTACGCCCACCATCTTACCGAGTGCAAACGGAAGGCTCTTTCCGCTCGAGTAGCTTTAGCAACACTCTGTCAACAGAATTCTACGCTCTCCCACAAAGGGCGCTTGAGACTATACTCCTCCATAGTGCGACCAATACAACTGTACGGCTGTGAGATCTTTGCCTGCCGCAGAACCATAATTGAAAAACTAGAAATCTTTCAAAACAAAAGCGTCCGCGGCCTACTGAAAATAAGCAAATTGGTTAATCTGAAAGAGGTACGTCGCTACTACTCCCTGCCAACCATAAAATCATATATTCAAGCAATAGTCACTAATTTAAATTCCGTCTTAAGAAAACCAACAATCCCCTTCTCTGTAATATTTGGAATTACCCAATTAACCCCACCACATATACACTGCCTCAACATATCACTCTCCTATGAGTCTTTCCTATGCCTTATGTTTCTTGTAGGTTAAGTGTGCCAATCTGTAATACAAAAATATATCATTTACTGGAAAAAAATGTATACATACAATACATTTTATTATAAAAAAGTGAATAATAACATAAAAAGTATAATAGCAAAAAAAAGAGCAAATATATAAAACAAAAAAAAATAATAATATAAATGGAGAAAAAAAAACAATAAATATTATACTCGTACTGGGCGTTCGTCATAAAGTTACCCGTCGCTAGGGGAGGGGATAGCCGCGATGTTTTGCGTCCCCGATGCACCGGCCCACGGCGAATCCCTGTCCAGAGCCTCCCCCTCCTCTTTGTGGCGACCTTCCGTTGTTTCGTCCGGAGCAACCGGGGATGAGCGGTGGGGGGAGGAAGGTGCGGACCGCATCCTCTCCTCAATCCCGATACCGTGCGTGCAGTTTCGTTGGAAGCGTGTAATCATGCTTGGCAGAGAGAGGGGAGAGGGGAGGGTTTGGGTAAGATTGGCAAGGGGAGGGAGAGAGTGTAGAGAGGGGAAGGAGGGGTCCTCAACGCCCAGTAAGTCAGAGGTGATAGTTTCTAATGAGGCGACGCAGTTTTGTTTCCAGACGCGCTGCGGCATCGGCGTTGGTTTATTGGCATTCGAATGCTCTGGTGTTTCCTCTATCCTCTGTTTCTTCGGCGGCTCTCGGTCAGTCGAAAAATGGACTTTATTTTCGTTATCGCGGACGGTCGCAGATGATCTCTCCGGATTCACACTTCGAAAGCTTTGCTTCAATCGTGGTGTGAATATCTCAGTGTCAGTCGATGTCCATTTTTTTATATTACCACATAAAGACAAAACTTTGACGAAAACCAGAGTCCGTCATTTTGTTATGTATGGACGACAAATATTACAGTGTAGTCATGAAAATAGGTTATGATAAATTAAAAGGAATTATTTTACTAATAAGCTTCAGCTTTTATTCCATAACTTTGATAAAAAAGGTTCAGTGTTTGCCCTTTCCAACACCTTTCAAGAACGGCGTCCTCGTAGCCAGCGCGCAGCTCCGGACTGTGCCGCACGATCGAAAAATCAATTTTATTTCCGGCGTTGCAAACGGTCGCAGATGATTTCTTCGGATTTATACTCTTAAAGCTTAGTTGTAATTGTGGTGTAAATATCTCATTGTACATAGATGTACATTTTTTTATATTACTACATAAAGACAAAATATTGACGAAAACCAGGGTCCGCCATTTTGTAACGTATCTCTGGCAAATACAACAATTTGGCCATGCAAGTAGATTATAATTAAATAGAAAAAACTGTTTTACATCACTGATAAGTTTTAAATATATAAATTTGCTAGAAAAGGTTCACCATTATCTTGAATACGGCGATTTTTGAAATAAATTTAATACGGGCGATTTTTGAAATAAATTTAATACGGGCGATTTTTGCAAAATTTGTTCAACTTTGAGGTCATTTATTTTGTTAGCGCAATTTACCTATGAAAAATTGAATGCGTCATCATATGCACCAATCTATTGGCAATAATTGTGCAAAGTTTCAACTTCCGGACTCAAAAAAAAGACTTTTGAGGTTTTGGCCAGCTTTTTTCGCTTTCGCCCCACTGTGCGCCGCGGGTGCAGGGGTCGAAAGTACCGGTGGGATAGCCTCAGCATCCAATTCAACGAGCTCCCGGGCCTGCCGCTCGACAGTCGCCTCCTCCAGGTGCATGGCAGCCGGTACCGTTGTGACGTCGGAGTAGCTCCTGGAGTTATTTCGTGGGCAATTCCTTCTTCCATGCCCTCTTGACTGCATCGGGCACAGGTTCGGCGCTGATCATCGTAAATAATCACAAATGAAAAAACGACTTCGTTTCCTTCCACTGATTTATTTTTTTGGTACGACATGTTTCGACACATAGAGGTCATTTTCAAGTACAAAAAAATTTAAAATTCAAGCAAATATATACCTGGAAGGGTCTTGGGGGAGGTTGGAGAGGGGTGGAAGAATGGGAGCTAGGAGGGGGGGGGAAGGGGAAACCCGGAGAGAGGTGAGGGGTGGCGGTTATGGTGAGAATTAGGGAAAACCCTTAGGAGGACCGTGTTGGTGAGAAAGGTGGGGGCGGGGGATGGAAGGTAGAGGGAGGGGTGGGTTAACTTGGAAAGGGTCGTTAAGGTGGAGGTGGGTTATCAGCGGGTGTGGAGTTGGGCGGGAGGGATCTGGGTGTTCGTCTTTCGGTGAGGTTTAGAGAGACTTGTAGGAGGGGGGAAATTTTTTCAAAAAGGATGTCGTTTAGTAATTTACATTTACTCATGTTCCTCCTTATTTCTAGCTCCTCCTTCTTGTCCATCTTCCTCCCTTTTATCTCAAAGTGTAGTATCTCCGGTTTGACGTCGCTCTCGTGGTTCTCTTCCCAGAGATGTTTGGCGAAATGGGACTGCGACAGATTGCAGTTCCGTATTTGCTTGAATTTTAAAATTTTTTGTACTTGGAAATGACCTCTATGTGTCGAAACATGTCGTACCAAAAAAATAAATCAGTGGAAGGAAACGAAGTCGTTTTTTCATTTGTGAATATCAACTTCCACATAGTTGAGCCTGATACCATTGATCGTAAATAATGATGGCCCTATTCCCTTCAATCGTTAAATAGGAGGGGATATTTTTTTCAACGATCATCCTGACGATTCTGGTGCCCGTCAAGATATGTGTCATACCAGGAATGTTCCATTTGCCGTCCCAAATACGGACGAATTTACCGTACCGGGAGAGCTCATTCGTGATCGCCGCGTGCGGCACCTCAATAGGGAGGCACATCACGCGGACATTAACAGGGGATCCCGTGGCAGCCTCTACGTGGACCTCCATTCTTCTATTTGTCGCGGTCGGAAACGGCATCCGAGGAAGCATCATTTCCATTACTCTCTTATAAACCTCTTCAGAGTTAAACTTCACAAAAATCTGTCTTCTCGATAATCCATACTGCATCAGGTACTTTTCATCTTCCGCGAGGCGCATCGTCTCGGTGACAAACGCGAGCGCCTCAAGCGGTGTTGGTGCTTCACAGTCCTCATACGCCTGGATGAGAACTTGATGCTGCCGGTGAATCACCATGGCAGCAGGGTAAAGGGAAATAAAGGAAAAAAAGGACACTTCACAAATCAGCTAAGGAGGCGTTGTTGCCGTGGTACAGCAAAGTCACTGGTTCCGGGAGGAGGGGAACCCCCCAGGACTAAAGGGCACTGCGTCGTCTGACACCTCTAGCCGACGGCTAATGCACAGCACATGTAACTACACTGGTGAGCTAAACCAGGAACGGCAACGCTAAGGGTAAATAATCATTCAGTAGGTGCGTTCTCTACCCTGACTCTGTGGGATGAACTATACTGAGCACTTGTTCACCATTGTTTAAAGCGAGATGCACCATTCACCACTGCTCGTAGAGAAGGGAGAACGCAAAACGAACCGCACAAAAGAAAATAAAATGGCACTCCGCCGTGAAACATAACGAAACCAGCCAGTCACTGCACTACTAAAAATAAGTACAGAAGGCTCTTTGCTGTATTCTGGGCCGCCCCCGCGGCCCAAATAATTAGTTAAAACAAGAAAAACACCTTTAGCGTGTCTTTCAGCTATCTCAGTGTCACTCTAGGCGGGAATGTCCGCCAGAAATCCGCCGGCGGGGCAGGCTTGCACCCGCCGGGACGACCGAAGGCCACGTCGGTGAAACCGAGCAGTCGGAGTGCAACCGAGACACGTCTTATCACCGAAACGTCCTCTTCCCCTGTGGATTTTTGTGACCTTTACGGGACTAGATGTTCTCGACTGCCGGACATCCGGTGCTCTCCTTTCATGGTGGTATGCCTATGACATCAAGGGGTTGGGAATTCACTGGACGCCCTCCTTTTCATTTAAATGTCAAATCCAATACCTTGAAAAGGAAAGAGGACAACAGCCATTAGGTAAACGTGCCTAGAATTTTGAAAAAAATCCTCTTTTAAGAAATAACGCTAATTTCAAGGTGGATGTTGAAGGAAAATTCACGTCCAAACCTATATTTTTACGATTCCTTTTCACTGTATCTGGCTTTTTATTCTAAATATTTGCTTTGACCTTAAAATATGATAAAAATGAAACAAGTTTCATGAGTGGATCCTATATAATATGAAAATAATTAACTTCATATCTGTTTCTTTACTCAAATTTTGCTCACCCGCTATTGATAATTTATTTTTAACACATTTATAAGATAATCATCTCCAAGAACTTACTTCTGAAAATAAATTCCGCAAAATGTCATTTTGGCCATGCGGGTATGAAAAAGGGTGAGCTTTACCTCATTCGATTATTTTCTCTTGTACAACACATTATTCTTATTCAGAACGTTTTCTTTCTCCTGTGGTGAATAAAACAGCGACGGATTCTACGAACCCGTCTTCTAGGCTTCCTAGGGAGATCTCAACACAAAACATTCTCGCTATATCCTCGGTTTTGAGTATTATTTTGCCAGATTGTCAAAATGTTAACTGCGAAAAAAACCTCATTGATGCGTAATGCCATCGTTAATGTACTATGATTTAAATTTGAAAACTCACTATTTCTTCGTATATATTCGTGTTTACCCAAGTAAATACTTCGGATATAAAGAATTATTTTTAATTTCCTGATCAGTAGCTGATTTTTGATGCAATGAAATGCGTACACGGAAAAATTTGACTATCAAAATATTGCATATGAATTAATGCACAAGAAATATTTCCGAGGGAGTGTGTACATTTTATGAGCTAAAACGACGAATCATCATTTTTATAATTTACCATCATATTTAAGGCGAAATACGATTGCGTCGAAAACGACTTTACTCCCTGTAGATTGGGGAATTCTCCTAATAAATCTAGCAGACATAGGCAATAGATTCAATATTCAATTAAAATTAATTAAATGGAAATGCGTTGAGTATCTAATAAGTTATTAGGAAAGTTAGAACTAACTGAAAACGCGCCGACCAAGAGCGGCCCCAGCAGCGAAATATGCAAGCAGGTGAAGGCGCTCACGGGGATCCTAGGGGAAATGAGGGGAGGTATTGAGTAGGCAATGGAGGGGAATGAGGGGAAGGTCCCGAGGGAAGGGTATGAAGTTGGAGGGACTTGGTAGGATTGAGCGAGAGCGGCGTGTAGAAAGGTTTTACACTGTGTAGGAGGAACTGAAGATTCAGCATCATCCGGCGTTTGACGGCACCACCTTTGACTCGGCTCCTACTGGCATCCCTACTCTCCTGTTTTGACTTCGCATCCTCTTGACTCTCTCTCTCGGACTGCTAGACCACTGACTGCACAGCCTCTCTCTGAGGTATTCCATCGTAGCATCGGCCTTTGAGACGGCGGCATTGGCTACAAACAGGACTACTACCTCATCCTAGGCGTGACCACCATATCGGTTCCATTGAGGAGCAACAACCCAGTCATACGACATAATCTTCGGACGACCTGGCAGACGGTTTCTCTAATCCAAGCCATATCTACGTGCTTTGGTATTGCTTTGCTGAGCTAGGCCACTACTTTGTAGTTAGGCACTACCTTGTGGACTTTCTATCAGTATTGAATTGGTGAGTTCTCATTACAAAGTCGGAAAATCAGTTGTTTTAGTTTTTAAATAATTATTATTCCCAAAGGTTACTTGATGTTCTTGCTTGAAGTTAGCGCTAACTTTAATATATGATGACGCAGTTCCATAATGTTCGATAATTCAATAATAATTAACGTGAATGTTTTGTTCTGCTAGCAACAGTTTCGATATTTCTGTACCGCATTTTACCAATGGAAACACCGACGATAAAAAGTCAGCGTAGAAGTCAGAAGGGAAGAATGTTTTTATCGGCTAAACGAAAAAATAAATCAGCTGACAATCTAAGGAAGCGGAAAGTGAAGTAAGTATTTTGTCAGTATTGAGTATATTTCGCCTATTGTACAACTTATACACTGTTTCATATATTTCCCCATCATTGGCTTTCAGGAAACGACTGATCGCTCCAGACAACCTCGTCTGTGCGGAGCAGGTTCATCCCTCTGATTCGGATGGCGAGAAGTATGAAATAAGCAGGTTGAAAAATATATATTCCTCATGGTTGAGATGACTTTTTCTTTTGTACTATTGGTTCCTCATTAGTATCCTCATTCAGTGACTCATTAACCTCGGTGGCTAAAAAAGTGCTCTTCATGCTTTTACTCCTGGCTTTTCAGGAATACAGATACGCATGACAATATCCAGTAATAAGAAATTGCACCTACAACTAAACAAGTGAAAAAGATTCATAAAAATTGCGATTTGACGGTTGTTTCCATATAGTTTTCTTCTGAGATTGAAGAAGTTCGTGCAATAATCCGTCAGCGCCGGTTCGCTATTCGTTTATGACCATTTCTATATAATTTTCTCTCTTCGGCAACATATATTTGCAAAGGTACCCACTTATAAGAACTCCTCATTTTGGCGATACTGTGTGAAAATTTTCATTATTTTTCTAGATGGCTTAGTGACCGAACTGGATTGAGATGCTGAGAGAGATGAGGTAATTTGACAATAATTACAGCTGAATATTCTTCCTTTGATCTCGTCTGAAACGCAACACAATACAAAATCATCGCATTTTATTCGGAGGGGATTTTTGATATTTTCGAACACCCAGTCATCCGCCTGCACTACTTACAGAAAACTTTACGGAGGTCCTTTCCTTAGATTTTGTTGTCTGACGACTTTAATGGTTTCTCAATAGTCTGCTCTCATTCATAATAATGTCGTTCCCCTTGTAAGTGAGGCGGTTGCCTCTTCATGGGCGCCGCGAGTATTTTTATTTCTTTTTTCTTTCGGGTGATATGTTACGTGGCACTAGGGAACAACTTGACTTCTGCTCGGAAATACGCCAAAATTGAGCCCTACAGCAATTTGGCAGATAGTTAATAAGGTATCACAATATAGTGACATTTCACCTTAAATGTGTTCTTATGTACAAAGTGAGGTTCCCCTAGCTTGAATAAGAAAGTAATTGCGTACACCGGCGTTTATACTTGCTGTCGTGGAGTGGCAAGAAGCACGTTTGTCACATGGGGACGACTACACACCAACTGTTGGAGTATCATTTCATTCGAGAGCGACTCATTTTCTCGGCATTTGTTCTAGAGGGAACTTTTCTGTCGGAGCAAATTTAGGTACCTATCTAAATGTTTGCCGTATTTCTCCAGGTTGTGCTTTGATCCACGATTAGGAGCACGGTATTTCCCGAGCAACCCTGGACTACCTAAGTAATTTAGGGATTAAGTTATATTTGACGGTCATGGAAAGAACATTCAGGTTACTTCTGCACAATGCTTGTGATGAATGCCAGTCAGTGTGTTTTTTCTTAAGATTTCATTAATTATAACAATTTTCAACTGAGCCGAGTGAAAATAATTTCCCTTTCAAATGTCTCGCCTCTAACACAAGTTGGTGGAGTGCCGAAGACGACTAGAGGAGGAGGTTGGCACTGAATGTGGGAGGGGAGGGAAGGGAGCGGGAAGGTCACCATTTAGCCAGCACCTTGTCGAAAGTAAATACATCAAACGCCTTTATAATGTTAACACGAATGTGATTTTCTGAAATCTGCCACTGAGATAAATGGTCGAATAATTTTTCTCGTATTTGTGTTTTCACTTACGAGGGCAGTAATAATAATTGATATCATGGATAAATAACGTGGATTTTCTCTTTGTTTCAGTGCTATCGAGGATATAAATGTAGAGGAAGTCCATAATCCGGCGCTTGACTCAGCGACGAGCCTTATAAGTGGGAGGTTTATTGTGGACGGACAACATTTTTTTAAAGAAATTCGATCCCTCGAAATGCATCGCCACATTTGTCTAAAGAGCCAGCAGGGTTATTTTTGCTTGAAGAGTACGTCAACCAAGGCCTTAATTTGGCCTTTTTCGTGTGCCCGCATTGCAACATCAGGAAATCTATATTCGGTGAACCCATCGATGAAGTACCAGTAGCATCTACATGCCTTGACAATAAAGAAAATACCACCCTAAATATTGCAGATAGTGCGGTGTGGGGATTTATGGCAATCTGTGGAGGGTATGACAACATGGAAGAAGTATTTTCCACAATGGGAATAAAAAACATTGACAAGGAAACTTTTAGAAAATACGAGGGAAAGTTGGGGCTGGTGAGTAATTTTACAACATTCATTGCATTGCATGAATTGCATTGGAATTTTCTCAAATGGGTATAATAATTCCTCTATCTCCTGTAAAAATTACTCATCATTTTTAGGCATGGAAAGACGTTCTCCTGGAGTTGATGCTGCAGTCAGGGCGAGAGGAAAAGTCTTTGGCAATAGAGGCTGGCGACGTCACATCTTCCGGAGTTCCGTTCATAACTTTGATCGTCGATGGCGAATGGTCTCAAAGAAGCCACGGACACAGGTGCACGGCCTCGTCCGGAGTTGCGTGCGTGATTGGGCATCGCACGAAGAAATTACTCCACGTGGACATTAGGAATAAGTACTCTCCATGTGCCTGTACATGGAGAAAATAGGGAAACCGGCTGAACACGAAAACTGCTACAGAAACTGGGATTCTTGGTCAGGTGCTATGGAAGCTGATATGGTGGTCGAAGCATTTCGATCCAGCAAGCAATTGCATGGTTTAGAGTACCATTACCTTGTTGGAGATGGAGACTCAAGCGTAATAAAAAAAGTAAGGGAACTAGTCGAACTATCACGCTGCGAAGTGCTACACCAAAGCATTGTTGAAGATTGCGGAGGAGAGGCCCATTTTCAAAAGCATTCATACTAAGGTAAAAATTATAAGATTAAAAAAAGCAGCTCGCGGCGCAATTACGCATAATTTTACTGCAGGGAATACCGTTGAGTCCCTGGTCGAGGATTTGAAAAATGGTCCCAAGCACGTATTTGAATGTCACGCGTCATGCCGAGACTACTACTGTCAAGCTGCCGATAGGAAGTTGAAGGTTTTTACCGAGGAAGAAATAGCATGCCTCGAAATAATTGATGTGGCTATGAAACCACTTATCCGTAAATCTGGGCAGTTGATATCTAACGACACCAGTAACAATTCAGAAAATTTAATGTCTTAAGTGGCCAAATTTTCCGGCGGAAAACAAGTGAACAGGGGCAAAAGAGGCTCTTATCAGCACGGGGCTTACGGCGCTGGTCTTGATTTCCACCTAGGACCTATGTGGAGATATTCAACTTGGAAAACGCTCACAGGCAGAAGTCCCCACAAGCCTACCAAATTCACTTGTGACAGAAGGCTTAAACGTATTAATTCAGTTAAGAAGTGCCTCGCCAAACAAGACCTAAAAAAACAAAAGAAGAGAAAAACAAATGATGGGGTTGATTACGGTGTAATGTGCCAAAAATTACACATGGATGGTGAAGAATATGATAAAGAAGTAGAAGAATTCATGGAAAAATTAAAAGTGACAAGAGCTTCAAGAGATTAACTGGAAAAGGGCACTAAAGGCCAATGTGAGAAGGAAAGGTGGCGGGAGGAACGAATAAATCAATTGACTTCATCTAACTTCAGAATAATCTGCAAAAGGCGGAGAACAAGTAAATGGGACCCAATTGTAAAATGGCTCCTCTACGACCGCAGTTTTCAGAATGAAGTAACGCAATACGGGCAGCTTCACGAAAACGAAGCAATAAGGCAGTACGAGGAAATCTCCGGACCTAAGGTGACTCCTTCAGGGATGTTCATTGACCTAAAGCAATGATTCTTTGCCGCTTCTCCGGATGGCATCACTGATGATGGTAGAATTATTGAGGTAAAATGTCATAAGTCTGCGGAAAATTTGACGTTGGTAGAAGCAGTGAGAAAAATTCAGTACTTTTGTATTGACGAGAGTCTGCAATTAAAAACAAACCACAATTACTATTACCAAATTCAAGGTCAGCTTAATGTAACCGGCGTATTCTGCGACTTTGTGGAATGGACTAAGAACGATGGCAGAATTAACAGGATTTTAAGGGATGATGACTTTTGGTCAAAAACAATGGAGCCTAAGTTGATGTTTTTTTATAAAGAAGTTCTCCTGACGGAAATAATTGATCCTAGATAAAGTAAATCGATGGATTTACGCGAGCCGGAGTTTCCTTCAAAATAATGCACTTTTGTCCGTTTTTGTATGTGAAAAAAGATACGGAAAATAACCTACTTTCAGCTATAGAAATTGTTAGTCAATCAGTATAATTGGTCAATTTAATCAGCATTTACGAAGATTGATTCCTAAGACAAGTTTGCTGTAGCACCCCACACTTAATTCTCATGTCCGCCTTCTGCCTTCTTCTGAAAGAATATATGTATCATCTGCTTAATAATTTCTCTAATGTATTCCATTACTTCCTGACTTCCTCCGTCCTTTCCACTGTGCGGCCATTCCTATTTTGAATAGATATTTGCATGGGATTTTGAGTTTATTAAAATTGCCTCTTCAGATACAATTAGTTTTTATTAACCACGGCATGCGTACATGGTAGCTTGTAATGGGTATCATATCCATCACTCTTGGGTTGGCAACCCTTTTGGTGGTTCGATCAGTTGGCGGCTCTGCAGGAAAGTTTTAACGAAAAGTATTGTTGACATTTGAGCATGGAGTGGTGGGGGAGGGAAAAGGGGGAGTATTAACAATGAGGTGGAAACGATGAGGTTGACTGAAAAGGGGGAGTACGCGTGTGGAGAGTGTGTCGAGCGAGGATGTAAGGTGGTGTGGTGGTGAAATTGCGTGTAAGGAAAGAGAAGTGGGAGAAGGCGTGTGTGTGTGAGGTGGCGTTCCTGAAGGTGCTATTCAGTGGAATAGGCGAGGCATTGGTGCTGTCAGGAGAGTCTCCGAGGGATGCTGGATTCGTGTGTGGCTCCAGAGGGTCTACCGTCGGCGGGTGCCACGTATTATTGTTGTTCTTCCATTACCCGAGAGTGGAAGTTGGATCGCTGAGCATTTAAATTATCACAGTTACAGGTTGGTATCCACAACAAGCATTTTTTATCCCCAGAAGAGAACGAAACTTAAGACTTGCGATTAGCAAATTGTATAATAGTGTCAATGCATAGCTCCGATGTTTGCTGTCTGTTTTGTCACAAATTGTATCCACGTAAAAAATGCTGAGAAACTCAAAACTATATCTCAAATATAATAATGTTACAAGCTGTTTGTGCAACAATGAGAAGGGAAAAAATTTGAATTCAATATGAATGTTAATTGTGCATGTGGAGGTTGAAGAGCTGATACATATGTGTGAATAATAATGATAGTAATATCGTAAGAGTGACCGCCAATGACTTTTTTCCGTGAGATAAGTTTCATTAATTTGCCTTGTTGCGTACGAAACTAAATAAAATTGCTACAAAGCTCAATATTTTATCTTTTTCATATAATCAAAACCAAACATATACATGCAAAATTGAAACTACTTCAATAGTCCATGAAATTCCATATGATTGGAAGTATGTACATCATTTTACCGTCCTCAAGGGTGAGAATGAATCACTTGTTGAGAACTAGCAATCTATCAGCAAATATCGGTAACCTAAAAATTTATGGAAAAAAATATTGCTCATTATTTGCGTGGGACGACACTGGGGCGATAATAATTGGCTGTTTAAAACCCAACATGCCTTTCTCAATGGGTAATCCTGCGAAACTCAGCATTTGAAATCTGTCAGAAAATATCCGATTGGTTGGATAAGGGTCAATAAGTAGATACGGTTATGCTAGACTTTTCCAAGGCCTTCGGCAAAGTGCCTTACGATTTACAAAAAGAAAATGTTTAGAAACTAAAAAAGGATGATATTGTTAAGAGAGACCTCCTAATGGAGTATATCTCAGTAAGTTCGTCTATGAAAAGCTCTCTGCCGAAATATGTCAAGTTTCCTGTAACCTACTTTCAGCTATACAAATTGTTAGTCAATCAATATAATTGGTAAATTGTATCAGCATTTACCAAGATTGATTCCTAAGATAAGTTTGCTGCAGCACTCCACACTCAATTCTCATGTCCACCTTTTGCCTTCTTCTGATAAAATATATCCTCTGCCTAAAAATTTCTCTAATGTATTCCACTACTTCCCGAGGAAGGAAGTTGGGTCACATCGGAACTTATCGGCAAACTTAAGCGCTGATGAATGGAACGATGTGTACTGACATATTGTTTGATAGCCTATCGATACAATTGTGATATAGAAAAAGCCACGGCCGAGTTTTGTGATCGAATTCTTTCAATATATCCACGTTTTTAAAAGTGCATGCTATTTACCACTGAGAAATTTAAAATGTCCATCACAGTTTGGCGCCTTAACAGAATATCAACACAAAAACAACAATCGCCGGAGCCACTGACGAAGTTCTTTTGTCGAGAAGACATCACTAGTGACGCTGTTAAATTTGGATAAAAGGCCATCAACAATGCATCTTAGCCATATTAAGCTTAACCTTAAATATCCATGACATTCCATATAGTTTGAAGAAAGTAAATATTATACCGTCCTCAAGGGTGGGAATAAATCACTTGTTGAGAACTAGCGATCTGTCAGCAAACATCTGTAACCTGTAAATTTATGGAAAAAAATATTGCTAATTATTTGCGTGGGACGATATTGGGACGATAATAATTGGCTGTTTAAAACCCAACATGCCTTACTCAAGGGGTAATCATTCGAAACTCAGAAATTTGGGATCTGTCAGGAAATATACAAATGGTTATATAGGGTTCAGGAAGTAGATGCGGTCATGCAAGCCCAAGACCTTCGGCAACGTGCCTTACGATAAACTAAAAGAAAAGATTGGGTAACTAAAAAAAAGATAATATTATGGAGAGAGGCCTTCTTATGGGGTAAATGTCAGTAAGTTTGTCGTAGAAACGAACTCTCTGCCGAATTCTACATCTACATCTACATATTACCCCGCAAGCCACCTCAAAAGGTGTGTGGCGGGGGGTGTTAGGACACCAGCAGTTAAAAAAATAAAAATAAAAAAAATAAAAATTTTCCGCCTAGCATTTATTAAAGTCCTTAATTGTTCGGGGGAAAAACGAATTCCCATACCTATCCGTTCGGCAAAATATTCCTCTTAATTTATCGATTCTGTCGGACCTGGAAATATAATGTGCTTCTAATATGATGTTCTCCGTGTCGCTCTGAAAGATATCCATTCTCAATTGCTCAAGCAATCTTAGCCTAGGACGTAGCCTCCGAGTCTCGACTATGTGTTTTCTATGTGGACGACTGAATTTTACACGGGAAAGTCTAAGGCGATAGCGATATTGAAGTCCATTGAATAACAACAAAAAGATAATTAATTGGGTAGTGAACAACGAAATAGAATTAATTATTTCAAAAAGAGGATTATTCAGCTTCTCAAACGGTAGGGCACGTGCGATAAGGGAAGAATGGATAATTGTCGCTACATGGGGATTTAACCAAGATGGATTTCCAAGCAACCAATTATTCCAAGAAAAATATTCCTTTGGAAGCGACTGAAAGGTGAGGTGTGTAAGATAACACCTCAATTGCAACTTGATACTCTGTTCTCGAAGAAAAATGCGCCAGCTCCATGACCGAAGCTCGCAGCTGCGGTGGTGTCGGGTTTCGCTGTGGAAGGAGAGAGGGAGATTTGGAAGGGGAGGGAACTTTCAAGTTCCACGCTCCGACGTAGTTTCCGATACATGCTAAGAAGGTCGCGCTCACGGCCTACTACCGTCGTCCCATCTTGCGAGGGAGAATCACACTAACTCGCCGTCGTATTTAATCGTCGTCTTAAAATATTTTCTTACCTTACAAAACATGAAAAATCCTAATTAATTACATTGTTGATACTATGAAAAATGAAAATATTATTTAAATTCATGTGATTAAACTAACAGTAGAGTAATTTACGGAATTCCCATCTTTTACTCAATTCCACTACTTAAATTTCTATTCCTGTCGTTGCAGTATTTGATCTCAAGTTGTCTCCCAGTCTATCCACGATTCCACAACTGACCTGCCTCCATTCGTTCATCTGTACTTGACCCCGTGTATGTGAGGCAAATATTTTTAATTAAACGCCCGAGACAGGTCCTCCTGGTCACTTCCCTCCTTAGGCAAGCTGAATGAATATTATGGCACACAAATTGCCCTTATATTTTTTAAACGAATACCCCACAACTTTTTCAACAACCCTTGCACGTAATAATAGTTACAGTCTCTGATTCTACCTCCAACATGAGAATAAATGTTATTATGCATCGTGACTCCAATAAACCCCTTTTTATCCCTCCCTCTCTCTCTACAGTCACTACTCTTCTTCTTCTGTTTTCAACGCGTATTCTACTCCTCGTCACAACTACATCGTGCCGCTAGTTCGACCTGATTTCGAGGAAGTACGTCGATACATGTTAGCGAATAACTTCGGTGTATAGAAAAGTTTATAAGAGAAATATTGCTGACTGCTGACCTTAATGATTAACTCTTACCCAACGCGCTTCCTAACTAAACATACACGATTGTTTTCTTTCCGGTCTGGGGGAATATAAAAAGTATTACATTTCCCTCTTTGGCAACGGTGTTGAAGGAAAATCAGGAACTACCGCAGAACTGTCTATTACAAATCCTCAGGATTAGGTCATTAGTTCAAGACCAAAAATGTTGTGGGAGGCGAAAGAGGTCAGACGATGACTGTAATACTTCACTTTAGGAAATTATAATCCTTGAGCCCAAATTTTTCCGAAAGGTCGTATGAAAAATGAGTATGCAAATGAAGTGCCTCCATGGTTCTTTTTCCATCGACAATTTCGTGATTCACAATACATATATTTTCATTGACTGGCTAATTTACTAAAAGAAAACTACTACCGTATCTGTTGGTGATCTAGTTTTGCTCATTAAGACACTAAAGCCTCCCGAGTAATCCATATTATCTTAAAATTTGGTGAGACTCATTTTATCCATCAATTGCCTTTACTTCTTCATTGCTCACACGAAACTCAGCCGCAAGATAGTACGTCTCTTGCTCTTATGTAAACTTTTTATAAGTTTATTAATATAATAATATAAGTACTACTTATATGTTTATGTCATCTAACCATTGTATATAAGTCACTCAGTTTCACGTACAGCGCTTTTTGAAGGGGTCTGTGAAAGATTATTGAAAGTTTGGATTGCAGTTAAAGCGGAGTATTGCGGCATTCACCGAACGTATTCTGTGATATTAAATTCCCTCCATTAAGTAAAATCTGAATCAAGAAGGAGACGAATTTGGAGTTCCAAAGCTGCCTCCATGTGAGGAAATGAACATAAAAGAAGGAAAAATATTGCCATCGAATTCTGTCAGACCGATTTAACCACTCTGATAACTCCATATCGTTGAAAGTTCTCATCTAAGTATATTTAAATTTACAGTCCTAGGTACCCTCATGTACAACCTGAGAGCATTAAATCAACTCGCGATCACTACATGCGTGGAAATGGCGAGTTAAGAGAACTCAGAACGCTCTTAAAAATATCACTAGTTTACCCTTGTCTATGAAACTACAAGTTAGAATTTGACATACTTAAGAACTAGATAAATGGAAATGATAGGGCTACGGTGCTTTGTGGCAGCTATGATTACATATAATTTCTAATTCGTACTTGGAATGCGGTATGATAATCTAAACTATGGTTTGGGAAACAGAATGAAAGGGATGATGCTGCTCCCATTGAGGGGATTCGATTTCTTTGTGGGGGAAAGGCGCACCAAATGATATCCTTAGAACGTTTAGCTTATAGCAGGGCGCCGTTGGCATAAAATCTTTTGCTGCAGTATGTGCTGTATTATAGAGTACAAAAATAAGAAGGCCGTGTGTCTTCTACGTTACGAAAATTGCGCAGTTCCTCAAATCGATGCTTATTTTATTCCTACGCATATAGTGTGTATTTTTACACCTATTTTCATAAACAGGAGTTCACATTAGAGATGAGATAACGTAGAATAATTCGTCAAAAAATGTGAAAGGGTGTAGCACAATGAAATAGCAAGAATTCCATAAATGAAATGACGTATTTTTGATTTGGAATCCAGCATATAAGCAAAATATAAATCACTTTCCTCGGAGTAAAATGTAATCCGGCAAACCTAATTTAGTTCTTAAATAGATGGGGGGGAGAATAAAATTGGAAAATATGGTAACCGTCGATCTCAGAAGCTTCGCCGGAAAGAAAGATCAGGAGGACCAAAGAAATAGTAGGTTTTAGCGATGAGAACGCATATGAAAGATATTTGAGTAAGACGATATCATATTAGGTTAAATTTAAATCTGAATTAGGCGGAGAAATAAGAAGGAACTACTGATATGGGTGGTAAATTGCATTAGATGATGACTCAAGTAGAGTTGTTATTCTCAAATAGTATTAAAGCAAGTGGAGACATTCGAATTGTATAAATTATCTCATGATAGCACTCGATATAGGAATGTTTGAAATACTAAATGGAAACCAGAAAAATGGAAATTGCTTCAAATTTCAGTGAAATAGGCCAGAATTTTACCAATATCGGAATTATCACCAGTTTGATGGTGACGTTAACTTTATGAACAGAGAAAGTTGGTTGTTTCAAGTGCTTCTTTTGTGCAAAAAAGTAGAGTGAATTGGCCAAGTAGAGTGAGTTGGCCAATAAATTGAAATTTATCATTTAAACCGTCCCTATCGTCTACTTGTTATCAGAATTTAATGCAAGGAAAGCTTATCAATATCTGAAAAATAAAACAAAACATTTTCAGGCTTATAAGCAAGAATGATTTGAAAATCACAATATATTTCATGGTGTAGTCGATGAATTTGGGCTTTTTGACATTAGTTGCTGATTATTGTGACGAATGAAAAGAATACAACTATATGTTTACATATATCTGATAATTCTGATTTGTTACGGGGGTGACAGTAGCTTGTGGAAGATAATTAGAAAGTAGATTATGTCGTTAAATTTACTTGTAGATTACATCCGAGCAACTTCTCAAGCATGTACTGAAAGGAAATTGATGTGTAATTACACCTGTGATAAATATAAATAATTTCTCTGTAATTTAATGTCAGTACCAGGATTGAAGCCGTAATGAATAGCTAAAAAATTATAATTATATCACGAATTTATTTTAGTGCTCTTTAGCGGTTTACTTTTCTTTAATAATGATCCTCAAAGAGGCATCCAATTTCTTTGTCATACCCTAAACCAAAGGGATAAATGCGTGGATTTGTGTACGGTTGGACGTCTCTATTTCGTCAAAATGAATACGTGTGAGTAGCTCCTACGGAAAATTATTCATGTGTTTCAGATTATGTCGCAGTAATTTGATCTGCAGGGTGGAGCCAGGAAAATATTACTTAATGCAGACAGAGCCACGGAGTTGCTTCATGATAAGTTCTTTATGGTGCTAAATAAATTTGACAAGCTCTTCGTCATTCACTGGTCAAATTTCTATGCATCTCCTCTATCGTATATTCTTTTCCACCCTGCACCTCAGCAACTCCTTCAGCGGCCTTCGCCTTTCTCCCTGCCCATTAATTAGAGAAATGAGTCCATCAGAAATGCAAACACGCCTTATTTTGTTTTCCTTTCAGTTGTACAAGTACCGGATACTGATTTTGGACAGATGGCAGGTGAATTGTGCGACAGCTTTCCATCGAGACGGGAATAACAATAATTGTTGTCCTCCTCCACTCCAGCCCCACGAAAGCGTATGGCCCACGACGGCGTTGGAAATGTTTCAGTGCAATAAAATGGGGGCATGTGTTTATTTTCATTTGAGCTAACAGCGTCTGCTCGACCTTAGTTGCAGAACATGCTTATCATAACCTTTTGGTGAAAGGATAACACAAAGTGAAGATTTTCTCATGACACATGCTGAGAAAACAAATGAGGCTGAGTGAAAGACTCTCCGATTGTTAGCTGTTCGTCAGTTACTTGCAGAAGATATCTTCCTAAATTGATTTATTCAATGATTTTAGTAAATTGAAAATTTTTGCTGCTGGTTATTATGATTTCAATAATCATCCGGCTTAGTCAATCAAATAATTATCTAGTTGTTTCCTAATTTACCGCTCCATTTTTAAAATTACTATAAGATCTTTGTTGTTTCGTGGTTGATTGAATTTACACGATTCCATGATATTAGAGAAAGAGCTCGAGTTATTGAAGTCGTAAAGATTAGCTCACTTGACAAGGTAGCAAGTGGCGCTCGTACCTAATGAAATGCATAAAAATTTAAATGACTTAGTAAAGACGTCAATAAAAGCATCCATTATTAGCGCTATTGAATTATTAATTAAGTTTGAGGTTGTAAAAGGTGCATAACGTTCTTTTTTAACTTTTAATTTTAAAAGTAGCATTAGCATTTATGTCACTACTCATGACTAAAATTAACATCGATGGGAATCACTTCTATAGTTTTCTTATTTTATCATGAGAGCATTTCCTTCTTCATAAAGGGATTTATAATAATGCAAGAAATAAATAAAGATTAGATGATTCGGTTGGAATCGCTTATTTACCCATCTTGGACATGAATTTGAAGCCCTTATGAAGGAAGTTCGCAACCTTACCTTGCCAAAGACCTTGGGTGTTCATAACAATGCTCTGTAATCACTGGTCCTCCATCTGATATTAGCTGGCTCAAGGAATCTGTTACACAAGTATCACTTCACCAAATATATTTCGGTTTAAATTGCGATTTTACTCTTCATTTAATTGGATCGGCGTTTGCTATGATTTTCAACCTAGATTAGCATTTTCCAATAATGTATATTACAAAAAGTGATATTAAAAATGCTGAATTGAATTATCGAAAAACATATATTTGGCCTTCCGTGAAAGGGCATTTCTAAAGTGATTTCCATTAAATGTTTAATAGATATACCAATATTTTTCATCAAATTTATCGCATCTTACTGCTAGCATATTGTTCTTAATTTTGTTTAGTAGTACAAACCTTTTTCTGTGTTATCTCGAGTGACAAGGCACTGCAGTTAACTGATTTATTGGTCATTTTTTATTACAGAAAGGAGGTTTAATCAAGTGTGAATTTAGCATGACAATGCATGAAAATTTTTATAACAATGTATTTTATTATGCCCTACTGTAACCTACATACATACATACATACCAATCACGCCGTTCCCTTCCGGAGTAGGCAGAGTCATCAAGTTTCACTCATAAATACATACTTGTTCACCTAACTCTGCTTTAACAATTTCCTCCATACTGATCTATCCTTGCAAACCTCCTTTGCCTCATTTACCCCCAAACCCTGATTCATACACGCCCTCCTGTTTTTAAGACTCCTAATATTCCTCCTCTTAAGAACTTCCTCAACCACATTCAACCACAACTTTCTCGGCCTACCTCTACCTCTCGCACCATTCTTTTCACTCTTATATATCTGTTTCGTTATTCGACCCTCATCTATTCTCTCAACATGGCCAAACCAACGATTACTCCTAAGAGTTACTATAACCTAAATTAAAAAAATGTTTTATATTAAAATTTATACTTCAACAGATCTCGTTTTCCCGTTTGGATTACGTAAACAAAGAGAATCCAAGGTGACAAACAATTAAGCATTGCTATTTCATAATTTTCTGTTGGATCATCAGACATTCCAAAATTCAGACGCTGTATTCACTGTCTCGGTTCGCTTCATTCAAGTCTCCTGATCCTCCTCCTTCCCTTCTCCCGCTGCCTCGCATTATCTTTTTCGATTGCGTATCGATTCTCGAAAATCCATCTAGATGGAACTCATTATGACGCTGCCTCACTGATAGTGACGGCGCCCATAGAACATCTCGCGGCCCCTTCCTTCTTGTCATCGTATTTTGAGTCATGGAAAAGATGACGACGATAAAGTCACCCTTCTGAAAATTACCCATGAACAAATGTGAATCATAACGCGGTTCAGTGTGAATCATAACGCGGTTCAGACAGTTATACGAGAGTATCATATTCAGATGTCGATCTTCCTCAACTGACATTAGGGTCAATACTTAGTCTTGATACGTGTCAAAAACATTTGTTTGATCGTAGTGGACGATTGTTATTAGTTATAAATAAATGAGCTCTGAAAGAAAATTATCCTTTCGTTCCTATTTAATTAGTCATGTTGTAATTAATTTAATTAGTCCATGTTGTATATGACTTACATTAAAATCCTTAATTTTCGTCGACAACATACGTGAAAAACCTTAATATAAATAAGGTATGCGGAATAGAGAAAAGGTATTCGCTTTTAATTATAACGGGAGGACATTAGAAACGTCTAAAATTTATTTTTACAATGAATATTATTTTTATTCGGTGCTTTCTCTCGGTGGTACCATTCATTAATGTTAATTAACGTATACAATTCCATTCGGAGAGAAGTTCCTCTTCATGGGACTCTATAGCGACAGTTCACTTTCTAAGGGTTTCATTTTACTTCTGATATCCGAATTTGAAATCAATATTTGATGCCTGAAAATTTCAAGTTTGTGAGTCTCTAACACTTTAAATCTGGGTGATTTTAAAAAGATCACACAGTAGTACGTATTTACGTTAGTTGACTTTTATTAGTTACTAGCAAAGACAGGGCATATAGGTTGTAGGTTCAAGTCGCTCATGAAGTGTATTTTTTTCTAGGTAAATCACCTAGAAATCTTAGTTTTATTTTTTAATTCAGCAGATGAAAACCGCATTATATTATGCTAACCGAGTTTCGGCATTCTTTTGCAGTAACATATAGAAATTAAACTACTGGCCATTTGCATTCCTGAGGCTTTCTGCATTAATATAACATCGTGGCATTCTCCTGTTTTACATTGGCCCAACTTAAATTGGTCCACTTAAAATGAGTTTTGCCAAATCTAGGCAAAAATATCCCTAAAAATATCGTAATCAGCAAAATTTCTGTATACGGCCTAGATTTCCACTGTTATACCTATCTCTAGATATAAAACCCAACCGCCATTGTAAAGGCCCCATTTCCCTTCTAATCCTAATGCTAATTCCACGGTTACCAAGGAAATATCCTATTGTTGACAAAAGTAAAATTCTTGATTTTGGCATTAAAAACGCAATGTCTATGAAAATTTTATAAGTATGAGAAAATTGAATGATAAAATAAGAAACTGCATTTATTTATTCATCTAATGGCGAAAACTATAGCCTTCTATCTTTAGTAGACCTAATTAAAATATGCAAAAAGAAAACCTCTACACTTGAACCAAAATGCTTAGATTTGAGTTTTTCAAACACTTTAGATTCCAGACGGCCCAATACGCTGCCTTTGGGGCCCATGGGCCTTTCTTACAGTCCCAATTTCCTCAAAAATACTTTACTGATTCTATGTGTGAAAATTTCACTAAAATCGGTTCACTCGTTCAATACTTATGAGGCTTTTAAGAAAGCATTCTTTTGGAACACTGGGCCCTCTGGAGCCCCAGCGTGACTTACGACCCCATAATTGTTGTAAATCCAGTATAGGTATCTTTTACGTGTTTCTAATACAGGCAAGAATTATCTTCCAGGGCAAATTTTTGGCGATGAAAGGGCCCACTTGAGGGCCTTCTACGGCCCCAAGACCCTTGTTTTATAGCCTATGCGTGAACCAGATATATGAAGTATCTTCCTGCCAAATTTTGTTTCAATCAATTCAGTGGTTTATGAGTTATTGAGTAAGAGACAGACAGACAGACCGACAGACAGAGAATGACAGACAGACACCACTAGATTTTTATATATTAGTAAGATTTAAGTTAGTTTTACGTACGGCACATTTGTATTAAGACACCGCGATCGCACTATAAGATTTTGGCTAGTTTTTCATCTTTATCAAATATAACTGGCTTTTGGCGAATAATTTTTAACAATTTTCTAAACACTTGCGATTCTCACCGTTACGAAAAAAAAACTGCCACCATATTTTATTGCAATTTCTTTGAACGGTGTTATGGACAGGCTGGCAAACGAAATGCTCGATGAAGTCATTCGCCATTCCCTTATGCGTTCTGCCTGATTACATGAAAATAATTATGGAAGCAGGGTTAGCCAATTATAATCGCCTGAAAAAGATTGATCGTCAAGTAAAAGGTTGAAGAATTTTCAGAATGATGGTGGCATGAGTCTTATGAAATCGCGGCATTCGTATACATGGGTTTTCTTAAGTTCTAATAAAATGTGGTCTTAATGTCAATCGTGAAATCCGAAGTGCTTAAAACACTCCACACAATTCTATAGTCAAGGACATGGCCTCGTTTTATTTAATTAAAACTGATTTTAACTACTCAAAATATTTCGTGGACTATCAAAAGTTTGCCTTTGCTTAGTTATGTAGTACCTCCGACCCTTACCCTAACTTTACGTTTATTTACCCTAACTATTGGGGATGAGTCCAACCATAATGTTTTTCTCTGTCTAGTGATAGTCTTAACATTATGCTCTGAGCAATAAACGCTGAAGAACGGGGATAAGATGAAGATTTTCTATCATCTGTGACTTGAAAATTTCCCAATTCAGTACTTGACTGTATTTCTTGATGAAATTTGGCTCCCATCTTCGTCAACGACAAGCACATCTCTCTCAGTGACACACGAGCAATCAAGTTCAACAAGATAAATCTGGAAAGCCCGTCCGCATTATTTCCGAGGATTGGAACTCCTGTTCCTGTTACTTTTCTCATTCAATCTTGTTCCGACGTAATCGTAAAAGACATTTCCTGGCAAGTAAAGAGGACCCGCAGTCGTTGGGAGACGTCTCGGCATGAAGCGAGGAAACAATCGAAAGGCATAGATACGGTTGAGGGTGTGGGGTGGAAAGGGGCTGGCTTATCACATCGCCAGCACACCCTTCTACTTTCTGCCTTTTAGTCGTATAGCGCGCAAATATTATCTCTATGCGTCCGTGGCCCCGTTCCAAATTTGTTGTTTATTTTCACTCTGTATAGCTCCATTTCCACACTCAAACCCCACTTTGTCCCGCTTTACCGGTTTTCATCTGTGAAACCCTTATTTGTGGCACCGCTATCCTTTTTGTCACATCGCTCCCTTTTGTCTATGCAGAGAGAGAAATGAGGGGATTGAAAATGATGTAGAGAGGGGAAAGGCGGGGAGAGGGGATGGAGAGAAGAATGGAATTAGATTGTGAGTAATAATAAGTAAAGGAAGCCTATCCTTGGGGAGGACCACTTGGCCCCTTAACTGAGTTCCAGATGAGACAGACTGTGGAAAACTTTTTATCCGGCGGATCTACGACTTATATTTTGACTACCCGGGAAGAACATAGCAAAATAATCTCGCTGCAAAATATCGTACGTTATAAATAGCTTCACTGCAACGCCATTTTGATTTAATCCACTTTTTCATGTGATTGATAATTTTCCTGGTTGATATATCATCACACACATTATAAGATTGACTCCACATTATACTGTAATTCACTCCATAGGATGTCCTTTATTGTAAACGAATGAATCGTTGCGTTTGGCTGCGGAAAATTTTATATCGGCCAAACATCGAGATCCCTGAAATGTAGCATATAGGACCACCAAGGGGCAACCAAAAAGAAAAATTTTCGCCATTCCGCGGTGGCAGAGCACACCTGGCCACGTCATAAAATTTCAAAATTGCAAAATCATCGCTAGAGAAAATAAATATTTCCCTCAGCTAATACGAGAGGCGATTGAAATAGTAAAAAACGCAGAAAATTTCAACAGGGAAGACGGCAATCCTCCCTCCTCGACGTTCAAACGTGTTTTCCAACAATTAAATTCAAAGGTCCATCCGGCCAATCAGCGTGCACCTGACTAGCTCAAGCGTCAGGTATATATGTAACGAAAAAAGAATCCCTGGAGATTAATCAGGACCTGACGACGCTAGCTGTGACCCAAGTAAAACTGTTGTCCATTAAAAAGAATCAACGCTAAAGAACCCGAACAAACGGAACTCATCAAATCACCGCGGAGCCTCCGAACCAATTACTAAAGTATTGCCTGAAAAAGAGACACTACGCTACATGGCGGCACACCCTTCTCTACTCGTTCCTAGTGCTAGATCATCATGGATATTACAAATTGATTACCTGCGGTATTGATACTCGTATCGTTGAAAATTTGGCGAATCCAATCCTAAAAGAAGAATTCGATAACTCACAGGGGTTTTTCGATTATAAGAACGAGTTCAGATCTATCAAAGAATCAAATATCCAAAATGAAAATTGACTTACATTTATTCAAAAGTACACATTTTAGGACACATTTAAAAGCTGAAATGGATCACTTTATTGCAAACTACATATTCTTCCATATTAAATGTAAAATCTTGGGCAATTGACATCAAAACCCGATTTGTGGTGGAGTGTGTTTATAATTCTGTGGTTTTGCAAAAGTTTCATTTCGTCGATAAATATTTGAAGTAGAGTGCCACAAATTTTGTGTAGAATGTGTTATATTCCAATGTATAAATCTCGCAAAAATGAAGGTACACACATATCTTGGTAATGGCATTAAGTTGTCGAAACCTAGGCCAGTATAATTAAACTGTGTGGAAATTTACTAAGCATCATTTATTTCATGATAACATCCTGTAAACTACATTAAATGTTTCACCAGATACGTTAAATTTCATTTGCATTAAGAAGAAATATAAGGGCGACGGCATACCATATTTACGACACCGGTTCCCACTCAATGAGTCAATGGCTTGCATACTGATGGACATTCCCTCTGTATGTTGAAGTTTTGTTTTACTTGTAAGTAGGAGTAACCAAAAATTGACCTCAGTTATTTTTACCCGTTAAAAAAATGAGGATCATAATACGAAATAAAAGGCCGAAAAATATATTATCGTTAGTAAGATATGTGATTTATTTCTGGAAAGAAAATTATATTTATTTATTGACCACCAACCCTGAATTTTCGTATTTTGATACGGTATCTTTAACATAATCCTCCGGAAATGTGGCAGTATCCCCGCGATAACTGTCAATTTCCAATTAGTCAACATTGTATCCACAGAGTAACAGACTGTATCAAACTAATACAAAGCAATCGATCGTAATTCAATGAAATCTCTTAGGTTAAGAGATTAAGACAAAAACCATTAAAGAGCGATGTCATAAACGGTTGAGCGTCAAATAAGATTCATTTTCATTTTGAAAACTTTTGTATGCTCAGTCCGCTTACTAGATAGAGTGATTCACTCTGAGTGTGATCGACGACTAAACCATACGGTAAAATAACCATTCTTTATGGTGAAAACTATTTTATTTGCTCAGTAAATCAAGAATAATAGACTTTTGATATCCGCCTCAGTATTTCATTGGACGACACTTTCTCGGCCTCAGGGCACTAACTGGCGATTTGAATGGCAAAAATTTCACTTTCAACTTCAATGACGAGAACAAGCAGATGAACGGAGTAGCTTCATTGAAACAGAATATTTATTAATCAGCCTCTATCCCTACCTTAGATCACATAGATTGCTTATGGTTTTCCATAGCTCATTTTTCGTCAATTATATTTTGTCAATTGAATTTCGTCAATAATAATTGACGAAAAATGAGCTATGGAAAACCATACTCTTAATTAAGAGTGGAAATTAAGACCTTGGGTTGTAAATATTATTTGCATGCTTTATTCATATTACCAAAGTAAATGCATATCAATTGTCTGCAATTATTGTAAAACTCTGCTAAAACAATGCAAGTTTACTAAGTAAACGGTTTTGTCTTGATTTTATGGTGATTATCCATCATGAAAAAATTAAAATTAGTTAATTTACCTTATCATTAAGATTAAATTGACACTTCGAGTTTTTTGTTTTAATTAATTTTATTAAATAGTTATCATATACTATCAACACGGAAAAATTAATACAGTATTGTTAACGTAACTTCTATGAATGAAATAACATTTGATTTTAATTAAATCCTGTATGTGAGGTTAACAAAGTTTCTCCATTTCCACAAAGCAAACTCTCAACCTGGGACATATGGTAGGCAGTTTGTCGACATTCTCGTTCAATACAGCACTGAAACCTTATGTGATTCACGATTCAACAGTTTGGGGGATTTCATTAAAATGAAATTATGAGGACACACCGTCGTAAATTTATTCATTAAAATAATCCTAGTTCATTTTCATTAATTTTTTTCTGATCGATTCATGGGGTATTTAGTAATTGGTTTTTTGGCAGTGTACAGTGTACTTTATCACTATTTTAGAGAGCTGAGAACACAATATTGCTCCTGACTGACGCATGGACTACTCTCACTTTATTGTCTCCAGCTCTACTTTTTCTCACCGAATGATGAATGGAAAATACAACTTTAGTCTTCCTGAAGTCAACAGTTTCGGGCGACACGTTGTGGAACCGCATATTCGAAATGAAAAATACTCAATGTTGTACTTTTATTAATAGTATTCAAACGTTACTACACGTGTGTCGGCACTTAAATTGGTCAGCATCAGTCTCACTGTGTACCTGATGTTGGCCAATTAAAGAGCCGAAACACGTATAGTAACGTTTAAATATAATTAAAGAAGTGGATAGTACAACATCGAGTGTTTTTCATTCCAGTCTTGCTCTCAGTTCCATGGAGTGAAGTTTATAGCTATAACGTAGACTTTTATGGTGATCGTGGCTTTGAAGTTCTCTGTATTCAAATATGTCTCTGAGTCGCTCATTACGATCTGTTGAAAGTCTTGCGGAGCTGCAAATGATTCAGGAGGATAGGTCAGATGGTGTTTTTATTTGACAGTTCCGATGATGAGCAGAGATTTGAAACATGCGAAGAATCGAATGAGTCCTCAGAACGTGACGAAGAATGCGGTCAATACACAAGAGAGAGGGCATCTAAAGATTAACTTACTATTTGGTAAAATTATGCATATTATTTTCATTTATACATTCACATTTTTATCAATTTTGTTATAAGCTATTTCATTTCGATAGGATAAAACATTCGTCAGAAAACAGTCCTGCGTCATGTATGTAAAGGACGGGAACCAGGCGGCCGAGGATAACCGTCTAAAGAGACAACAAATTTCAGACTATGTAGTATGCGTCTCATACTGCCTTTTCTATACCAAGGCAGAAATGTGACCACAGATAAATTCTTCACATCTCAAAATTTGTCAAAATTATTCAAGGAAAAATACACTACTTTAGTTGGAACAGTAAATTGCTCTTGAAGAGAAGTACCAATATCTTAGAAAAATGCATGGAGAACTGTAATCTGCAAGAGTACTGAAATCCTACGATGTTACACTGACGATTTATCTAGGAAATTGGGGAATATGTCCTAGTATTGAGTTTCTTCACTCTAGTGTTAGTATAACTAATTCTGAGAAAAATTCGAACAAAGTATGGGGTGGACATAGTGGACAAAAATGTGACACATTACTCAGTCAAAGTGTTATCAAGGAGGTGGTCAATTCATAGTTTCCATAACATTCAAGACCTGGCTGTAGTCAATACCGTTGTGATGTATAGGGCCGTCACTGGAAGGAAAACTTCACGAATACATTTCATCCAACAACTTGCTGAAGAACTAAGCAATAGTTACACGAGTAAGAGATGAAGTCAGGAGCAATCTTATGAAAATAACCTCCTGAGACTCAAACGAGTTTCAGCCATTTAAATTTTAACTTACTTAACATATTTTCCAGGAATGCAAAAAAGCTGAGGTCTCAAACTGTAGACGATTGTATAGGAATTAAATGCCAATTTTGCAAGAAGGTGTACCAAAAAACTGTATAAGCGTGCGCAAAATTCATTTACAAGAAACAGTAAAAATAAGTTAAATTATAAACAATAAAATTCATTTTATGTACACTATATCATGTTTATAAATGTACATCACTGCAAGAATAAGAAACTCCCAGTTAGTTGTTTTTGATTTTCGGGAAAATTCCTACTTCGGCCACAAAGCTTATTTTGAGCTTATTAATTGCAACCAAACTTAGAAAAATTATAGATATATATAAAATAATGTATAAGGTCTTCGTATTATATTTTGATGCATCATTTTAGGCAAGAAAAATATAATAATTGAAAAAACTACAAATTGATGCAAATGTCGTAAGTTTATATATCAATAAATCATCGATATTGTCAAAATTATGAAAGCTATAAAGTAAAATATTAATTTAGTTGAAGAAAAAACTGGTAGTCTGAAACAGAAACTGTAAATGTAAAAAATGTTAACTTAATAGTGTGGAGTGAGGAATCATTTCATTAATTACTGTGGGTCAAAAAAACCCGCTTTAGGCGTTGAATGTTGTTAAAAGCCTGGGAGTCCTAGTATAGCGTTAAATTACCCTCATGATTTTAATTCTTTTTAGGCATGCTCCCATTTATCATTCGTCTAGCTATAAAATTTACAATCTAACGTGAACTTTCCGTAATATGGTGTTATTTTGACGAACGGATTGTTCAGTATACATTTTGTAAGAAAAGTCCTTGAATCGTTTAATAGTTGCCTTAGTTCGGCACTGAAATTGTAAAAAGCTCCACGCCTTTGAAATCAAAATGCACTGATTGAGGCGAATCAAAATTTTGTAAAAGGAATATAAAATATTAGAAGAGGTCAAAATTACACGGCTCACCTCTAAATATATACAATTCAAATGAACAAGAGTTATCTAAAGAAAGAATGAACTCCTTCGGAGCATGATACAAGGAAAATTAGATGGAGAGGTCCAACGAGGAAGGAAAATAGAGATATAATTCGGACCAGTTATAACTGGTTTCGAAGACAAATGACAGTAAGTATTCAGCTAGTTAATTTTGTTTAATTAACTAACCTAATGGAACAGGATTTTTATTAAATTTGTTTCGGATTATAATACACGTATTTATTTTTACTGAAAGTATATTATGTACAATGGAACTATTTAATTCCACTATGACCATCCCAAATGTCAGTAACTATAATGACTGGTGTGGTGGAAGTAAAACGTCGCGTTCACCAGTCCTCAATGTTATATTCGCCACATCGTTGTTCCTTCAATCAAACTAACTTGGGACAATGAGCTACCGTAGTATTTTTCCAAAATTTTTACGCTGAATTTTAATGAGAATACCGATAGCAAGGAATAAAGAGAAATGAAGATCAGGGAATGTAATAAAATATTTCGACAATATGTATAAATTTAATGCTTTGCTGACCACATTCCAGATTCCAGACTGGATTTGAAAAGCGTACATGGGGTTTTGGTTCACTTAATTCACTATCCACCCTCAAAGTGGTACGGGTCTCAAATCCTGGAGATTGTCTCTTGTGAAAGGACTTGGGTGGCTGATTTATTCACGATAGAGTAGCATGTGCAATATGCCTCAGATTAAAGAGGGCCATAATCGCCGCCACGGAGTTAGTCTTCATTTCCTCACCGCAGCGCGATGCTAACTTTTTCCATTATCCGCCGACAATTCACGAGTTGTTAAAAAAAATATCAAAATAGATAGCAGCTATAGGCTTTCTAGTACAATACTAATTGGGAAACTTTCTCCTCGTTCCACTTAGCGTTATTGCAGTCGCAATTTTCCGCAAACAACGATATTTTTCAGTTTCATGGAAGCAACATTGTAAAGTCGCTGTTTGAATAATTATCCCCGAGAAAGAAGGGGAAAGACGATGTAGACAAACGAAAAGTGCCTCAAGCATGCTATTATGGGATGATCTAGATCAAGCATTCCTCTGTGAGGCAGGATGGGCGATTTACCTCGGAAATATGCTCGTAACAAGTAGCTGTAAAATGTTCTTGTGGGAAAGACTCTGTTCAAAACGCCATTACAAAGTGCATTTGGCCATCAGTAATGCATCATTTATGTAGTTATCATCAAAATTGGGGGAAAATGGTTGAATAATTTTCGTGGAAAATGTTCCAAAAAACTTGGTTGCATTTTGTAAATGAGAAAATTAGGCAAGGGAGGGAACTAATCGTGGATTAGAAACCAATAAAACCGATGTTCGTGCGGAGAACTTTGCAGAGATCCACGATCTCTTTTTGTCATAATCTATAATTGACTTTCTTTGAATGCTCAATACAGCCTCTCGCATGGCACCACATCCTGCGATGCTCATTATGTGCCTTGTGTGACATAGCATACATAGGAATTGTAATACAGGAAAAAATCAAATTTTATTCAAAATTGACGAGAAAAAAATTGAAAATCATTGCGAGTGAAAACTCGAGGCCAAATGATGTAGGAGAGCATTTATCCATTTGCAGTGTACACGGGTTAACCCTCACGCAAAGAAAGCGCAAATTCGTGTGCATATCTCTTGGTTTGAACCGAATTGATACTCGTCGTCATCCGGCAAGGAAAAAAACACCATAATTATCTATCTATCCTTTTCATTGAAGACCCCTTTTAATCAAATTCCTGGATAAAATACTAAAGAATCAATGATTGGATTGATTAATAGAGCAAAGTATATGATGACAAATGGCTTTTCACCGTTTATTTTCCTGGTTGAAATGCGTTTTCGGTGAATGGATAAAATGTTAGAATGCATAAAATACTTGTGTTATGGAGAAATTTAGTTTCCTTTGTCTCACTCGATAGTTGAATTTTAACTTTAGAATGAATTTCCCATGTAGAACACAAATTTTCACTTAATTGAACGTAACGTGTTATGTGCTGAAATTCGTTTGAATAATATAATATTAATTTCGTGTCGTATCGGAAGCATCAAGTTTACTATGGAGAGGGAGAATGACGGCACTCTACCCTTCCTATATATTCTTATCTACCGGAAGGAGGATGGTTCTCTTGGACACAGAGTTTATAGAAAGCCCACCCTCACAGATCTGTATTTGAACGCACACAGTCACCATCATCCATCACAACGGACAGCAGTTTACTTTTAACGTTGGTACACCGGGCACGGGCCATTGCCGATCAAGAGAGCCTGCCAGCTGAAATTCAACACATAAAGAGGACTTTCCAACAGAATGGCTACTCGGGCAAGGAGATCACCATGGTCTTGAAAAGGGCCTTCACGGATCGGAAGGAAACACCTGAGGACAACGACACCTGAGGACAACGATACCTGAGACACCTGAGGACAACGATAACAAATACGTACTTTGATATGACCCTTACTCTCATCGAATCTTCCTGCCACTCTCTCAGGCATTGAATGCATACACGTAGAAAAAAACCCGCTACGACAATTGAGAAAGTCTAAAAATACAAATATAATGAAGGAAGGTTGATGAGGAGCGCAGACGCTTCCATCTTCAATTTAAAAGTACACGATCATTTTAGTCCAAAAATCTGTCAAAATTGTATTGTTTGTATATTACATCCATTAACGAGTCAGCAGAGTACAAGGTAATTAAATTAACTACTATCCGGTCTCCCACAAGAATATTTACCACACTGATATACACTCACAAAAATAAAATTTGTTATGAAAAAAAGTTTTTGAAGGTTACTTATTCTTTATTTGCAGTAAAAATACTTGAGCCTCTACGGTGCCTCTCAAAGCGTCCTGGCAGGGTAACATACTTTTGACGGGATATGCACCAGACTTATGAACATATACCCCTTTTTTCACCTCACCGCATTGACGCTAAGTCATGAAACAGTAATAGTGCCCCTTCATCAATTCATCCTGTCGGATAATGAAGATTATTATGTACAGTGGCGGAAGAAATATACGCAAAACTTTTCGCGTGCCAGAATGCGGCATTCTTGGGAACTTCTAGGAGCAGCACACACTTCGAAAGACTGGCAACACTGAGGAAGACATCGTCTACCGCGAATATTTGAAATCCGCAATGGAACTCACATTTGCCGGAGCCTAGAACTTACTCATCAATTGCCTCTTTCTCGAGCTTTCTTCTTATATTATTCATGCATTAAGTCGCAGTGTATTGTGTGTATATTCAAGCATGTTCCTTACGTCAAATAATATCATTTTTGGTGAAAGACTGTTTATAACAAACATTCACTATCCCACCCAACTCGGAATATATGCTGAAATCTTATTCTGCAATCACCAAGGTAAATTCATTATAGTCGAATTTACGAGGGTCTTTTTGAATTATGCGTCCTGTGTCCTTTTCACAGAAATAATATAAATCGAAATTTATTCGCACCAAGTGTTTATACAAAAAAATTTAATTAAAATAGATATAGTCAATGCGATCAAATTTTCCGCTATAATGAGAACAATGTTTATTCAAATGTTAATCAATATTCGTTTTTCGTCCACAATTAGGAATATTTGAGAGTTCACAAACGTCAAAATTCTAGATGGTTCAAAACAAACCATTTAGCAGAAATGGAACGGGCTGCACTGAACCCAGATTTCAAATCCTTAGGAGGTATTTGGGCATTCATTATCAGGAAAATGCGAGAAACAAACGATTTTTACTCCCTCAAACGAAACGACCCCAAATTTAGACGCAATATGGAAAATGGTGGAGGAAGAATGGAAAATGGACCCAGTTAGATGATATCAAAATGTGGGCAACTCCATGTCTCAGACTCTGGGTCAGGAAATCGAGAATGGAGGAGGATGGCTTGATTATTAGGCTAATAAACATCCTCATCCTTCATTTAAATACCAGCTCAAATCTCAAAGATAAATTACTATGGTCATGTGCACACATGACTCAGGTTGAGAGACTTACGAATCTTTACCTTTTAAACTTGTTCTATATAAAGCTGTATAGTGCACTTTACAAAATTCATTAGCTCTAAGAGACAAATTTATGATCCTGTGAAAAGTCTTTTAATATCTTCATGTAGAGCACACATAACTTTAACCTCCGTAGAAGCAATAATATTACGTCGTATTTAAAGAAAAATAGATTATTTACGGACGTAGCAATTGTTTAATCATTGATGGTGCAAATTCCTAATTTTTACTCCATTGACCACTCAGTGGATTTATGAAGAGTATCAAATGAGCATACGGAAGATATCTAATTCTAATATCTAGTCGGCCCCGGTGGCGGTGGGGTAAAGTCCTCGCCTGCTAACCCGAGGGTCGCGGGTTCGCCTGGGTAGAATGGTTATCTGCCCAGGACATGGGTGTGTGTGTTCGTCTCTTGTTAATGTTAAAACACCCAATGTAAAAGGCCTTTGTTGTGCTGTTTTCGGGGTTATGAGTATAAATAAAAAAATAATAATAATTACTGCTTAGTCGCTGCATGAAAAAGGTGATTTTTTAGTATTTTATCACCTTCACTGAGGAGATACGCAATGCATTGTTGTAGGAGTGTTACTTATGGGTGAGTGTAAGAAAGCTCCTCATATAATTTTAACTGCGTAATTTTAGCGAAAACGTTTTCACTGTGAACATGTCAAAAGGTATTTAAATGATTCAGTAATTTACCTTGTCCTCCAAGTATTATCCTCCATTCTCTAAGTTGAACTGTCAAACTACATGGCTAATGTATTCCCATTGAAAACTTAGAAAATAATTCTGGAAAAGCTTCAAAGACCTTCTTAATGATCATTTCAAGATGATTCCTCACTTATTTTATCTCTCACTCAGATAAGTAATTTTAAAATTCGGCATATGAGACCAAATTCTAATTTATAATAAAAATATTTCTCATCTTCACAAAATAATTTCAAAGTGAAAGTAGCCTCAGGTAAGTTCACTAAATTGAGTAATTGACACTATCAGAGATCAGGTCCGTTCCCTCGCTTATGAATAGCTATTCATTGATTGATAAATTGGCGCGTGAGTAGAGAGTCAGACGACAGACACGACGTAGAAATCAAGTGGGGCAGAGTACCTGAGAATGGGATATAACATTTCATTTTACTATTAGGGAGACCGCTCTGATTCATTTAAAATGCCCGAATGTGTGTAAAACTCACACTCATGGTTGAGGTCAATATCCCATTCGCTGGGCCTTCCGCGAATCCCTGCGAAGTTTTGACTAACGCTCTACCTCTAGGCTACCGAATCAAGACAAGTCCGTGTCCAGTGGTTCTTACTATGCATCGAAAAAAGGAAATGCCAACGTTTTCTTTAAAAACTGGGCCAAATAAGATGCCCTGGACTTTTGAAAATTATTTTCAGAAAGTAAATAATATTATGTTAGGAGGAATTAAGAAATTTTAGTGTTTGAGACGACCTGAATGCACGAGGGCGGAATTTTACATAGGGTATTAAGATATCGGAAAAAAGAAAATTTTCTCCTCGTGGAAACCATTCTATTCTACCAGATATCCCATACTTCAACTTAAAATTCACAGGATAATATGCCAAAAAATTAATTGTAATGTATGATATTTTTCCGAAGTAGTTTGAAGCCTATTAAAATAACGGTCATCGACAGCTATTTCCTTCACGCGGAAAACTTTTAATTGTGAGTGGATTTGATCTGGAGAATATATGCATTTTGTGTCCCAAGTAATAATTCTTTCATCGTAACTTTTCTTAAGTTTTAACCGAGAAAAATGTTTTTAAAGGGTCCAAAGCTCTAAAACAAATGTGGTAAGTATCTCTACATAATTGACTACGACTTCGTAACCACCACGTTTATAACTCCATGACGGTCTTGCGGACGTGAACCTTATTTGAATTCCTATTTATGTGACGCGTAAAATTGTAATCCATTCATACAGAGTTTGAATATTCCCTGTTTCCATTGGCTGTATCAGTGTTGTCAAGTTGTTGAAGGGAAAGCGATTTCAATTAGTTCCCACGTACGCCGCATTCAGACGCCAATGAGTTTTGCGTTAATTTTTTCCGCCACTGTACATTTGACATAATCCAAGCCATGAATTATATGACGCACAAAGGCGGAGTCTTCGTATAACCTTGATATTTTACTTTTCCAATATCTAAATTCCACTAGGAATATGTGGAATTCCTACCTGAAAAGTGCAGTTTTGCCTTTCCGCGACGACACCGCTTCGCCTACTGCCCCCTACGTGGCGTACCTACACTTAAAATGCCTCCAACCTAGGCACAACCCAGGCCTTCAACATAAAATCTTCCCAGTTGATAAGGCATTTCGAACATTATCCTCAAGTTCACTTCCACCAATTCCCCTGCAATTATAAGCCACTTTCACTCCTTCTTCCGCACTGTACACTTGTAATCCTCGTAAAATGGAGTTTTCAAGCACTTTAATTTGGGACCGAGCACATTTCCGAATCAAAAACACACCATTAACATGATAAATTGCGAGCTCATACAACTTTTCGCCTCGTACAGCCAGCAACGTCGAACGGCGATTCTTCTGCCTTCGGAGGTAGCAATGCCTGGAAGAGGTAATGCAAGCTCCCAAAATGATAGTGTGCACCCAACAGAGACACTAGAAGAGAACTCCACCTCCCCTCCGACACCTTCATTGTAGACCCATAACTAGTGCGATTGGAACCTCGAGGCGAACGCGAAGAAGCCGGTTTTCGGCCTGTGTGGAGTATTTTGAAGAAGTGCCGTTAGACAAGGTTTTAGGCATGAGTTACTATTCTCTCTCGGGACTTGACTTCAGACCATGTGCTGATCACCTCTATCGACGGAGTTATTCCAAGAAAGTGAGG
The DNA here is from genome assembly GCA_963169105.1 of Ceriagrion tenellum. Lineage (NCBI taxonomy): Eukaryota > Metazoa > Arthropoda > Insecta > Odonata > Coenagrionidae > Ceriagrion > Ceriagrion tenellum. The sequence goes on from OY720636.1 coordinate 557,987, forward strand.
TCAAAATTGGTAAAATAACAGCAGAGGAGGGTCTTTAATGTCGGCTGCTAACGGCGTCCAAATAGGGAATGGAATCAATTTCTCCCAATAAGTTTATTTCCCGCTTCATTTGTTTTGTTTCCGTCGTTCCGTGATGTTGTAAGGTCATTTTCCACTCCCAGAAATCAAAACATTTCTTAACTTCTCCCTACCAGCCTGCGATTAGCTTTCTGCTTCTCCGTTTTTATCTCATTTTCCGCCATGTGAACCATATTCGTACTACCAAGCTCGAGTAATGTTATCCCGCTCCGTCCAAGGTTCTTTATCAGATCATTGCATTAGAGTGTGAAGTCATCTCTCCTCAAGCCTTTTTCTTAAGAAATATCAGCACACAGGTGGCAGGTGGCAGGTGGCTTGTAACTAAGCTGTGTCTTGTGCTGTGTGTGGTACGCGTGAATATCTCTGACTACCGTTAGTATAACTCTTACGCACCCAGTTATATCTTAGCGAAAACCGAACTATTCAATACTCATATATGTTAAAAAAAAGTCTCTAGAGCAAGAAACAATCATACATCTCGGTCAGTCTACCACCATAAATTTTTCTTTTTTTTAACCCAATTTCATTCAAGGAACTACTCACAACGCGTTTTATGTAAATATAGTATTAAATCAACTGAACATTAAATTGTGGTCACTAGTTTCCATAAGGTAGTAGGGTACTCACAAATAATAAAATTGAGGGCATTGATTGGATTCACAGCAGCGTAAACGACTTATTTACGATTCGCCATTAAATGGCTTTGATATTAGACTGACAATATTTTTTTGCTTCTAGCCTCAGCACAGTTTAACGAACAGTTAGTGAAGTAATATTTGGAATGCATCACTAAACTAGAAATTTTGAATGCCTTTCTCTAAATGTATTCACATAACATTAGATAAATGAAATAAAAATATTTTTTTCTCTTACACTAATTAACAAATTGATCACTATTAGGGGCCTCACATCCAGATTTCGACTGTTAATTTCCTTTACCGAGAAATGTCATCAGTCAGCAGCTTTATGAAAATGCATAAGAAAACCTCAAGCTGCAGTACACATTGAATCATCAGAAAAATCCATGGGAAGCACAAATTACTTGCGTCATCGTGTCAAGACTTAATTTAGTAAATGAGAAATATATATTAAAAAATGAGATCGGTGATTGAATTGTGTATTTCATTCGGTGCCCTTAACTGGCTATGCTCATTTCTTTAATAAAATTCAAATCAATCGAAATCAATTCATTTTCATAGAATGTTGGCATTTTAAGTGAGGAGTTTTGGGCTTAGTTGTGGTGTCCATGCATAAGACAAAGTCAGATACATTACTATCTCCCATTTCCTGACCCACCCTGCCACCCTCCAGCCGAGGAAAATTGGTGGAAGGTCTAGGGGAAGAAAGGATGAAAAGGACAGCCAAATTCAAACATTAAAGGGATAGTTTATCAATCAAAGATAAATAAGTTTAGGACTTAAATTCCTCAAATTCGTGATGGTTACAATGACTCTGGATGGGTGGCCATAGATTTCTGCAGCACGTTTTCGCTCTTAATATAAAAACAGGAACGTCAATTGTTGAGCACTGTTCTCAGGGTCAGTACATACCACTGATATACAAAGGAAGCACGGTAAGTGAAAGTCAAAGAATAGTGCAGGAGAAAAGAATCGTGTGTGGTGCTAGGCTAGGCGCGAGATTTGTGTTTATTTTTTGTGAGACAGCGCGTGTTTGTGCGTTAATGGACACGTATGCACTCTTGTCAGAATTCACGTGAAAAACATTGATCAACACTACAGCAGTTTTGCCAGCCACCCACCCATACCCCTTTGAAGCCAGCTTCAGTCACTTCCGCTCCACGAGGAAAAATCGAAGCGTTTGCCAAAGTTACCTTTTTGGACTTTCCCATACCCGTTTGCTTATTTTTACCCCCTTGGCTTGTTGAAAGGACCGAAATCGCCAAGGTTAGAGTCCTCAGGTCATTATTTGTCTCTCTTCCATCTTCTGACACTTCGGACGTGAGCCTCATGTTGTATTTAAGCTCATCGAAATGGGATCTCCTGCAGCTCCGCCCATAGCTCCTCCTTTCCCATGAAAATCCTCAAATTTTTACGAAAGAGGGGACAATGTTTTAATACTATATACTCATTTTTTTCTCATTTCTCTCTCCCTTCTCCGTGTCTTGAGCGTGATTTGCTTATTTCACGCTTTATGTAGTAACAGCGACATAAAATGGAATTATAGGTATTCATCAAAGACCCTCACTTATTCGCTTTGGTGTGGGAATGGTATTATTTTACATTGATCCCGTTTCATAAACTTGAATGTGAAATAAATTGATATTTAATAATCTGCTACCCATAAATCTACTCACATCAGGCCTTGCAGGCCTTAAAACTCGAATATCGGGTTGATTTATGTAATATTTACTTTTGAGTAAAAATTACAAATAGAAATTATTATCCAGGATTCACAAGGTGGTTTAGTAAACCTTACATTTATTAAGAAGTTGTGATTTTGAAAGAACACATTTCTTCCATATTTCAATTAAAACGAAATATGCCACAAAGAACACACGCTTGTAATGGTAGAAAAATGAATAAATAAGATCCTGCAGTAATCAGAGTTATTTTTCGTTGATTTTGATCGGGGAGAATATTTTGCAAGGGTGAATTAAGCCGTTAAAAACCTTAAATGCCAGTAAGCGGAGATAGAAATGAGACTTGGATGTAGACTGCAATGACGATCGTTTGTAAAATTGATGGCGTTATAGCTCAATCGAAATAAATGTTGGCATAAAGTAAGTTAACACGTTCACTCAAATGTATAAATAAATATTAATATCTCAAAACGTGTGCACTGTGTAGGTAACAATGAAGCCTGATGTATAAGCCATCTGTCGGTCACCAGGTATCACAAGTATCTTTACGTAAAAATTGCCAGAGATGTTTAAGTTTTCATTACATTTATATATATATATATATATATATATATATATATATATATATATATATATATATATATATATATATATATATATATATATATATATATATATATATACATACAAGTTATATTACACATAAAATTCACGGCATGTGACAAACAGATCTCTGTTACATCATGTACGAAACGGGGTTTGCAACAAAGTACTCATTGTAATGACAGCTAAGCACACAAAAATAAATGGAAAATCAAAATTCCTCTGGAGATCTTGAGATATTCTCAACGAAGAGAAACATGATTTTCTCTGATAGGATTTCATAATGCATCCAATATCTGGTTTCACTATGTTTTATCAACCGTGAATAGCTGAAAGTCTCGTGTACATTGAAGCAACAATCGTGCGGAAGGCTCCATAACTCCATCCCTTATTTACAGCGTTTTTGAACGAATTCCATTCCTGGTTCCATCGAGAGATCATAGCAACCCACTGAGCGCATTATTCTTTAAAGGTGATTTCATATTTCGTTAGAGTATTCATATATTTACTTTATCTTATCTTACCTATGCATTAAATAATTGTTCCAATGTATTCATTCAGTGGTAATTCAATCCTTGGATTTGTTGACAGCAGCCTTCTATTCTCCCATATTGTGTGCAAGTTCTTTTACTCACAAGTCATTCTTACGTACCTTTCTCTTAATTTGTTCGACGTAAGTAACCTTTAGTATTTCTCTGCACTTTCTCTCTCTTTTCTTTCAAGTGTATTATTCATACATCCATTGTTCCTAAATGTGTGCCCAATCCAACAGTCGTAATTTAGTTTCCATTTTCGGTTGATTCCATACATTACCAAAATTATCCGTCCATTAGATCTTCAGCATTCTCCTATAACAACAGGTTTCGGGTGTGTCTACTTTTTTCTGATCTGCTTCACCAAAAGTCAACGTTTCTAATCTGTAGTGTTCCAAAATTTTTGCGAATGTAATATTTCATCAGGTGTAAATCTTCTTCGGAAAGTATTCTCCTTGGCATTTCTTCCGTCTCACTAGATGGTACTTCCTAGAGAGCTATAGCTTTCTTGCCCTTGCTCTAATTTCTCTCCTTTAGTTTAAGTTCAGTATTTATCTTCTCTCTTTAGCAATAAGCATAATATAAAAAAGGATTTTGGTCTTAGTTGTATTTATTCAAAGGTTGAAGAGGAAAAATACTATTTTCGTTTGGCCTTGTCATAAAAATAAATGTATGTTGCCTAAATACAGGCTTAGCAAATAACTTATGACGCTATTTACGTAATGGCACAAATAAATTAATATGTATAAAATAAAGGCCCTTAAAGCAAATAGTTAGCGAGTATATGCGTCTGATCCTAGTGTATTTTATAACATAAATTTCATTAGGAAATTTTCCTTTCAAAATATTTTTAAAACGGGGCGGTTAAGCAATTTATTGCCTCCTTTAGTTTAAAAATGTTTCTATTGGAGGTGTTAATTTTCCGATGAAATAATCATTAATATATATCTTTCTCACTCTTTTATTCGTTTCTATAATAGGGCGCCCACTCTAAGTCAGTGCGAAAATACCTACAAGTTTTTTTCACAATGAAATTCTAGAATGAATCTATGGCGTAAAGAGTTACCATTTCAACGATTAAAATACAAAAAGTAAAATTGAAATAACATGTATTTTTTTGTAAATGATTGACTCTTACTAATGAGAAAATGAAATCTTATATCATCTACTGGAAAATATGAATACACAAATGAGAAAAGAATCTTTCATCCGTTGTTTGAGCAAGTTTTGATGAGGTCGGGTCATGTTTTCACAGATAATAATTTATTGCCATTAGAGCTCATATAATTTGGTTACAAAATACTCCTTAAGCTCCTACGTAATTTTTTAAAATAAAATAAACATTATAATGTATTTATATTCTTCTTTTTTTCCCCAATCTCTAGGTAAGAGCTAAGGGGTTCAATCAGGAGGCCCTTGGACCCGTCCATTTATGTAACTGAACATGGCGATAATTGATTCTTCACTCTCTTCCTTACAGGCAACAAAATGCTTTAAGAGAGGTGAGAGAAAAACGTTACCGAACATTTCGCCATTCAAGAAAAATGCGGTACCTAACTCATGCAAAGAGTGGCGAGGGTATTTTCTTTTTCAAATTTAGCAATTTTCTCTCTCACAATAGTCACGGCACGACGAGTGTTGCTTTTTTTCAAGTAAGTAGTGTCTTGGGTATATTAATTTCTATATTTAACTTTCGATGTCAGAATTTTCTCTCTGAAATGTTATTCGCCCGATACACTAATTAAAATGTCCACTCCCTAAGCTCCTTTTCGCATTTTTCATCCCTCCGATTATACCAACTAAATCTTTTAATGTACGCTCTAGAGGGTTACGCACCACTCGGAGTGTAAAAATGTTTATTTGAGAAATAATTCATACGGATTCGATAAAATCTAAATAAAATAGTTTATATAAAAAGTTTATCACACCGGTTAAAATATATCTCGGCTAATCGCTTTCGTATTTCTTCAGTCTTTAGTTTCACATTGGAACTTTTCAAGGGTTGTTGCTACATTACCATAATGGCTCCATGTTTTGCTTGTTTAGAAAGTCACTCAGTCAATCGCCTTGGACCGTATACTTTAACTCAAATGCGCTTATATTTTCATTTACATATTTCACGAAATTATCCCAAAGTATGGTGAGCAATTTTATAAACCTTTTAAATGCGAATTGAAAAAACTATTCTTACCATGATGATCCATGAAATTCGCACGTTGAGAACGTTTGACTATTCGCGTTGTATAAGAGTTTTAATATTCATCTAATGGAATTGGTAAAACAATGTGTTGCCTTGAAAAAACGTTACAATTACATTCTATTGTCATGCGTTGTGATTAAGGGTTTATGATTGTGAGAATACTTATTATCTACATACAAGTGATTCCGAAAATAAAAATACCCTATGTTTAATTCGAAATAAATATAAAGGCAATGTGATGTATACAACTATTTTAATAAATAATAAAGTACCATAAATGAAAACAATATTTTACAATAGTATTCCGATTAAACTTTGCAAGCAAAATAAGTACCTACACATCTTGATTTTGTGAAATTAAAATTCCTCCATGGTCAGGGCAGAGTCACTTTAAACGACGCTCCTTCGAGCCTTCTCACAAGCGCGAACGGATGACGTAATCACTGTGGGACATGGTGGTGACGGGGTATTGAACAGAATATCCTTCCCACGATTGCGGCAAATGTGCAGATTAATGAAACTCCATCTGGCACCACAGAGCCTGAGCGGCACAAATTGCATGTCGCCTTGCTTTAGAGATCGAATAGAAAAAAGCAAAAGCGAGTAGGAAAACCGTGGTTCCCAGTGGAGAAGTGAAAAGTGACATTTGCAGATGATGAGGGATGAAGTCAATAACGGGAGCAATGGCTTTGGGTAGAATAGTTAGCTTTTATTTGTTTGCCTTTCTCCTTTCCATATCCCAGGTTGAGCCCTTTTACCGCTCGTGATGGAGAATTTGAAGTCATAAGTCTCAATGTTGACCTGGATTCGTTACCGACAAATGACTTTGGCTCAAACCAACGGAAGTAAGTAATAATGACGGAAAGATTCACGGTGTGATGCGCCAAATTACGCTACAAGACTTATGCTGTGTCCCAATTTGCCATTTAGGCAGCTAAATCGGCAGATTTAGGGAGGACGCCACCTTGAAGTGTGTCCCAATTCGTTAGGCATCATGGGGGAGCGGATTTAGGTGCCTTTCTCGGGGTGAAATTTAGGGTAGATGCAGTTTATCCTAAATCCGCCTCCATATTGAATTTCCCATCATGCAAAGCGCTACATGCGTCGTACAAGGAAACTCGTACACAAGGAAACTCGTACTTAAGGAAGTAGTTGAAAAGCGGCAAACATGGCCGGCAAGTATTTTGTCTGTAATTGAAAATATTTCGCCACCCAACACCCGACTACAAAAGAAAAATTCTACTTATTGTTAGTACACTTTAAAAAAACTAATTTAAATCCCAGAACACCTACACAAAATTAAATACCCCGAAAACTAAAAACTAACGAATCTCCAAACAAGGAAATGGATGAAGAAATGTTATTTCACATTCCAAATCTCACAACGCATACGAAGGTAGCCACATGCGCCAAAAAGGTTTTTCAGGCGCCAAATTTCAGGTTTTATTCAGTCCTTTATTAATTACTCATATGCTTTTCTTTCGTTTCCAGATTGGTAGAAGGCAACACTAGCGAAGGATGTCCCAAATCAAGCTCCCTTAGCGAAAGGCCTCTAAATATTTAGGTAGCTAACCGCATCCTCCCTAATGCCTAACGAATTGGGACACGGCTTTAATTCAGGAGTTATACAGGAGTTTATTCTTGTCACATGGGTTTCCTACTCTCAAAACCATCTCAAAACCCCGTTTTCTCGTCTCTAAGCTTCATAGAAGGAAGAAGAAGAAATGGTAACATTAATATTCAATATGAAATCTTTGTGTGAATCACCACCAGCCGTCCTTAAATTTTTTTTTACTTTTATTTTGGAAGCTGAGGAATCATATAAAACCAATATGACACAAGGAGTAGCTATCAATTTTCCAGTATATTTTTTAATTTTATCCAAGAAAATCAGAATTGTCCATGAAGGGCTAAGCTAATTCATTACTATCACGTCAAAATTTTGACCATTGATAAGAGGACGTCGTTTTTTTGGCATAAAAACATATTCACGCCACACAACACCTTTGGCAAAATATTGGAATTTGAAAACAGTACAATGACTATGATTTCCTATTTTTCTGTGCAACATTAAAGAAAGGAAATATACACCAATATAAAGAAAAAGAAAATCAAAATACACATACAAACATACAAATGTTATGAAGTATTATTTTATTCAAGAAACTAAAATTTTTATGAATATCCACGGAAAAATAATGTCACCTCAAGGGCACTTCACATGAATACGTCAATGATAAAAATATTTTATGATTCTCATGCTTGACAGCACATAAAGTTTAAACTTTTTCGTCTTGCATGTCATGCATTTTCACCTTCATACTGGCCCTTCAGCTAAACAGTTCCTTTCCAATTTTTGAGATTTCCTGTCATTTAGTCCTTCTTTGCCTGCCTACTGACCCAAACTCTTTACATCTGAACTTTTTTCATATCTCCCTAAATGTCCTAAAATAAGTTCCTCAACATCTTTCTCGAACCCTATAAAGACATCAGTACATCATTCGTATTTCGTCCGCGTTCCTATCGGTTCCTCGCATTTTTTTCTCAGCCATGTTTTTCCCTCGGACGTCCTAGAAGCTTTCAAAATCCAGCCTCATCTCTCTAAACATAATTGCCGGATAAAACCAATTTAATTGAATTTCTCCTGTGCCCAACCCTCCATCCCAGCCCTCAGCTGGCCGCCCAATTACTTTTTTTCCAGTGCCTTAGGAAAAACCCAGCTCACTCTTCCGCTCCTTAACCCAATCAAATAAGAAAACCTCCCTAAAATGTTTTCCTAGAGACCACACACATACCTTCAGAGACTCACCATCCTCAATCTCGACCTCTCCGCCTCAAGATGCATCACTGGGACCTCATTACGGGAAGGTCGGAAGCAAAATTCAATCAGCGTACAACTCGTCCGTGCCTTTGGTTCGGCAAAACTCCAAGAGGGTGCAGCAGCGAATCGAGTCCAAGGGGATTTCTTGCAAGCCTCTTTTTGGAATGTCGACTGCACTTTTCGTCTACTTTATACTTTCGAGACAAACTGAAAGGCCTTACAGACACCGTTGAGCAGATTTTTGATACGACGTAAGTTTTTAACCAGATTTCGTGATCCTGCGGCAGATTTAACTCCTTGAAGCAGCTCAAAGGGAGCACTAGAAACTCCGGCAAAATTTGGGAACCCTCTTATGATACCTGGAATTTTACCTAGTGAACACCACTTTAAATTTACCAAGATACCGCATTCATTCCTACGACGAGATACCAAATAAACAATAGATAAACTATTAGTGCAACAGGAGAAATTACCGACAATTTCTTCAGTAATTGACAGTATTTATGGAGATAAAATCCCAAAGAGTAAGGTACGATATAAAGTTGACGATATGATAAACTTTACTGAATATTATAACTTTTAAAATCTGAGAAAATATTATGTGATGCCATTAGGAAGCTAGAATTTCAGCGATTGAAATTAATTTTAGAAGATTAAATTACTGAGAATGTAGGGAACATAAATGACATGTGCTACTCTGCCGTTTCCCTCAAGGCTGTATTTGACATTTTTTACTCCGACATAGCTTCAGCTCAGAGATTTTTTTCTTTTTATGGGTGGGGTGTCGTAATATTCTTCTAACTTCAAACACTTCAAATAATTTTTTTGTTTGCTGGACGATTTTGCTGGCCCGAATGTCCCTGGAATCCCGATAAGCTGCTAAGCCTGTCATCAGGTTTTCCAGGTACCGGGCCAACAGAAATTTACATACCCACACAGGCGGGACTCGAACCCGCGACCCTCAGTTTAGCTGGCGATGACTTTACCCCACCATCACTTAAATAAGCACTATCCAAGAATTAATATATTCCATGAAAAAGTAAATTTACACGAAGGGAGAAATCTAGACCAGCAGCGTAATCAAGTAAAATAAATGCTGGCACACATCCGTAAAATGCATTAATACTACCACCAAAATATATTACCTGCACCTCGAAAGTATTCGCAGTACATTTTTGGCGATGAGCCATTACCTTACCCACTGGCATTACGGCCCTAAAAGAGCCCGTGCCTCCTCAATCATTCCTCTCCAGGTCTCTCGCTCCAAAGCAAGAGGTCGCCATCTCCTTACACACATTTTCTGCAGGTTCTCTTCCACATCATCCAGCCACCTTTTGCGCGGTCGCCCCGGAAATCTTCTACCCTCTGGCCTGTGGCTGAACGTTCTCCGTACTACCCTATTTTCAGGCATTCTTTCCGAGCCACCTTAGTCTGGCACGCTTGACTTCATATACCAGGCTAGGTTTATCATATAGTCTACAAAGCTTGGCATTGGTGCGGATACGCCAAACGTCGTTTTCGTTAATTGGTCCGTAGATTCTTCGCAGGATCTTCCTCTCCCACGAGTTGAACTGCAGCTCGTCCCGGCTTTTCATGACCCAGGTTTCGCAGGCATATAGTACCACGGGTCGAAGAACTGTTCGGTATAATCTTTCTTTAGTTTTCCGACTCAATTAGCGTGACTTAAATAGGTGCTGGAGGCCAAAGTAGGCCTTATTCCCCGCATTCACTTCTTTGATTTCCAGGCTGTTCTCACTATTTTGTGACATCAATGAACCTAAATATTTAAAGGTAGGCACTCTCTCAAATTGGTATCCACCAGCTGCGAAATGTCCTGGAGGCTCATTTCCAGTCCTTTTCATGACCATAACCTTAGTTTTTTCCTCATTTACGATGAGGCCGGCCCTTTCTGATTCTTCATCCATTTTCTGAAAGGCTTCTCTCAGTCCCCGCTCATTCCTGCTGATTAAATCCATCAGCATATGCCACATACTGTACTGTCCTGTTTAATAATGTTCCACCAGGGTTAATCTCATTCTTCCAAAGAACTTTTTCCAATGTCAGGTTGAAGAGTGTACCTGACAAGGCGTCGCCTTATCTCAGTCCTCTATTTACGCTAAATTCTCGTGACAAACTTCCCGATATCTTTATTTTGTTCTTTGTTCCTGTTAGCGTCATCTTAACAAGTCGAATGAGTTTGTTCGGTATCGTTAGTTCAAAAAGAGTATCATATAGGAATGACCGTCCAATGCTGTCGTATGCCTGTTTATAGTCAATGAAGATCTGGTACACTGGTATATTGTATTCATAACATTTTTCCATAAGATTCCTTATTGTAAAAGTGTGATCAGTAGTGGATCTTCCTGGTCGGAAACCACACTAATAATCTCCTAATATGTTTTCTGCCCATGTTTCCAGCCTCCGTGCTATGATCTTTGTGAGCACTTTGTACGTGACGTTTAGTAATGATATACCCCGGTAATTAGCACATAATTTTAGCTTTGTACCTTTTTTGTGGATTGGGCATATGAGTGCGCACGACCATTCTTTGGGCATCTTCTCTTATAGCCACACTCTTACCATGACGTTGTGTACCTCCTGCTGGAGTCTATCCCCTCCATTCTTGAGTAGCTCAGCTGTTATTAGGTCATCCCCTGGAGCTTTATTGTTCTTCATTGTTCTGATCGCCTGTTCGGTCTCAAGTCTGCTAGGTGGCGGTATTTCGACCTCCTCTTGTGCTTGGCAGATATTTCCTACGTCTTCAGCTTCCTCTACTCCTGGTCGATGATTTAGCAAGTCTTCAAAGTACTCTGCCCACCTATCCAGCACTATCCGTTCATCTCCAATCAAATTACCCTCTCTATCCTTAATCATGAACACTCTTGCCTGAAACCCATTCTTTTCATCTTTTATCTTGCTATACATCTCTCGAGTTTCCCTTTCAGCTGCCAATTCTTCAATTTTTCCCACCTTCGCGTTTTCTCATGCTCTCTTTTTGCACCTACATACATGGGAAGCTGCTGTTCTGGCTCTCACAAATTCTTGGGCTGATGCCCGTGTCCGTCTCTGCAGCATTTTCTTTCAGGCAGCATTACTCTTTTCAATGGCCGTTTTACATTCCTCATCAAACCATCCTGATCTTTTTTGTGGTTTCTGAAAATCAAGTGTATCCTCTGTTGTTTTCTGTATAGCTGATTTTATAATTTCCCATTCTCCCTCAACGTCATCTCGACCATGTCCTCCCTGGCTTTTCAGAAAATTTTCCTTATACTGGGCAAAAGTATCTCTAACTGCCAGGTCCTCTTGAAGCTTCAGTTCATCAAACTTCTTCATCCTTGGATGAGCCATTACCATCACCATACGATCACTTAATCGGTTATATTTAGGACAATTACTGGATTATACAAAACCTGTATTCAAATCTATCAAAACGTATTCATATATGGTACAAAGTTTTTCAATACTAGCCCCGATCCCAGTTGTGATTCAAACAATACATTAAAGACGGTTTTCGGAACAAAAATAATGATCAACTGTAATATAAACGAAACTGCTGAACGTATTGATTAATTAAAATGTTGAAATTTATTAGCTGTGCAGTACACGGCAAATATTATGTAATATTCTAAAAACAACCGACAATCGATATTGATAAATAACAGCCTCTCTGACAGAGTTTGCCCAGTTGGAAAATAAAAATGAATAATCAAATTAGGGCAAAAAAATAATTTCTATACTCTTACCTTAAAATACATATTTATAAACTGATTAGTTTTCGGCGATTAACCTTAAACAAAAATGCTGTAAGTGATGTCTTCTCTCTTGAGAAGCGTAAGCGGTTTTCTTAATTTTGTCCTAAAATTTTGGAAAACGCTGTACGTACTGTGGAGAAAGATGATGGCTAACAATCCTTGATATAAGTATATATTCTGATAATTCTGCGAGGAGCTTATTTTGGCTAGGGTGAATACTTCCTTTGTAACACATGCCGCGCTCCTCCGCCGTGTATCCGTTGGATTTCAATACCCCCATATTACAACTTTACTTTCAATAGGAATAAAGAAAGAAAATTTTAGAAGAAAATTTACGGCACTAAAAATTCATTTATTTGTTTTTGTGACGTAAATCGCATAGTTTTATAGATAGCTCCAATTTTTCCCATTAAAACAGTGGTTTTTCCGGATAATAGTGGTAAGTACTTTCAAATCTGTTTGCGATGATTATGATGGGTTACGAGTTTTGAATATATAGGCGTAGCTACTTTTAAATCAGTGGAGATACATACGGCTACGAAGAAGGAGTGAATGCATTCATATTACGTGTATTCGTCATGAGTGAATGTATTCATACGCTGTGTAACCACTTTTATTAAAACACTTACTGGATACATTTGAACTGCGATAAAAAAATGCTTAATAGGCTAGTTATCCGCGACGAGAACATATTAACTGCCTGTTATCTCTCCGAGCACGGATCGGGATTGAAAGTCTCTCAATGAATATTTGCAGTGTCCGTTAGAATGCTTATTCGAGGATTTAGAATTTATTATATAGGAAAAAATTTACTGCTGATGGCTCTCACTCTTAGTTCAGTTACTATTCGGTATCCATAAATTATTTACAGTTCTCTCAAAACAGCGTGTCAAACTGCAATTGACTTTATTGGTGATGTATTTTAAGGAAAAATTTAAACAATAAATATATAATTTTATGATTGACTACATTATAAAATTGAAAATAGTGTCTATAGTACTAATGGATCCAAAACAATACTTTCTAATACTGGTACGTTCTAGGATATTTGACTAAATATTGGCCAAAGAAACTGATTTTCATGATAAGAACTGGACTAAATAGATACTTGAAAATATATAATGGCTTTCGATAAATTTACCCCGGAATTTTTTCCACGGAACAAGCAAACCAATGAAATTGAAGGAATGATCTGAATGCTTGAATATTTCAAGAATTTTAAATACGGCGGCCACTTAATTGTGAATGGCCAAATTAGTGCCTCATCGAGACTAAGTGATGGAGCAGCTGTTCTACACTTCTTATGCATGCGACGATTGACGATTAATAGACGCGACATCTGGTCTTAATCTATTGAGGCTATAATGCCACCCCTAAAACATAAAGGACATAACTAAAATTTACGATTTCTCCCAGTCGCTTATGGTCCCACGTGACTTGATTAGGAGCTTACTTTAAGAAACTGAGAAGGTTTTAATGAGTGTCTCCTTTAAAGATCACATCCACATCACACGACACACTATAAATTCTCATAATGACAAAAATTTACACGATTCTTTGTTTTCCTCCTTAACGTGAGTTCGTAATGTCAAGATATCTAGGCAGGCAAATCTTTCCTTCGAACAGCGGTGCTGCCATGTCGCCTGGGAACTATTAATTGAAAGACAATTAAAGACGCGGAATTTGAACGACTGCGAAGCATATTGAGTCAATAAGAAACAGAATAGAGTTCAAAATGGAAAAGATCCACACGGAGAAGATCATGTCCAGTGAGCAATATCAAAATGGGTGCCATGTTATATTGATGCCAAAAATAATTTCATCGAAGGTAGCTGAGGAGAGAAATTTTTCTCTCAGGAAAATGTGGACGAAACCACCCCAGGAACTACTTTCCACGAACTCCATCTTACATAGAACATTGCCATCTCCGCAAGTCGATTGCTATCTCCTGGCAGAAGTGAAGGCCTCTTAGTAAAAATTAAATGATGATACAATCTACTAAGAAATCCTCTAGGAAAATAAAGTCTCGGCCAGACTTTTAAAATTAAAAAAAAAATTATTTCGCTCGATGCGCTCTTTTAAGAGGTCTTTCTTTTCTATCCAAACTCTTTACGTAGAATGTTAAGGAATTAAGAGAGGTTGCCCCTAACACTCACGTATAGCCGATACCATTCGCCTTCCCCTCGTGATATGTTGTAATCTCATTTCGGCCCTTCGTCTCATGTAAAGAGGAGAGGCCATCTCCATCGTGAATATATCTAAGATAATGTCTCCATCTCCATGTACCTCGAATGCATGATGTTTCCATCCCCATGCTTTACATTCCATCTTCCTTCTCTCAAGATTATTCCATGCCTCGGAATCTAGGCATATTATCCCTCCCTGACATCATTCTTATGACTCCCTGAAAGTCGTTGTTTAGCCTGCAACAATAACTTTATTGCAGAATTGATGATCTCTTTGGCAAGACTTCATGAGATCTCCCAAGAGGCCCTCCAAATCCTTTTATCCGCGGAGTAGAGGCAGAAACTGAAGCGTTTGTAATTTGCATCGCTATGTGGAATGGATGTTTTACAGCCATCAACTGCGTATTTTAATACATTTTCTGGTCTGGAATTTCGTTTAGCAGCTCCCAAAATACCTTGTATACCGTTGGGGAAACTTTAAGCCGTAATTAATCAGGACTATTAATCTAAATTTGCTCCTATTGTCTCATAACACAGAGTAGAGATGGGCTAATTCGATCATTTTAGTGATTCAATCATTTTGATTCGAGTCACTTAAAAGATTCAATCAACTGATTCAATCATTTAATTCAATATGACTCGTAAGTCAGATTGATTAGATGAATCACGAGACTCACGTGAATCGAAAGACTCGAATAAATCAAGATTGAAGAGACTCAAACACTCGAATGATGCTAATTGATGCCATCAATCTATTTGAATTATTGATTTCGAATAATTACTACCATGCTTAGAAATTTAGGAAGGCTGATTGATTTCCATATTCCACAAATTATGGATCCGCATTAAATTGGAGATTTCCAAGTACTATAGTCACGAGAATATTTAGAGAGGCAAAACTGTCACGGACTCTGTACTCAAGAAGAATAACGTCAAACTATGCACATGAAAATTAAATCACTAGCTCAGACTAAACAAATTAATGTGCATGAATGTTTTCTGATCTGCTGAATTGAATTCTATTCAATTAGGAGCTTTCAACTGAGCAGGAAATTAAAATTCTTATCAAGTTTACCAACTGTAATGATGCGCTGATATTGTAACAAGGGTTAAATTTCATCGTTTTTAAAATGAGCGCCTTGTCTCTAACAATGCTATACAAACATAAACTCACTGACCAAATATTAATGGATTTATGCCCATGAAGATATCTCTCTGAAATTTCATGACTAGACAACGGATAACGTACATGTGAATATGTTTTTCCACTTAATATCACATTCAATCACACGGCAGACGGACACACAAAATGATTGAATGATCGAATCATTTTCCCGAAATGAATCATGAGTTATTTGACTCACTTGGTGATTCAATCATTTTGAACGAATCGATCATGAACGACCCATCACTAACACAGAGGCAGTAAAACATGACGTATCATAACATAACACAACGGCTATAAAAATTAGATAGCCATGAATAACTCCTGATCTGCAATCAAATTGCAGATAAAAATCAAACATATTATCGTCCGAAATCACCAAACATCAGCTTTTATCTGTGATCCCGCCTTAGTGAGCTAACTAATCCAAACACAGACAAAGTTGATAAACATATATGCATTCCCGTTATCCTTGATAACTTTGACATTAGCAGTGATGTTTCTATGAAGGAGACAATATAAGAAATTGATACCAAACATAACCCGACAAGTTGTACGTTTAAACCTTATGAATGATGCCAGCTGCTGATGGAAGGTCCCGGAGTGCGGAATGTTGTGACGCTTAGTAAGTAGACACCTGTCCGAATTTTCGTGGCCTCAAAAAAGTTCGCCGATTCAGTGGTCTCCGTGAAAGACTTACCTTCAACGAAAAACATGACCCCAGGCCATAACATTATTCCTTATTTCTAGACGTTCCCAATGAATTTTATTTTTCAGTGGGAAATTTTGGGGTAACATTATTTTGTAGGTGTAACATAAACCAAAGTTGTAGATTATGGATGATATAAATTACGTGCAATTATGAGCCATGAAATGAACATTAGATATGATATCAGGCTGAAAGTGATAATGATGTACATTAGTCGTTATTTAAAAGAAAAGTTTCCATCTATTTTCAATTTTGGTATATTTAAAGAACTATCCAAGATTTTACGAAAAGGATGAGCACGTATTCCTGGGGCTAAAAAAATCATTGCTCAGCCAACGCAAATTGCAACTCACAGATTGACTGACAGATTGGTATAGCCGCTCATTCAGAGATGTTTGATTTTACCTATTAGTCACAAGGCAAGGTCTCCGTTTACTTTAGAATTAATTGGGTTTCAATGATTCATCAGCCAAAAACCAAACAGCATAGAAATATTTATTTTCATGGCTTGCCATGAGGTTAACTTAGCCATTTGATAAAAATAAATAAATGAATCGATGGCAAATAATCGAAAGTAGTAGAAAAGATGTTACTGATCTGTCAGAAAGGAACACAGTTGAACTTATTGAAGCTACAAAAAAGAAGGGAATATTCGACGCTCACTGCTCATATAACCAACAGGAACGAGGAGAATATTTTATCTCAAGATATTTGTCCTCTTTGGGCGAAAGGAGTAGGATTATTAACACGCAACTTATATTACGGAGATGAAGATTTGACATCTAACAATTCCCTCGCTCGGATGAAATTAATAGAGGGTGGAATAAAAGAGCAACGCCACCATCCCATTCAACCGCAATAAATGTTCCCAGTAGCAATAAAATTTAAGTAAAGTAAACACTAGGGGAAAAAAGGTAAAACAACGAACAACTCATTTTGTTCAAGTGCGGAAATCTTGCACTGATTATTTGCATTGTAACCGAGTGGAAATTTCAAATATATTTAAATATAAAGGCATATGTGGAAATATTGCTCATTTAAGATGGTTTCACCCTAAAATGATATAAATGTCATGTAATTCATTTTATCAAAACTTAAGAGAAATATGACCATCATTACATATTAACAAGAAAATGTTTCCATTTTCCGCTATTATTCTCGCAATTTGGGCCTAAAATTACATAGTGTTCTACGGAAAAATTGGAAAATACGTAGAATATTTTATCAAACTAATATAAGTGCCATTTTCACGAAAAATGTTTTTAGGAAGCAAAAAGTTACTAAATAATTATTCCGAAAATTGAAATTAAGGTGTGGTTACCCAATACGAGCATAGCTTTGCAGTCGACGTCAAAGGCTATAAAAATGTGTCCATCGCAATTTTTAACCGAAAATAATTATAACATTTGTCCCTTTCCAATATATTAACGCCTTCCATCAGCGAAAGTAGGATGTTTCAAGCATTTGAAAAAAGAAATAATTTAGAATTTGTTTTGACTCTTTCAGCGGATGTAGAAAATATTCAATAGGCTATAATAACCCGAGTAACGCCCGGAGAAATTTTTCCAATTAATAGCCATTGCTCATGTTCCTAAGGAGAAATGCTAATTTTGAAATCTTGAAAAAATTGATATTTTTGTCATTGTGAATGAAAAAGTAATGCTTTGTTTTTCCACATAAATTTAATATAGTAGGTACGACTATGGTTTTGACTTATTATATTATACATATACAATATTAAATTTATGTGGAAAAACAAAGCATTACTTTTTCATTCACAATGATCAGTAAATTCCACGTAGTCACCCCGGAAACCACCAACATATATTTGCTATTGAAAACGTAATTTTCAAAGGAAATCGAAGTTTATAAGAAAACCTATTGCAAGAACTAAATACTTAATACTTTCAGTCATCCAAGGTAAGTTTTTGAACTCTATATGGTGATTGAAAGTTATTTGTAAAAGAAACCTCTGCATTGATTCCAATTTTTTTTTATTTTGGGAGTTAAAACGGTGGCACATCTTGGGGTCGCTGGTGACCTTGCGGCAATGAGGCCATTGGTTCAATGGTTTCCTCGTTTCCTAGGGCCCCGTAACACCCTTTTTTAGGAGAAACAGTTCGGTATTTTTTGAGGAAATATAGCTGTATCCTGATTTAAGAGAGATATATTTGAACGTGTGTTTTTCATCAGGCACTTTTTTTGAACGAACCTTCTATAGTGTGTTGTCGGGGATAATGCATGCAGTGCATAATTGAAAATGAATTCTACAAAAAAATACCCATGCCAATCGGATTTTCATACAAATTAGACAATTTCTCTGCACATATGATCAAAATTTAAACGTAAGTTGAATTGAGAGTTTCGACTAAAGGATTCGCGTTGAAATATCCAGGAGTGGATCATCTAGGCCAACTCTCCTGACTTATTTTTCTCCTTCTTCTCACCCCAAGACCGAGGAAATGTATGAAGAAAAAAAAGAAAAATATTTAATAAATATTCCTAGGAGCCGGTTACTAACGAGGAACTGAGTTGGTTAAAAGATAATTTCAACTCTATGTGATGAGAGACAAAGTAAAATTTCAGCACACGTCAATGATATGACTTGGAAATACAACTTCCGTTTTAATTAAAGGTCAAAGCCTACTCAACAAGGAGGATCGTGGTCATCAGTAATTTTCTAAAAGTATAGAAATTATATGAAGCGAGGAGTAAAAGCATAAGTATTTATTTTAAACTGAGGTAAAAAGGTCCAAATATGTCCAAAAGTGAGTAAATACGACAAGTCGTATTTCAAGGGTTGGAAAAAGGGTAACCAAGACGCAGGGGACCAAAATGATTTTTTCCCATATGTCATGCAGGATATTCAATATGCTGTTTCCTTTTTCCTCCTTGACCACAATCCCCTGGAGGTTCAATCCCCTTAATTTGATGGAGAGAATGTTCCCGTCTGATTACATCTAACTTCACAGGAAGTTGGGTGTGTCAATCACGCGGTCAAAATAAATTCTGAATAACAAGATGATAAATAGCAGAGAAGTCCTTCAAAGGGAAAAATTAATCTTCCCTTATCAGTTCCAGGAATGAGAGAACAGCAAATTAATCTCGAAAAAGGAATTCTTACTCTGCGTCATCCCCAAAAAGTACAAGGCATAAGGAAAGAGTAACGAGAACTGGGTACCTGTTTCCCCAACCACCTGTTTTTTCCGAAATTTTTCCCCGAATTCCACGCCCTCTGACACAAGCACCCACGGATTCCCCGCCGCGAACACGGGACACATCCACCGCAACACTTCCTCCGAATGAGATTATTCTCTCCGCAAACGTAATTTCATTCTGCGGTCTGGAAAGCGTAAATGGTCTCTTTGGAGAGCGGTGGTCCCATGTTTTCCCCGGGTGAACCAACTGTTAGACTTCACAGAGTCAGTTAGTTGAGAGGCAAGCCCTACGTCTGTTCCCCAAATTTCCTCTCTCTTTACCTCCCCATATTAACGTTCCTCAGCACACTTTGCTGCATAAAACCATAGGGCATGAGGGGGAGGGGTGGATTGGTTCGCGGGCGGTACCAATAGTTCCCTCTGGTGCCCAAACTCGCTCCGTCGCACTCTAGGTCGTTTGCTTCCCCTCTCTCGCTCACATGAGATCCAATCACCCTCAAAGCTCTATGTCCTCTGTTTAAGGCTAAGTAATTGTAAATACTGTAAGTATTTTCAAAGTGAAAACAAAAGTACTCTACTATAAAAATGAAAAACATTAGTGTTTAAATCGAAAAAAAAACGAAAAAAATGATATAATAAAAAAGGCAAAAAATCAAGAAAAGTCTAAAAATATTCTAAAAATGACAAAAGACTTATAAAAATATTAAATACCATTCGAAAAAACAGGGAAAAATGTTTTCAAAAATGATATACAATTGTACATGCTATCCATGTTTTTTAACTGCTCTCCTTTTACATTGTCCTCCATTTAGAATTATATGCTTATGAGGAAATTATTGTTTATTTTCAAGTTTTACGCAAATAACACTTCAAAAACTAATATATAACCCTGTTACGCACTATTTTCGACAGCTAACTGATTGTGGTGAGCTCCGCTCACTGGAACAGAGGTTTCGTAGCGCCTCCGGCGCAACTATTTCACCTTGATCAAAGCTTAAATATAAAATCTCTTTCTTCCGGCGTTTGACCTGGCCTCTAGGCGACGCAACCTCATATTGCGTATTCTGCAGGTATCTCCTTGTAAAAAAAATCACCTTCACCATCACACACCTTTTTCTTGAGAAGGTTATCTCATTGAATATAAATTTCTAGCTAAAATACTCGTAGATTCTCAGTGGAAGAGATAAGAGTGAGAAACTATGCAGTAATTCAGTATCTGCAGAAGAGAAACTCAATAAAAATATTGGAAGTCAAAGTGATTTTCGATTCGCTGCTAATGCATATTTATTCTACCGCAGCAAATTTCCTTTGAGATCCTATTTATCCCGGTTTATATTCGTTTCTAAAAATTTACAGATTTTAATGAGGTCTAATAACTTAACTTGAGCTTAAATGTCATCGGGCTGTCACCAATCAGCGTAGTGACCCCGAAAACTTTGCGTTACACAATTATTTCTGTCATTTTGGACCTTTTATATACGACCAATCTTACCCACGATGGGCTCGTCGTGTATTAGCAGAGACACTATGCATCTCAACGAACAAGAGCATTATGGATTTCACACTTATATCGGTCATTTTCAAATAATATTTTAACATATCAGGCCCTTTCCAACAGAAAAACTCTCTCGTTAGGGACACCAGGTGTACCTAATCTCCACAGGTTAATTTTACAGTTAGAGAGTCATATATACACCAAGCTTAGCTAAAATAGCTTCTGATATTACATGTACTGGAACACACACATGAATATAGACATATATATTTATTTTTGTAGAGTAAAATCTTTTTGATAGACTCCATCATTGATCTAAAGGTAAAACTTGATTCCAAAAAACATTATTAGTTTCACCTCCCGATTCATGAATAAGTAAGTTCTTTGGAGAATCGAACCTTGAGCAAGCAACATAAAGTTGTCCGAGGGAGAAATATGGCGATCTCAAATCCACTCCGTAATCCTTCATAGACTGCTACTATGACTTACTGATCGTGATTGAGAACGCATCTCATGGCAGTGTCTTAAAGTCAAAGGGGAGACCTGTAAGTACATTTGGTATCCTTGGGATAAAAAAATTTCTCCTTTCCACTTAAATTAGCAATTTCAACTACATTACCCTGCATCTTATCTCCTCACAGCCTAGTGCATTTGCGTAGTTTTGGAGGGTCAAGGTTCCGTATTAAAATAATTGGAGATCCCACTTCAATAACATCCAAGTAGAAATATTAAAACTCCGTACAGAATTAAAAAAACATATTGATGAACTTGAATTTCATTTAATGAAGAAGCAAGTGCATATTCAGTCAGCTAAGAGAACGAAATTAGACTATCGAATTTTTAATCATTGTTCTTAAACTGAGTTAACTTCCTTTATTGACGAAAACAATGTGAGACTTGAGTGGTAACATAAACCGACATCTAAAAAAAAATTGCCATCACCAAAGGCAAACAACTTTATCAATCGTATCTGGTGTCTCTCAAGGAAGCGCTATTTGTCCATTTTTATTCCACATTAACTCAAGAGTACGTAAAAACATTATATTTTTGCAAGTAATGCCGTTATCTAGCGATAAATTGGCACAATTATTCAGTAAGAGGTTCCCTCATTAACTCCCTACAGCATTAGCTCATAGGGTTCTGAGTGGGGGCTCAAAGTTTACAATACAAATTGTCTACAATCTCATCTATAGAAGAAACTGCGATCGGACGAGTGTCAGTACACACGACACGGAGAATATCGTTTTATCCTCGCGCTCTATCTCTAGCTCTAAATAAAGTGAAAAAATTGGAGAAGTACCCTACCCATCTGACTGGTAACAAATCTTACTTCCAACGCTAAAAATTATAATAAAAACAGCTCAAATGATGTAATGAGGCTCTAATCAAAGTCGCATAGTTACATGTATAATCCGCAACAGTGAGCTGGAGTTTCTAGACGAGGTGAGACAACTTCACTGGAGGCGAACGCAAAGAGATTGAGACATGTCAGGAAGAGAAAAGAGGTAGAAACAGAGGGTCACGTTAAAGGGGGGTAAAAAGTAGAAGAGGAGGGAGAAGTGGAAGAGTCTATAGTGAAAGAATGGAGAGAGGGAAATTACAACAAACTTTAATAATGAAATTGTCATGAGAAAAATTCGGCCTGAACCAGGAATCGAACTAAGTATCTTTGCTTTGCCGGACCAATGCGCAGACCACTACCCTATCCAGGCTTCCTTATTCCAATGGCAATTTCGGTGGATACAAGACAACTAGGTCTTAAGCCCTTGCAGTCTTTCAAAGACGACAACACAAGGGAGAAGAGGACTTCAAAGAAGCCAAAACCAAAAGTCTGTATCCTTCACTAGCACTTATGCCGTGCTTAGCCATTTGAAATTCAAACATGGCGGGTGAATTTTTTGAAGAAATTGCCATGAGAAAAATTCGACCTGAACCGGGAATCGAACCAGGATTGGAATCAGGAAGACTGGATATCTTAGTGGTCTGCGCATTGGTCTGGCAAACCAAAGGTCGTGGGTTCGATTCCCGGCTCAGGCCGAATTTTTCTCATGGCAATTTCTTCAAAAAATTTACCCGCCATGTTTGAATTTCAAACTTTAATGGGTTTATTCCTATCCAAGTCGCCCTCTGTCGATGAAAGGCTACGAGGGCCATGCGGTGCCGATCTGAACGAGGGCGTAGATGTTACTCCCGCGATGAGCAATATCGAAACAAGCGATGTGCAATATCGAAAAAATCACCACGCGGATGTTTGCGGAAATGCGGATTTCACAATAGAGCACTTAGAGAGAGCTAAGCCCGTTGTGTGTCTCGTCTAGTACCATCATTTTCATTCCCAATTGGCGTCATTAGGAAGCCATTTCATACGCATGTGCAGCTCCCTTCAAAGCCCCTTTCCGATGCTTCTTTTTGGTGCTTGACATTCAAGACAATAAGGACGACACATATCTGGGGGACAGATATCGATACCTCTCCGCCGATGCAAAATGCAAGCCACGCACCACGTCTTGCACCCACGCACACGTTTAATTCCATAAAATCGCAGGAAGAGCGCTGAGTTTACCGGCGTATCTCGGCAACCCACGACCCATCCCTTACCCTACACTACCCTGAATATGACGGAGAAGTCTCCGAACAGTCACTTTCATTCTCCCCTTGACATTCACCTTGACACACGTCTTAGAGCGATTCGTTCACCCCACCCACTTCTTTCCCGCTACACACACACCAAGGGATGTTAAACCCTCACGTAACTGTCCTCAGAGCTTGTGAAGATATATGAAGAAGGGAAAAAAGCGAGAAAAAGAAGAGAAGAGGGATGAAAATGAAAGATAGGATAAATGAGAATAGACGGATGAACGGATGAGTCCTTAGTGATTTAAGGAGACAACCAACCAGTGACGCCATTACGGATAGGTGGATAAAAGAAGACGTAAGCCGTGTCCAGTGACAATTGGATGTTGCATACATTTCTTTAAGCCTAATTACTTCCATTGACGGGTCGGGAAGAGAATGAAATAAGGCCATGGTGTTTAACCCCTGCCAAAAATCATGAGGGCACCCTAATAGGAATCTATATACACCTATGAAAACCGAGTAATTACTCACTCAAGGCTCACTCAAACTAGTCATCGGATCGAAGAGTTTTTTGACGCATTCGAGCTCGAAGCCTCTACTGCCGGTTTAAGGTGGGTTGTCAGCCCGAGCACCTGAAGGCGACGAGCCTCCGGACTCTTTTCGACATCAAGATGCCATACCACATCAAGGCAGATATAGATGGCTGAAGTTAATTATTAGCTTTAACCGTGCTCTTGAAACGACCTTCAAATAAAAAACAGGTGTAACCTTCGGCTGCCCATGTTTTCTTTTGCGCTTCACTCCCACCACGCCGTGTTACGTAACCCACTTCTTGGGTGATTAGATTACGAATCCCGTCCATTAAGTAGACAGGCGAAGAAGGGAACGCTGGAGAGGAATTGGCCGGAACGCTGAACACGCATGACAGGAAAAGAGAAGGAAAGAGAGGACGAAGGAGATACCATTGCAAGTAGCATCTTATTTGGGATATAGGGGAGCGAACCAAACTACAAAAACATCTACGGATGCATCCAGTGGATTCCTGTCGAGTTATACTGTCTCGTCGCTAAGGGAGGAAGGTGGGTAAGGAAAACATCGATGCAGAGGAAAGACTTTCTTAATTGTTTTTCATGTGAAACTCTTGACGTTATTTGTGACCATCCGAGGATACCTGCCTGCCTGACAACGAGGCAGGCAGGAGATTTGAGGAAGAGAATCGGTTTGGAGAAAGAAAACTTGGAGAAAGAAAAAAAATCATACTCCCTTATGTTTTCAATTATCCCCCGGGGACTTCGGGGGAAATTAATTATGAGATGGCGTGAAGTAGATAGAGAGTTTGAATAAAAGTGAAAGTCTTTTCCTCTACGAGAACGACGTACTGAGTGTTTGGTGTTTCAATGATGGATACTTTACTTTTGTCACATGGCTCACGTTAAAGTAATGAGAAGAAATCTGTCAAACTGGGTAGCAAAATGGAAGTCGATGATGCTTTCGAACTTTGTTGGAATTCCTTGATATCAAGGGTAGAAGAATTGTGTGTGATATGCTGTATAATGTTTGGATGGAGCACCTTTCCCGCCTTTACCTATAACTCAGCCACTTTCCTCTCCTCCACCCATACAATTTCATGTATATATAGAGTGTAAAACAATGTAAGTGCACCCAATGATGCTCCTCTGCGTCGTAACCGGTCGTGTCGAATCAATTCTATTACCCTGTGGAATTTTAGAGTTAATTCTTCTATCCCAGAAAATGGTAGTTGGTTTATCAATCTTTAATTTGGTATGAATAAGGTTCCACGGATACAAGTGAAATTTTCAGTATTTTACTTCATTACCGAACATTTTCGCATGCATTTCACAACACATAGACATGCTGATGGAAAATCAAAGTTTAACTTGCAAATAAATGAGCAACAGCATATCTTTATCAACGGTAATTTATATATTTGAACCAATGCTATAGACATAGCTTTTCATCGCTCCAGAGCAGTTTTTTTCAACTGGGAAATCCATTCTAGGACTTACTTTGGATGGTTGTCAAAATCACGGACAATTGACAATTTCCTGAGCTATGGAGCTTCGGCTGCTTTGTTACTTCGCAGAAGCGATTGGATTGAAAGTCGGACTTCTCTAGACGATGCTATACCTACTCGTTTCCACCGGATTTCTTATTCTATAAAATAAAGTGCCATATAA
Source organism: Ceriagrion tenellum (assembly GCA_963169105.1). Taxonomy (NCBI): domain Eukaryota; kingdom Metazoa; phylum Arthropoda; class Insecta; order Odonata; family Coenagrionidae; genus Ceriagrion; species Ceriagrion tenellum. The sequence goes on from OY720636.1 coordinate 583,782, forward strand.
GTGAGTTAGGTACTCTCCGCGTTCATTTCTTCTCTCTGCGTTAGCGAAAATCAGAATTATTACGGCGAAGCGCGTGAGTTGTGTCGACCGTGCGTTCCTCGGACTAATACGGATTGTGTAGTTGTCTCTTAAATGTCAAACATGTTATCCAAGCACATCAGCTAAGTGCATAGGCTGTAATATAGTATGACAAGAACGTCATTACTGTTGAAGGAGATGCAGTTCTTGATGGGAACAGAGGATGAATTGAAGAGGCGGTAGATGAACTTGTTGCTCGTGATGACACAACTTGCCATACAGCCGATGTTTTGAGACGTGATCAAGAACACGTCCAGCGAAAGGTAGCGTTGCTATCGATTGGCACCTGTTTTCTGATAGGGCGATCTCAGATCATTCACAAAATATCCTGAGATAAGAGGCATGGCGGAAACACAGCAACAATGATCGATATTCGGAAATAAGTGAACTTGAGGCGTAAATGGGACTGTTGTAATCTTGAGGTGTCCTGAGATCGCGAAATGTCCCGGTTTCCAATTTGTAGTCAGTCTTTGGTTTACCAATTTGCGAAGCTCTTTTCCCAAGGAACAGATTCAAAGAAATTAGGCAATTTCTAAGATACAAGGTGAAGTCATCACAATTTCAATTTGTATGCCACTATTGGTATCTACAATTTGTTTACCACTTCCTTGGTCACAGGAATTGAAACAAACACCTTATCAACTCTTAAAAAATGTTTAATTTTCGTTGAATTAATTTAAGCGGCTATAGTTCACGTTCATGGAGTATACATATTTACTCAAATAAACCTTTAGTCGCTTTAAAATAGGTGTAGAAGCATTTTAAAGTATAACCAACTATGCAAAGTATTTTGCAGTACTCGTATATTTCTTTGGAGGAAGAATGGTGTGGATTGTCTCTACAGAACTACCCGTTTTTTCTCTCTTTCATTAATGCCGCTCATCTGACTACTGCTCCCACCCCAAACCACTTAAGAACGTCCTCCTCCTCCCACATTACCCTTTCCATTAGTTTTTATTGGTCCGCTTGGTAACTCGCCGGAGATTTTTGTTTTTTCCCCTAACGCCTGATCCCTATCATACCTCCGACTGCCTAGATAAGTTTTGACGCTTTGGAACGCAAAAAGGTCCAAAAAATTAAGTTTTATATACTTTTTCCTTACCAGAAAACTCTTTATATTTTAGTCACAAATAATCACATTGGTCTTTGGCTCATTTACCCTGAAACCCATCACCTAAGATGTTTCACAGAAATTATCAAGGATTTAATATATATGAGCTCTCAGACAGCAACACAGCATCACGCACGTACAGTGGAGCTCGCACGCTTTAATCCTTTAAGATAAACACACATTCAATCCCTTCATAAACCTCTCAACCATTTATCAGTAAAAGCGTTAATCAATAAAAAATCATGTAGATAGGATACAAGCTCTTCCTGTGATGGGTTAAGCTGAGATAAGACTGCTTCAAATATCAAAATTTGGCAATTAAACTTTTTGTTAAAACCTTCCCCCCCCCCCCCTCGAGAGAGATCAACATCAGTAATCAGGTAACCAAATAGGTACCTTTCGAACAATCACACCACCGGATGACTAGACTTCAGAAATATCCAATCGACCGGCAAATTTGGATAAATTAAACCAGAACCCTTAGGAAAGCAACTGGCAATGATATGTATTCGATCTTTGTATCATAGCTTTCATTTTTACCTTCGGAAGCTAGAATAGCTTTTTCACTTCAAGCTTTCAGAAGAAAGTTGGAGAATTATTGAGAAATAGGACAGAAAATATATGCTATGAGGATTATGAAGAGGCATAGTGAGCATTAAGTTTTGCGCATATTCATAGGAAGTGGTTGCCTAGAATAAAATTGCAAAAAGTATTTATAGTATGCAAATAATTCATACTTCCCGAACTTGGGATGTGAGAGAAGATAAATAATGAACGCTGACCCGGAGTTGTATTCACCAGGCAAAAATGGTGTTAGATTGAGTAGATGTCAGCTGTAAACATGCCAAGCATACACGCAATATCTTTCCACTTCATTCAAAATATCATTATCAGCCAAGCAGACATGATTATTGCACATAGAATCACACCATAATACATATTGTTCAAAAATAGTAAAAATAAAAATATAAAAAACTATTCGATAAAAATAGGATCATTTTCTCCTCAAGACTCAATAAATATTTGATTTAAGAAGTCAAAAGCATGCACACCGGATTTGTTAGATCCGTCAATGCCCATAAGTTATGTGCACGCCTTTTACATCATGTGCGTTCTTTGCTTCGAAATACACAGCATTCTTATGTTAGCTGTTTTTTTTACGCCGAGCCATTTCATCTCCCCTTATCCCAACCCTTTTTGTCCAGGAGTAGTAACGGGAGCATTGTCAAAAGCCCTTCGTTCCCAAGGAGACCTCTCTCTAGTTTTCTCGCACTCTTTCTTTTCCTCTTCGCTCATACCTCGGTCCACATACAACGGCTCCGAGATGGGCAACGGGTGATCGCGACACTAGGGCTTGCGGAACAATCATCGTAAAACTTCTTCGCCTTTCATAGACTGACTCAGAGGAGCGGTCATTAACCATCAACACATCTAAACAAAGAAAGGGAAAAGGGACTCGCATTCGAGGAGAGAGTATGTGAGGTAGAAATAGATAATAGACGTATTTATGAGTGTGAGGGACGGGGAATGGGGAGACGGAAATACATTTACGTCAATGATAAGAGAGGTATGAGGAAGAGGATTAGCGCTAATATTACGGAAAGATACTAGAGGGAAAAACGTGAGAGAATGAGTAAATTCTCATGGAGGAATATGTTGGGGAAACGTAGAAAGCCCAGGAAGCTGTTTCTAATCCCTCCCTTGCCACCTGGAGTGCTACCCTCGTAATGGATGTTATTTAATGATGGCGAGCCCTTGTGTAAGCGGGGGTGTGTGTGTTTACATTTGATTTGAGACAGAGACACTTCCGCAGTAACGATAGGCAAACCCGCGGATCAGACTTCGGGCGCTGCTGCTACTGCTGCGGAGCTCGAGATATTTTCAGTCTCAAAGGACCCCAAAATTCGACGCCACCCGACTGATAAAACCAGTTTAATAAGTCGAACCTCCGAGTCCGCGTCTAGGGCTGCTTAGCACCGTCCTTTTGCGTCCATCCACACGTTTCCTTTATCACCTTTCTCCTCGTGTGTGAAAGGAAACTACATACTTTGGCACAGAGAACCGAATTAAATAACTAGCTTTCTCGTCTCAATAGATCAATGCTCTGTGACGAATCATATTTTCGCTTGTCTGCAAATTGTGTCCTTTCGGAGGTATACACTTAGTCGCTGATGATGATAGAAATTTAGACATTTGTAAATGATTATACATCCCAAACACAGTAAAACTTTTTCAAAAATCACAGAACGATTACTTTTGCTAATAGTCTCCCTGTGTTTCATAGTTTGTGATATTTATTCAAAATGTGTGCGATATTTTCCATTCTCATTAATATTATCTAGTGAAAAAAACTTCAAGTACAATTAATTCATCTTGCAAAAGGAAATAAGGAAAATAAAGAAGAATATTGTTAAACCAACGTTAAATTATAGAGAAATGAAATTTTTAGAAGTTTCTGCCTTACTCGTCCTAGGAAGATCACTAAAAAAGTTTTGAATAGGCCATGTAAATGTCGGCCAGTAAATGACGACGACGAATTATCTCCCCCCCCCCCTCTCCCCCCTGCATAAAAATTTGCAATATTTCCCCGAATATCCTTCATTTCAATTCAAAACCCGCAATTATGCAAACGATGGGTGAAATTCTCTGAATCCAAATGAAAGAGGAGTATTCCTTGGATTTGAATTTAACGCTGACGTTTAAGGACGCACGGTAAAAAAAATGCTGCAGCATTTGGCTTTGTAGCCTATAAATTCACAGAATAAATTTGGGGCATGAAACTTGCCCAGAACGAATTCACTGGACGGAAGGAGAGCGAAAACTTAACAGATCATCATTTTTACTTGTGGTAAAACAGAAGGAGAAGGTGTAATTCGTATTACTCTACCGATGGATTTGAAGAATAGAATAGAAAATATAGACAGATCCTTTTCATATACATCTCAAAACTGCTCAAAACACTTTATGTTAACTCTGTTCATATCACATGGAGTTCCATGTGGTTATCTCAGGGCACAGATAGTAGGGACAGGAGAGGCGCGAAGTTCCGCGAACCGTTGGCTTTTTTCAGCGGAAGAACAGCGGCAATGATCATTCTCGAGATGGAAGAGCCACAGTAATGGAAACAGTTGCAAGCAACAATGAAATATCTCCTTATGGTGCAATGACGCTGCCGACGGGTGAGACGGGATAGCGCGCGAATATGAGTGCACGGATCTAACTCGTCTCCTGTGAAGAGAGAGAAAAGTTCGAGGGAGACAAATTGAAGCATGTTTTATGAGAATTTGCTTCTATTTTAGCTATGTATCGATGATAGCTGCATTTAAATTAAGCTTATTGGCATCAGTGGCCAAACGAAGTTACAGAAGAATTATGAAAATTAAACGAATGAAGACACTCACCAATTAAGAAGATCGAAGAAAAGTAGGAAAGAATTCAGTTTTGTGAAAACACTAAAAAGGGAAAATAGCGACCTTTTTGGACACATTCTTATGTGCATCATCATTTTGAAAACAACATTGGAAGGAGATATCAAATGAAAGAACTATCGAAGACGGCAGAGTCATTCACATTCATTCATGAAGCAAAATGTTATAAACGTTGAAATTAGATTTACGAAGGGACACGCCGACTGAGTGGAGATCGCGGCACACTTCGCCTTCTTCGAGTCCTTCAATATTCATATTCGAATATAGTAATACTCTTTCAGAAAATATCACATATATACATATGATAATAATATTAAACGGTGAACTGTGTGAGCGCTTCGTCGTTATAGCCAGAACACATACTTATCAAAAAATAGTTTCATTTATACAAAATGGAATTTAAACATACCACGGAAATACATTGTCCTAAATTACCGTAAAGTCGTTGTTTAATATCAGAGAGAATGCGCTAAAAAGCGATCAGATTAACTTATTCCTCCTCACGGAATTGTCAATTGCCTCATGGAGAGTAATGAAAATTGGAGAATTGATGCAGAAATTAGTGTATGGTGATGAATGAGGCTCGATTGAGGAAGGTTTATACCGAATCTTAAATTATATTCGATAGGGCGTCTCACAAATCGTTCACAACTTCAGTTTATGCTTTGTTCAAATTTAGGAAAGAGAATGTACACCACGTGGTCTTTTTACACGGTGTTTATTTGGTGGTGCAATTGTGTTTCATAAAATAATGCTGTTTTAACTTGGAGATTTGGAACATACGAGTACACATGCGCACGCAAAAGAAGAGTTTTGTCTCATCTTCATAAGATATAATTTAAAATATTTAATCGAAGGTCACCTTCAAATGTTGTTTGGATTCCATTGAAAGTCGTTTATGAATCTGAGTTACCCCTACACTTCCAGAGATATATCATTCACAAACAAGTTTTCGTGGTCATTCCCTCTCCATTCATCTCTCCTTTTAGGGTATTGTGAAATGAGCAGCTATATTTTGATTGTTCTCATTATGAAGATATTTCCACTTTCATAGACTTTCATAGATCTACTAAAATTATTTTGACGTAATAGGTACCCTTCCAAAGGCAAAGTCGCATGACCTTGCTCTGTAACAGAGACATCTATCAATGCTTCTTGGAAATTCGGAAGAATATTATTCTTACAAAAAACACAGAGGTACGTACTGAGAGGCAGAAAATGTATGTGTATGATAATTCTCTAAATAAAAAGCCACGCCTTACCAGGTAGGGAAAAGGGAACTGAATGAAGAACGTAGACAACATCCGATCTATCTCGGCGCCGTAACATGGTCTCACATGCCAATTTCCATGTCTGTCGCACTGCTATCCCCGAAGAAGAGCAGCCACCCCCAACAGATCAGTGGAGGTGTAAGGGGAATAGGAAAGAAGACGAGAGAAAGAGGTTTAGAGAGTGAGTTTCATATAAGGAAAATGTATGAAAGAGAAAGAGTGAGCGAATTGGACGGAGAATGCATCTTAATGCCAAAAGAGCGGAAGTCGAATGAAAATAGGGCGGGGGGGAGCAAGATGGTCGTCTCAAGGGGAACTTAAGAATTATAATAATACATCATTATTGGGGTAGAATAAGACTGGGGTAGTCCCTACTTCCATCTAATACCTTGTCAGATACACGCAGTAAATAAGGATGTAGATAGATATATATATTCTTGGGAAAAATATAAGGAATGCGGAAGTTATATCTTTATACAATACTTAGGAAAATATTAAATATAATGCAAAAAGGTAAATTTCATTTATGAAATCAAATAGTGCTGTGGATAGTTGTGCAGAGTAATAGTCGAGGTCATATAATATAACTGTGAGTTCCTAAGGTGTTTAACGTATTATCCTATGGCGCTTTTAGGATAGTCTTATGATACGCCTTTGTGAATAATGCGATTAATAAAGCTTTGCACAAGGACTGACTGAAGCAATTCTTCTCACAAAAGGCAGTTCAAGTGAATGATTTAATGTAAATGATCTCTCATAACCAATTTTCAGTTTCCTCGCTAAATTCTTGCGTAGAATTGACCCAGGGCTTTAAAATCGACTTTCAGGCAACGAAGAGTATATGTGAGTCTAACTCAATACAGTACAGAGAGTGAGTGAAGTTAACATATGTTGTTATGGAGTTTGTGATATGATCTAGTAACTGCAGGTTAAATATGAATCTGATTCACAAATTTAGATACAGGACATCGGCGCCATCGAAATACGGTAAAGTTAGCCTGGATATAAATTGTTCCTTTAAGGAAAGGGTGACGTATTTCAATTCGATCAAAGGAAGAAGAAACTTATGGGCAGTTTTGCAAACTTAATTTATGTGAGAAGACCGTGATTAATTTCATCAATAAATATCCCTAAATTTTTAGCAATATGATATTAGGTCACCGATAATACTTATCGGCGGAACTTCGTCACGTAGACGAATGGAAGGAATTAGAGGACGAATAGTATAGAAAGGCGAGTGACAGCGGGAGGTGGGTGGATGCATGAAGCTAGGAATTGCGTGGGCTGTATATCTCTAACCCCTTCCTCCTCTGGGTTCGTTTCCCCTCACTGCCTTTGAAGACTAGAGTTAATTATGCTTATCAATGAGAACGTGTACCTGCGGTTCGATACCCAAGACTTCTACTTCACGGAGGAAAATTGGAGAAATCACGGAGAAAAATCACTCAGGGAATTGAAATGAAGGATATTCGGGGAAATATTGCAAATTTTTATGCAGGGGGAGGGCTGGAGATAATTCTACTTAACCGCTGACCGTGATAAGGTACATGAAACTACTTGATTAGTATTGTCTTCCACCTTAATTAACGTGTGGTACTCTAAATAGCTGTGATCAATGGCTAATTTCCTGATATGCTATTTTTCCTAGTCCCGACTTGCAGTTTAAAATATTGCATTCTCCTACAAGCCCAAATAACATAATAGTTTCTTGATAAGTACCCCAAGCACTCTTAAAATATCACTATATAAACCATGTATATGTCACGTATACGACAACAGATATGGCATGTACGGCAAGGTTTTTTTTCCATCATCTCAAATGCACTGAAGAATAAAAATATAATATCGGGAAAATATAATAACATTACAGCAGTTATTATTTTGTTTTTCATGTCATATAATCATATACCTGTGGCACCATTCAACTAGCGCCCGGTCTGGCGGCGACGTCTTTGTCCTCCCAGCTATCCTCGCCGAACATCCGAGAGGACGGGAGAAGTTTCTGGAACCCTCGCCAAGAACCTTTGACGAAGCATATATATATATATATATATATATATATAGATGCCACGTATGGTCATCCCCAGACCAGAACGGACCTGAGAGAGTTAGGAGCACGAACGAGTGAATTGTATCAGAAATAATAAAGGAAGTTTCCAGAAGACCGTGTGTATGATTCTCGGCACCTTCTCCCACAGTGGTGACCCCGACGTGATCTGCTCATCGTTATTAATTGAAGGTGCCTTTTCACGTCATTCACTGTACGCGCCATGGAGGAGCTTCAACGGCAGCTTACTTTCCTCAAGCAAGAAAACGAAGAGCTGCAGCGGAAAATTCATCTCGCGACTCTCGCCGACGCGGGAGAGCGTGATGCATAACATCAGGCTGCGCACACTCCAGGCGTTCACCGCGTGTCCCCGAAGCTTCCACCGTTTTGGCCTGATAATCCTGTCGTCTGGTTTGCCCAAGTGGAAGCTCAATTCGCTCTGTCGGGCATCACTCAAGACGCCACACGATATGGATACTTCGCCTCCCACCTCGACGCCAGATGGGCGGCGGAGGTTCATGATATTCTTATGAATCCTCCCAGTGAAGGTCGGTACCAACGCCTGAAGGAGGAACTTATTCGGCGTCTCTCGCTGTCAGAAGAAAAGCGGGTTAGGCAACTTCTCACCGAGGAAGAGCTAGGCGAGCGGACTCCCTCTCAATTCCTGCGCCATCTTCGCTCCTTAGCAGGAACCACCCAAGTCCAGGATAATCTACTTCGGACGCTATGGCTGCAGCGTCTTCCGGCAGCCGTCCAAGCTATTCTTCAAGTCCAACTGAGCCTACCGCTGGACGAAGTCACCAAGCTCGTGGACCGCATCATTGAGGTCTCTCCACCGAGCGTTCCGGCCGCCATCCACGCCACTACCAGCACGCCGACCACCGATCCGCTTCTTTCGCTCTCCAAACAGTTGCAGGACTTAACTCAGAAGGGAGCCGCTCTTCAAGCGTGCTCTCGCTGCAATCACCGGCGGTCTCGGTCCCGCGGCCGTTCCTATCCTACCGCCCCCTCAGGCTCTCCAGCATCTCACTCCAGTTCAAGCTCCACATCAGGCCGTGTCTGTTGGTATCACCACAAATTTGGAAATCAGGCTCGACGCTGCACGACGCCCTGCTCTTACGAGGCGGAAAACGCCGACGGCAACCGCTAGGGGCGGAAACCGGTTGCCAACTCACAGGAAGCCGCCTGCTCGTCACAGACCGGGTCAGCAAGCATCAATTTCTCGTCGACACGGGCTCCGACCTCTGCTGTTTCCCGCGGCGACTATTAAATGGCCATTTCTCTCCTACCGGATTGGACCTCAGCGCCGCCAACCAGACGATCTGGTTACTTACCACTGCAATTAAATCTCGGACTCCGCCGCGATTTTTCGTGGCGTTTTATCATTGCCGACGTAGCCATGCCCATAATCGGAGCAGACTTCCTCGCCCACTACCAGCTAATACCTGACTGCCGCTTCAGGCGCCTGATAGACGGAAAAACTGGACTCGCTGTCTCAGGTGTTCCTGCATCTTCGGGTCCGCTCAGCGTTGAGGTCTTGCTGTCAGCGTCACCCTATCAGAAGCTCATCGTAAAGTTTCCGGGACTATCTCGCCCACCTGGTATCCCGCGGGAGACTCGCCACAAGACCGTTCATTATATTAAGACTACACCTGGACCACCAGTGTCATGCAGTCCGCGCCTCCTGGCTCCAGAGCGTCTAGTCATCGCAAAAGCGGAGTTTGAAGCGATGATCAGGAATGGAACAGCGCGTCGATCAGAGAGCCCATGGGCATCACCATCTCGTTCCAAAGAAGAATGATCGTTGGCGCCCTTGCGGCAATTACCGTGCCCTCAACGCTCGCACCATTCCGGACCGACATCCAATACGCCATATGCAGGACTTCGCAGCCAACCTGCACGGAAGCAAGCTTTTTTCTGTCCTCTACCTCGTGAAGGCCTACACACAAATACCTGTGTATCCTGAAGACGTGCCAAAAACAGCCATTACCACTCCGTTTGGTCTCTACAAATTTCCTTTTATTATTTTTGGACTTCGTAACGCCGGCCAGACGTTTCAACGATTTATAGACGAGGTACTCCAAGGATTTGATTTCTGTTTTCCGTATGTAGACGACATCCTGATATTTAGTTCTAACTCCAGTGAGCACGAGAAACATCTTAATGCAGTCTTTCATCGATTGGAGCAGCACGGCATCCTGGTGAATTTCGGCAAAAGCGTTCTCGGTTCACAATCAGTGACCTTATTGGGTCACCAAATCACTACAGAGGGCATTAGAGCCCTTCCTGAGAAGTTGCTGCCTTACAGGCATTGCCTAAAACAGCAAATGCACGCGCTCTTCGACGTGTTTTGGGAGTCATGAACTTCTATCGTCAGTACCTGCGGCATGCCTCTGAGTACCAGGCCTCGCTCCACACGGCCCTCTCCGGACTTCGCGGTTTTCAGCGCGTCGAATGGACACCGACCTTAGAAAAGGCTTTTTCCGGCTGCAAGACTGCCCTCTCTAATGCCACACTCCTGGCGCATCCAGTTCCAGAAGCAATCCTCGGCTTATTTACGGACGCCTTCCAAACAGCCGTAAGAGCTAGTTTACAACAACGCGTCGACAATAATTGGCAACCCTTGGCTTTCTTTTCCAAGAAGCTCACCACCGGACAGTCGAAGTGGCCGGCGTATTACCGTGAACTCCTGGCAATTTATTTGGCGGTGAGACATTTCCGACACATCCTTGAAGCGCAGCACGCCATAATATTCACGGACCATAAGCCGCTGTGCTTCGCGTTCCAACAACAGGGAGACAAACTTCCTCCTGTCCAACTAAACCATCTCACCTTCATTGCACAATTTACGACCGATATCAGCCACATTAGCGGGTCAGAAAACATTGTCGCAGATGCGCTTTCCCGCACCGACGCCATTAACCCGTCACCGGTTGACCTAGCCTCTCTTGCACAAACTCAACTGGAAGATTCTGAACTTCAAGAAGTACTCGGTGGAAATTCATCATTGCATTTGCCACGCATGCATGTCCCTGAATTAAATACCGAAATTTACTGCGATACATCCACTGGTCGCCCCAGACCATATGTCCCTGCGTCACACAGGCGACAGGTTTTCGAATCTCTCCACAGCCTTAGTCACCCTGGTCCTAATGCCTCGGCCCGGCTTGTTTCGGAGCGTTTCGTCTGGCCCCTTATTCAACGAGATGTTCGCGCTTGGAGCCGAGCCTGTGTGCCATGCCAACGAGCCAAAATTACCCGGCACATCTCTTCGCCACATGGACACTTCCTACCACCGTCCGGCCGTTTTAAGCATGTTCATCTGGACATCGGCCAATCACTTCCAGTACTGACACTCACAGCAATAGACCGTTTCTCCCGCTGGCCAGAAGTCTTTCCTCTAGAGCGGATCACGGCTGAAGATGTCGCAGACGCATTCACCCGTGGCTGGATATCCAGATTCGGCTGCCCGGAACGCATAACAACTGACCAAGGCCGCCAATTCGAGTCAAAGCTATTACACGCTATATCAGCATACACAGGCGCACATCGCTCGCAATCGTCAGCTTATCACCCCCAAGCAAACGGCATGGTAGAGTGCCTCCATAGGCAATTAAAAGTAGCAATTATGTGCCACCCCGGCTCATCGTGGTACGAAGCCCTGCCAATAGTGCTCCTCGGAATCCGGAGCGCCTTCAAGGAGGACATACAGGCGTCGATCGCGGAGATGCTGTACGGCGAACCACTAAGACTCCCTGGTGAATTCATTCCACCAACTCCCAACTCCGAGCATCCCTTGGACGTCACCCTATTCGTGGACCGGCTTCGGCAAACTACAGCTCGTTTGCGACCTGTTCCTGCCTCACGCCATGCCACACCTGGGATCTTCATTTTTAAGGACCTTGCCACATGCACGCATGTCTTCCACTGTACGTGGCACCTTAAGACCTCCGTACACCGGCCCATACCGCGTGCTCAGCAGGGACAATAAGAATTTCACGCTGCGTATAAAAGACAAAAATATCATTGTTTCTATTGACAGGGTAAAACCAGCCTTTATCTTGGCCGACGACATTCCTGCGGCGCCCGACCCCGGAGACGAAGCAGCCTCTGAACAACGCACACCCGCCTTACCACCACCGGACAAGCCGCCTACGGCGACGACGCGAAACGGCCGCCGAGTGCATTTTCCTAATCGCTATCTCCCATAAATGTTCGCCTACGACGGACTTCCAGTCTCCGCAGGGGGCTGGTATGGCACCATTCAACTAGCGCCCGGTCTGGCTGCGACGTCCTTGTCCTCCCAGCTATCCTCGCCGAACCTTCGAGAGGACGGGAGAAGTTTGTGGCACCATTCAACTAGCACCCGGTCTGGTTGCGACGTCTTTGTCCTCCCAGCTATCCTCGCCGAACCTTCGAGAGGACGGGAGAAGTTTCTGGAACCCTCGCCAAGAACCTTCGACGAAGCATATATATATATATATATAGATGCCACGTATCCCCAGACCAGAACGGACCTGAGAGAGATAGGAGCACGAACGAGTGAATTGTATCAGAAATAATAAAGGAAGTTTTCAGAAGACCGTGTGTATGATTCTCAGCGCCTTCTTCCACACACCTATGTGAAAAGTAAATGTAGCAAAAATATATTTAGTCAATCTAGATAAAATATATATCTTCTATATGGCCTATAAAGCCTGACTCATAGCCATTGCCATCAATTCTAGCAAGCAAACAGATATTTAATTCCTAGACTCTATTAAGTAACGATTATCTCTTATTTTTGCTATTTTTAAACTCTGCACATCTGACATGACCAGGAAATAGATATACCTTCATTTAAAAGTATTTTTTCAACTAAAGGTAAAATTTTGAGAGCTGTGGCATTTACACTAAAATGATCCCTTTCCCAACCAGTTTGGACTGCAGCGTTGGCTCATCAAAATCGTATTTCACCAAAATCATCATGTAAGAAATAGGAGGGTAATGGCGTTTTGAAAATTTTGGTGTGTTCATCGAATTTATTTCCCAAAAGTTCCTGTGGTACGAAGTATTTGAGCACGCAGACTCAACGGTCTTAAGTCATGGACTTAACATCAGCAACCATGGAGGATCAAACAAGAGGAGTTGTAAACTGAATTTTAAACAAATAGACCGAATTGGTACAGAAAACATTAGAAATGGACCATGGTGCGGTACATTTATTCGCTCTTCAGAGATATTTTATAGTTCCCCAGGGTTGAGAGAAAACCGCAAGGTTTTTTTTGCATGAGAGCAAATAAAATGGCAAGCTGGGGCATAGCGTTTACCGGAAGGCGACGCATACAGATTTGTACCTATATGGCCTTAGTCACCATCACCCCTCTCAACGCAGTGCTGTCCTCGCCACACGCATACATCGTGCTAGGTCAGTATCTGACGCAGAGAGTCTTCCTGCAGAATTAGACCACCTTCGGAAAACCTTCCGGCAAAATAGATACGGAGAGCGGCAAATTTCGATGGCCTTCAAAAAGTCCCGTGAAAATTCACGAAAATCGGATTTGGAGGTTGACCGGCCTAAACCGACGGCCAGGGCCTTTTTGGCCTATGTATCTACCATATCCGGGAGAATTTCGAGGGTTCTGAAGAGGTACAACATCGAAAGCATCCATAGACCTATGGCCAATTTAAGAGACCGCCTTGTGAAGGCAAAGGACCCAGTTGGCCTCATGACTCCGGGGGTATATAGAATCCCATGCGAATGTGGTGAAGTCTACGTGGGAGAGACTGGGCGAACTATATCCAATCGTCTGAAGGAACACCGTAGGCATTTCCGGCTTGGTCAACCGGAAAAATCAGCAGTAGTTGAGCATAGCCTGAGTCGGGACCATAAAATCATTTGGGATGACACGACTGTTCTTTGGCTATCCGGCCAATTTTGGGATCGCTTACCCAAAGAGGCGATAGAGATAAGGTTGGATAGGAAGAATTTTAACCGAGATACTGGTTACACGATCAGCAGCTCTTCGAATAGAATTCTGAGAAGAATTCAGAACGCCAGAGCTAAGTCCCCGCTGGTCAACGGTCCTCCACCACAACAATCGGGGCTCGACCAATCCCGCCCCGCCTAGCGTCAAATTAAACGGTCTTTTCAAGCTCGCATCAGTAGCCCTGAGAATGGGTAACGAGTCGGAACCCGAAACGTCGGCTGTCTATGAATTTCTTACCCGGTGGCGAGCTCGAGAAATTCACACAAATGTTATTCGCCGGGAAAGTGCAAAATCATGCATGAGTCGTAAATGTCATTTGCCGTACTGAGCTCGGGATATTAACCGTACATCGACAGGCATTTGAAAGTAAGCGAATTTAAAATAGGAAAATGCTGCCAGGTTCAACCTCGGAAAGTCAACACATACTGAAAATTAATTCGTCACCCACCGAGAATTAAAGCATATTGGACGTGCGACAAAATGCCGCCTACAAAAGTGAGGTGATGAGAATTATAGCCCACACAATTGGAATAGTTGGTAGAATATTATTGATACAGTTTATCGTAATTAACTAAATGTTTACACAGAGTTGTAGGGCCTCAGGAGGAGGATCTTTTTTCACATGCTTTTTTTCAGGTTCAAATGGTGAATTGAAATTACCAAAATCATACTATAAAAGGCTACAAACTTTCAAGTGCTTTGAATATAATTATTTTTATCTCCTTCATTCACCTCCTTATGTTACCTAACGAATGAACTGTTCCACAAATTAAGGTTTTTCTTTTATTAAATCAGCCATAAAGCACTATTTTAAACCCCATTTACCATCAGTTCTTTTTCTTAAATCTAATAACCCTCCCTATAAATAAAGAGCTTTTAGCATTTATTTGACGATTCATTGCAAATTACATTAATTATTGTTATTGAAGAATATTAAATTACTTATTTTGGTTATAAAATAATAGATTTGAATTTTTTGCCTTTTTATGTTACCCAAGTGATATTACGATGGCTGCAGTTTTTTGCTCCAATTTCGGTCAACTAGTCTTTCCGGTGGTGTACTCTGAGAAGTCCAAATGTACCTTTTCCCCCTATTGGAACGAAATTGGACCAAACGTCTCAGTGTGTCTCATCACCGCATTTTCTATGCCGTCAAACTCATTTATTTTCCATCGAGCATTCAGCAAAGTGAACATGGCCTAGTCCGCAATTCGGCACGAGTCTAAAAGATTGATACAAATATACACCGCAATTTTATAGATTTTCTCTTGCTAGTAATTTTGGTGCTAAATTGGTGCTACATATAGTGATAATATAGTACATAATTGTTTATTTTTTACTTAGCTTCTCTAAAGAATTTTTTATCATTTATGTAGACGACGAA
This sequence comes from Ceriagrion tenellum, assembly GCA_963169105.1. NCBI lineage: Eukaryota > Metazoa > Arthropoda > Insecta > Odonata > Coenagrionidae > Ceriagrion > Ceriagrion tenellum. The sequence continues at coordinate 599,070 of OY720636.1, forward strand.
AAAGTAATAGGCTTGCCCTTTATGGAGACATATGATACCTATGTCTTTGCTTTGGTGAATCCAATAATCGATAAAATGCTTGGCACGCTCGGAATGGGAGCGATTAGGAAGAAAATTTACAGGAATAACTTTTTGCGTAGCCAACGACATTTATAATCCATTATTTTTCTACTTTTGGCGAAGAATTGTAAAAATATACTCTAAGTTAGTGTACGTTTCCTCCCATAGTAAAAACTACCAAGGTCTGTACAAATCGACATCCTAAATTTAGGAGTGCTCTTGCCCCGTTCACTTTACCCAAATATGAAATACCTTGAAGAGGATACCCTATAAAAGAATTGTTTGATATAAAAATCTTCATTCCCTATTTTTCTAGCTTATACAGAATATTTCTCGAAAAAGACAACGATCTCTAATCCAAACTAACACTGCTAATGATATTGACAGTAATGCACTCACCATGGAGATAATACTGTCCCAAATTTATGGCATTTCAAATGGTCCGTGGAGTTGCAAGCTAATTACACCTTCAACTTTCCGACCCAGCCTCCTTATCGTCAAACCAAAAGTATCTAAGGATATTTTGACGCAAACTGCTGACGCTTCTAAACTGATCTACAATAATAGGCAATACAAATTACTCAAAATTCGAGGAACCCTTACTCTGCAGGTCCTTAAATGTCTGGCTGCTTACAGGAGTTAAAAATATCCAATCAGAAGTGGGAATCAGATCAATGGGGAGGCAGGACAAGCTAAACCATAAGCAAAATTTAGAAAAGGTTAGCACGTTCATTAAGGAAGGGCAAAAGAACAATTTGTGGTTGCATGGTACTTAAGGCCGCTTCACACGGTAAATTTTATTATTCAAACTAATGTATCATAGAATGTACAAGAAACTGAATGGAAATAGAGCAGGTTCTATTTCCCGTTAAGTCATTCAGACAATTATACAATTTTCTTCATGCATGAGTTCATACATTCGTTAGTGTAATAAAATGTACCGTATAAAGTGGCCTTTATACTTAAAATGCTCCCAAAAAAGCTGCCAAGCAGGAAACAAATTTCCTCAGTTAAATGATCGCCCATACCAAGAACTTAACTTAGATACCGAGTCACCGGGATAGAAAGACAGAACTCTTGCCACCGAACCAACTCCTTTTCCGAAAATTTCGATGCAAGGCAGTTACATCGTTGTATATGATCAAAGCAAAAACTTAATTCAAAACTGTGCTTGTTAAGAGTAATTATCAATGAATTTGCTGCATTCGTATTTACTATGCAGTTACATCTCATCCAGTTTGGATTTACCTTGGTACTAGTTGCCCCTGTCCCCATGTATGTAACCCGACCTGCGTAGGTGGTGAGTCGCATCCTCGAACGGGTTAATTTTCTCAAGTTTTCTCACGTTATCCGCTAACCGCTTCCATGATAGCTCATCAAGTTTGGAATTACAGTCCAAGGAAAACAGTTCTATATTTATATATGGTACGTGATATGAGTATAAAATCTTCTCGCTTCGAATTCACATCTCCTCAAAAAAGGTGACGCATGAGAAGGGAAGTATCAAGTTTCCATCCTGGCACGAATACGATATATGAATTTATATCATTTGTCCACATGGACATGTAGCTAATACTTAGAATTTGGCAGGGAAGCTTATCATGAAAAAATGGCTTGTTAATCGCATGTGCAATATGGTATATCCGAATGCTTAAAAGAAAATTCAGAAATATGGCCTTATTTTTACCGTAGTTAAATATAAGGGTAAACATTGATAATCTCTGGTTAAACAATACTTTGTTTTTTTGCAACGAGTCTATTAGCACTAGATAAGGCGTATTTTGACTCAGTCAAGGGTTACTCAGCTATGACTCAACCATTTCATTGCAAAACCTTATCTGTAGTCTCCGACGCAATATGTCTAATATATTAGTTTACTTTTTATCGTCTTTATTTGTTCAATGCTTAAAGTTGGGTGGATTAATGCCAAAAGTTGACTTGAAAGTGAAACTACATTTTAATCTTAAACCTTAAATATGGTTATAAATTTATCATGATATCACCAAAACGTACATAGTATCTACAGTGAAGGGAGTTTTCTTCGAGCTAGTGGTTAAAATTCGAACTACGGATGCAAAGTATAAAAATTATCTCAAGTTACATTACGTTTGTTTCTATGATAATGACTACCAAGGTCCTATCCTTAAGTTTGTTCTTTCTCCGTTTGCTCCACCCAAATATGGAATGTCTAGATGCCGTGTGGATGAATCGTTTGGCTTAAAAATCTTCATTCCATACTTTTCTGAATTAGACGGAAAAAATTGCTAAGAAGGACAACGGTTAGTAAACTCTACTAAAACTGATAGTAATATCGACAGTGAAATACTCACCAGAGACATAATATTTTCCAAAACTCTAATTTACATCTTTCCAAATGGACCGTATGGATGCAAGTTATCAAACCTATCTCAGAATTAATTGAATCAAATTGCTGATACAAATTATATATATGTCCGTCTTTAGAGCGCTTGCTTGCGCTTTACGGCATCCAATTTCCAGGCCTCTCTGTTTTCCCAATCTCCTTGCAGGTTTCTCTCCGCCATGGCTTTGGCTATTCCGCTTCTCCATGCGTTAGGTGGCCTTCCTCTCTTTCTCCTTTCATAGGGTTTCCACTCCATGATATGATGGTGCGGGACAGTCTTTCTTTGAGCATTCTCTGATAATGTCCGTACCACAGCAGTTGTTTTGACTTGATTTCGTCCAGAATGGTTTTTGTCATTTTCATAATTTCTCGAATTCTCTCATTTCTTACTCTATCAAGCCTGGCTTTTCCGGCTGCCCTTCTGAGGAAGTCCATTTCTGTAGCTGCAAGTTTCTTTTCGTCACTCACGTTCATTTGCCATATTTCACTCCCATATGTAAGTATGCTTTAAAATATGGTGTTGTATATGTATCTTTTATTTCTCTTTGATATATCTTTGCTCCATAGTATTAAATTTAACATATTAATGGTTGTTCCACCTTTATTAATCCTATCAGTAATCGTTTCTGCGCTCCTTCCACTGCTATGTATTTTTATGTCTAAATAGTCATATGAATCACAGGCCTCTACTATTTCATTGCTATCCTCTGGCACAATGTCTTCATTTTTTCCTCCAATACACATATACTTAGTTTTGCGCATGTTGATATCCAATCCCCATGCACTTTACGCTTCTTTTAGCTTTCTAAACATAAAGTTAATATCATTTCTGTCTTTGGCTAGAATTACCTGGTCATCTGCATAATGTAGTGCGTATATTGTCTTGTCTCCTATAGGCAAGCCCATGTTTGCGCATTGTCGTTTCCATTGTTTAAGGGCACCGTCGAGATATATTCTGAATAGCCTAGGTGAAAGACAGCATCCTTGTCTTAGCCCTTTATTTGTTTTAAATGGTTTTCCTAGATTGTTTACCACTTTAACTTGAGCTGTAGATTCTGTATAAAGTTTCTGTATTGCCCTTATGATAGATTTATTTATGTTTGTCGCCTCAAGTACCTCCCATAGGTTTTTCAAAGGTACGCTGTCATAAGCTTTTGTGATATCAATGAATATGAAATGCACTTCTCGGTCTGTAGCTCTCCTTTTTTCTATTATTTGCGTCAAACAAAAAGCGTCATCTATTGTTGAGCGTCCTGCCCTAAATCCGGATTGTTCTTCACTTTCATATTGCCTATACTCTCCATCAATGAGCTGCGTCAATATTCTACTCATCTGATACAAATTAACTGACCTAAAATAATAATTCAATAAAAATTTCTCCAAAATTGAGAAACACTTACTTTGGAGGACCTTGCAGGAGATCATTTTATTGCTGACTAATCGGAGTACATCATTTTCCTGCCTTCATTTTAGTCATGACGTCATACGTTTTATTCTTATTCATCGAACAACTGTTTATTTTATCGAAGCAAATTGATGAGTAGAGGACTAATTAATATATGCTCAATGGCCAAGAAAGACGGTCGATTGCTTGACTTTAACCATATCTCATCCCGAGCAGTAGACTTTCCGCCTCCCTATATTACCAATTCCATTGCTGCCACTGCTAATGCCTCAAGCGCTAACGATTACTCGGACTTTCGAAGTGTAATTGGGTTTACATAGCTCCTGCCAAGTTGGAGGGGAGACATTTTGGGAATTCTCCACCGACTCGAAGCTCACTCGACGTATTAGATTTAGGATGTTTGGCGTCAAACACGTCCTCCCCTTCCGCCGCAGTTTCTGTTAGCTCCTCCAAGCTCTGTATCGCAGATACACGTCACCTCAAATCCTTACCTCCTCCTCCTCCGTTCCCATCTCTAGAGTAATCGCACAACCCTCGACATTCGCCCACCCGCTTCTCTCCATCCCCAACAAACCCACCCTTTAATCCTCCACAAACCCCCCATCCTCCGGCCTCGCAGACGCCGCCTTACTCAGTTGCACTAACAATCCCCTTAATCCTCTCCTGCTTTCCTCCCTCACACCAACTTCACACACGTCTTCCTTTCAATCTTATCTCTCTCTGTCTCACTTCGGATGGATCTTTCTTCACTTTATCTCTATTCCATTAGAAATGCAAGAGAATAGAAACTTTTAGTTTCCGAGGGTGACTCATTTGGAACCTTTTCCCGCATTTCTGGTCCGTACTTACCATTTGGAAATAAGAACACTTATTTCCAAATCCAAATAAACTCCACTACCCGAACTGCACGACGCTTTAGTAAATAAATGCACAAACTCATGTGCAGACGCATTTAAATAATATTTTTTGGCAATGCCTTGGTTTGGATCTTTTTGAAAGCTACTGGCATTTTTTTCAATTGAGGAAAGTGGGTGGATTAGTGTTGTTAGCGAAAATACTAGGTAGTAAAAAAATGTAACTTTTGAACAATAAGATATGTGGCATGAGTTCCTTGGAATTTTTTGCATAATTTTTTTCTAGAAATTAGGTAAATTAAGTATATGACGGAAAATAAGGTCGAAAAATATAGTGAAATTAAAACGATTAATACAATGAAATTGATCTTTGTCGTTCAAAAATTGTGTCTCTGTTTGAAAAAGCCATTGTGAAATATTTATTTAGTGAGCGAAATGTAATACCCGGCAAAAGTGGCCGGCCCGCATGGATTTTGCAGACATTTTTTTCGTATTACAATTAATTATAATTCGATTTTCCGAATCGGATTATAATTCATTCTGAGAAAATCTTCAAAGAAAATTTTTACCTCAAAATTTTGAAATTTTGACAGAAAACATCAAAATTATCATTTATTTCAGTTAGGTTAAAGCGACCATATTTTTCAGTGAGAAGATGTCACTTGCAATAAAAATGGACATCCAAGCCTCATTATGACAGCTATGTGACCCTGGAGGGGCTAGGGATACCACCTCTGGGGCCGAAAAAATGAGAAAATTTAACACACTTTAGTGGTTGTGCAGGTCCTCGCTCACCTGGTCAGCGATGCTTGCCTAACGACCTAAGTCCTCAGATAACTTCATGTGTTGTGTGAGTTCTTCTGGGCAGTAAAAAGACAAATATTTAATTGGTTTATATGACACCACTTGAGGCTATTCGTAGTCAGAAAGTTTTGAACCCATGGCACTTGTGTAAGAATGGGTCTGGTACAAACGCCGTAAATATGTTTGAAGACATCCTGGAGCGGAAAAACGCTGAGATGCAAAAGGTGAACAGCATACTCTATAGCTTTTCTATTTCGTTGGTGTAATTTCGATACCGCCTTCTAACCAGTACTCGGGTTTGTTTTATCTCAACCAAGGACATCAGCCTCATCCAGCATGGATAGTTGAACAGTGGCCCTACACGAGCTGACCGAAATGGATAAGATTTAGCGTTGCCGCGAGACGAGACGAGATTTGAGCCAGACTAGTCTCGGTATCGTTTTCAAAACTCAGGTATCGTCTCGAGTCTCGTCTCGTGAACCCCAGTCTTGCCTGGGTCTCGAGTCTCGGACGAGACTCGTCTCGTTTCTCCCAATTAATACCATAAAAATACAGTTTCCTTTGCGTACGTAATCGCTGAATCGGTACACTCGATATATTTATGACATTTGTATGAATTTCAAATATGTATTAAAATTGACACTGAATGCATCAAACTACATATACAACCATTGATTTGATTGATACTCAACGAACAAACTAAAAATGTGAAACATAAAATTGGCGAAAAATGGATATATGGTCACAACGTTAGGACAAAGAAATCCACGGAAGGTTTAACATAATGTAATTGGTTAAAAAAGAATGAACATATTTGCTTCAAAAAGTAGTTTAAATAATTTTGAGGTTTAAAACTGTTAAATCAAGATGCCAAATGGCACGTCACCTACGAGTTCATCCAGAGTTAACTTCTGGTACATTCGAGGCTCAAGTGGTTTTTATGTCGAGGCTCAAGTGGTTTTTATCATTGTCAATGCTGTCCGGGCGAACAATTTTTTCGCTGGAACAGATGTAGCGGGAATGCTAGGGAAGTTACTCGCCATTTTTTCCAGCACTGGAAAAGTTGGCTCATTTGCCTTCCACCACGCCAATATGTATACATTACTAGGGGATCTCGGCTGTTGAAGATAGTCTTCAAGTTCTTTACTCGATTATTCATACTGGGATGACTGACTATGGGTAAAGTTAACGAAAACGTTTTCTGATTCCCAAAAAAGAGGCAAAAACTCTATTGAAAAGTAAAAAATATTAAATTAAAGTTCAGAGATAAATTTAATTTTTCTGATCTGAATGGTCAAAACAGTTAATGTAAGTGGACTTAATCAAAAAGGGACCTCTCAGGATTGGGTCCTGCCTGCTTATACAAAGAATATACATCAAGCAGGTCGTCCTTATCACTTTATACCAAAGCAGAGCTCTAAATATTCTCTAGATCTATTGACTGGGCGGACTGCATTCGAGTGGAATACTGTTCATCATACATTTTGAACAACTCTTCACATTTAAATAGGGACTTATCCTCCGTCTCTTTTCCACATGAAGGCATGGAGAAAGTTTCACATTTATTATAATTATTTTATTCTAACAATGAAACAGTTACAAGTAGGCCATTGGCCTGGTGGCCAATTATGACGAGGGTCTAATATTAATACCGCGCAATAAATCCAGTTCGTCAGGCGGTAGTGCTGTAACATCTTGTTCCGAGCAGCTTGAGCGGCAAACAACAGTTTTTCATCACCTTCATTTCTTCTAGGCTTTTTGGCCAGTATTTCCACCATTTTTTCTAGCTTATCCAACAGAAAGTTAAATGGAACGGTAACGAATGGAAGGGTAAGGTAATTTTCTCCTAATTTATTCATCAGAACTTTAAAATTTAGACAACAATCTAAAATATATTGTACTGCAGGGTTAAGTATATGGGCCATGCATATTAAATGCTAATCGGTGCTATCAAAACTTGGAAGCGTCTTGCCGAGTTTCTCCATGAATTTAGTGTTTGCGGAGGCGTTATCTACGTTATCTCGTTGCAGTTTCTACTCAGTTTCAAAGGATTTTAGAGTATTCATAAAAACCTCAGCAATATTCCTTCCTGTGTGGTTACTGTTGCATGGATCGAAGTCAAAAACAAGAGATTAGTACTCCCACTTCTCGTCTGTGAAATGAGTCGTGATACCGAAGTAGGACATTCCAGCTATGGATGTCCAGCCAGCGATGGTGAAAGACAGGTTGGATTTATTTTTCAGCACCGGCAACACCGCCCTCTGCATCCTATTTCCTGTTGTAACGGTCAAGTACCATCTGCCGCAACTTTGTCCTTTTAGGGAATGTAACGGTGGGGTTCAACATGAAAAAGTTTTGAATATTACCATCATCAAAAACTTGGAAAAGGGGTATTTATCCGCTGTCTAGTGAACTTTTTCATTTCCGAAGCCATTATTATTTCCATCATCGTTCTGAAATTAAAATTAAAATTCCTCCTATTTCACTTTTTTTTCGATAATAAGATAATTTTACACTCTAATTCGTAGACATAAGACATTTTGTAAAGCTTTGAGACTGATTTCATAAAGACTTGAGAGACATGGAAATTGGTTTTAATCTAGATGATTGAAAATGGTTGTTTCAGACTAAATAAACGCCTTCATTGCTTCAATACGGTAGAAATCAAATACAAAATAGATAACTTGTAAACTGTGAAAACTGTAGTTTTCTATCTGTCACCAAACCATTGCAGCAGTGTAAAATTCGACAGTCTGCATACAGATTTTTTTGCAAGAAACCTAACCCCTTTCAGAATAGACTGAATGCAGCTGAAATGGAGTACCAGCTAGATGTTTGTGGGAAAAGTAGGATAAATGGAGTTAGAATGAGTGGCTGATGAATAAATACCGGTTAGAGTCTCCAGTAGTGAACTCTTTGTTACAATGGAATTTAGTTTAGCGAAATGAAAACAATTAAAGACAATAATAAATATTTTTCTCGTACCATCGTCGACACAGCAAAATCATGCTAAACATCCTCACTAACCTAGGATGATATATCATGCAGGAAGAGGTACATAGTGATTTCAATCGGCATCCATCCTTTCGCCTTCACGGGCGATGCGAAAATCGCAAAGTCGGCATCCTTTTTTCTTAGCAGGCTATCTATAAGCTGGATTTCAAGTGCCGCTGGGCGATAGTTCACATCATATACAAGAATAATCCATATATTTTTGTCGTAGAAGTGAGCACTGAAAATTACTGCTTTAGAAAATAGTACATTTTTTGCTGGATAAGTTTTCCAAGGTGTTTATAGTGGGTAATAAGGAAAAGTAGCTAGCCAACAACACTCCTTACTTGGCTCCATCCGTTACGCTCATGCCATCAGAAATAGTAGTATCGGAAAAATAATTTTTAATATTTAGGTAATTTATCGAAAAGTTATCATTATATTTTATTTCAAATTTAATTTTTTAGGAAAAATTGACAATTACTTTGTATTAGCAGGACGTAGTTTTAGGGATAATGTTATACTGGAAACAAATTAATCACACATATGTGTATTTCGAGACTTTTGAGAGTCTCGCAGAAATGATATCGTCTCGTCTCGTCAATAAGTGGTCTCGTCTCGAGTATCGTCTCGAATTCTCCACTATGGTCTCGTCTCGCGTCTCGCGGAAACACTATTAAGATTCCAAATGGAAGAGATAACATAGTCCGCATAGATAACATAACCTCTTCAACTCCTAGCTGCTGTAACTGTGGTTCATCGCAATTAATAATGCGAATTATAACTCCTTAGAGTATTATATCGAAGGCCGGTGAGAATGTAAGAAACTTCCAGGAGTGACTTGTGAATGTAAATGTCACGGGTCGCTGAGAACAAAACCTGCGCTATCAGTCAGGTAGAATGGGTAAGTATAAGGGGTCAGGTGGAATCCAACAAACATAGGGGTCAGGTGGAATGGTTTCATGTCTTGCATTTTGAGTCTTTTCTTCATGAAGCAAAAGCAGTATTGGTAAATATTTCTGACGCTAATTTATAATTATTACCCCCGTTTCTGCTTGAGAGATAACATCGTCGACAAAAGCCGCTTATGACGCCGCTAATAAGCAAATACTAACCGACTGCATGCGGAGTAATCCCAAAGGCTCGCTTTACTTGCGAGCACGGCGGACGTTGACTGCCGTGCCACACAGTTATACGGAGGAAGTGACTCCCTTAGCGAATTAAGCAGATTACGACCGTGAGCATGGGAATGAAGCGTCGAAAATGAGAAGGTATGAAGTTAGTGCCTCCTCAAAGTTTCACTCACTTGCAATTGGTGATTATAACTTTTTTACATGCGGGAATTATGCTGAGTACTATTCGGACCTCATGGCTCTACCTGATAAATATTCTAAATTATTTTTCTGTTTCAATGCGTTCTCCCTCTATCCCACTTAACATTTAGGAATAGCCATTTAGTTTTTTTTTACTACCCAAACGAGCAATCTCGTCATAATAACTCATCATCTTGGAATACTGGACTTTTATTCAACGATTACGTCTCTGATAATGGGCCTATGTATCATGTATTTCTTTCATGATTGTTTTCATTATCAAGCATACATAGTAGAATTCAGTTTGATTTAAAATTGGTTAACTGATAATTTTCCATGTCTGCAATTTGCAAGAAAAAAGGTGTCATGGTGGTTCTAAAGTTCTTCGTTTTTATAATGTACCGACTTTTAATTACTAAAGATATAAGCTACCAGAAACAGACCTTCACAGTGCTTTATGATCAATAAATTTCAAGAATTTTTTTTTTCATTTCAAATTTCAAACAGCAACTGAAAATAGTGGAATATTGGATGATAGGTGACATTCCAACTTATGCTATGGTTTGAGGTGACAGTAAGTTGTAGGGTATGCCATCGTTAGTGTCCGAATGTCAAATAACGTTTAATTTGTCAAATTAAATTCTATGACCCAAATAATACTGCATTCCTAAAAGTTTAGAGCTCTTGACGAAAACTTTGTTCTCGAAAAATAAATTGCATCTCGCCGCCTTCCTGTGCTTTTTTTATTTTAGCTCGTCGAATTCACCAGATTTGGTTCCAATGAGAAGATTGAGTTAATAAAATGATTCTATGCCACTTAGCAAGTCCTTATTAACAGAAATTGTTGACTTATGTAATCAATACGTTCGAGGACGGGTAGTTTGAGTAGTTATTGGAGCATACCTACCTACTCAAACTACCCGTCCTCACTCACAGAATCACATCAAGCCGAATCGGAAATAAACGTAGATTTAACTGAGTGCAGCTTCTCAGATCGATGCATACGCTTACATCTAAAGGAATGGAATCCCTTTACATCCGCACGTGAGTCTCTGCAACAGGAATGACAATATATCGTTTTAAAGAATGCATATTATGATTTTACAATGCATGATTGCGTGCACAGATATAGGAGACTGCTTACAGATTAAATGTGTGGGAGTTGTGTCAAAAGTAACATAATAAAAGGCTAAAGACGTAAAATACGAAATAAATTTTCTGTCGTCATTTGTTTTACAACAGGGAACATAACCTCCCAGGCCCAGAACTACATAAAGGTTGGTCGTATTTAGGTAAAATTTGACCCTGTAATAGGCCTTCATCGGTACAATACCGTCGTGTTACAAAATTTCAGGGTTTACTTATCGTTATTTCTGTTTCTTTTCTATAGTGAATGATTCGAAATATTTGAAAACTTCTTGGTTTCAATAATTGAACTGGTGAAGACTAATAAGGTAATTCCAAAAAGTCTTATTGTTCTGAATCTACATTTAAAAATCCGAATACGCACATAACCAGACATGAATTGTTGAAAAAAATAAAAACTTTCTGCACCACGATAACATTTGTGTTATCATTTTTATTAAAATTTCATATTATTTCGAGGATATATAATTGGTATCCAGTTGTTAATTTAATTTCATCAAATTAATGAGATTTTCATATTGCAAAGAGAGCATATTATTGGACATCCAGTTGGTATATCTCTTTCAGCAATTTGATGTTTTTCAGAATATTAGGGTCGCTATTAGTGAGTGAGAATAATCCATCGGAGTTTCGTATTGCTCCAACACTTGCAGGCTGAGGTATATTACTTATTTCACTCTGACCACCATAGTTCTGGAGAGGTTTATGTGGTCACCTGCGTAGCTTGTTATTTCGGAAATCAATATGGGGCAATTCTGTTACTACGCACGCAATTATAAAACGCTGATGTAAAAGGGCTTGCTAGCGCCAGTGAAGCACCACGATTCCGGGATTCTATTTCTTTCGACGTTACGATGCAACGGTTACGCAAGTTCGACAGGCAAGCATTACTTACGCTAAAACGACGAGAAATTGGAAAAAAGTCGCAATGCTGTTCTACTGAATGGCCGCGAAGCTATGGCGTTATGAAGCAATAGAATCGCACTCCTGGCCATATATACTAAAAGAATTAGGAGGGAACTAACATAAATGCCTTAAGGTTTAAACTGAATTCCACTCTATCAATAGCGTCGCGTAGATCTTTGAAATATTAGATATGACAGAGTAAATACGGGATAGTAATATCTACAACTCTGGAAATGAAAAGTATAAGTTAGTTATTCCACATAGATTTATTAACAGGATGACCTAGGTTTCGACGAAGCTCGCCATCATCAGGTACAGTATTACAAGAATACTTAGAATATATAGTCACACAAATCGGGGGAGGTAGAGGAGATTTAACGGGAGTGGGGAGATGGGAGTTTGAACGTTGGGGAAGGGGGGAAGGTGGGAAGGGGTAATGGTTTGCAAGGAGGAGTTTTGGGGGAGGGAGAGGGGAGGTCTCGGAGCTGACTAAGAGGTAAGGAAGGCGGGGGTGGAAAGGAATTGCAAGCGTAAGAGTCGTGTGAGAACACCGGAGACAAATCCGTGACCACACTAGACTATCTTATTGCAGCTTATCCATTTCTTCGTAGCGCCTTTTCCACCAGTTTTCTTTCGCCCGACGTGTTATTCACCGGAGTTGATGATTTATTTACACTCACACTCCCGAAAACAGCACAACAAAGGCCTATTACATCGGGTGATTAACAATTAACAATAGACGATCACCAACACCCATGTCCTGATTGGTGAAAACCACCCAGGTAGGACTCGAACCCGTGACCCTCGGACTGACAAGCGAGGACTTAACCCCGCTGCCACCGGGGTCTCATTTAACTCATTATACTTGGTTTTACCTAGTTCAGTATTGACGTTTTTCTACTCCCTTCTCTCCTCCTTTCTCCTCCTGAATTCCGATCATTTCTAGTGTAACCCACTGCTCCTTCGTTCCATCGTTTCCTCTGATCCTTTTATTTTCTCCGCCGCTCATACTATGCCTGTTTTTATATTCTCCAATTTTTTCTCGTTCCTGTTTCCTTTGCTTTACCTGAGTTCCCTTCCACTTGCTCTCGGTATTCCCTTTCTTTTTCCCCAACTTATTTACTGTTCCTGAATCGTTTTCGAACCATGATGTAATGAGTTTGACATCTCCCAGTGCCTCCTGCCATTTTCCATGTGTACCTCTGCCTAATATGGTGTTTTAGTTTCTACTAATTTAATTCTCCTACAAAACTTAACTTCCTTCTCACCGCAGTCATTCCTCATTCCTATTCCATACCCTCCTACTTCATACCCATATCTACCTTCCCCCACTATTGCGTTCCAGTCGCCCATTACTATTAGGTTTTTTTTTGTCCGGGAACTCTCTGGTTATCTCGCTAAGCTGTTCATATAACCCACCCACCTCTTTCTTCCCATGGTTGCATTTTGGCATGAACACCTGAACTATTACGAAATTTGTTGTTTATTATTTTATTTCTACTACTAGTGTGCTGTCGCTCTGTTCAGTATTTACTTCCCTCAACCCCAATTTTGCGTTCAATACGTTGACTCTCATCCCCACCATTGTAGATTACTCTGTAACTATCACTGCAATAGTCTTCGTGGTACGTCCATCTCTCCTGGCACAGCCCCAAGGCATCCACGTTCCTGGTCTCGGACAATCCAGCGCAACCGTTTTGGTGCGGGAACGTTTAGACGCGAGCCATTAGGGCGCAGGGACGTATCGATTATCACTCGGCTAGTGACGGTTCTTTTATGATTTAAGGCTAGAGGTAGTACAGTAAGTCCCCGGTATGCGTCGTTTCGATTTACGTCTGATTCTATGATACATCCATGCAGACAAGGGTCTTTGGAAAAATTTTCCCTATTTTATGCTAATAAAATAGATCGTATGTGCATATGCTTACGTTTATTGATAACTGAGACATAACCATCCCATCTGAAAGAACTTTTTTCCTGGATAAAGTAAAAAAAAAAATTTTTTAAGTTAACGTCTAGATTTATTGCGGGGTTAAAATGGTCAAGAATATCTGGATCCGTTTTACGTTGTTTCGACTTACGTCGCTCGTCTTCAACACGCATCTCCGACGTAAATCGAGGACCTACTGTTTTTATAAATGTTTCAAATAAAATTGTAAATATTGTATTTAATTAGGTGTTGCTTACATAGATAAAGACCTCAGCATGATTTCTCTCATCAACAACCAGATATGCTTTAGCCTGTATTTTCGGCGCTTCCGATGACAGGTAAAATGGTTCCGAATAGTACAGGAAAAAGTCTCCCCACAAAGAAAAAAATCCTATCTTATTTTACAGTATTGGTAGCATGTCTATAATGTACTACGTTGTTGATTACTCACCCCTTCCAACCACCCTTGAGGTGACTATCACTAGTTATAAATCATAAAATCATCGTTATCAGCTGTGTGGTAACCAAAATGTCCCTGCGGCAAAACGTCCCTGCTCCCAAGCGGCTTCGCCTAATCATTCCTGTGCCTAAGTGACCTGCGCCAAAACGACGCACTCAAATGTCCCATTCCTCTGTGCTCCCTTCCCTATTTCCTGTTCGATATTTCCCTAATAACTAATAAAAAAGAGCAGCTACTCTGACCGAATTTGATGTGCTGATGGAAATGACTGCTCAAATGTGTGCGATAAGAAATAGCAAGTTCACCATTTCTTTTGGAACATGAGCCACATGTCCACCCTTCTTCGGCGTGAATTACACTCGTCTCAAGCCTCTGGTGCCGCATGAGTGCCTTATCTTCAGTTTCACGCTTGATGCCGACTTAATCAGTATTGTTAAATAAAAGATTATTATAACCATATAATAATCTCTTATTTTTAGATATAATTGATTGATTGAACGAGTTTGCCCATCTCTAAAGCAGGCCGGCAAATTTTTAATGCTACTTCTCATTAAATTTTTGAGTGCGCAGCATATAGATTCATCCCATGAACGGATATCGATTTCCCGTGGGTATAATAAAATTACCGTCAAGAAGATAATAGGGGCAAATAGGTGTCCCGAGCTTTTCTGCGATTCTATTAATATCTATTAATGTCTTCTTTTAGAAATGCGTCGGTAATTGGGAGTTTATTTTATTAATGAAGAAGCATCTGTTTCAAAGTTTTATTCAGAAAGGAGCTCTTGGACGGAGAACAATTAATTCACTCACGACAGAATACAAGATTCTTCCGCTCGAAGAGATACCCTAAATGGATACGCATTTAATGTGGTTCATTCAATGTTCATTTTTTACACTGTCAGTTTATCGGCTTATTGAATTGAAAATGGACTTTCAGCGCAGTCCAAGGCAAAAAGATGTCGCAAATTTTCAATTTCCGATGGCGTGCAACATTTTCATGCTTAATAAAATGGGCAGTAAAGATTTTAATTATTTTTCTCAGAAATCCATCCGAAAACTCTCCCTCAACGCACAAGCGTCATCTGGTGCCTTGGGTTGCTCGTATACATTTCAACCTCACTGATAGGTTTGTGCCAAAACAATATGTGATTAGTTATAACAGCATCATTAATCATTGCCATCGTTCCCAGTCATGCGTTAAAGCTATAAGAAGTTTAATCGAGATTCATAATTCTTTTAGAAGAAAGGAAATTTCGGGCATTATGAAGAAATAAATATAAAATGATCTACTTACGATAAAATAATTGCACTCTAAGGGATAACAGAATTGAAATACTCTACCGGTAAAAATAATGCAGTCTAATATACGATGTCAACTTAAAATCACACCTAGCATTCAAGCACCTATCATTCAGGTTGCATAAATTAACAATGATTTGATAACTTTAACCAATAGGTGACCTCCGAGGACTAATTCAAATATTAGTCAGCACTACAAGGATACGTATCATTAATCTATTACAGTTGGTAGAGGTGCATAAATTCACCTCGCCCCAAGATCTCAGACTCCGAGAAGGGTGCTCTATAGAAAAATGCCATGGCATTATTTGACGTCAATATACAGTTTTACTGTCAGTGAGAAGGGATATTTTATCAATGTATCCTCAGAGACCATCTCTCATAACGTACTTTAAGAAGTCTTGCACACTTAATTTTCCACTTAATACTCCACAGAGTAAACGAAGCCTAAAAATTTAAAAATTCTTGTTATACGTCCAGCTTCTCTCATCTTTTTATATATATGGAGGGAAGGATTCTTTTCCACTCGATGAGTAATTATCTAGATATAACAATAGTTTTAAGTATAGTAAGAGGATGTTTGCCATTATGATATTAACTTCTGTGGGATACACTCCTAACACTGATTTTCTTAAAACTATTGTTCTCATTCCACTATTGTTCTCAATCACTCCATTCTAAGATATAATTTTTATGGCGAACCAATTTTATTATTTCATTTAATAAAAAATTAATCCAACGATGGATTTAAAAGGCAAAGGCCTCATGACATCCCATGACAGTTTAAGTTAATAAAAACATATAAAACAGAAAATTCCTGGCCCAAACAAAGGGCCGAACAAAAGTTCGCTCTTGAGTGGCTTAGGTGCTTCACTAAACGTCACCGAAACACAAAGATCTAAACTCATGGTTGGCAGGCGGATGCTCTTTATGCTTCATACTTTGCTCATTTCGAATATCATTTTCTGAATAGACACTACACGAGACGGTGAGAAACTCTACTCGTATAATCGCAGTACAATAAAAGGGAGAAATGAAAGTAGCAGACAAAAGTATTATGGAATCAGACGCTTGGTCATTCATTACCAATTGACTGCCTCAAGTCTGGTGAACGATCGCAAAATCAGCGGTAAGTTTTGTGTGATATTGGTGGCAATCACACCAAATAGGGGTATATATGGTAATATTTGGGTTCTGTGAGTATTTTTTGTATTATTCTTGCGACAGTTTCGCCTTGCTCTGCTGCCAGCTTCGTCGGGCTTTTTAAGCAACAATGGTCTTTTTGTTATAAATAAAAAAATCCGGCAGTTGATGAATTTAGAATTAATAAAGATGAACATTAATTCCAAAGAAGGGATTTCTATACATATAAGTGAGTTTTTAGCCATCCTCTCTCTATTTATATTTTGGGGTCTCTTTCCAATTTCAATTGCCTCCCTTAGAAGCCGCGTAGCTTTTTATCTCAGATGTGTGGTCAGACAGTTACATGGTTATGATAAGTGTTTTCCACACGAAACTACTACATTGTCATCATTGGTCATTCAGTCCTAAGATAGATTGGCCGCAGACCTCCACCCTTCCATATCTAATGCTAGTTCCTTTGCTTCCTGGTAGCTCTTCCTAAATATTCCTGTTTATTTGATCCATTAACTTATTCTTGGGTCTTCCAATGGGGACCATTCCCTCTATTATCCCTGTAATTGTGTTCTTCACAAATCTATTGCGGGTCAGGGTTTATCCAATCTATCTGGTTCTTCTTTTCTGTATGGTGTTCCTAATGGCCCATTCATCTTTTACTCCTCCGTAACCTTATCCGGTTCTTATTTTTCCGTTTATTTGATTGTCCATTCTCCTAGTAGAATGAATTCCATTGCCTTAAGTTTTCTTCTCTCAATGAAACTTCTCAATTTAGCTTGTCTCTTGGGTATACTATTATTTTATCCTTAGTTCATCACGCACATTAATCCATGTCTAAATTCAAGGAGGGCTTTGAAATATATTTTATTTAATAAGTACTATAACATGAATGATATTAATTTTATTATTGACATTTTATAAACTTGTTTGGACACATTGCTAGTAATAATATTCCAATATGACAATTAATGATAATATGAGTTTTTGTTTATGGGATAAATCTCCATTATTATATAGTTTCTCTAGTCACATTTTTATAATATAAAATGAATGTTCTCCGTTGGTTTCTCAAATATGCAGCGTGGTAATACCACGAAATAGGATGAAATCGAATGATGAGGTCCCGTTGATTATTTTATCATCATAATCTTATATAAAGTATATATGGGCACAAATGCATTAAACTGAACATACAAATATTTTACGTGGAATTCTTTGTATCTATGAGCTCAAAACATGGATTCTTTCAGCTTAAAAAAGAAAATATTAACTGCAATATATCGATATGTTAAATATGAAACATCACAGCCCTTTTCAAATTATTACGTTACGTCTCCTACTTCCCAAGTCTGCATTCATCCTTTCAGGTTAATGACCTTTGCATTTCCCAACGTCATTGAGTTTGTGCTGGGCCAATAAACCTCCGAGGGACGACAATTTTAGGTTCATTGGAATGATTTAAACAAAAAATTAGATTAGCTATGAAAAAATTAAAACAGTATTCGCCATGAACGGGACTTCAGGCAACGGTATAATTTGACAGCATAACGAGGCATATGTTTACTTTCATGTATACCGTGAGTTTCCTATTTTCCAAGAAACCAGGCATTCACCTTGAGCATTTTATCAGCGGAGATGGGACTGAGCGGGTAGAGGTCTTTACCCCACGAATTCAAGTGGAAATGAAAGGGAGACGGACAAATCGCGCGCGGAGGCAGACGGACAAAAGACTCCATTTGCCGTGAAATGGAGACAATAGGGCAGCCAATAGATTTAAATAATAGTCAATAGATTTAAACCTACGAAAGAGCAGAGGAGGAATGTATAGGACTGAATAGTTATTCCAGTCTGCGTTGAGCGAAATGGATCAATACTCACGCACGGGCTGGTTGGGACCTATGAGTGAGAGGTTAGGAGGTGAGAAGACCATGAATGTACAAAAAGTACCGAAATTTGGGTAATGTTTTTCTCTATTTCGGTACTACTAGGTGCAATTGAAAATCATGACCTCCAGGAATGCTGGTTTTGAAAGTGAATTCGATCATTCATTCGATCAGCACTGCCATCTTGTGTACAAGATTTCAACAGCTAAGGAACAATAATTGACTGGTGATAAAGCGCAATACTAGAATATTAATGCATGATTATATACGGATACTTCGTCAAAACAAAATTTCCCTTACCTATTTAAACATTTTGCACAAAATGTACAAAATTTATTTATTAAAAAGCCGAGAATTCGAATTATAAGCAACGGGTGCCTGTCCTTTTTCAGTATGAAGAAGTATTGGAAACACAATTGAATCTTGTGACCACGTTGTTTTTTTCGATCCTTGCGATCTTCTCCTATGTTCCCGCTACAAACGGGATAGTCACACGTGCTCTTGGTTGGGTTAATTCCTCCTTCTCAGTGATATTTTGTTCCTCAGGCAGCTGGTTTAATTTTTCTCCACCTTCGCGGCCCTTTACAGTACCAAAGAAATTTTGTAGCCGCTCCTGAGTAGAACTGTGGTCAGGTATTTCTTCTGAGAATCTAATGATTCTGCGTTCGAGATTCTGTAAGCTTGGTGAATTAGCGTGGTCACAACGGAGGCCTTCTGTCAGGGATGATGATGCGATGCAGCGTTAAGATATCGGTCCGTATGGCCTTCCTTAGGACCACGTGACTAAGGTTTCCGTTACTTTTTCTTCCCACCATTACGTCATAGATACGAGATAAATTTCCTTCTTCCATGGTGAAACGGATGTATCAGTGTTGTGTATTCTAGTGGCTCAGAAATTTGTCCAATTCCTCTGCACCGTGCAGCCAGATGACGAAGGTGTCAACGACAGACCTGAGCCATAGAGTTGGTTTCTTTCTTGGATATCTGTTTCTAAGTCAAAAAACGGAAACAGAAAATCAAATTTTATACAGGTGCTATAGACATTGGAAGTCATAATCATTATGCTTATCATGATCATTATTTTTATTTGACTATCAAAATACACTACATTTCACATATCGTCGCACATTTCACCAGTCTTTCTATTGGATCGACAATTGCCTCTGTGATGATTCTCAGGCTTGTTTTTAAATTATTTCTAAATCTTTGATGCTTATGATCTAATTTTTAAAGTTAATCTGATAAAAAATATATATTTTACACTTTATAGTAATTTGTAAATGTAGCAGGGCAACGGTATGGTCTCGCTGATAAAGACATTCTCCTCCCTGTAGTTTTTGGCCCGTCTTCTGTAATCTCTTCTCGTCCAACGCTCGGCAGTCTTTTTTGCTCCTGGCTCGCACGGCTGCTTTCTCTCCAATCCGCTGTCTTCCTCACCACGTCTTTCTTCTTTCCCTCAGTAATCATCCTTGTAGATTTCTCTCGCTTGACTTCCTCACTTGTTCACAGACATCTGGCAACCACCAAACATCCCTACCGCGTCCACAGATGTCATCCACCTTACTATCCCAATAGGTTTCCAAAACATAAGCGTGGGATCCTTATCCTTGCCCAAGAGCATCGTTATTTTCAGGATGTTGAAACCCGATCGCCCGACGACCAATGCGTTGCTGTTAACCTTCCGTTCATCAGCATGTCCAAACTCTCTATAAAACTCCTGCACATTATTAAACTTGATGCGCAAGGGAATTGACACACCAGACAGACAGGACGACACGGAATGCATCAGGAAAATCGGTATTTCCGATTTAGCCAGTCCGCTGATAAACCCTTTCATTTCTCGACAAAAATTTTGTTTTGTATAACTTTGACGTCCAAGAGGCTATTTATTCTCAAGGCTCAAGATTGCTAGTTATGCCAACAAAATTGAATGGGTTCGAGAAAAAAATGTACCAGTAAATATTAATGCACTTTTTAATCTATCTCGGCATGATGAGGTATACGTCATTTACTTTTATAAGATAAAGCTATTCCCTCGAAGCATACACGTGAAAAACTAATATTTACGATATCTTCAATTACTTACTAGTGGCATGTGATTTGATTAGCAGCTGTCAGATTTCCCGCTTTCATCAACTCACCCACCTAACTTTAAATACACAACTCGTCAAAACTTGATTTACTTCGTTTTTCGCTCTCGTATCGTGGGGCCGCAAGTCAAGAAACCTCCGAAAGATGATCTTCCTTCCGACGAGCTCAGCGTTGCCGCCGTGACACCTTGAAAGTATTTGCTGGACATCTATGACGACTTCGCAAAATTGCAGCCTCCACCCAAGGAAATACTGTTCATATAACTTACATCGATACACTGCTTCCACGCAACTATGAATTGTCTCGTTTACGAAAATTTTTTCTCAGGGAAAATCCTTAAGCTTGAGAAAAGTATCATATCAGTTAAGCGAGCAAAATAGGCAATAAGATGGTATTAGTAAGTAATCACTCAAAATAAATCCATAGATACATAAATAGCGATGTGGACTAGTGCAGAAGCGTAATGGAATTCCAATGTAATTTGGACCGAGAGCTTCACTTTGTATTTACCACAGCTGGCAACGCAGTTGGTACAATGTCGTGTGGCCGTTCCTTTTAAACTTCTTCCCTCCTAAGTTCAGCAGTCAGGCTCAAGTGCTTGATCCCAATGGCGGAATAAGCGAAATCTTCCGTCAAATATGAAATTTATTCTCCTTAAAAGATTTTCATACACGGTACTTCTGACTTCAAGGTCATCCACAGTGGGTGTTATACGGGATTACTGCTCATCAAATGCAGGTCATCGAGGTGTATATAAGTAAGTTTGATTAGTGTATCTAAAAATGCTACTGACACTCAGAAATTTGTATTTTTGTTCTCATTTGACCAACTTACAGCGTGTATTTTGGTCCGGTCCAATTTACCTGGGAACAATGGTTTCATTATGCAATAACGATAAGTAAGAATATACATAGGACATTGAAAAAACATAATTAGAGGAATAGTTTGGAATCTGTACAGTCCACAGTCATACATTGTTAGAATTACACAATATGTTTCGAAATATATTAATAATTTTAATTCTCCTTGAACAAAATACCAAGCAATTGTTTTTGAATTATTAACAGGAAAAAGGCATTCAAAGCTGCGGAAGATTTTACTATGCCAGCATTCTTAAAATGAAAGTTTCAATAATTTAATAAAATAGTGTCGCGGAGGAGTTTGGGAAGCATATGCGCCTAAATATGTAAACTGTCACAAATCTTTTCTTCTGTTTACCACAAGACCCAGACATGTTTCCGCTACCATAAAACTTGAATTGGAACTTTAAAAAAGGCACCCATATTAAATAAGTTCTTTACAGGATTATATTTTATATTTGTTTTCCTCGACCCGTAATCTCAACTCTCGTTCTTTTTACATTCCACGGAATTCCACGGAGAACAGTCGTCGTGGAAAATTGAGAAATTTCAGTATTCAAAACAATAATTAATGCGAGCAAACATTCGCATTATACCCGATACTATATGCATCCCCCCTCCATAAGGAGTCGTAATCTCTTTTCAGCCCTTCGCATCGTGATAAGGGTTTTGGCTATCACTATTGCATACGTAGACAAGATCATTCCTCTACCTCTCCTGTCCACAACGTCCTCATCATTTTGCGATGCACTCAGTCACCCTCCAATCAAGTTGGTCTCATTCCACGTAATCTTAAGACATTACTCCTCCAAGCTCTCGGCCTTAAGCCTCCACGAGGTTGGTTCTATATCCTGTAACCGTTATTTTATCACAGAATTGATGGCTTTCTTTACATTGCTGTACATGATCCCAAGCAGCCTTCGTGCATTTTCCAACCCTTTTTTCGCTACGGAGGAGAGGCCAAACCTGAGACACTTCCCGTTCGTGTTTTGCGATGCTATGGGGAACGGATATTATTAATCCATGAATGCCTTATTCAATGATTTTCTTGAACGGGGTACAGTATTCGGTCACACTTGAAACTTATGCTTCTAGTAAAAAATAGGTTCTATATATTGGAGCTACTGAAATAGCTATAAAACCATTACGTAATATGTATGTCGTAAGGAAGCAGGAGCAAGTTAAAATTTACTCCCGTAGTCTCATACACTATCATTCTAAAGCTCCAAACAAATGAGGTGTTCATAAATAACACTTTAATTATTCTTTCGGTGACTCTCCCTAGGAATAAAACAATTTAAGTTGCTAAACTTAGGACAACATGAGCTGCTATCTTTCATCCAAGCATGCAAACTTAAATTAACATACAGAGATATGGCATACAGAGAGAATTCACTGATGGAAATGCATTCTAACTATGTAACTCGACATGAGTGGCACACATTTTTCGAGACTCAATCACGATAAGATACCGTACATCACTCACATAATTTCTGAACACTTCTTATATCTGAGGCCAGCAATGGACGGAACTAGAGTGTGACAGGTTGTGATGTTTAGAAAAATCTGCCGCCTTCAAGAGTTTTCATTCGCACCAAACGATTCACGGATCCAGTTATCTCCAAGAAAGATTCAACCAAAAGCAAAAACATGGCAACTGTCTTCAACGGGGTCCTTATCAGCCACGTAATGGTGCAAAAAGAGGAGAATTCGCTATTTTGCCGAGAGAAATCGATTATTTTTGGGCATTACATAAATAAAAACCAGGTTCATGCGTGTAAGGGCCATGCATTGGAAAGGATGTGGTAGAAGATAATAAGAAAAGAATGATGGCAAGCGCTTCACTCTATTGGTAAAAAGCAATTCCAAATATTTCCACATATGGTGAAGCTGAATTGTTAATAATGCTATCATTAATACGAAAAATATCATATCTTCCAACTCTCCTGTATGTTCAGATTAAATGGATAAAATAAAAAAGTGGATAATTTGTAGTGAATATATTTATAAAAAATATTATTTGTAAAAATATTTTTGCAAAAATATATTCACTACAAATGAAATATATAAAACAAATAAAGTATAATTAAAATAAAATTTTTGTACTTTACCCGTTTCGTTTTTAGTTTCTGCATATAGCTGCAAAAATTCAAGTCAAAATGCGTATGTTTAACGTTAAAGACGCTGCTTTTGGCTCCAGAGGGTAGAAAAAGGTATTTACAAAGAATTCATTAGTCGCATCTGTTGGAAATTAACATTATTTTTAGTAGCTAGCGTATGTCACCAAAGAAAACAGAGTCCATTAAGTCAAAAACATGCAATAAATACATTTTGAAAAATATTTTTAGAAAGGGTCACGGAGGAACTTAGTAAGCCAATGAACCTACATGATTCAACTGCCACTACTCTTTTCCTCTCTTTACACGAAGATGCTGGCGAGTTTCCGGTACCGCAACACGACGTCATTAAATCCCTGCACGAATTCACCGTAAAGATCCTCGCAAGGTCACATATGCATCCTTCCGAGGGGCGGGCATCATGAAGGATGTCCGAATTTAGCCTCTTACCAAGGGTCCGTGCGTTGGTTTATCCATCGAGGATTCATCGAGTGCACACTTCCACACGTCCTCGGAACGCCATTTTGGGAGTTTGCACCATGGGTATGACATCATGAGGGCATGAAGCACGTTTATAATATGTCTACCTAGCAACTTCATTTAATAAGGAACATTTAGAACAGATCGCAGACTGTGATTCACGAATTATTACATGGTAAAGAAGCTTATAAATTCTCTATTAAGCAAGTGCATTTGAGAACTAATTCTTATAACAGCCCGAAAAGTTCGCGTAATGCTCTGCTACATGTTCAAGAAGCTTATAAATTCTCTAAATTCCTGATCATTTCGTTGTCATCCGTGTCTAATGCTCCTTTCTCTATTTGGAGATAATATGTCGATGGCTAAATATAGTAGGTAAATAAATTATGAAAGTAGTTTTTTGTTAATTAATCTGTTTATCAACATCTATATTGAAGGTACAGGTGTATGTTAGTTAGTATTTAAACCACATTCGACATTTTTCGATCGTAAATTTTCAAAATATGATCAGACTTTAAATTTCCCGTAGTGATGAACGTGTGCCTTTGCAGTGAAAATCAGAGGTCTAAAATGAAGAGGAAATGATAAATAAATATATGAAATACATTAAATAGAACTCTCGAAGTGTAAATGAGCTGGAAAAGCAAAAGCTTAAATTAGAAAAAGGTTACAGGAAGTTTTCCAAATGCAAAAGCTGATGAAAACTTACCATACATGAGTTGCAATATACGTACTTTTTACGGGTGTATTTCAATATATTCAGCGCTTGTAAAGCTCTCCTTCATTTACACCAAGTAAGCTTTATTTTCCGGAATAATTTTTATTCAGAGTGTTATAATCCATTTATTGGTTTAAAAATATAAAAGTCTCCTCATCCCTAAAATGAGATACAAGATACTTTGATGAAGAGGAATTCCAAAGAATATAGACAGGAATATAAAGTAACATAAAAACAGATATTCAAAATGATAAAATAAAATAATTGTATTACCTAAACTCTGGGAGAAATCGCAACATATAACACATCGAAATGTTTGCAAAATACAGTTAGGAGAGCTGAATAAGCTTAAACCCTAAGTTATTGCAACTTATGGCACATTGCACGGCAAAATTTCGTTGCCAAATTAAACTACAGGGTGTCCTTTTGAAACCTCCCAAATTTCAAAGGCCTAGGGAAAAAAACTGCAGTAGATATGAATATGTAATTTCACCATATGCTAGAGCATCTCAAGAATTGACATTCCCGCATCAGACGTGCCAAATAATGTCGCCAGAGTGCAGCATGATCGCATGCATGAAGTGAAAATGGCGACTCCACAGCAGCGCGCGCAAGCAGTAGTGTGGTTTCCCTTTCAAACCTCCCACTGTTCAAAGGTCTGGGGAAAAAAACTACAGTAGATATGATAATGAAATTGCACCATATGTTAGAGCTTTCCAAATAATTTATTTAATAATCATTAGTATACCTCTACATGTGAACCCTTTGTAACACGAAGAATATCGAAACTGTATTCAATTTCTTGCCATGTTCTTCGTAACATGTCCTCTGTCACTGCTGCAATCGCATCAGTGATACGACGTCTTAACATAGGAATATCGTCCACTTTGCTCGCAAATACGCGGTCCTTCACGAATCCCCACAGGAAGAAATCCAGCGGGGTAATGTCGGGGGAACGTGGTGGCCAGGCAATGGGTCCCCCGCGTCCGATCCAGCGATTGGGAAAGTTCGTATCCGGGAACTTTCGAACAGTCATGTACCAATACGGCGGAGCTCTATCTTGTTGAAAGATAATATTGAGTTGCAAGTATTTTATCTGAGGGTATACAATTTGCTCCAACTTATCCAGATACACGCACCCATTCACTGTGTTTTCTGCAAAGAAGAACGGTCCAAAAATCCTGTCGTGCATTAGCCAACACCAGACGTTCAACAAACCTTACGGTTTCAGGGTGAATAATGAGAAATTTTTCCATGTTAGAAAAGACAAACTATGCAAATTCCACTTAGAGGAAATTTAATACAGTTGAAGATGACATAATGTGTTGAAACCTGGGTCGTGTATTAAATTTTCTGTAAGTGGAATTTGCATAGTTTTTCTTTTCTAACCAGACGTTCAGTAGGGCTATCACGAACATGTTCAATAATAGCGTGCGGATGTTGCGAGCTCCAAATCCGAACATGATGCCAATTAACCGTTCCTGATACATGAAAGGTTGCCTCATCTGAGAATTAACATCTTTCCAGAAGACATGGCATTCATGTCAATACGTAGATCTTAGCGATATGAATAAGGATATCCGAATCCTTGAGGAGACACCGTGACATTTCGCCTTCTTGCTTGGACTTTGGTCCTAGAATACTCTTGTATTCGGACGCGACTTAGGTCTCTATCGTCTCCATTAACCCGAATAATGGACAGTATTATTCTAACGCCATTTCCCGACAGATGTTATTAGTTGAGTGTATAAATTAGATTTGTGTGTGATAATGAGTGAGAAGGGAGGTATTGGAATCTCTACGAATTCTAATTATTCTTATTAATAATACCCTGATTGTTTTCATTGACCACCCCAGTGAGAATTACGGGAGTGAGATACCAAGAGTTTTTATTCCCTTTATGCACTGCCCAGTAATTTCTCCTTCCCAGCACCTACCCATCTAATTTTTCTCAAAAATTTGAAGTGAATTGTTATGTTATACCCGCTAATATCTCTTATTTGTATTCGTAATTCTCATTTCAACTTACAATGAATCAAATTATTTTCGAAAATAGAAATTATTTAGAATAAACTAATTATTACCTATCAGATAAGTAGAGGTTATATTTACTTCATTTGCAATTAAAAAATATCATGCAAACATTTTTGTAGAGGAATTTTCTTTAACGAGAACTTTTTCGCTGCCTAATAGAACCGTGAAAATCACCTGGTGTCTGAAAAATAATAACACGCGTATACGTAAGAATTACATTTCCTGAAAGTAAGAGACCAGATATAATTTTAATTCTACACAAAACGATACATTCTTTATAGAGAAGTGCTATCCGAAGTATCCAACGACGAAAATTGGGTATTTAATGAAAATACCAACGGGTAAGTTTAGTTAAATCATGAGAAGGGCAGAATTATTGATTGAATGTCAATCATTACAATTAAAATACGACAAGCCGAATGATTTATTCATTGGGTATCCAAGCACTGGTCATACTAAAGCAATTCAACTAGAGAGTCAAATTCTGAAGCCTTGGATATGTTCCCGTTTATTTAGCAATAGCATATTATGCAAGGCATGATTTGGTAGTTAATTGCAAACTAGTACATGAGCGCTTGCAGTTTGCAAGCTTGAGGGTTAAATGTATGATAGTACGGTGCAAAATATTAAAATAAATGATAAAATGCAGTTCGAGTCGATAAAAATTCCTAACGTTTCACGTGATGGATAAGATTGGAAAATACTTATGTTTTTCTACCCTTAAATCGATGGAAACTATATATTGAGCCCATAAAATCTACGTTTCTTTTGTCATTGTACGTTAGGAACGGAAATATATCTCCTCTAACGCTAATGCCACTTTAAAGCATCGAATAATTCTGTTCACGACCGAAAAATATAATTATATTTGTGTAATTTAACACAATGACTCAATACCAGAACAACCACATGTAATATCAATATACCTACATCTAAGTTATTATCTGCTACGCCTCACTCATAAACATGCTGAACATAATACTGGTAGAGTAAACATGAGGATACATAGAATTTAAAAGGAAATAAATTGAGATCAATTTTTACTGGAAGAACTCTGTTCAGAGGAAGACTATTTTTAAATCAGCAGAAACTTAAATCACTTCACAGTGCAAATTTTTCGTTGAGAAAGAAGCCGATAAAGGAATTAATGAAATGAATTTTTAGAAATTGGGGAAATCTGGGGTTAGGTTTTGCAATCCATAAACAATGCGTGAAATTTAGCATTACTCCATTTAAACTGTATTAACACTCACTTAGGTATATGTACGTACATGCATTTCCTCCTAAATTTTGTCTCCTACTATTGAGCGATATACCGACAGCGCCGATAACTGTTTCGAAGGAATGTTCAGAACGAACATCTGCATTGGAATATTTTTGTTGAAACGGAGTCGCGCCACTCTGCAACAAATTTTTCCTACCGAGAGAACGAAGTAAATTCTCAGCTTAAATGCGTTTTCTTCGTTTTTTCAGTGGCATTACATGTCTTGCCCGTTTTGACACTGCTTTTCTCTTCACTTGATTTACACTTCGGCTCCATCACAGCTAGCATAAAATGAACATGCGTCATCGATGGAGACAACTATGTGTTCAGTACGCACAACGACACTTCATCCGACTGAGTCCAAGTTAGGTTTCTCTTTCGGCTTTCCCCACCGAGAAAAAATGACAGTGTGAGTATTTTCCTCAGACTCAGCAGCCCTCACCTTTGGAGGGAACAATCAGCCCTTATACTACGGCGAGATAGGACAAGTTCTTAGAACGTGAGAGCGTCTCCTAAGCATATACCAGAAATGGACCGTGCTGCCACCGTCGGTAATTGAGCTAACTTTTCTCAGAAAACTGAATATCAAGTAACAAATGTCAGTCAATTCTAGTCGAGAGAAAAGCCTTTCCTCCTCTCCCTCCGCAGGCAAGTGACGGAGCTTCAGCGCGACTGTTGCGCCAAATACAGACGACTCCGGGAACTACATCGGACGCCGCGGGCTGCGAACAGAGGTATCTGTTGAGGCAAGGCTGCGAAAAGCTTCCTATTCTACTTACACTTAAAACACAAATGCAATTCATCGAATTCAAAACGATTTAATTATTGAGTGGAAATCAAATTGCAATAGGGAAGTTAAAAACGGAATGAATACCATCCAAAATAAGCGCAATTATTTTTTACTTTTTTCAGTTGTTGATGATATTAAATGACGGAATTGAACCTATATTTTAAAGCGCAACACACATTCAGAATGGAGAAGTATATTACTCTATTTTTAATTTTGGCAATCTTTATCTACCGTTCCCTGTATGAAAAAATAGTATGATGAAAGAAAGAAGAATATTACACTGTTTAAAGTACAATTTTGTTGCTGTAGACCCTAATAGACTTTTTATTACTTGAAAACTCTTACGGATGTTTAATGCAAACTTGGGTACATATAACCCCGTATCCCTTTTCGAAAACTATTTTCACAATTCTTTTTCGTTTTATCGCTAGGGACAGGTCTAAATTGGTACAAAAAATGACATAAAAGTTTTGTAATACAATCTTATATGTAAAAGACCAAGGTATTATGATCTAAAAAGCCGTTAAATTTCGCGTCGTGAAAATTAATTTCCATTCAAAATTGCAATTATAGACAGTATAGCGTATTCCAAGCCTCGGTGACATTGTGAAAATTCTCTCAAAACAATTGATTGATTCAAGCTCTGAAGTTTAATTTATTTTCCACATTAAATTCCAAATGTCCAGTTTATCATTTGATAGAGGAAAAATGATTACAAAAATAAAAATTTTCAGATGGTTGACCTCATTTTTAAGCAATATTTACCCTACTCACATAATAATTTCTTATTTTATTGAACGAAAGAAAGTTTTTCTACGCAGGTTTTCCCGTTTAAACTCGTTATATAATATAATCCTATCGGGACTCAATTTAAAGACAAAATATCCGGATTTATGATATATTCCTGCCTCCAATGAAAATTATCAACCTTCCCTAAAAACGCAACCTCATAGCTAAATTAGATTTGCCCAGTAATTTATATCAATGAATGAGTCAATGAGTCAGATTATTAGCTTTATGTATAGTAATAATATGAGCCAAATCTGATATCTCCGATACTCATCTATGGGTAACGTGAATATATAATTTGTTCCCAATCCAATACTATTTCATGGAAATCCACTGTTTAACTTAACTAAACTCTTGACAAGAACTCATCAATTTCTCATCGACAACAAGGACTATTTCTTTTTTTATTTCACCAACTAGGTCCTCATTCTTATCTCCCAACCTTTATTCTTAGTTTATTCTCCAGCCAGGTGGATAATAAAAGAGAAAAAGTGGCATTATGAAGATAAAAGTGGTCAAAAAATAAAAAGATTCGTTGAGAGCAAATTAATAGCATTAGTTAACGTATATTGAGTTGTGGATGAAATGACACAATAAGTAATCAAATTTTAGCGATAAAAACTTAATAATATCATTGCGAATAAATGATATTTTGGTTAAGCGTTCATTACGTTTGCAGATTTGACAAATTCCACCCTTTAAGATGGGCATTTAGAGACGGTATGTATAGGATAAATTTAGTTTCAGAATAGTAGCTCAGGTTTTTTTATAAAAACTGGGGTTAAAAAGAGCAAAAATAAGAGATAACAGTGATAAAAACAAAACAATTCATTAAAACAGTAAGACAGGCAATGTCCGTAGCGATCTGTGCTCTCATGTCGTGTTCGATATGCATTATGGGACCACCCCTTCCCTCCTTGCCCATCTGCCCTACCCGCGGGAGTTGCAGACCCTCCATTAGTTGTAGAGGAAGTTTTTTCCCGATTGAAATTCCCTCACTTCACGGTGAGATGGTTCCTGACAACTTCTTGCCTTCTTTACTTCCCGAGGAAGCGCGATGAGATACATCCGGACTAGATTGCATGAGAAAAGAAACAAGAGTTCCAATAATGCGGCTAGATTTTTCCAGTCTAACTTATCGAACTTGTTCACTCTTGTTGCCTTGAGAAAATCCTGCTTCTTCTCCAATAGAATAGAGAGTGTTAGTCAACCAGTGCACCTGTCAGGGGAAATATTGCTTAAATGTTCAAAACACAGATGACAGAAAATCTTTACGTAACTACCGTCTTTATGCGTTCAATGCGCTTAGCTTAACAATTCGCCCTTCATTCTATTAAATACTGCTGACTAAGACTTCATTCCTCCCGATGGATAATGGTGAAAACATATAAATTTAAACCAGGGCCAAACTCAACTGCTTCCATTTCTTAGGACCTTGTAAAAAATATCGATTATTTTAATTGAGAGCTTTGGTACTTCACTGATTCACTGTGACAGAACGTCATTAGTTACGCCCAATACATATTATTGCCAAATAAGACATTATCAAAAGAATCTGAAACATGGCTTATGAAATGGTAACTTAGATTTAAGTATAGATGAATTGATTGAAAGACATAAACCGTGAATTCCTTGTCAACGTCATATAAGGGAATAATCAGTATTTTTTTGGCGAACAACTTTATAATTTTGCTACTAGGGCTATATACTGAGGCTGGATCAAAAAATACTATTCTTGATAGTGGTTTTTATGATTTATCGAATATAAGTAAGAATTCGACTTACCAACCATCTGAAAACAGCAAGCCCAATATTTTCATTTGTTCTCTGGCATGTGTTTATATTTCGACATTTCCACGAACCAATAAAATGTTCATGCATACCATAACCAATTATCCATGCGCGTAGCATCAGTCAAGATTTCAACTAAAAATACAGCCACTAAAATCTACCATTTATTCGACCGCACTTCGCCGGAAGATGATAGCATGAACTTTTACGACTTACTTACAGGCAATTTAACATAAGAATTTAAAGCAAATTTGATTTCCAACTTTAGGACTTTTGAGAATCTTAAAAACTATAAACCTAACTACTTCTCTTAAGCATTAATTTTGTATTCACCATTAAATTTATTCAAATATAAATTTTATCAACATATTATGGTGCTTCAAACCTATACATGGGAAAATATTGCTTACGAAGCAATCAAATATAACATACGCCTACAGCGAAATAAAATAAATTGTTATAATCGTTATGTTTTCCAAACATAGGCAACAAACATGTTTTTCCAAACTTTCCAGCGTAGCCCAATGTACCGGCTTATGGTACATTGCGCTGAAGATTACAGTTTGTTAGGTCTCCTTCAGACACCTTTCTTTAATTCTTCTAAGTATTTTTACATAAGAAATACATTATATTAACTAATGACTTCTCGTTGAAGTTTGAGAAACCTAGCCGTTACTAGCTTATAATAAATTATTAAATCATACTACCATCACTCCGCATAGAAGGGTGAAGATAGGGCAACAATGGTTTTCGTCGAAAACTCGAGGACATTAGCTTTAATTTCATTTTCACCCCATGATTCCATGCTCAAAATTCTTCTACGGACTCTGTGTGCTTTGGAAATGCTTTACCAATCCTAAGCGTGTTTTATATTTTTACTAGCAAAGCTCTTACCACTTCTAAAAACATTTTCAATCGTAATTCCATCCTTTGGTGGTAATCGTTTTCATTGCCTCCCCAAGAATTTCTGTTTCCAAGTTTTATTAGACGATAACGTTATAATATTATTACTTGATAAATTTCACACAGTTATTGTTCGCTTACCTAGGTTTCTTTTAACTATTCCACTACCGAGATGGCTAGTCCTTTAAGCGAGCTTATATATGTTTAAAAATTGAATTTTTAATAAAAGTTGTACAAATATATTTTCTTTCCCTCAATGAACCTTCAGACAGTTAGCTGATCAACTAAAAGTACTTAGTCGGCGATATAATTGCAGGACAGCAAAACAACTGAGGTTTATCAATGCTGCAGTGATAACGAAATAAGACTGAAGGCAAAGTTAATGTCACCACCTGGAGGTAAAACTTGGATAGTTAAGTAAAGCACTGTTTAGTAATGTCAACAAGTGTTCAATACATTAACCAACCGCCGTCATTCACCTTCATTCATCCAACTTCAGTTTGTCCGCCAATTCCTTCCCAATTTGAAATTTTCGTGTTTATACCATATTCATCTCGTAAACTGACTTCACCTCGGTTCACAGAATGTTTAAATTGGCATTGAGATATAAGCAAAAATTAAAATTATAAAATGAGTTTTAAACCTTACTCAAAATTGTTGCGACCAGTAAAACATTTTGGAATCGATTATGTCAGACTCAATCTTGTATATGCCATGAAGAAATATATGAATTCCACATTCCATTTGATTGTCGAATATTGTAATAGTGAATAATTTGAGACAGAAATTAGAGTACCTCGAGCGAAAGAAAATGTGAACAATACGAATAATATTTTTACCTTACCGCAAATATGATTAATCATCCACTTGAAATAAAAAGATAAAATAAGGCCTTTTTCGTTCATCAAATTCTTGTGATAAACAGAAATAATTCCCGTCATTCCATTTCCAATAAAAATCGAGAATTTCAGCCTCAAACTGAAATCATGTTGCAA
Organism: Ceriagrion tenellum; assembly: GCA_963169105.1. Classification (NCBI taxonomy): domain Eukaryota; kingdom Metazoa; phylum Arthropoda; class Insecta; order Odonata; family Coenagrionidae; genus Ceriagrion; species Ceriagrion tenellum. The sequence goes on from OY720636.1 coordinate 632,452, forward strand.
CTGTCATATATCGTTAGCTTCTAGAACTTTAATATGTAAAAAAAATTGAAGCATTAAATTAACTCGAAGAAAAATTTCTGTACAACTGAATTTTTTTAAATGACATATTAACCAAAGTCATACTTGAGTGAGGGAGTTACATAATGTTTGTTCTCGATTTTGAAGATTGATCACTCTGCGTTATATTTCAATGCATTCATTTTCCGACCAAGCACAATCTAAATTTATGATTAGCTCAATTCATAAATGTTTTATGCTTAAGGCAGCAATATTTGTAGGTTATCAATCATCATCCACAGCAAATTATAATAATTAACTTAAATTAATTAAAATAATATCATGCCAAAATAAGTTTGACGTCAAGTAATATATTGTAAAAACTTCATAAAAACAAATTAGAGCAGTTTTATTTGGTTTAATTATACTTTATCTTCACTTGTATTTTGGGAAATTCCCAGTGAAAATACACAACAATACGGCAACCTTTACTGACCCAAAATATTATATTCAGGGATAACTGTGAAAGAAATATGTAGATAGAACTATAGTAGACTAAACGGGAATAGAGGAAAGTCAAGGTATTTCTTAGAGAAGTATATATTTTTTTCCATATTTGAAATAAGATGAAATTCTTAATAAATTATTAGGAGCGAAACTTTTGCTAAAGAAGTGCTACAATTGGTGCGACACCGAAAGTCTAGCAAAAACTAATGAAACTGATAATTCGCATCGGTAATATTATTTAGTCCCACGCCTCATAACATCTTGAAGAAAAATCAAAATATTGGTTGGAAATTTCTACTGATATAAAGGTTTAAAAATATTGTTGCACTTGTATTGTAAGGATATGCAAAATAATTTCATCGATCTGGTATCTAGAATGCTTCGTCAGTGACTTACATCATTCTTCATATGAGCAGACATTACGGTGAATATGCATTTGCGTTGAGGATTCTCCTCTGTGCGTGCAATCCACGGAAAATACGAAGACCATTATTTCACCGTCAATACTTTATAGAGGAAAGTCATTCGAAAGGAAAAAGTTTTTAAAACATTTTCCATACTGGCAGATAAATGCGAGAGCGTAATGATCAATGTGAGTCAACAAACTGAAAAAATTGATCTACGAATTCAAGCAATAATGACAGTCGAATGCAATTGAAAAATTCAAATTAGAGAGTTATTCCCAACAACTTATGTTTAAATCTCATGCCCATATTCTTTATACTAGCCATTGAGACGCCACAACTGTGGGTGGCATGTAGTGTCATCATAGAAATATGGCAAAGGGAGATAAATAGAAAATAGAGTTGTATGGAGGAATATGGCGATTACATTTTCTTTACAATCGAATGTCCTCATTGTCTCACTCTTATTTGCAGCCATTAATGAATGTGAAATGATCGAGTTTTTTCGTCGCCGTAGGACAGTATAACTCTTTTTTGGTGTCAGTCCTACGAATACATCCAGTTGCGATACCTACTTCCGGACGTGGTCAGATTAAGGCTTTACTGGCATAAAGATAATGAGCAGACATTCTTCCGAAGGAAAAACGAAGCCTTATCTGTTCAAGGGATTTGCACACAACAGATCAATCCTTTAAAAAACAGTCTCACCCAGCGCATTTTCCAAAAATAAACTCAAAAAGTATCTTCAACCGTGATTTTGAAGCTATCTTTATACTTTTTCTCATACTTTTTTCTTCTCCCGAAATTCCATACCCTATGCCGCAAATTTCCCGCCGCTAACAGAGTGTAAATTCGTCGAAAAACTTCACGTCCTATCACGATGCCCTGAATGGGATTACTCACTCCCACTGGCGTTATCTCATTCTGGGGTCTGGGAATCGCAATGGCTCATGGGAGAGCGGCGCTGCATATGTGCGCCCCTGGTGCACCGATTGCAAGTCTCCGCAGATTCGGGTAGCGCGCGCGAGAGAATCCTACGCCTGCTCCGCCCTTCTGTTTCCGCTCTCTTTATCACCATTGTCTACTTGTTCCTTAACATACCTCACCGCATAATTTCCAGCAACCTAAGTGGAGTTATAAGGCAACTTTATAATTATATGCACGCTAATATTCCTCTCTTCCGCCAACCAGTTTCGTCGCCCACTTTTGCGTAAGATTTTTCCAAAGGTGGTCCACTCTAAATTTAACCCAAACACTTTTTGAGATCGTATTTAATCTATGCCTCTTGGTGAATCGGCCACCAAATACATATTATGAAGTTATCGTAAAGTCAGCAGAGTAATCCAATCCACCACTCAATGTCTGCCCAATTCTTTGTAACTCATAACAGACATGGAGTCGAAAAGCGAACATAATATTGAAGCGAAATGAAAACCTCCTCCTTTTCAGAGACTTACCATTAAAGAAAACTATTTTGGACAAGAAGAATTCTACTTAAGCATGTAAAATGAGTACCAGATACATCAAGCTACTGAGCGCTTTCAGCATTTTGCAGGAGATCCATTGCAGGAAAAACCTTGCTTGTCTTCAGAGTGAAACTTCATTGAAATCTGTAAGAAACTTTGGCAATGATCGATATATATACATAAACAAAATTCCTATTTAGGTTATGTGCATTGCTCCTTCTCTTCTGCCAATGACAAGGTAAATCAGTTGCCCATTTGGATGAATTCATCATTAATTATAGTTGGTATAGTTGAAATAATGTATATTAGTAGTGACATTTTGAGGATTTAAATTCAGTTTGCACCCGCCACTATCTTGCTCCTCCCCGCCATTTTCGATTTCCCCTGTCTCTCCGCTTTTCCCCTGCCTCCGGCGTCATCGCGGGTGCGGAGTGGGTGCGGATGAGGGTGGGAGTGGGGGTGGGAGTGGAGTGGGGTTCAATCGTGAAAGGAAACATGTCGTAGTGACGTTTTCAGAGTGCTTTTATTATTTTATTTCTAAGCTATGGATACACAATATTATTTTATTTTGTTTGCATGCAATTAGCAGCATACTGTAACAATAATGTAAGGTCATAGCTGGGTACGTTTTCCAGGATCCAATTCCGTAATTTGGCGCAATGTTTTACCGCGCATTTCTCTGTCTGGTGACAATCGAGATTGCACTTCACATCTTCGACTTTATCAAGCCCTTTAAGTCTCGGCATGTTAAAAAACTTCTTCATCTCAATAACGGGATAATCGCTGAGATCCGTAAGTACTTTAGATTTTTCAGTTCCTTTCGCGAAGATGTATTTGCATCGTCGCGTTGCATTTTTTAGAATACTTTCTAAGTTATCATATGACACATTCCCCATACTGGCATCGATTCCATGATGAAGCTCAATAAGTCACTTGTTCGTCAAATTATTTAGGTCGAATTCGGGAGGAATTTTGAAGACCCACGACCTTCGCAGTCCGGTTTCCAAATCTTCCACAGCCAATTCTCGAATCACAATCGTGTTTTTTCTCAGTTTATACTCTTGAAAATCGATAATAATTTGGCCCACTCGTCTATATGAAGTGGATCTATGGGGAAGTATGTGATTATGTCGGTAGTTTGTTCCACCCCAAATAAACTCTTTGTTTTCTCTACTCTCAGCCTTTGAGCTGCATGTTGGAGGAGAATAAATTATTCGTATAGCCGATAGCGATGCTGATCGGCTACTTGTACTGCAATCTGAACATTCTCAAGAATATTCGCTAACGCTCGCCATTCTCATTCGTTCAATACGATGATCGGCTCACCTCGGCTGGAGAAGAAAGGATAGTGGTTTTTCAAGATGCATTCCTTCTTTGTACATTGGACCTGATGAAACTAATGCTTTGATTACATCTAAATTTTTCAAAGTTTACGTGTGTTATAAAATGTCGATTGATAGTACTTACATAAGGAATGAACTCTGATACGGCAATAGAATCACTAAATTCAAAGAAAATGTGCCTTTCTTTAAGAAGAAGCTAAAGGCAAATGAAAGAAATTGGGCAAGAATATTTGTCTGCTGATGTCGTGAGAACGCGTCAACAATATAAATGGGATTACGACTGTGAAAGGACATTAAGCATTTTAGATTGAGTGCCATTGATTACATTAAAATTTAGTAAACATAAAAACACTTACAATATTAGATTTTATAATGGTCTTAAAATTACAGTGGAATTTCAAATCTGTGGCTTTCAAGCCACCGCAATATTAGAGGCACAAATTGGTCATAGGATATCAATCCTAAATGTTACAGCAGCTACAGTTGCCAAGATATTAATCCGTCTCAGATATTTTGAAACTTTATACTCTTGAAAAACCATAAATTATTCACATTTGCCATGAAAAACTGAAAATCTTTACTCTTAAAGTTACTTGATGTTAAAAACAGAGAATAGAATAAATAATAAAAACTTTCGTTCCCTTCTAGCTCTTAAATGTGTGGTTTTTTAAAATTATAAGAATAAATAATTCGATATTTTAACAATATTTGTATTTGCCATGATGAGATGGTGAAGCATCTTTCATCATTAGCATCCCATGCTTAAAAAATTAACTATTTCTTTTCTTGCCCTCCGTTCTTATATCCCCATATCCTTTGTATTCAAGCGGGAGCCGGAGCATTGTTAGAAAAAAATTCATCCATAAGGAGCTCTAAATAGGTCGTTCATACGTTTTCTTATCCTTTCCTTTCATTACTTAGGCCACGTGCTACGACATTGGATGCAAAAAAAATACCACTATTGCTCGGCTTTATTAGACGGACTCTTAGGATGAGTAATCATTCATTACCTCGAAAATGAAGGAAAGAGGAACTTGCGTCCGAGGAAAGATGTGAAGCAGCAATGAGAGACGTATAAATGAGAGTAAAGGATGATAGATTCGGAAGAAAGAAATACAGTAGCAGAAGATAGGAGAAGCGAGATGTGTACGGAGGAGGCCAAGCAGCCTGCTGACGGAAGGAAACGAGAAAAACGTGTGGAAATGAAAAATGAATGCAGATTGAGTAGGAACAAAGGAGAGGCCGAAAGCACGAGCAGGCGGTTTCAAACAAGCCGTTCACAAGTGTATCATTATTATGTATTATATTAATGAATTGTCTCCATAAGTAAAAAGTAACTACCATTGAATATATCTTTTGATGAGCAAGGCACTGCCGCGTTTTTTTTATTTACGTCTTCTTTGGAGCAGAAGTTCCACCACGTGGGTGCCAAGCGGTATTCGACGAGCCCATGAAAAAAATGAACCAATTAACTGTACGAATAAGGTATTCTCTTAGGGGATAATAAAAGAAATACTTATTTATTTGAGTGTTTTTCAAAGGATTTGACAATATTGATTATGAATTTGGTCCTCTCTGGGATAATATCTCTTTAATAATTTCGCACCAATAAAATTTCTGGTAGATTCTGAGGTTAAACAATCAATTTTAATATTTTATCATAGATAAAATGCATAACAGATTCGTTATATTCAACTTTTTTCATTGTTGGATTTATATTGAGAAAAAATGTGCCCACCTTACTAGGAATGAAATTAGTTTGGTTTTCATCCACCAGAAAGCTTTCGTTTAAATGTTGATTAATAAAACATCATTAATATTTTAAAACTGAAGCATGAAAGCCCAGAATTCGCATAAGTAACTCTAAATACTTATGAGAGAAGTTAGCAGTAGGTTCTAAAAGATTATATATTAGAGGAACTTATTTATTCATTTATACATATTTCGACCACAATCTATTTTAACTAACCTATTTCATAAAAATTACTATCATAAACGTGTGATTGCTCAAAAGGATCCTAAGTATGAAAGCTTTACTTAACCCATGGCTTGGCAATATCAATTTTAGTAATACATAGTTCGTCAAACATTGATTCAGGCAGATATCATTTTGCAGCTAAATACTTCCGAAGCATGAAATACACAACGTTAAAACTGCACATAGGTAGAAACGGATATTTTGCACTATTTCCATATTTCATTATAAGGCTAGATATGTATAGTATAAAATATAGTGTCGCATTGTTCGAAAGTTCACGAAATAAACTTATCAAGTACCTAAATTGTATAATTAGGACCGTATTATCAAGATTAATCTACAGGACCAAATAGTGCTAAACATGTGCTAGCAAGCCGAAAGCCTTATCAATATGCATATTTATACCTCTCTTTACTTCCATGGGCATCTTAGAAAAGCGAAATATATCATTCCTCTGACAAAATATTCCTAATTCACAATGCAGAGAACATCGGGAAGATTATATATTAATCTTACTTTTCGCTCCGATATTTCAGCATGGAATTCGCTAACAGGGAAAAGTAGGCGAACTACGTGGACATCATTGAAACTGCTTATAATCTCTCATTTTCCCAGTTAGTGTGGCCGGCGTAATGGACGTTATTTAATGGTGCCGAGTCCTCGAGTACGAGAGTGTGCATGTATCGGCATGTGACGCGGTGTGATTGAGCCATTTCCGCTGGAGCGATAGAGAATCCAACGGATGTGACATCAGCGAGCGATGGAGCTCAAGAGATTTGGAGACCATCTCTCCCCTTTGACCTCGTCCGACTGATTTGTCCAATTTCAAGAAGCCAAATTACCGTGTCCGGGCCGTGAGTTGGTTTGCATTGTCCTCCGATTGAGGAATTTCTCTTCTCCATAGCCTACCCCATGTTTCACCTGCCACTGTTTAAGCTTGAAGGTCCTAATGAGAAGAACAGTATCTTATCCCAACGGTTGCGAAACATTAATTATGATTCTCGTCCTAATTCAGCTGTAAATTGCGTTTTTTTCTGAGTAAAACGTAATTGAAGATGAACATTTTCAGTCTTTTGTTAGTATAGTGAGCTTAGCATTATATTCTGATCGCAGTGTTAGTACCACTATTTCTTGTTGTAATGGCTTTGTCTTTATCGATGCAAGTAAGAGAAGGATCGCAAATTCTACTATCTTGAATTCGGGGAAAATGGAGATCGTTTACGTGTGTTCCAAATACAAGAGTAGGCTAACAAATTTTCTATCACTAGTGTTTATGTTATTATTTGTGCTCGTGTAGAGTAGTAGCATTTTTCCTGAATTTGATAAACATGTTGAAACTGTAGTTCTTGTCTTAGAGACATGACACTTTAAATAAGGATTTTGCCCTTTATCTTCGATGACAAACGTTACTGGGCGTTCAAGGACTCATTCGCTAAAAACGAAAACAAGCCCAGAGGAACATGTCAATTTAAATACAAATAAAGGAAGAATCAGCTTATCATATGCTTGTTATATCTCATCCATCCAAAACATAGAGCAGTGAGGTGCAAAACACGTGTTGACAAAACAGTGACACACGCATATTACCGCTCTTTGTGCAAACACTATCATATCAAAGTTCTTTAACCGAACACTTGTCATGAAATATTACACAATTGTTTTTCCTTTTGTAGCTGCTCACAAATAACCTGGATATGTTCAAATGCAATAAAATTTAAAATAACTATGTGCTTTTCTAACATTAGGGGAAATCTTTACCAGTAGTGGTAAATGGACGTGAACATTCGTATTCCAGAGTTCAATAAATTCAAAATAATATTTACCTTTGATAAATTGTGAGTTTTTTTCCGGAGAAGCATATCAGCCTATGGATAGTCAATGCTGTTTGCAAAATCTTATTTTTCACGAGAACAATGTCTGAGTTGACTGATGCAAGAACAAATGTAGGTCTTATTTTCATTAAAATTTTCATCTAAGATTTGCCAGTATTTATCAATGTATTTGATTTTCAAACTTTATTTAAATTACATTTTCAAAGAAACTATTTTTTTCACACATAAGTGGATTAAGTGAAAAACATAATTGCAATATTTTTAATAACCTCAGGATTCAGTGATTGATGAGTTGAGAAATGAAATCAGTACCGTCATTTTAATCACTTGATATTTTCTGTTAGGAAGAATTTAATTTCAGTATAACAGTTACCAAAGAGCATAAAATAATGAATAATCTAACCTGGTGGAACATTAAAAACGCATATAGTTATCTCATGAGACCTGTATAGATATGTGTTTGTTGTTATCCCATTCTTCTCATTCTTCACAAATTATGAAGCAGTGGCGGATTAAGGAAGATACAAGTTCATTAAGGTGGATCATTTCTTATGCACACCCCATAAATTCAAGGAAAATAGCAAAAATTATGCTCAAAGGGCACTCCATAGTTCTAGAACTGTAGTATCTAGTCACCCGACGCCTCCAAAAAAAGTGACCTTAATACGCGCTGGGGAACGTGCGCGGTTCTTACTTCAGTTGGAATGAGGGCTTCATGCCTCTTGTGGAATCACCCCGTGCCACACACCCTTGCTCGCACAGGCTTGCACGGTATTTCGTAGATATAGATGTACAAATACAGTGCTCATATACACCTCAAGCAGAATCATGTGGAAGGGCTTATAGATAAAAATGACTCAATCAAACTCCCGCAATACTTCGAATATGAAGGACTCTGTTCTCGAATGAAGGGAGTTTCTCGAATGCACATGCAAGAAAGAGGGGGATGGAGGAAGGGATAAGGGGACACTCGTGGTCAATTCACTAGATTGCGACATATGGAGTATATGGAGAGGGTCAAGAGTGTAGGGGAGGAGGTTGGCAGCGGTGACTTTTGGCAGTAAAAGAGAAAAGGTAAAAAGGTCAAACGCGAGGCGGTTTGAGGAAGTACAATAATTAGAGCATACGGCATTTTTTGGATTTTCTCCTTTCGCTATTTCGAAGGTAAGTCAGAAATCCAGAAAATGACAAATCAATGTATTTTAATAGATTCTATCGCATTTGGCCCTACCAAATACGATCATGCATATATGTACAACTTATTTTTGCAATAAAATTGATATGCAACGCTAAAAAAAAGAAAGTACGGAATTATTCAGCTCAAACCGCTTCCCTGTAATGGATGTTAGCATGAAATTAACTACGGTAGGGAACAAGTTTCCCGAGAAAAGTTTAACAGGTCGATTAAAAGGAATGAATAAGAATCGAATGTGCGGAGAGAAAGAAGAGATCCGAAAGAATCATTCTGACACTCCATTTAAATATTGAATTCTGAGGCTAAATTTACAAGGGACACCTTGTTCCCAGCGTGTTTGTTTCCCTAGCCGCTCTGAAGGAAGAATAATTCATTTCCATCGATAGGCCAATTTTCATGGAACTTATGTCATAGTTTACTCAGGCAAATTATGGCTTTGACTGCTATTTTATTACCATTTGTGATTCATTTTACTGAGCAGGCTCCCAATTAATTATTCGTCAAACATTATTGCTTATATTCTCTCGTGACGACCTATTCGTAACTTTTATTTTAATGGACCAAACAAACTGGTCTATGTTTTGCGATGAAAAATTCAGCTCTTTGAATTTTTAAAGAAAATTAAATCACTAGTTCTTCATGCCTCACAGGCAAGGCCACTATAAATAACAAAACAACAGGCATTTATTCCCGCATACAGAGTTAATACAACTATATTCAGAGGTTTGCTATTTTCAGTCACTAGGCCGGATGAAACGGATGTCCAAAATTTTCTAGATGAAAATATAACAATCATGATACTGTCTTAGGGTAAGTTTGAGATAGGAACTGTTTCGTTGTGTATGGATAATCGTACTGCGACAAAGACGAGCAAAGCTAAGTCTGTTTCAAATGAAGTAAAGCAAAATAACTACTATGACGTTTCTTCAAACTAAATTAGCATCGTTTTTCGTAAGATTTGATTATGGTGATCGCGAAGATGATGTTTTAATTTTCTCTTACCTGTCCCCCTTTCCCTCACTTCATTCCCTGACGATATCTAAGTGGTTTTTTAATTGAATACTGGATACCATAGTAGAATAAAAAAGTATGGCTCAATAAACTGAATTGAACGTGATGTAAACACCATTGAAATTCTATTTATTTGGATGGGTTAACGCCGGAACATACAAAAAAAATTCATAAATAACATAAAATTTACAAACATTCATAATTATAAGAAACAGAAATCACAATTCATCATGGTCTTGTCGTATTTCTATTTTCATTATCATGGATTGAGTAAGACAGGGTCACGCTTGGCCTCATGTCTTACGATAATGACAATTCCACAAAATATGCAACCAGTTATTTAATTAAACAAAGACATTAGGTCCTTGACGCATTACACACATCTGAATGAGAAACGCACGTTTGTTTAGCTACCTAATTGCACTGATAAAATCCAGCTTCTTTATTGGGAACAGAGCATCAACTTCATAAATCCATGTGTCACTTTAAAATAGTATTTCAATGCGACTAATGCGTTGCAAATCTTTGCTACACAAATAAAAAAGAGAAGTTAGATGACAAGACCTCAAAATAATCTGTATTTTATGGAACCATTAGGAGTTAGTTTTGCTAATCATCATGTGTCTAGAACTCGTGAGAGGATGTGTAAGGCATAAGTTAAACATCGCTAAGATACGACTGTTATCAACTACATGATCTTTTAATGTGTTTTTGTCGATGCCATTTATGCTATAAAAATAGAGGTGCGGTGCGACGAAATGTCCATGAACACTGCAAACTTGAACGACCTCATTTAATTTCAAAACTTATTCGAGTTCTATGCTTGGGAGAATGTCATCTTGCTTTGCTGATGAGTTGATGCTCTTAAGAAGGTGAAGGTGGCGATACAAAACTTGACTAGTAGGGGGCTAATTTATGTCCGCAGGTAGCTTAGCGAGTGACTTTAGGCCATAACGAAATTCAAATTCCGACAAATTAATTTATCCTCCACCGAACGAGTTGAATTATGCTAATGAGTATGGTAAAATTTCATTTGCTTCAAAGACTGTTTCATTTTTTCCGTACCTTGCAGGGCAGAATTTTGTTTGCGATAATTTTATCGGCACCTTGTCCGTGGGCATAAAAATACAACAAAATTACCCGAAAAATTCACCGACTTAAAAAGTAATACATTTTCTCATTTAATTTGCAAAATGTGTGTCTTTAAACTTCATTCATAAATATCTCAGCATGTTTTTCTCATTTCGTACCGCAGAAAGCCAAGCCTTCAAGACCAAACTTCACAAGAAATGAGAGAACGGCGATGAGAAAACTCATGGTGGATGAAAACCTACAGTTAAAATGGAGTACCAATGGATAATTTTCATTCTCTAATGAAAATACGTATTTATAACTGAATGTTGATCTCACAACCAAATTACAGAAGCAAATGAAAGCCATCTTCTACCAACCATCTATCCTTTTGAGCCGTCCATTCATCGATGGACCTCTCTTCGGGAACTTCGATCCCGAAACTACAATCGCGAGAGGTGAAATCCGCCGCGGGCATGACACACGTGCTGTCATCAAGTACTGGTGGTCAAAGATAAACAGGGACATGGGATCCAAATGAGTGTTTACTTGGAGGCTTGTAAGCCGGGCGAGGGCGAGGTCACTGTTGCTCGCGTTCACCGTTGGCACGAGCCGCGATCCGACGTCACTCGATCCCTAAGAACGCCGGCCGACGCCAGCACGTTCTTACCAGACGGTAATTCCCCGTTCCTAATCCTCCTCCCCCTTTTTTATATATTTGAGCAAGAATACTACGAAGCTACGAAGCCTAGAAGTTTATTACATTTCGCGTTTCCTTTGCTTTTGAGCTATCCAAATCTGCAATCAACCTACCACGTGCGTCACTTTAAGAAGAGCGCCAGCTACTCGAGCCTGTGCCTGAGCCTCCATGTTTGTACATATTGCTCTGGGTTCAACAGAAAGGAATTCCACATCGGCTGATCTTCTCTCACTCAGTGGACAGTTCCACGCATATTCTGGTGAAATACAAAACAAATCAAACTCCGATCGCTCTCGCGGAGATTCCCCCTCTTTTGCCGTTTACTCTTCAGCTGATTCTTAGGTCCTGATTTGTATGTAAAATGCTGAAAACCAAAATAAACTACCACTGACTTTTCAACCCCGAAACAATAATCTAATTATCTGGCGAACATTTACTCTCACACAAAGTGAAAAGAAAGAAAAAAAGCAATGGAACTATCACATTATAGCGTATTTTTTTTTCATTCATTATAGCACATTTTCCTCTTCGGGAGATGTTGCTCCCAGCCAATTATGGAGAACGATAATAATTTCAATTTCGATTACGCAGAGGTTAAAGTTAATTAGATCTAGAATTCCAGAGGAACATTTTAAAAGTAAAAAGCACGATTGAATAATATAAATTTCAAAAGGCTTTATTTCTCAGTTGTATGATATTTTATAAATTGTAAATTTTGTAGAATATTTCAAGTATTTTGCTTATTTTGAATACGTTTAATAGCGTTGGAAGCAGTATTAAACTGTAATTGAAAAATTAAAGAATGAGGATGGTACAATGTAGGAAATTTTTAAAAAAAGAAAATGTGGCCTTTTTCACCATAGGAAATTCCGAAAGCTCTTTATTTTAAAAAAATTCCAAATCAGATAGATATTGTCTAATTTGTGATCCGTTGAAAAACAAAAGTCATAAATGAAATATGACATTACGATAGCAATATGCTCGAATTATTTTTTGAATGATTTGTATTTGCCGCTGAGCGATTTGAGTGAATGAGCGAATGATTGTTTACATAGGACTGTGATTTTAAAAACATATCATAAGTTGCCGTTTCCTTTATTTACTCTTTCATTGATATTTTCCGCTAGGCTCACTTTCGTCTCAAGCGAATGAGTTCACCAACGCTCGGTGATGTTTATTATCAAAATAATACGATGAAATCATCATTAAAAGCATTATATCTCTAATACCGGAAGGAAATTTCAAACAGAAAACATCAGGGAAAATGCTCAACTGCCAAACGCGAGAGACAATAATAACCGGTAAACCAATGAATAACTAATTGTGCATTCGGATGTTTTTGGAAGACACTTTAAATATACTTCGATATTCTCGACTCGAAAATGGTAAATATACAATCGTTGTCATGAACGTGTGGAGTCAAACAAGGTCATCGCAACACATAAAAAAATCAAGGCTAGTTTAACGTAGGCGTAAGTGCGATAAGAGAGAGAGACGTCTGAGTATAAAAGGGATCGGTTTTTGAGGATAAGATATCATTCTCAAATCACCAACTGAAGACTAGAAGCAATCTCCTGGAGAATATTTGCAATGGCGGAATTCAGATGGTGCATCTTCCTTCTGTTCTCGGTCTTCGTGGGAGTTGCCATCAGTTGGCCAGGTAAGTCAACTGCACACATTTTTTAACTCAAGAACAATCAGTTCTTTTTCAATATAAAAGAATAACCTGTTAGGCTAGCTTCGGATTGATCTTATCACCTCAACCATTTTAAACTCAACCTTACTTACTACTTACTCCTCCATTCAAAGTGTAGAAAATTTATTTATCGGCGCGATAACATTTCATCAAATAAATCTTTTTGGATATTCATACTGACCCACCACGCCTATACCTTATAAGACTACCTAACTACGACGCTAAGTCAATGAAGTTAGTTATTGGCATTAGCCCCAGAAAATCGGATTCCTGTTGATGATTTCCTGCGTAATACCCTAATCTAAATAACTGTTATCGCCTCTCGTAATCTATATTGTGTTATTCACTCACTTCTATTCTAAGACTCGTCAAATATCTCCTCTTTAAGGTCTCTTCTGCCATATTGAATTCCTTTTATATCGTAGTCAACCACTTCCGGTCACATTATTCACTTAAGTGCCACATATCTGTTGAGTCATTACTATTGATAAGTTCTCATTCCTGCAAACTACTAGAAGTCGAAACGTTAAGGAAAACCAATCACCCAATTTATTTGAGGTTTCGAAAACTTCTATCGCATCTTGCAAGAATCCCTTACCTACTAAGTACCTACCAATCGAACTTTCTATTCTCGTACCTTCGATAGATGTAAATGATAAGTTCTATTATAAGGCAATCATATTAATATGTTGTTACAGGTTACTCGGGCTTTCCACCGGGTCAAACTCTCATCTTGGCCGACGTTTCGATGAACGAGTCGTGTATCGTCATCAGGCCATGGCGTTTATGGTCCGACTATCGTCATTAGGGCATTATGCTCGACGACTTGTCCATCGAAACGTCGGCCAAGATGGAGCGTTTGACCCGGTGGAAAGCCCGAGTAATCTTTAACAACATCATACGCCGGAAAAGCCATTGATCTTTCTTCCGATCGAATATGTCTAAGTAAACTTTAGATGAGTATCTTAAAATGTTATCATTACATACTGCTATAAAATAAAAATATTTGTTTTTCCACCGCTTTTATAGAAATTTTTATAGAAAATCCAATACCTCTCTCGGAAAGAAATGTCATTAGGGAGATCAAGATTTCTCCTCTATTTCATGTAACTTCTTATTCATCCCACCAATATTTTATAAGCCAGCAAGTTGATTTAATCTCTCTGTCATGACCACAAACAAAACATTCAACCTTTGAAACGCCTTACCTTCGACTGCTTCTCTCCAACCACAGCAGTAACTTCCTTTCTTTCCGGTACATTCTTTTTTTACGGACCATAATTTCGATTACCCCCTCATCTCCGCAAACATGTGTACGTTGAAAAACGCTGAAGGGCCAAATGCTATCTTGTCGTGTATAATTCATTTTTCACGGCACCAAACTTACTATTGCTCTCCTACCATGTTTCAAGATTTTCACCCATTTAAGGTGTTTGCCACATCAAAATCTACCCTTTCTATTATTTTAACTACCTGGCTACAAGCTCAGTATTTACATTCACACTTTTATGTTAACTGGCAGCTTTATAAACAGGAATACCATAATCATTGAGTATGTTACTTTGCAGCATAGTAAACGCATCGATAGCGTATGATAAATAAATCTCGAGTTTTCTAGAGGGTGATCGTAGCTTGGCTCTTTTGAACTGATTTCCGAACCAACAACGCATTTTATTCACGTCACTTGGAAGGAAATGTTTGCTGAGGTTCCTTGGTTGGGCTGAATTGATAATACAAGAGCAATTACTAGTCCTCAGATGTTTACAGTAGTGGAAAAACATTAACGCAAAATTTTTTGCGCGCAAGAATTCCCCCGGCATTCTAAGGAACTTCTAGGAGCAGCACGTGCTTCGAAAGACTGGCAACACTGAGGAAGACATCTTCTACCGCAAATATTTTCAATCCTCAATTGAACTCACATTTTCTGGTGTCCGTAACTTACTCAATAATCGCCTCTTTTTTGAGCTTTTTCCTCATATTATTCACGCATTCAATCGCGGTGTTTTGCTGTGTCAGCATGTTTTTTACGTGAAAAAATATCATTTTTACAGAAAGACCGGTCATAAAAAATATTCACTATCCCGACCAACTCGGAATGTATGCTGAAATCTTCATCTGCAACTACCAAGGGATATTTATTGCGGTCGACTTTCGGAGGAACTTTTTGAATTACGCATCCTGGTCTCTTTCACCGAAATGATATAAATCAATATTTCTTCGAACTAAATGTTCATACAGACAAGATTAAACTAAAATAAATAGTCTAAGTGATCTGATTTTTAACGAATTTCATTTTGTTTTAAAATTCCGATTTCAAAAGGAATGTATATTAATGAATCGTTCATGGCCCAATATAAACGAGTCCTTAGGTCGTCAGAATGTTAAACTATTAAGCATACGTAAATATATAAGTATTCTCGCATCGATACCGAATAATTTGGGCATATTATCCGACGTTTTTTTAAATCTTATTACGGGAAGCTTGGTAACGAGCTGTTCACTGTAAGCTTTATTTAGTAAATGCAGATCATACGAGTATACATTAAGAAAATATTTCACCAAAATTAGGTGTACTAATGAATAAACAACTCTTTGACGTTGGACTGCGTAATATGTAGCGAATTTATAGCCATGAAGTAGCTAAAAATTCGCCCCACATATGAAATTAACAACAAAGCCTTTTATAAGACTTCAGTTTGCAGTAAAATATCATAAATAATGGTTAAGGTTGCAGTTGTCAGACGTATTTGGCCAGCAGAAGAGTGGTCTGTGTTCGATTTTTAATTAACTTAGAGTGAGTTCATTGAATTGAGTTTTTAAATGAATTTTCTCATATTGGCAATATGAATGAATGCAATATATAGTGTCGATGACTGGCTGATGATATGTAATTTTTTAAAATACAAAAAAATGTAATTCCCCATGTAAAAATCATTATAATTGACCAGGATTCGAATTTTAATCTCAAAAATGTCTCAGCCAAGGTGTGATCACAGCTCTCTCCTTCTCGTGGTCGTTATCGTCGTCCATAAGACAAGCCGCATTGGTAGGGTAATGCTCACAGTCTTGGGAACGCACTCCATTGCTATAAAGCTCATGATCTTTCTTGACGAAGGTTACCTTTTAGAAATTATAACTGCAATTTAACAATAGCATTTTAAAGGACCATGATCGCGATTCAGGTTTGTCACCCATTTACAACTACTGAGCTATCTAATTTCAAGACGAATTTCATATGGAGTTTCGTATCCTTTCGGTGTGTTTATTTGCGTCCATATGCTTTGCCATGAACTGAGTTACATACTTATATAATACTTGGTGATATTGTCTGCGTACATTTAATGGAACTATAAGTAATGAAAAAAAGCATACTACTCTTACTGGCATAAATTTAGTCCAATGAATTCCTCGTACCTACGCAGGAATTCGTAATGCACAAATGATGACATGAGTTTCCATTCAATGCCTATGCTGCCGTGTCCAAGTAAAAAAATATTTTTGTTGAAGTAGTGCAAAAATTTGCTTAAGAATCCAATTATAGGAAAAAGCAAAGCGTATATAACAATCGAATGCAAGAATTAAAAAAAGCAAACAAAGAGACCACTGCACCATATCTATTCTACGTACAAATAAATTACGTACCCATTGACACAAATTATATCTCACTGATACATTTCTGATGCACATGACTGAGCAACTCGTTCACTCGTTAACGATCTGCATCGTTGCTTGCTTGTCGTTCCTCGCTCTTTTGAGGAGCTCGCGCGCCAACACTCATTTGTTAACACGACTCGCGCCCCACCGATTGTACAATGCATTTTATAATTCAAAAACCATTGTGGTTGCACGCACAACAACTCACCAAAGTTTCAACGTAATCTGTTGAATGGTATTGGAACGCATAGATGATGAACAAACAAACATTCATTTTTATATATTAGATATGTTCTTTTTCATCTATTGGCGTGAGACTTAATGGAAAAATACATGCAAGACATATTTAGTAGAGAGCACATCACATTTATACATGCATACGCATTAAAACATCTCGAGGAAAGGTGCAATTGTTGTCTCTGTTATAATATTACGAATTTCCACGATATCTCGCTTGAATCTGTTGAAATTATTATGAATTCTCTACCTTGCATTTGTATATTCCTCAGTAAAACTATAAACTACCAACTAGTAAAGGAAAAATAGCAAATACACAATAAAATATAAGGTTTATTTTGAAAATTTTACGGTATCAAGTGCGGTAAAATTCCATGAAATAAAAAAAGCACAGGCAGTATTTTAACTTCCCTTAAACCTTCATTATAAGAGGCAGTAGATGGAACTCCAATACATTTGTCAAGAGATCCACCTATAAAAATGCATTTCTGTTCCAACTCCAGAACCAGGAACAACCAAACGGCAAGCTGATGACGGATTAACTGATGACCTGGAAGATGATTCAGAAGCGGCGGGACTAGAAGATGAGGAAGAATTAACGGATACAGAAACAACTGAACCGGAAGATGAATCAGAAGCAGCGGAACTAAAAGATGAGGAAGGTCCAGGGACATCTAAACGGTAAGTTATGTAAAAAGACCTAGAAGAGGCTCATTTAACATAAAAGCATCTAGGGATGGGGTTTGATAACCATACTACTCAATCATTGATGGGATCAACAGAATCAAGTATCGACATGTTCACTCGTTATAATTCATTCTATACCAAGGCAATTGATTTATAAAATTTAGTAGAAGCTATAGTTTTATCTTCCTCAACCTTATATATTTATGACAATTGTTTACAGGCTCCAGTGACTTTAAACATAGTATATCTTCGATTTCCACGTTTCTCGGGTTGCATCCGCGTCAGTTGTCATTCAGCACAACAGTTTCGCCAGCTATCCTGCTGGCGTCCTCAGGTGAAGGATAATGAGAAAGTTTTGGTCCGTCCTTATATAGGCCAAGTTTGGCGCCAAAAAGTGATCAATGCTCCAAACTTGGCCTATATAAGGACGGACCAAAACCTTCTCGCTATCCTTCACCTGAGGACGCCAGCAGGATAGCTGGCGAAACTGTTGTGCTGAATGACAACTGACGCGGATGCAACCCGAGAAATGTTGAAATCATTTGATCAACGCCGCGGAAACCTGCGAACTAATATAGTATATCTTCTATCATTAGATAATTTTCCGATTAAATTTTTTCGCACGTGGAGAATTTCCTTCAAAAATTTAACAAACAAAATTTTCTACCTACATGTATCTCGTTATTTCACGATTAAAATGGCATACGTCTCCACTTGGGAGCATTAAAGATCAGAATGATAAATTTAATGGAATAAATGATCATTCAAAGTTCTATAGGACTGGCCTCGCTGTCAATTTTACGGCATCACCAGCTAATGGCCCAATTAAACAGTGAATGTGCACTGAAAGCCCCCAATGAGACACAGATTGGAAGAGGACGCTTGGGTGGCTTAATTGGTTTGAGCACTCGATGCGAAATGGCGGGGTCTGAGTTCAAATGCCAGTCCAGGCGAATAATCTTTTTCCTGCAAATTTCATACAAAGGAATGAATTCTGTTAAATATAATGCAAACAAATTCTTTTGCTTTTGGCATAAAATAATCGAGTGTCGCGAAGTAATGAAATTCTAATTATTGAGCACTGAGCCTCAAATATTTTGTATTTTCCCATTTCTAGTTGATACCGGTCTACATAGCAATAAAGTTATCATGAGCTATCTTTTCTTTTTCATGTGGTCGCAATGAAATTTACCGAACCAGAAACGCTGGGTAACAAAGCAGCTGAAGATTTATCACAGCCTACTCCTGTAGATCCACAGGATAAGGATCAGCACAGAAGAATCACTCCGGCACCGAGAGGCGTGGAATTTGAAGTGGTTAGCTCGGATTCCTCGTGATTGCAATAGTAAACTCTGGGGCCGACTTTCATCCATTTCTTTTCCTCCTTGTACCTCTTTTTTTCTCGTTAAGGCTCTTTCTTAGTATTTCCCTAAAATTAGTTGGTTTTTTGTCCCTTTGTGGCCTTTCATTTGTCTATGCTTATCTATATTCCGATTAAACTGTATGTCTATTAGAGTATATTCTTTTATTTAAACCCTAAAACAAACCTTCATAACTACAACCAACGGACACTACTATACGCGGCTATCGAATTGTATGCCTCCTCTATTAATATACATACATTAATAAATGGAAGAAATATGACATTTTCCAACTCATATTATTTACTTTTAACTCCGAAATACGAAAACTATTCATGTCTTCTGGTCCCCAAAATAATACAACGTCCTGGCAGATTCTAGGTCATGTTCACTGACGGTCAATTTTTTTTTAAGTGAAAACCTCTTATGTCGCGTTGAGTACTTTTGTAGATGGGTAAAAGACATTGGACTCGCGTCACCGTCACCGTCACTGCTGCTAAATATATGTATAATTATGTATATTCTGTATATACACAGTATACTCGCTATATACACAGTACTTGTGGATGGGTAAAAACCATTGGACTCGCATCACCGTCACCATCACCGCTACTAAATATATGTGTAATTGTATATTCTGTATATACACTTTTGTGGATGGGTAAAAGCCATTGGACTCGCGTCACCGTCACCGTCACTGCTGCTAAATATATGTATAATTGTATATTCTGTATATACACAATATACTCGCTATATACACAGTACTTGTGGATGGGTAAAAACCATTGGACTCGCGTCACCGTCACCCATGAAATAATTGACATTCCAAATTTCAACTTTGTTGCAAGTTTCAGAAGAAATAATCGTCCAGCAGGAGGAGTAGCTATTTATCAAAATATGAACACAGTTCATTATTGCTCAAATTATATGGATGTGCATGCGAAATTCACCAGCATGTTTAATACTACTGCTTCTGATATTGGCGATATGTGCATATGTCGTTGCCACTCTGAGAATAATCAGTTCATTATTATGGTTGCCATTTATATTTCTCCGGATAAGTCATTGAGGGCGATACGAGACTTCTTGTATGAAAATCTATTCATTTATTCTCATGATGCATCTGCATTGCTTGAACAAAAAATTGGGAAAAGATTTGATGATTTGCCAATGATTTTGAGTGGAGATTTCAACATAAAGTTTGCAGACGATAAAAATCTACCATTGATTGAATTTTTAAATAGTGAGTTTGGTTTAACGATGTCTAATGATCGCAATCTTGGCACAACGAAATATAAAACTACTATTGATGCAGTATTTACAAGACATTTAAGCAAATTCGAATCAAAATTATTCGTTTCTTACTTTAGTTACCATAAGCCTATTGTATCAGTTTTACATATTGCCGATGATGATGGCGGTGATGATGAAAGAGTTGTTGAAATAATGGATGAAAGTTGATTATTCTGAAGTGTACAATTTTTATGCAAAATAATTGTGTACAATAGCGCAATAAATTAATATTTAATTTATTATATACATGAAACTACTTTCTACTGATTAATAAAACACTTCATTAGAAATTATTCCCTACATTCAAAAATGCTCACGTTATTTCAAGTTTTCACTTCTGTCGGCACTCCCGGAGTGCCTCTTTTTTTTAACTGAGTAGCATGTTATGTGATTTGTATTTACGTAGAATATTTATTGGGCGACCGGACGCTATGCTGATAGCGAGGAGAGCATGGGTGAAGAAGGAACTACACTGCTGGTGTGCATGGCGGAGCAGCATCACCCATTACCGGTTCCTCCGGCACACAGCACTACGTCACTGGACTGAACGGATCATTAATCGACGATTGCGTTCGAAGCGGTAGCAGCGTAATTGCTTATAAGAAAACATTAGTCATCCAAGGAAAAGTAAATCATTTCAGTGGCATATGCTCTTCTCTCCCTATTCCCCAACCTACATGCGCTGACCTATCAGCAGCGGTAAAGTCCCCGGATTTCGAGAAAAAGTTATTCATTCGATGAATCTTAACTTCGATCGACAAGCAATGCACTTACTTGAAAAATATATCCCAACCTTGAAATTCGTGCCAAAGATATTGTGATTTTCGATTGTGAAGTCGACTTAAGCAAAGAGAGTGCAGGTCATTTAGCTGTTACCCTGAAATTGTATTCGATTGTGTCCCAACTGAAAACAAGAAATACAACTACGGAGATACTGCAGCCCTGAAAATTTTTAAGAAGTGCTGGACCAAAATAAGCTGATCATTGAAAGGGCTGACAAAGGCAATTTGGTAGTCATTATGCACAAAAATGACTATCTAAGTAAGTGCTACGACTTAATTAGTGGTAACAAAACTATAATGCTCTCCAGTGATCCCACCCCAAAATTCCAAAAGGACATCAAGATAGCCCTTATATCAACCTCTCACATATTTTACCAGAACGAGTTAAGTATGTATTGATGATCCTCTAGCTCCTCGGTGCTTTAGACTCCCAAAAACTAGCACACTCATAAGACAAGTAGTCTCGTGTATCCACTCCATCGAGAGCACTTTTATCCAAAACTCCATGCTCAGAGACACTTCAACATTCCATCCCAAATATTGTGTAAAGAATTCTGAGGAAATATGCAATTTACTGACTAAGCACTCTCCATCAAATGGGAAACTCATATTGGTGTCGTTTTATGTAACCTATCTTTTCGCCAGAATCCCAGTGCCAGAAGCGAATAAAAACGGTTACGATCCCGACATCATCGACTGCATTCTAAAGGGAATGCAGCTAAGAGGTGCAGAACAATTTATTAGCAACGGAGTTAGAGATGATGGAAATAAAGACGTAAACGGTGAAAGGTAAAGTACTAAGGAGTAATATCCGATAAATCAGCCAATGTCTTCCCGAAAAGTAAATACAAAGTCGCATTTTAGAATAAGGAAATTCTAAAAAAATATTTTACCTAGAAACCAAAGACAAAGATAATGTTATTAACAAAAGTGCCGTATTCATACCTAAATGCAACTTTTGCAGTGCAAAATATGTGGGACAAACAGAGAGGTCATTTTAAGTGTGCGCAGAAGAACTCGAAAGGTCTTACATCATAGGAAGCCCACAAAACTCTCATTTTTCAAAACACCTGTGGGATGAAAACCACACCAGTGATTTCAACCCTGAAGTCTGGAAATCTGGAAACTAAGGGTCGAAGACTTGACCTTTTGGAGCAGTGGAAGATCAGAAAGAATGGTACTAATGGACAGTTTTGAATGACATCACATTTACTTGGCATTCCACACTCCTGGAGGTTAATTTAAAAAAATCATTATACCTCCGACCTCCGTTACCCCACTCCGTAAGAAATTTTTCTGTGCTTTCCCACCATTAACCTTCCTCGGATAACCGCAGTCCCACCCAAGAAACCCTTCCTCCCCTTCAAGCTACAGATTATCCATTGGATGCAGCAATGACTAATCTTCAACCCTCCTCCTCTTTCTCATCTCTTCTCCACCTCCGCATCGCACACTGAACTCATACCTTGCACTTATCCTTACCGACTGATGTACCCCTCCCAGTAGTCCCCACCCGGATATCCGATGGGGACTGTTTTACGTGCGGAATATTTTACTGAGAGCAGTGCCATCATGTTATACGATATATGGTAATAATGCAGGGCTGAATCTTCTAGGGAGACTAATGTGGTGGTTTCACCGTTACCTTCCACATCGCAGTACCCCGGCCGATTCCGTGAACTTTCACTCTCACCCGAAACTGTGGCTGTTGATACCGGTATGATCTCCTTGATCTGCGCCATCAATGTCATCTGCTAAGACTGCTGCCTTTCAGTAGTGGGGTCAACTTCGTAACTAATCCCAACAATTGCATATAGCCCACAAAAAACAAACTTAGAACATTTTTGCAAAAAATAACTTCGGAAATTGAATGCGTGGAACTCGGTTTGAAATAGAAAGATATAGATTAATATGAGTCACATTCTTGGATAAATAAAGTAAATTTTTATAGATATCATCTATCAAAATTTACATTCTTTATCCAAGAATGTGGTGTATGTATGTGATGTGATCATAATCGCTGGACAAACTTGCCATCCACTGCTCAATTAATATTTTCCTGATGACAGCAAATTGTAACTGACAAGATAACTCCCTAGAAATATCTCGGAAAGTAAGAAGATTCAACCACATGTTTGCATATAGTGCCTTAAGTTACAAAAGGTAGCATTTAATACTAAAGATTACCCTTCGTGCTGCCACAGGGGGGTGTGTATAAAGGCACTCTCCAAGAGAAGGATAGTTATTGGGGAAAATGGAGAGGTAGGAGAAAAATTTTAGAGAAAGAGCAAGAAAATGGTAAAATTTTACTTGGAAAGTGCTCTATTTTTTTGTATTAGCGCCAATAATGGTTGTGCTATTAAGCATTTACAAGTTACTCTCTCATGAAATAAAAGAGAGGTGGTGTCTGCTTTAATGATTGCAGAAGATTCTGCTATGAATTGAATAAGTTGTTACCTAAACTGAGGTATTAAAGACAGTTATTCTATCGTAAGGAATGACGAGATTGCCTCTGGTTAAGACGATATTCCATCTAGAGTACCACTTAGTGGACGTATTGCGTAACATCCACTAGGTGGCGAGGATAGTATTGCGATATAGAGGGATAGGATATGTGTTTCAACGATCATGTTGTTCTCTTCGTCGAAAGAGGAAACCACCTCAATTCAACAAATGGATTGTCCCTCATAGTTATATATTTTTCTCAAATTTTGTGCATGGGTAGCATACTAGCTCCAATGAGGTAATCTGAAACTGTTTTATGAAGTAACTTTGCGTGATTTATGCGATTTACCGCAGAGAATTTTCTTCCTTCCTTCGTACTTTCCGACACAGTAGTTATCTTTACAATATTTAACTGTCAAAAGTATAATTTTCCCGTACTGTTATCAAAAGCATCTGAAAAAGAATCGTTCCTTTCCGGTGCGTGCGACTATGAACTTATTGTCTTGGCTGAAGACTCCTCCGACAATTTGCACACAAATTCTTTTGTTACTACTTTTATTCTCTTAACAGACTATTACCAAAATTACAATAAAATAGTATCCATATAATTATATTATTATCGTTGTTTTTGCACTTTCTTTTGTTTTTTTGTTTTTTTCTTGCTACCACAATAAAACAACTAAAACACTATTATATCTACAGTAAAAATATGTGAGCCAAAATGGCTAGCTTCGTCGTTCTAGGAAAAACACTAATTATTTCTTGAAATATACGCAATAAAAATTTGTAACGTCACAAAAGTAGAGATCCCAAAAAAAGGCGAACATTTGCGAAAAGGCAATATTTTTGAAAGAAATTTATAGGCACAGCGGAAGAGGAATGAATTTCAACAATAGCCAAAATGGCTAAGTCCGTCTTTCTTCTGTTTAGTTTTTTCGGGTTTACGTTCGGGTGAGAGGGTCTATGATGACCGTCCTTTTGATACTCGACTTGAGCGTCGTCCTAGGGGCAGAGGTGAATTATTATTACGGTATTAAATGTTGGTATTCTAAAAGAAGTACCTATCAAATCAAATAATGACTACCTACCTGTCCTTGATGACATAGCTACTTATTGGCTTTTAAATTTATTATTCCAAAGTCTGTGAGAATGTATTGCGCAAAGGGTGCCCTGAAGACTGACAGCCACTAGTAACTTAGAATCACATTAAAGGGCTCAAAATTGAATTGTAGTTGAAATAAAAACTTATCAAACTTTCAAAATATTCCTTTGTCCTGATGATGCAACTCGTTTGAGTACTTTTTTTAATCATATGCCAATGAACGAGAGTCATTTTACAGCTTGAATAAAGATATAATTCTTTTGTTTGGAGGTTTGTTTATAAATCTCTGCATTTTCAGACTTATTTCATTAACTCTTGCTCAGTATGGTCTTATGAAAAAATTAATTAATAAACGTCATTTGACAAGAAAATTTTTCTCACTTTACTTTTCTCACTCACTTTTCATTTACGTATATAATGTGCTTCCAGCCTCTGTGAGCAAAGTTTACAATTACGAGAACAAACGTAGGTTCTACTCTTTCAGTGGCAAGCATGTGATGAAATATGCGGTAGTATCCTCAAGCATTTACATTTTACTGGGTTCGTCAGGAACAAAAATATCTCCTTTCAGTGGGCGTGCACAATGAAAATAAGTATTTGGCGTTCTATATAGCTAGCCTTTGATTTCACATGGCGATAGTAAGAAGTTTCTACTCTAAAAGTAGAAACTTCTTACTGTCTATTTAAAAACTAACTATCTATAACACTAACTACGACATGGTTATTTATTGGCTCATATGAATATAATAGTAGAAGGCATGCATAGATAAACAATACTTCCTCCTTTATTTACTTTAAAATACGGCAAATATTGATTTAATTTTATTAGAAAATCCAATCAGGTCTCATTCGAGGATAGGATGGGGATGAACGACATTGTAACAGTGGTGCAAGTGAAATGGATGCACCACTCTTAGCGACTTTCCCAACTGTGTCCAAGTTACAATAGAACGACGGAAAAAATACAAAAACTCTCTCAGGGCGCAATAGTTCTACACTTTTTCATCGTGTTAGTCTCACATACTAACCGATTCAACCCCGTGAAGAACTCTCACCAACGATTGGCCTTCCTGCTCCACGGGTGAAAAATCCCTTCCACTACCCTTATTGCTTCTTCTACCCCGGGGTCCACCGCTTAGGGTGCGGAGCCCGAGAACGCAAAGCCGAAATTCGGCGCGGACGGGTCACCTGCAGCAAATTGTCCGCACCAAACTCGTACATACATAAGCGTAGGACATGGGCAGCTCACAGAAACATCACAAATTCTATTCCCATTCTGGCCTGGGAACATCAAGGACGACAAAGGAATCGGTAGAGACGACACAACAAATTGCTCCCTCCCGTACTGCTTCAGAATCAAGACCAGACAATCGGTACTTGGCCACGTAGGTACCGATATGAACGCCGTTTTTCCAGACCTCCGCTACAGGTTATTATTCCGAAAATCATGGAGAATCGATGGGAGACGGCTAAAGACAATCCCGCGAGCACAAATACTAGTCACATTCGCCAATCATATTCAATGTTGAACAAGTTCTCCCATCGTTAAATAAGTCACTATGGAGGTGAGACAAAATCGCGGCGAAAATTTTTACAATTTCTAGAATATGATTATGAAAATATATTAATAACATGGAAAAAGTAAAATACAATTGATGATTTTATTTTAATCTAAAACTAGTAAACAGTCAATTAACAATTGACATGAGTATATTTTGAAAGAAAAACGAGCTTTTCCCTTACATTTTGGCGATAAGTTGGCCGATTATGTGAAGAAATAGTACGTTTAAGTACCCCAAAATGCTTCACCGTACAGGGTTAACGAACATGCTACAAGAAACATTTTAATAAAACATAGCTCTCTTAGTTCACCATATACCCTTCTATGTCTCTACTGAAGGATTTTTAGTTCTCCCTCAGCGTTCCGGGAGGATGTCAGGATTCGACCAAGAGTCATAATAAATAATGGATGCCTGGAATAGAATAACTCCTACATGTCCAGGATGAGGTTTGTACAGAACTTTGTTCATCCCACAGCAGGCGCGAGAAAGATTTCCACCTCTTTGGGCGCGTGGGCCACCCACGAAGGCCATATTCAACTATTTTACTTGTTGCAGTTTTTTTTACTTTTTGTATAAAACATTATATTTTACAGACATTAAACTTGGACATTTTTATAACAAGAATAGATATTCGTATATTCGTCTATATAACACATTATTACAATAATTAATAGAACACAACATTAAGAAATAGAAAAAACACGAATTAATTTTTGTGAATTAATCTTATGAATAAAAAGTTATGGTGCAAGACAAAGTTAATGTATAATGGTTGAATGAATTAGTGAAATTGGCGTTCATAAAACTCACTCCCGCTCATTTCGGCATGCGCAATAGTCCTCGGCAAGCGCCTCTGCGCCCGTCAATGCCATCTCCCTTTAAAATTTCTTCAGTATTCTCCCCTCCAAGTTCCAACTCTATATCTATGCAAACATATCTGTGACGCGGTTTTTTCCATTTCCTCCTGTCATCTTCAGGAAAATAAATAATAAAAATGAACGACCAGAAGTGTCTTTCGTGCGTACGACGTCTGATCGATTGGATTGGACCTCTCGCGGGACATGTCGGAGACCAACGTAGGTACGTACAAATAGGTATAAGAGCTCCTGCCTAGTAATTGACTCGTACACTTAATTTATTTCTTATAGAACAAGCAGACAGATTTCACTTTCGCACCTCTAAAAACATTTTACAAGGTTTTTGGCAGTTATTTCGCTAAACCATCGGTAGTTATTGATCGGTAAAACATTGAATCGATTTAAATCGGTAACTCAACAAAAAATCGACTTTTTTAACATTATTTTTTATGTTGACTTTTATTTTTAAACTAGCTGTGCCCGGCATCCGTTGCCCGCGATCGGAGATGAAAATCAGTTCCTAATCTTCAATTTCAATCCTACACTGTATGTGTTCCCATTCCACAAAATTACCTTCCCTCCAAGGATGCCAATCACCTGTTCCCCCTTACTACCACTCGCCACTTTCACTTTTGACCTTGCCGAAAACTTCCCCTCCGAGGTAACAAATCGCCTCTTTTCCTCTGTTCACCCTTTCCACTCTCCCACCGTCTGAAATTCCACTCCTACGACGAAAACCGCTAATCGGTCTCTTTTGATATTGACCGTGGTCTTGAGAAGTTCAACTCTCGCTGTCTCGTATATTTGGTGATTTATTTTGAAACTTAGACGTCAGAACACAAGTTGGCTGACCCTTACTTTGTTTGTACGTGTTATGTTGCTGAAATATGTCATCTTTCATTTGGTGGTAATGTTATATACTTGATTGTTTCCGATTCATTGTTTTTCTCACTCGTCTTTTGGGAAGAATTTGTTTTTTTTGGGCATTCTCGGAGAGAGACATCTTCGACTCTCCCCTCGATTGCTTCAATGCATTGAGAAATAAATTTAGAAAAAGTTTTATTCCTACACATTTTTTGATATCTCTAAAATTAAGGGCGCTATCGTTCATTATTTGTTTTTGAGTAATTACATTTTGACGAATATTTGAGAGCCATCTTGAAAATGAGATAACGTTAGCATTTATGATAGCAGAACAAGAACAATACACATCTTATGCTCCACCGTGAAAGTTTCAAATATCCTCAATTGATATTAGTTATTGACAATGGGTGTTTTCATTTTGATTGCGCATTACTTCTGAAAAAATGTTTACGTTGACACAGCTCGGTAACTAAGGAGTTGCGACCCCTTGTTGCTGTGATAAAAAAATGCGTCTATCTGACCCTCCTCCCCTACCTACTCCAGAAGTTTCGAATTTTCCTCCTGAAACACCCTCTATATAGCTGTGTTCTAAAGACTAATAGTCGACCATTCGTGCTAACAAATTCTCTTTACCCATACAACTTACATGTTAACTCACAACTATTTGCATCAAGCCTTATACTTTCTTATTTGGCTATCGAAGGTTCAATACTTCGGTCTGAGGAACTAAATTATTTATGAAAATTCGATGTGGTTATGATGGTTTCACTTACTCAAAAATGTGGTACAATATTCATGAAAGTGATGCATCTGTTTAAGCGATGACAGTCATTGAATAGCATACATACAAGCTCTTAATTTATGAATAACGACTTCGGTAACGTGTCAAATCTTTATACAACAAAAAGATAAACTTCAAATTTAATTTTCCACTTACCTCATTCAAATTTCATCTGTGTGGCATAATTCCATCCTCGTCCATTAAATAGAAAAAAATCGAAGTGGCCGACTCTTGGTATTCCTCGAAACGGTGTACGTGACATTCAATTTATCCCCTATGTCCCCTCTTCCCTTAATGCTAATATGGAATCTTATAATCTCGGGCTTCATCTCCACTGTTTCATCTACTGCAACATTACGGTAAATGGTAGCTAGGAGGATTATAGGCTTATCTTCTTTAGGCTCAAAACAAAGGTATTACCTCCAAACCCTAAGCACAAGAATACATATTTCTGTTTACTTTTGACTAAAAGAAAGTGGTAGTTCCCTTTTATATGACGCATGTTCCGCCATAAAATAAAAATACCGTCTAAGAAATCAACCGACACTTTGAAATCCAATTACTGTATATTTATCAATTATATTAACAGGGTTAGATACAATGAATTTTTCTCAGATTATATAGCGTTTCTTTCTACCGAGATCCGTTTATGAATGGATGGAAATGATTGAAACCTACAATTATGTCGTGATACTTAAAATGTAGAAATGATAGAAATGTAGAATAAAATTGTTATTCTCCTTGTGGTCCACTAATCCGTTATTATGAGTTCAAAATTCTAAGTTGCAATACAAGAGCACATGCGGCGCTCAATACAGGTTGCTTTAGAAGTAATTATTGTGTTAATTACGTTAGTAGTTGCGTTTCTGTGGTTATCTTGTGTTGATAGGGAGACGTGTTTCGCAATTTTGACATTTAAATGCTCCATTGTTGAGTTACGTAAAAGATTTCTCTATAAATGATTGCAAGAAAAATTACCATTGTTTTCCAGATTCTTATGCTGGTATTCGCGCGCGATTGAAATTAGAGAGCCTCAAGCTACGTGATTAAGTATATAACAAATACTTGCTGTCGGACCTAAATTAAAATCTGAAGTAATGTGAAGTCATTTATTACGTGATGGAATCCTCAGAAGTCAAAAACATTTTACGCAATTGTTTCATATTATTGAAAAAAAAAGATTACTTTTCCATACTTTTTGCAAATGGAAAACCTGAAAATATCTAAGATTATTAGACTGTTGAATGCATGTTATCTCAAACTACTGGCCTTGAAGGGGTTGATGAAACGGTACGTGAGATTATATCAAAAAGTCTATCCCCTAATTTATATTAGCTTAAAGAAAACATATCACCATTAATGCCCACTCAGAAAAAATTTACCCTTGGTCTATGAGTCCAAATGGGCCTCTCCTGTCACTGCTAGGTCCCGCTCTGCCTTCAAAGACTCACTAGCGTAGCGGTTGGTCTCGGTAATAATGAAATCAATCAACTCATCATCAACAAAGAGCTCAAAATACTTCAATGCACCAGAGTCTGGAGCTAAATGAAAATGCATTGAAGAATCGCCCGTGAAGGGAAACCTTTCTGGTGCTGGAGGAGGATTCGATGATGAAATCTCACACCATTCTTCTTCCTAAGGAGGAGCAGCATCTTTGTCCGTGTCAGAGGTGGTGTCCCCGGAAAGACTTGACTCCGAACAGGAGTCTTCAATCTCTAATTCTTCTGAGCCACTGTCCGTCGAATACGACTCTTCTCCTGAATCCATTGTAAAACTACACGATGCTAAACACCCCACAGGAGCAATATTCCTCGGCAAAAATAGGTAGTTGCCACAAAATATGCTTTTTCATGTATCACGTTATTTTGAACTAGAGAATCTAGACGGAAAAAATGTGTGCGCGCTCCAAAACTTAAATAAAGACTGACTGACGTTCATTCGTCAAACGACAAGGGGTCACAACTTCCATATGGAAGGGATTTCACACTCACGCGCGAAGTCGTGTCCTTTACCCGTCGTAAAAATGTCTGCGACTTGTCCCTTCTATTTATCACAAAAAAGGGACAGATTATGCACATGCGGTAGTCCGCGGCCTCGGGCGTCTTTCACATAATGGCATTTCGAGGTCGGGAAAGCTTTGTCGGAAAGGCCATGCATTTGCCGGAGCGCCGAGGGTAATACTATTTCTGTGTTCCCAATAGCACCAAACTGTTCATTATTTTCTGGGGAGAAATGCAAAATATCCTAAAATAAAGGACAAACACGATCTCACGGTGTTTTAGATGCCAAATCGCTTAGTTTTGATTTGTTTACCCTTGAGCTCTTCACGCAATAAGCATTTTACTACGTAATCCATTTTCCATGAACAGATAGGTTCAATGCGTAATCTCTTACGTAAAAAACATTTATAAGAAGGAGAGTGTGCGAATAAATAGAATAGAACGTGAGATGCATAAAAATTCACACAAAGCATAGAAAGTTTCATCAATTTCTAGCGCTATATTTCTTCTAACTACGTTGAAACACACCAGTTCGGTGAAAATTACCATGTTTGTGAAATCTTCATTTTTCTATTGCCAAATTACCATCAAGAGATTTCAATCGCCTAAGATTTTGGTGGAAAAAATATAATTGAGAGCTCATAGGCAGTATAAGAAAGAGAGAGTGATAAAATAGAG
The DNA here is from genome assembly GCA_963169105.1 of Ceriagrion tenellum. NCBI lineage: Eukaryota > Metazoa > Arthropoda > Insecta > Odonata > Coenagrionidae > Ceriagrion > Ceriagrion tenellum. The sequence goes on from OY720636.1 coordinate 663,955, forward strand.
ACGAAAATAAATATTTCCAAATTTATTTACTGTGCTGTAAAGTTTTTTTTTTGCAGCTTTTTTATCCTAATGTTGTAAAAAGTTTCCGTAAAAATTTGGACTTCATATATCGTAAAAAAATATCGCCAAACAACTATGCATTTTATCAATAATGGTTTGGAATGGTAATAACATCGAATAGAATTCAATAAGAGCATAAATAACCACCGGAACAAAAATTTACAACCTTCGGATCGCCGTAAGTATTACAAAAAGATGTTGCTGCTCGAGCATCAGAAATCACTATTTGAAAATTGTGCCGCATACGGTAAACACGAGTCAACGCCGTCAACAGCACTCGAGGTGGCAGGTCTGTTAACTACTAGCATCGGTCAGAAATATCCGGGCAAAAGGACAGGATACGGCCGTCGTCTACTTGCCCGGAAATATACGTGCGCGTCAGGAACGCTACAGCCGCGATGCCCGAATATTTCCGGGCGCGTCAGGGAAGCGGTTAAACTTTGGCTCATATTCTTCTGTGTTGGGTGAAATGTAAAATTCCACAATCTTACACCAAAATGGCAAAGTACAAAACAAACATTGTGATGCCACAAGTAGGCCTTCGTGAACACCATTGAAGAATATGAAGAGGGCAATACGTCATCAAACTGAAGCCAGACAACCGAAATAACAACCATATCGTTCAACCCAACCCTTTCCATAATTTCCTATGGATAGCAAGATGGAAGATCGGTACGTTTGAGGATAATCAGGCAAAAATTTTGGAAACGTTTCAGTCCATCCCTGAAAAGGAAGTGTCAGATTTTTTCCTGGATGGTTACAGTGATTCCGATGGAGTGCATGACTAATATCACAATATTGACACGTTCCGGAATCGTGAAGACCTCCGAACCGAGATTAGATGGGAGCCCTTTTGTTTGAATTGTTAGGCCTTTTAGTCTAGAAGAGGATTAAAAGAAGAAACAGTCCAGAAAGGCCTCTTCAAATACAAGAACTGGAGCTCACAACATTGTAGCTCGTTTTACTGGTTTCCGTGCTTCTGACAAAAACGCTATAATATGTTTGGAGTTTTGGGCCTCATTTTATCTGATAAAATGGTCGAAGATGTCACAGAGTGCACAGACTTAAACATCCAAAGTACTGAAAGTAAATCAGTGAGGGACAGGGATCCAGAGATACTTTAAAAGTCAAAGAAATAAGTGCACTTTTGGTTCACTATTGATTAGATAGAAATTTTCGTTAAAATATCGATGACTTTTACGATTATGATGGAGAAGTTGCTTGCACATTTTTTTCAACTATGATCAACAATAGGTTAAGTTTTTTCGTACCATTTCTCAAATTTCACAACGCAAGAGATCGACCAACAGGAAAAAAGGTCGATAGGTTGGGTCCGATTTAGGAAATCATTCCAGAATTTGTTTCTGGTTGCAAAAATAACCTCACTATAAGGCGATAGGTAGCGGTCACCGATACGGAAGAGAGATTCAGAGGGCGTTTGCATTTAGAGTTAATATGAGGAACATAGTCGGCAAAGTGCAGCTTGAAAGTTTATTTACTCGGTGATGCCAAGGAGTTCTATTTTCACCAGGGTTGAAATTCGCCATAAAAAAATCATTTGAATTGACCGGGATTTTTTCAAGACGAATTTCAACCCTGGTGTATATGCACCCGTGTGAGTGACTTGGTACCACATCATTTGTTAAATGCAATGATTGGAGTTCTATTTTGCTATTTCATAAATTACTTCCTCTATTAGAGAAAAACAAAGTTTTGCTCTTTGGCACCTCTATGGAATAAAAGGATGACATTTCACCAAACAAGATACACAATGAGCATAGTATGATTTCCTTTGGATACACTTATTCAACAATGGATACATTCATTATGCTCTGCAAAGAAAGAGCTTTTTTTACATACTCCACTGTACTAGGAATATAATTATTTTATGGGGTAAATTAAAAATGCAATTTAAAATCGTTTAATGGCATCACACATAAAAACTTACACAAAACAAATATTTGATAAAGCATTCTCTTCAGCAATTTCATATTATGACATACATGAGAACATTTATAATATAACTAAACTTAGTGTACAAGTAATTTTACTGTTCAAAGCTGAACTTTATCCCCAGAGTTCTTACTGCAACTGACTAAAAATTATCTAACCACCAAAACAACAGCTAACGTATAGCCTAGAAACGGAATAGATAGCACGCCGTAATAAACCAAATAAATATTATGAAAATCGAATTGATAATCACGCGCATTTTCAGCAATGCAAAGTTCCGAGAGATTAAACAGAAATAACCAAAATATGCTCAAAATAATATTAACACTAAGATAAATTCTAAACTAGCAATAGTGTAATAAAGAATACTCGGAAAAGTTGTTCAAAGTGGAAACACGTGACAGATCAACATTGTTAAACCTAAAATGTTTTGGAAAACGTTAGGTTTGAAGCTACAAACTGAAATAATACGACTCTAAATAGGCGGTAAATCATACCAATGACATTTAAAATGGAATTGGACAAAAATTCAATTATCAATAATTAATTGAGCATTGAAAAATGCTAACTACTAGATATTATTACACTCTGGAAAATCTAAAATGTATCGTTGAAATAATAAGATTAATTAAAAATTGAAGAAGCCAACAAGCTCCAAATTCGGATTCACAGATCTTCATGGCTCTGAGGTGAGAGTGTCTCTATTCCATTCACCCATGCATTTGAGTGGAAACCACGCCAACGTTCACCGCTGAAATAAAAGAGGTAAGAATCATTTGTGCTTGCACGAAAACTTGATAGAAGAAATGCACCAAATCAAACAGAAATGGGAACACATTCCAATTCTACAGTTTAGACAATCTCATCTCTTTACATTGGACGGATGAATACGTTTTATTGAGAAATAGAATAAAAGGGGTAATACATTTTTAATCGCATATAATATCAATTATTTAATGTCCCCCAAAAGTTATATGTATAAACAACGGCAGCCAGGTATCGGCATTAGTACATTTTAGCCAAGAACAATAAGGAACATTTCAAATAAATAAAGTTTAGTTTTATACGAAAGTGTACGTTACCATTAAAACCATGATGTTATATAACTCATTGCGACATATAACAATTTTATACACAATAGTTTGAAATTAATGAACAATAATGACATATGGGAAGGAGGTTTGCTTGTATAGGACAGAATAAATTATACTTCAAAATGAAACATTTTCTAACACACATTGTAATTTAAAAAAATAATAATCGCTTCTCTTAACTGTTTTCTATGTTTTTTAACATTCTTATTACAGATAAAATACTCATCAAACCCAATTTATATTTAAATTATTGACAGGCAGTGACAAAAGAAATGTATCCTTGGTGTTAGACTTAAAACAAGTAATTTCATTCAATAGCATGTATACCTTATTCTGCTATATACATGCAAATCCCTTTTCCTGCTGCCATATTAGTTCATATTTTAAATGATTGTGTAATATAAAAATGAAAAGAGCATATTTTACTTGATTATGTAACAAATTAGTATGCGTAGACTTCAAAATTAAACTATGGAAAGTCACTTAACTACTTATTGAAAAGGAACGTGTTCAGAAGGCTGTGAATAACAGTCGGAAATATTTTCGTAGATTTCAACGTGCTCTCAGTTACGATCAAGTTACAGACTAAAAGCAATTCTGTTGGCGCAGATCACTTGAAAATGGATAATTTGTGAGCATATTTGTTGCAAACTTTTGATTTTTCTCTCTAAATTGGTATTTATTTCTACCGCATAGGAAACGTAAATTAGCCGAAAATAAGCTGGTCACTATGACACATTTGACAAATATTTACTCAAATTCTTAGCTTTTACTCTAATTGGGAATCCAATATTTCCAAATTGGAATATCATAGTGATGATATTGACAAATATTTATGTCACAGTGAATACCCTCGTGAACTCATGCAGCACATTTTCCTTGGTGCCATCAACGGCGCTGTTTCGGGGCAGGGAATCGAGGGGAAAACGAAGATGTGTCCTAGGACACATGCGGAAGATGCTAGGACATTAAGAGTGTTTTCAGCAGAGTCATGCAATTGCCGTGATATTAAACGTTAAAGATTTAATGCACATTATTACAATTCATCAAATTATTTCATTTAACAGAGGAAATTGGATTTTAGAAAGACATGAAACTCACCCTCGCTTTACGAAGGAGCGTTGCCATCACATGGTCCTTGTAAAAACTCAAGATCGAGGGAACTTGTTCACGTAGAATCGATGCTCCCGCAATTGGTCCAGCACGAGCGATAATCCGTGGGACGACTGCTGCGAAATCTCTCTCTCTGTCCAGCCTAGTCTTCCGATCCAAAGCCCGTTTGATGTACACATCCATCGCAACTCCTTTCTTCACCTTCTCATCGGCCTCCGAGAGTGCTCTCTTTAATTCCAGTTCGTGTATTGAGTCGCCCTGGGCAAATGGCTTCCCATCGTTCTCAAATGCTAACAACTGAGATATCTTGGCCAAGTTTTGTGCAAATAAAGATAGGACAATTTCTTCCTTATTATTCTCATTCACGTTTCCTCCGATATACATTTTTATCTCGGAGAAGTCAGTTAATGAGGCACAATCACTCCCTTTATACTCAACTCCATCTGATTCCGTATACTTTTCCATCATTGTTCCAATATTTGTGGAATTATTGTCTATCATTACTTTCAAACGACTCTTTTCCTTTAGAAATTTGAGCAGGCATGAAGTTTTCTCACTGCAATCGAGAAGTTTTCCAAAGAAACTGCGGACGCATGGTACCTTTTTCTCGTCACTGTTCTGAATCGTAGTTTTGCCTAAAAGGCTGTCCAAACAGTCTTACCGAAAGTCTTCTGCTCTTAGGTTTGACGAACATCGCATCACCTCTGCTTCCACCGACATGCATCTGCTCAGTTCTCCCATAAGGTTCACAAAGAACGTCACGGTCCACACTAAATCATCCATTGGTGAGTCCCGCAAAGAAAAAGACTCCCTCACTTCGTCCATCGCATTATCAATCTGGCGTCGGAAGGAAGACATCTCTGTCTTCAGGTTATGGATCGAATTCCTCAGAGAAGACAAAAAGGCCATCTGGTTGGAGAGTTGTGTGATCGGGTCAACGGTGATATCACAACCGTGCATTGCGCGTCTTCTCAACAAGGCACACTCCCTCTCGTGCACTAACTGGGTCAACTTGAAGATTTCGCGGCGGTCTTCGTCCTCGGGGTTACTCCCACTCATCTCCTCCGCCATATCCACAGCAGCCACGGCATCTTCGTCCAGTAATCCGGGGTCCGCTCCCTCGACCAACAGCCCACGCACCAAATCCAATTTCCCTAGTTTGACCCCCAAATGTAGCAGGGTTCTCTTTCTTAATCCACTTACGTCTACATCAGCCAGAGACTCCAGCAAATACTTGTGCGGTTCAATGGGGTTACTACCGACTCCGAAAAATAGCTGTTCCTCAACTTCCAGACCAGTTAAAGAAGTGAAAACATTGTTGGCAGTCATGATTTCCCTTTGGTTTTTTGTAGTTGCAGCCCGAGCTTCAAAGTGTATCTGACATAAGCTGGAGATTACAACAGCAGTTTTGTATTGACTTCAAACCTGCTGTCGTCAATGGAGCCGGGTAAATTGCACTAATGCATAGACAGTGTACAGTGATGGCGAGATAAAAACGCTGATGTAAACAATATGAAGTTCGGGGCGCTCGTGTGGTGAAGTTTGAAGAAGGAGAATGGATGCGTTTTCTGAAATGAAATAATAAAGATATTAACTCTTACTGCCTTCATTCCTTCACTTAACACTAAGATATATTTTTATTATCTTCGTTTTTACCGTAGCACTGTTGAAATATGATCATGGTCGAGAATAATGAAATAAAAATGACTTTTTTCAAGCTCGAATGATGAAAACTACTCACCACCATGGGTGTTTTGGTCATTTGGTCATAAATCAATATGACTCAATATATTACAAATACTTACTACAGTTTACGAAGAATTATAGAATTTTTATGCCCTTAATCATACCGAAGTTGCTTTTATAGCAACTCGCTTACAGTTCTCAAGACTCAAATTATCTCCAAAGAATGAATAATTAAGTAATAAAGTCCATTAAATCGTGAGTAATCAACTAAACCGTCCTAGTTGTCTTAAGTAAACTGTCCTAAAGTAAACCAAAACTGACTTTAAAAAAGTAGCACGTTTTGTCAAACTTGTCCTTTTGTATAAGAACCTCAAATAAAAAAGTACTTAAGAAATCGTCGATTTAATGCAAATGCATGATGACATTATTTCATTTTCACTATATTTATTTATTTATTTTTATTTATTTACTTAATCTTTCCACATACAGCATACTTGCCAATTTACAGTGGCCCAGTATAACAAACACAGAAGATAGACACATACAATTCAAACAAAACTAAGATCAATAACAATTTATTAACATTTTTTTTAAGGGCCCAGCGGAGAGAAGCGATTAAGTATTGCTAGTGAAATGAGAAAGAGCGCGTTGTGTAAAAGTGTTGGATGAAAGCAAAAACGGATCAATGTTGGTAGGAAGAGAATTTATCAGGGAGGAGAGGCGGAAATGGAGGGAGCGTTTGATCAAGGATAACCTGGGAATGGGCAGGTGGAGTAGAGAGTGCGTGCGGGTGGGTCTAGATGGGATTCGAAAACTGATGCTGGAGATCAGTTCAGGGCAGTCTATAGTTGAGTTGAGAATGCTATGAATGAACTAAAGGTCAGTTTTGAGCATTAGTTTCGGGAGATCAGGTAAGGAGACTGTAGAAAAAATGGTATCAGTTGCCATATTGTGAAAATGGGGCACTCTGTATTTTACTATCTTGCAGAAAAAATTAGTAACACTCTTGAGAGTTAAAATATTAGATGTAGCGGAGATGGACCATATTGGGGAACAATAATTGATGAGTGGAAGGACAATAGTTGAAAAGTATGAGCGTAACGCAAGTGGATCTGTAATTTCTGTGTAGCGGTAGAGGAGGCCAAGGAGAGACATAGCTTTATTTTTAACTCCCAGAATATGGTCGCAGTAGTTGAGTTTTTGGTCCATCAAAACACCTAGGTCTTTCACGGATGAGACACGATTGATAATCTGGGAGTTTACGCTGTAATTGAAGTTCTGGGGGAATTTTTTTAAGGGAAATTGACATGGTATTGCATTTACTTGAGTTTAATTTGAGTTTCCAGACTTTACACCATTCAGCAATCATCTCTAAGGCATCCTGGAGGTCACAACAGTCCGAAACATTGTTGATTTGCTTAAATATCTTACAATCATCTTCGTAAAGAAGGGCTTGAGCTTGTGTGGAAGGAATAAGGGAGGCTAAATCATCGATGAAAAGATTTAAAAGATATGGTCCGAGGACACTTCCCTGAGGAACCCCAGAAGTTACAGGTGACCAATGGGATGAGGAGCCAGAAAGTATGATCCGTTGGGCTCTATCACTGAGGAAGGAGTTTATTAGGTTTAGAAAATTACAGTGCAGGTTAAATCGAAGAGAAAGTTTTGTGAAGAAGGAGAGTATGATCGAGAAATCTAGGAAGATAGCATCAAGTTGACTTTTGTCGGTAATGGAATTGACTGCATGGTGCTGAAAAACAGCTAAGTTGGTGAGGCAGGAGCGGCCCGGAAGGAAACCATGTTGATTCTGAGACAGAAAAGGAGATGTAAAGTAGTAGAGCCTATTGGGAATAATCCTTTCACAAACAGATGATAGTATCTGTAGTAAAGAGGTCGGGTGGTAGTTATAAACTTCGTCTTTTGGACCGTTTTTATGCATAGGAATGATGTTAGCCACTTTCCATTGAGTAGGAAAAGTGTCGAGGGAAAAGCAACGGTTTAAAAGGAGGCTCAAGGGGAGAGAGAGGGTGGAGGCACAGTTTCTTATGAGGATGGGACTGAGGCCGTCAGGGCCAGGGGCACGATGAAGAGGGATTTTACAAAGGAACTCAAATACCTCTCGGGGATTAGTCAGCAAATTAGATAAACAATGATCACGGACTGGAGTGAGAGAGTGATCGCGGTTAAAGGGGAGATTAGATAAGGGGACCAGGAATCAGTGAAGAAATTGTTAAATAAGTTTGGCCTATCTTGACCCACAGCTTTGAATTTTTCATAGGACACTTCATCAGGGATGCGTGGGCGGTTTCGGCGACTGTTTACGAAGGACCAGAATTTTTTTGCTTTGGAAGAAATGGATGAGCATAGACCCTTTACATATTCCTTATGATCACGGCGGATAAGCTTTTTTGAATAACGACGAAGTTCGGCGAAAGCATGACGGGTGTTCTCATTTGGGAAAGCTTTGTATTGATACCAAGCACGATTTTTGTTCCCGAGAGTGTGAATAGTATCTGATTTGAACCAGGAGGGGAACCTTTTTGTTTTGGGCTTGACCATGGGTACGAAATCTTTAACTGCACCCTCGAGGATGATGTACAGAAAATCCACACCTTCTTCGGGAGACAAAGAGGAAAGCACGCTCCAGGGGATGAGGTCAAGGGAGCGATTTAAGTCGTCCCAGCATACCTTTGACCAAGCAGGGAAAGGCTTGAGGGGGAGGGTAGGCGCCGTGCGGTGTTTTTTGGTGCCTCGGACGCGGAAAACTGCATCGAGGGACTCGTGGTCTGAGGCGAAAATATTTCGCCCGGGGATGATTGTCTCAGGGGCAACGGTCGAAAGAAGAAAGTCCAGTGTTGCCGCGTTTCGGGTTCCATGGAGACAGTTTTGAGAAAGGTGAAGGGCACATAAAATTTGAATAAAAAAAGTAATCGTGGAAGTCTTGAGGACATCCACTTGTTGGTGAGTCCCAGCGAATTGACCAATTAAAATACCCACTAGAATAACAGGACCAAGACTAATAGCTCTAAACACAGAATCAAGACAATTTTCCAGCACTGAAATGTCACTGTTGGGAGGACGATTGAAGCATCCTACAAAAATTTACATGGCTTCGAAAGTTCACCTGAGGATAATGAGACTTCAGTCCATACTATTTCACAGGCCGTTTCAAGGTCCAAGCGGCGCTTTGATGCGTAGCGTGTGTTGATAGCCAGAAGCACTCCACCACCGGTCGTCGATCACGTCGATAAACGTTGTGGGAATTTAGGAAAGATAATTCACCATCGGAGACTGAGGTGTTTAGCTAGGTTTCGGAAGGGGCAATAATATCAAGTTGGGAAAGCTCATGGGCATGGGTATCACAGGTAACTAGTTTGATCTTGAAGAAAGATCGAAGGCTTTCCCGGCGTATGGTATCGAGGAAGTCAATGCGGGTTTTCCACCGGGTCAGGTTGTCCATGTCTGCCGACGTTTCGATGACCGAGTTGCTCATCGTCTTCAGGGCATGTCAATTTTCGGAAGTGGTCCACATTATATAGGATCCATTTGGCGCGTCAGCCTGGGCAGGTGTCACCTGATTGGCTGGATTTTTCCCGCCTTTTTTCTCGGGCTTCTCGGATGCTTCTCAGTACTGGCTTCCAAGAATTACTGAGTGAGTATCCCGCGTCTCGGTTCATAGTTGTTTCTCTCATCCTGATTTCGATCGCTTCCCTCGTCAGCCTTTGCCAAAACTTGTCGATGCGGGAAAGAACTTTCGTTTCTTCCCAGCAGATGACATGGTTTCGGGAGATGCTGTGTTCGGCCACGGCGGACTTTTCCGGTTGGCAGAGTCTGAAGTGCCGTTGGTGTTCTTTGATCCTTGTGGCGATGGTCCTCCCTGTCTCTCCCACATACACATACATAGTTTGTTCTTTATGCTTCTCACATTCTGATAGTATTTATGCACTTGGGGGACACAAGAGGGGCCGGGGTTGAGACTGAAGTCACCAGAGAGTAAAACAAGGGGTAGGATAATCGTTCCACACTGGGGGTAGCGCGTGAGATTCGCCCGAGAGGGCCCAGGTAGTCGCCGGGACCCGGACGATAAGTCGCCGGGAAAACGAAGACCACGTCGGGAAAAGCCACAGGATGAGAATACGGAAAATTTATATCTTTTATAGCTGAAAGTGTCTTGTTGAAATTGATTCACAACACAGTGGGAGCATTCACCGCACAAAAGGGCACAAACACGCAAGGACAAATCCAGCAGGAGAAACGAAGCAACCACAGAAACACTGAAAGACACAGGAGCGCGAGATAAACGTGTTGTCCTACCGGCGGCCATGTTGAAAACGTCGATATGGTCGATTCAGCCCATTTAGACAAGAATGCCGCACTATTTGTGTATTTTTAAAATTTGTTTTCAATCAGTTCGGTGAATAACTTGTATCATATGATTAAAAAAGACATTAACAGGTTTTGTCATTGAATTTCTAATATGTTAAATTGATTTCCATGTGACTCCAAAACCACCTAGTAAGGCGTAGATAGGCACGTTATAAAATTCACTGAATAAATCAATTCGTGATTTAAAGATATATTTAATTAACTTGAGCTAAATAGTCGACATTTACGTTAAATGAGTGCAGATATTGGAGAGGAATTGAGGGTGATAACACAAATAAACTAAGACAATTATTTTCACTTCCATGCTAATGAAGAAAACCTGTTTTTAATAATGTTGCTCATATTGTGTCATCATAATGGAATAAGTAGCAGATGAACTTTGGAAAAGAAACGTGGAATGCTCGTCATGGCATTTAAGATTTAAAAGCTGAGTTAGAATGACACAAGTAACGACTGTGTCAATGTATCTAGTTTGCTCTCCAAGAGAGTAGAATACTGTTAATCATTCGCGTGAAGGACCTCCAACTTAAGAATAAATCATAGTTTTTAACTTTCTCCCTCCACGATATATGGTGTTAAAAACAGCACCACATAAAAGGCCATCTTTTAAGATAATACAGTGCCTCTTCACCACAGTAAAATCACGGAAGGAAAATCCCTCCCGTTATTTCGTATGCATTTGCATGGCTTTTCGTTTATCATTTGAAAGCGTCTTCAGCATTACATAATATAGGGAATTACGATCCTTGCACAAGGAAATCCAATACAGCTATAAATACAAGTTAGTTAGTTTTAGGTGAAATATTTGAATGCTGGGACACTAATTAAATATCCACTTACATCAATGCATATCACAGTATACTACACAGACTATTAATATCGACAACGTCGCACCTTTCAATAAATAGGGAAACATTGTATTGGGGGGTATAAACATGCATAGGAAACATTGTATTGGGGATCCCATTGATAAAATTAACTTGGTTCGCACTGTACCTGAAGTAAGGCGGCTAATTCTCTGTGTCTTGTAGTCCACCGTAGAAGAAAGTCCAGATGAATAAAGCAGGTACTCTTCTAAACCCTGGGGCGTGTACGAAGGCGAAGAATAAGGAGTAAGAGGTAGAAATTATGATGTCTTCTCGCTTCAACATAAGCTCTTGCTGTCTCTGCGGTGATTGATAGAGGAGTGACAGCGGGAGAATGAGACGACGCCCTGTGAGCCTTTTCAGTTGAATGTGCTTCACTTCTTATCTCTCTCGCCTTATCTCCTCCCACCCCATCGTCAGATACGCGCGCTTTCCAAAGGGATCGCTATCGAACTCTCTTATCGTTCTCTTAATCTCTCTTCCATCTTTGAGATTTGGTGAACGCGGTTCGCTTCTGAAGGTCAATTGTCGTACGTGACTGCGTCCACTTAGGTCACCAAATGCTGACCTATAATCCATTAGTCGACAATTTGCAACGCTTGCATCAGGCTTCACATTCGATATCGAGGGCGTTAGTTACACACGCACTTGTTGCGGACTCACCATCCGGTATATAGCATGCAGGCTATTCTTTTTAATAATCATACACATTTCAATTTGCTTTTAATGTACAAATATATACGATGCAATTGAATTAGATATACAATTCTCAATTCAGTTTTCCCTTCATTTTCCTCCGCTACATTTCGGTGCCTAGCATAATGGATGTAGTACATACATTAATTTTTTACCGTGTATGTAATTAAAATCCATAGTTGTACACAGCTTTTGCGTCAATATTCCTTTAAGATGCACACCCACTACCTTACGGTCACACAGCAGGCACACTGAACTCTTTTCTTATTCTATAACTCTGACCACGCAAGAATATTTTATTCATTCTAAAGATTCATAAAGAAGGCTTTCCTGTTTGGGTTTGATTATATCCAATTTATTTTCTGTCATGTAATGTACTAAAGATCTCCATATCAATAAAAATTACTCCGCATTTAACAACAAGACTTAAATACAGCCTGAAGACCTAGCCATTGGAATTCCCCTCTCACCTCTCATTTCAAAAATATTATGTATTATAACGAAAACAAAATTTTCAATCCATAAAACTAATTCCCACTACGTGAATTTTGTTCTTTGCAGCTGGGGTGGGTCAACAGTCAATTGGATTCCATAATTTCCCATCTGAATTCAATGCACGAAAATATGTAATTTACGATTCAACCAGAAAAATATCACTCTTTTCGGATTTAAACATCAAAAAGATGGTTCACAGTGAGGGCTTTAAATTCACAGAAAATCCTCCTGATACACCGTGGGGAACACACATACAAAACATATGCGGCCCAGCATTAAAGAAAGTAGGTTTTGTTAATCGTATAATAGGAAGGTCCTCGGACGAAAAAGTCAAAGAGAGATGCGACTTCGCCCTGGTAAGGCCACACCTCGAATACGCCGCGAGCATTTGGGACCCTGATCATAAATATTTAACCAAATAAATTAATATAATAACAAGAAAAGCAGCACGCTTCGTTAAAAACTGATACGGGCGAACATATATTCCCGTATTCATAGTCGTATTTCTGGGGGTTACCTGGGTATCCCCTAGCCAGGTAACACCTAGGGATCCCCTACGCTGAGCGATTCATAAACCATAATTGGGTAATACCCAGCCAGGGGACGCCTGCGTAAGAGATTTGGCAACAATCCCGCAGAAAAATACATATGAACGGTTCCGCTGAATGGTTCTCGATGTTTTCGATGCTCATTTTTCACCGTAACCAAGCATGCTATAAACAATAATATAGTATACTGGTACACGATGTTGGTTAAAAATGATCTAAGGAATATGAGAGATTGTTTATAATATTAATTAAATATGTATGTGATATGAATGGTGAGGAATAAGAGGGTAGTTCAATAAGTACCCGCGTATGTAAACAGAAGATGTTACTATGGATAGTTGTTGATATAATCTTGTACTGCCATTAGTACCTACAGTAGTGTCAATTCGTCCCACGCGTGGGCAGCAGTACTACGTTATGGGAGCTTTGGGTACGCTTACGCATTTCTGAGCCAAGGGGTTCCCCCACACCTGGGGGACACCCAGGTAACGGCTATGAATACGGCCCATAGTGTCTTACGGCTTTTAGAGGGATAAAGATGGGGGCCCCTAGAGACTCGGAGGCTAAACGCTAGGCTTAGACTGCTTGAGAAATCCAGAACTGGTGTGTTTCAGAGCGACGCAGAGAATGTCAGCTGATGCTAATGCTTCATGATGCCTCACTAAATCTCAAGGTTTGACGGAAGCGATAAAATAAGAGAGATACACTGCCGAACAGATATGTACAAAAACTCGTTCTTTCCGCGCACAATAAGCGGCCGCAATAAAAATTGAGCTCCTCTAAAAACACTCCCATAATACACGTCACCATTTCACCTCCCAAAACCTTATCCCTTGCATCTTTACACGGCTAGTGACGTAACACCCCGTGCCGCACGCCCATGTAGTGGCTTGCAGGGTAGTATGTAGATGTAGACTCTTCAGCAATTCACTCAGCAATATAAAAGGTACGACAAAGACTGGCCTGACTAGACTGGTCAATAAGAGACAAAGCGCTGACGTAAAGACCCCCACCCCTTTCTCAAATCATTCGGAGACCTAAGTGCACGCCATACTTCACCCTCCGACACTCCAACATGGATTTTGCGCGTTTTTTTAGTTATTGACACCCACTTCCTCCCAAGCACCCACCCCATCTTTCCCTTAGGGTTTCTCCGAGTCTCAACCATTATGTTTAGAATATCTCGATCTCTGCCATCATTGGTTCCTCTCTTTCCTACCTCACCCTCTAATCACTTGAGTATGATGGACTCATTGCTGCAAAGCTTCACTTAATGAAGGAATAGCACGACAAAATAAGCAGAATGAAATATTTTACTCGTGACAAACTGCAATTTTTTGTTTGAGTCATCACGAAGCTGCTCCAAGACATCACATCTTCAATCGGCCATCTGTCTTTGCCATTCTTAGTTGTGACCCCATGTCTATATGAAACCATTTGGCATGTTGCCATGGTCCCTTCATTAATAACGTAACATTCAACGACGAAATGTTTAACCATTCATGATCAAGAGTTCATTATAATTTAGTGTCATAAAACTAAGGATATCATTCCAAGCACTTCTTCTGTATATGAAATATTAAAGCGGACTATTATACTTGTTTTCCTTATTATTTCTTTAACTATTCTGGATTTATAATATAATTCTGCCGCTTACGAATTCCTCCAGTCACTTGTGCCTTCATCTCGCATATATATATAGTCGTGGGAAAGATACGTTTACGGTCGCTCCTCAGCTGAACACGGTTGTCAGTCTCTTTCTATATCCCCTATTTCTTCTTTTTACCATGAGAGAGGGACATCTTATCACATTTGACTCCAGAACACCTCCAACGCTGCGGCCACATTGAGTAATCCTTAAAACAAATGCTTAAAAAATAAATATTTTCTTTCCGTGAGTTACAATAAATCAATGCCAATACCTTATAAAATAATCTGTTAAAGATTCATTTTCCAGGTAAAAAATGACCATCGACTAAAATTAAAAAATAGCGTGGACGTACTTTTTATGGTCAGCCTACAATCTGCGTATTGTCTATATCTACGCTAACAAAGCACTCTCAGTATCCTCATGAGTGTGGGACAGGTGGCGAGTTTTTCATATACGTTCACTTTAAAATTTCCTCCTTCAGGTCTTGAAACGATGACTATGATTTGACCTATTTTTCATTTATAATGGCCCTCATCGTGCGGGCGACGACATTGTCAAATCAGTGTCAATTCGAAGGGAAACCCAAGTCCCACTCCAACAACGTATTATATCAACATATAACAAAAGAAATATCTGTTAAATACCCCAGCATTGAACCCTCGTGGGGCAAACAAATTCGGGAATAACAGGTCAAGGTAATGATTTGGATTTTTTACGAGAGTACTTGGCATGGGTGACGTTAGTCAGAGAAATAAGCTACTTCTCCTCTTCTAGACCCTACTTGAAGTATAGCGTCACTATTTTGGATCCTCATGAGGCAGCCTTAAAACCGAGTTTGAATGCGTGCAGAGATGATCAAAAAGTTATATAGAAGTTCATAATGATAACCTCGTCAGTATTACTGAAGATTTGCGAATACTGTGATGGCATTGGCTTTCAGACCGTCGATTAAAAATTAGTCTAATTCTCATAGATTCATAGATTCTTGGATATTACTATTCATAATCATATTCAAACTTTCAAACCAATATATATTCCGAAAACTTAAATGGCATTTAATAAATCCCAACATTCCAAGGAAGATACAATTATGACGAAACAATTAAAGAAATAGAATGCAGAACGGACCGATTTAAAATTCCATTTTTCCGCGATCGATATGAGACTGCGATATCTGCCAATGAAACACTTAAATAGTCAAGTCGAAGGTAGTGTAAATAATTATTTGATTTGCTACCTAAAGTGTGTTTCACAGACCGCGTGAGATTCACTAACGTATTCTTAATTAGTTATATGAATGGTTATAGAACGAGGACGTTTTCTCGTCTACCAATTCGGAACAGCCAAAACGATGAATCAAGGGATGAATTTTTTCCCAAGTTCGTCATTTCCGTCTGTTTTCTCGGCTACATGAGGCTGTCACCCTTGAGAATGCAGTTTTTAAGGGATATAGTTGCTTCTGCCAGTGATTTGGCAGAGGGAATAGGCAAACGGCTAGATTTTCCGCGAAAACGTTTGGTAGAACCAACTGCAGAAAACCTACATAAAAATTTATTAGCTGTTCGCGCTTTTATAGCACATGGTAGCTTGAATTTGAGTTGTGAATACACATTCGGACCGCGGTAATCCTAAAATAGATTCTCACTCTCTCTGGTGGTAAAGCGCTGGTGTCACGAGCGGATATCGGGAATGAGTGAGTGAATGAAAGTGATTGAGAAAATGTCAGACATTAAGGAGAAGCGTATGATTATACTTCTTTGAATAAGCATAGATACGAGTCATTTACTTAAACAAAAGTTCAAAAGTCTCAAAACGCCAAAGGACTTGGTATTCCTTATTTTGTTTTCACTTTTACCACTATAATTTAAGACTGCTGTAACTGTAATGAACAAAGCAAAATTAAATTGCATAAGCAAATCACAAACTTTAATAAAAGCAGTATTTCTCTTACACAGCAACGTTTTAATTCATCTATAACATGTTATCATTCTCCCTTTTAACAATGGGCGTGAGTCCGAGCGTGGTACTTCAAATTTTTCGTTCGAGGTTATGAAAATGTGTTTGAACTTATAATATTATTTGAAAAAGAATTACAGGCTAGCGGATTCTTGTAATTATCCCAAGTAAACCCCTTGGATTGGGTTCATTCAGAGGTCTAGGCATAGGTGGATTTACATAATATCCTAAGAGCCGCCTAATGGGCTTGAGGCAGCAGGTGCCAGGAGTCTAGTGCCACGTGCATCGAAAATACACAAATTATAGGCCGAAGGATGATAAGGAAAGTTGAAGACAATATCTTGGAAAACAAATTTAGATTTTGGAAGAACAGGGGGGCATACTCTGCCTAAGGGTAATGGTAGAGACAGAAACTTAGGTGAACAGGCAATTTATATCACATTCGTGGAGCCTTCTACAATGCTGAGTGGAACACAAACAATCTACGTGAAAGTCTTCTACAATGTTGAGGGGAACAACATGCTTAGGCTACTTGAAAAACTCAGAATGTATTACAGCGACAAGAGAATAATCTACCAAGTAAACTAGGAGCAATTCGTCACAATACGAATGAAAGATTGAAGAAAAATAGAAACTAAAATAAACAAAGGAGTAAGACAATGATGCAACCACTCACTATCAATTTTCAGATGCGTACTTGGAGGAGGCAATAAAAGAAGCTGAAGAAATTGAGCTGAGCGGAATTTAGATTAACGGGGAAGAAATAAACATGCTTCGCTTCGCAGACGACATCGCAGTCATAGCAGGAAATTGCGACGATCTTCAAAGGTCAATATACGCAACGGATCAAGAATACAATGTAAAAATAATTAAGACGAAGGTTAAAATCCTATTATTAGAAAAAGAGAAGCTGAATGCAGAAGACACACTGAGAGAAGAGAACGGAAGGGAAGCCACTTAGGACGGAAAAAGTGGAACGGACATCAAACAAAGAAAAGCCCAAACTAAGACGCGTTAATGGTTAAAAGACAACTGTCGTATTCAAAGAAAATCGGTCTACAAACTAGAAAACAACATGTAACGACAAACGTATGGAGCGTAGCACCCTAAGGAAAGGGAGCATGGACCGTTGGAAATGCAGACTAGAAAAAGACTACAAGCCTTCGAAACCTGGTGCATAAGAATCTTGAAGATAAAATGGACGGATAAAGTTAGAAATGATGAAATTTTCATAAGAGTAGACGAGGAAAGGATCGCATGGAACACCATCTAGAAATGAAGAATCTGAAGTAATGGACACACCGTGAAGCACAACGGGTTTGTGAAGAACGTAATGGTAGGTAAAATAGAGAAAGGAGTCCCCAAAGGAAGACCCAGAAATAAATTCATGGACTAAATAATGAGGAAGTATGAAGGAAAAGCTACCGGGAAGTAAGAGAACTAGTATTAGATTAGAAAGGGTGGATGGCTGCCGTAAACAGAACTTGGGATTGTACGCCTAATGATGATGATTAGTGTTCCCTATGATATGTCTGAAGTTAAGATTATTCAAAGGTATTTAACTTTATCTGAAGAGTTACGGCCGCGTTCATATATTTCAGCTAAAACGTGCTAGTAAGGCAACTAACTTAGTCGGCTACTAAGAGCACTTAGTCGCATGCTAAATAATAGTATTCATAGATCCTTTCCAGTGAGCTACTAGGAGATAGGAACTTAGTATGCTTCTATCGCCACTATCGTAGCAAAGAACATACTTTTAGGTAGCGACCGCTCTAAAAACAATAAGGCAACGCTTGGCAACACTGCCACTGGCTTCATTGTACGTGAATTGGTACGTCATGCATTAATATTTCTTCTTCAATAAATGCCAATTAAAGCAATTCATAAAAAGTCATTTTTATTGCATTACATAATTATTATCCCATTCGCATCTGTAAGCGTACTGGTACGCATGCTGATACTGGCCACTATCTCCGTAAGCGTACTGGTACGCAGACTGCATATGATCTTTTTGGGGTTGATCCTGCTGCTATCTCTTTGATTTGCGGGTGACTTTTCATGAATTACATGTGCCTGATAGCTTCTGCCCTCTGGTGACTATCTATATAAGTATTTCCATCCATCACCGTAAAAAATGCGTTTTTAGTGAAACATTTCATTCGCCTGAACATGGCTTGCAGTAGAAAGAGAAGTTTTGGTGAAAATTTTCAGGATGAACGCATTAATGATTTACTTGATGCTCTCAGCTCTGATTATAGTGATTCAAGCAGTGAGGATGATGCATTTTTCCAAAACGTATAAGTCTACGCAACACTATTCTTTCGGAGAGTGAATCTGATTCAGATAAATGTGCTTCTACAGGCAATGACATTGTACAGGATCGTTATGTTGTTGACAATAATAATGCTGTCTGGAATTGGAAAGAGGAGTGTCTAGTTCCTGTAATTCATCCTTTTACTGGTTTCCCTGGAATATCTGTTCCATCAGGTGGAAATATTAGTAGATTTTCTGCTTTTGAACTTTTTTTTAAAAGTGAAATAGTTGATCATGTTGTCGCTGAGACTAACAGGTATGGATCAAGTGATAGTGAATTTGACAGTGTTACCTCAAATGCGTTGAGAGTGTACTTTGCTCTTGTAATACTGATGGGAATTGTTGAAAAACCTACTCTTCAAAATTATTGGTGCAAAGATGAAAGCATCAGTACACCATACTTTGGTAGTGTTATGCCTAGAAAAAGATTTTTGAAAACAAGTAAGCAGTTACACTTTGTAAACAATGTAGCAATTGATAACAACGATCCTCTTAGAAAATTGAGGCCAGTAATTGACATGACAGTAAATATTTTTCGCGATGTTTACACTCCAATGCCTTCTATATGCATTGATGAATCACTAATGAAGTGTAGAGGTAGGCTGCATTTTATTCAATATATCAGATCTAAGAGAACAAATGAAAAGTAAAGAAAACTTTGTAATTCCACATAAATATTTATTGTACGACCTAGGTTTCGACGTGGCACGTCATCATCTGGTACAATTTGCATAGAAGGGGGAGAATATATAGTCACACACAAAATGATTTCAAAACCAAAATTGCCAATAACACAACGGTCTGAGGTGTGGGTTAAGGGGTGGAATTCCCAGGTTCGGAGTTTGGCCAAGGAGGTGGGGAATGGGTTTAAGAGCATAGAGTCAAGGAGGAAGGAGAGGATTAGGAATTTCTGTACTTACATTGTCACAAAAAAATGGAAAGGGGGGGAAAGGAAGCGGCGGTGACGCGTGGGTCTGGTGGAAGGGAAGAGGGGGAATTCCAGTGCGTCCGTGAAAACATAGTAATCTGAGGTAGTAGGGGAGGTAAGGTAGGAAAAGGGATGGCCTCCTTTAGGTGTGGAAGGAAGGAAGGTATAGAAAGGGGGAGTGAGAAGGATACAAAATTTCGTTTACAATATTTTCCTTATTTTTGACACTTCTTAAAATCTCAAATTGGTCTAATGCGTCTAGTCTTAGTCCCTTCTTCTCTATGTGTAGGATCTCAGGCACAAAGTCACTAAGATGATTCTCATCCAGCAGATGTTTGGCGAAGAGAGACGCCGGGTCCTTATTTTTGACGCACGATAGGTGTTCTTTAATCCTCTCTTTAAATTTGCGTCCAGTCTGGCCGATGTAAGCTGCTCCACATTGACAATTCAATTTATACACGCCACTTTTATCACTTTCAAGTATTCTGTCTTTGGTATGTGAAATCAAATTCCTCAGGCACTGTTTATTATAGAAAGCTAACTTTATTCGGTCTTTGGGGATTTTACTGCATACCCTAAGGGATAATGGGCCTAAAAAGAGAAGCCTTCTCCACTGAGCATTCACTTTTTCACTAGGTTAGACCCATAGATACCACTTCTGGCTAGTTTGGACACTTTCTTCTGGTAGAGTTTGTCTATCAATTTTTCAGGGTAGCCATTATTCACTGCTATTGTTTTAATAGTATTTAGTTCCTTTAAAATTTTTGAACTAGTCATTGGAATAGATGATAGTCTATGGATCATAAAATGAAATGCAGAAAGTTTTTGTGAAAAACAATGTTTGGAAGTGGAATGGATAACATGGTCCGTGTATGTGTCTTTCCGAAATATAGAAAATTGAAAGTGCTCTTGGGACCTTGAAATGCAGATATCTAGAAAATTCAGGGAACCCTTTTCTTCTTTTTCCATTGAGAATTGAATATTAGGTTTTAATGAATTTAAATGAGAGAGGAACTTGTCTAATTGACTATCAGTCCCTGACCAGACACAGAATACATCGTCCACATATCTGTGCCAGCTAACTACGTTCTTGGTGAGGGGGTGGGCAGAGGAGAATAAGTAATAAAGGGGCCGCATATATCAATCGAAAGGATGGCATTACACTAGTAGCAATAGGAAGAGACTTCCTGTTTGATTAAGAACTATTCTCGAAGATGCCACTCTTCATTTAAGGCATAAAGTTTTTATGATGCAAGTGGGGATAATATTGAAAAGTATTTAATTCAAATAGGAATACCTTAAGATGAGAGTCATAGGACGTCCGCCGGCCGGGGGGCCTCAGCTAGGTCCTCCCAGTTGGATTCCCGCCGGGTGTCGGCTGCGGTTTTGGTGGCCTTATTCATTCTGATCTGAGTGGAAACTGTCGGTAAGCCCGATTACAGCTGCTCATTAGCGTCATGCCCGCATACACTCGGTATATCCCACTCCTCAAAGCGTATACAGAGCTCAGCACAGCGCCTTTGACTCTTATTGTCCCTGAAACCCCAGAGAGCAGGGACTGCCTGGTTAAGGCCCCAAAATCGGGGCCTGAAAGGCAGGAGACTAGGCTCGGATACTAGTGCCACGGCACACCCTGGTCCGACACCTCAAACTCCTGCCCCTTGCTAGCACAGGGGGTCGCGGGGATAGGCCAAGGCCCCCACAGGAGAGGGCCTATGCACACACTTCAGGCCCGATCATCCCACCTAGTCCCCTCTAGCGAGGTTACAGCCACTAGGAAGCCAACACCAAAGAGACAGTTGCCGGGGGATAATGTCAAAAAGTAATTAATTCAAATAGGAATACCTTAGGTATGGACAATTAACTGCCGCAGATTCCTAAGGGAGAAGAGAAGTTACAAATATTCTACCATATTTTCATTAAACACATTATCTCCTTTGAAGACCCTTGGAATGGAGACGAGGATTCTGCCGAAAGAATAGAAGACGCTGCGAAACGCCGAAGAACTTCCAAAAGAATAAAATTCACACCGATGTAAATTCTGGGTTCTGAATTATCTACTCATCCAAGTCATTTCCATTTCTACAGATTCCACATATGCTGATCCTGCGGAAAATTTATAATCCCGATGCATGTCATGTGCATCTACATGGACCAGCAGATGGAATTTTCACTCAAAACAAAATAGCGACGGACGGGCTATATAAAAACATTTAAGTATGTGCTGTAAATGGAATAAAGCAAAAATTGGTGAAATGATTGGAAAAAGAAATTCCCAGGAAAGACCAAACACTTAAATTAACATACTAGCTAAGAAATTGTAAAGTTTTTGATAAACACAAGGAAAGATCGAATGTAAGAGGAATAATTTCTTCTAAAATGTAACAATTATATTCAAAGAAAATATTTCTAAATATCTTTAAAAGTAGTGTTCGCATAAGTGAACCTTTTTTTACTAATAATGAGAAATATTCTATTATTTTCAGGGAAAGTAACTGATTACTTCTCATGAGTCAAGAATTTTTGTGTAACGCTTCAATGATCTATCATATTACCAGAAATGGCAGCAACAAGTTCGTTCCACGGATCAAGCACTGGGAAAACCATTAGCCTTTTTCCATTAAGATGCGTTTCACCTTTCTGTGACGACCGAAAACTGACGACCATATGGGTCTTAATTTAAGGAGATGAGTCTATGGGCAAAAAGATTTCGCGAAAAAATCTTTTTTTCATGAATAAAATGAAACTCGCTTATTTTATCCCACACTAGTTTAAAAAATAAGATTCAGGCTGCAGCAACTAGATTATATTTTTACGGTAACCACTAGTAACAGGCCCAAAATTCATAAATACTGGTTTCTCAATATCCCTCTTTTTAAAAACCTCAAGTTACTGGTTGAAAATATAAAATTGAAGATAAAGGGTAATGAATCATAAAAAAATAGAGATTGAATGTACACCTGCGCCGCCGTTAATATTTGCCAGTTGCATGGCAACGCACGCAAATACCTCTGAGGTAGGCGCATTAAACTCTGAGATTAAACGGGATAAAGCAGGAAATTGCTTGAGGAAAATGCAATCGGTTATAATTCATTCAAATTCGGAAATGCGTTCATTCACTAATCTATGGGTAATAGGATGTAGCTCGCTGGGAGGGTTGTAATCATTCAAACGGAGCTTAGAAATCTAACCTACCCATCTCATTCCCACATATTTCAACCCCATAGCTATAAAGATTCATAAGAACCAAAGCTTCATTAATCAATTTGAAATGTATTCATTGGAAAAGTAATACCTGAGACTTGTTAAAAAACTGATGCATAAAACATGAGCACATCATGGATTTAGCAGACAAATCACTAAACAGAGAAACTAATTATTCGAGCCTTATAAGAAGAGCCCTAACGTTGCCATGGAAATTAATTCCTCATTTTCTTCCATGAAATGAAGAATGTTCACGATAAAGGATTTTATTGATAAAACTTACCGTCAATAACTTAAGATCAATATGAACAAAAAAACGTAGCATATGAGTTGGATAATGCTACACCAAAGTTCAATTCATTTTTACTTACTTCGGTTTGCATGTATTTTCTATTTTATTATTTTCAGCAATCACATCGATACATCCAGCCATGAAATCAAAATAAATTACGAATAATGAAATTGATAAACTTTAACTATGAAAAGTCAATTAGAAACGTTTCACATCACAGAGACAGGAGTCAGACATTTGTAAAATATAAAATAGATTCCTTAGCTGATATGAGAACCATGAATCGTATAAAATATCTTCAGTTACATACGAAAAATAAATGAAAAATTAAGGCCACGCCTTTCAATTTTCAGTAATAATGCCGTTACTTTACACGTGTGACGGTCCTAAAAGAATAAGATATAGCATCAAAGGCCTCAAAAATTAGTGGTGAGGTACTTATTTCTACATTAATACTAGAAAAATCACTTACGTTGACACAAGGAAGAATCAAGGTGGTCGCTTCAGTAAAATGAAGGTGAAGCATGGTAAGCGACGAATCACTTTGGAGCTTCACGGCACCGTATTTTAGAAAAAATGCGCTGCAAAAAGTGAAGACATCCATTATGGACACGATTTTTATTGTGTGTGATGATAACGGACCATAAATATCAGTCGATCAAAAAAGAACTCCCAAATTTATTCCTCCATTTCTTTGATGTCCTCATCCAGAAAAAATCGGTTTGCTGTAAATACTTAGGACTATATCTATATAACTAAGAATATAGGATGGGGTTTAAACGTGGAACACATTATTAAAAAGGCTTTCAAATTGCTAAATTGAGTGATGATAAACCACAAAGGGAGCAGCACGACCACTGAAGAGAAGGCTTACAAAACCCTGGTTCGACCAACACTAGAGTGCGCATCTCTTGTATGGGACCCTCACAAGAAAGGAGAGGTGAACTTGAAGAATGTACAAGAAAAGCGGCTAGGTATGTGCTAGGGAAACACAATGAAACAGAGAGTGCTACAGAAATACTTAGAGTACTGGGATAGGAGAATTTACAGGTTAGGAGAAACAGTTTTACAGTTAGGTTTTTACTCGGCTGTTTTCATTGTTACCACCAGGCCAATGGCCTACTTGTAACTGTTTGCATAATAATAATAATAAGGGTACGAAAGCGGACCACCAGCCTCCTCGTGGCGTACCTGGCAACGGCTTTGCCAGCTAATGGTGGACGTCTATGTGGCGGGCTAATCACCCGCCATGTAGTATAATCTGGTTCCAAGAATGAACTCAGATAAGGCCACCCACAACCGGCCCCTCTCGGATGGGGGCCCCAGTAGAGTTGGGCGTGGCCAAACAAAAAGAAGAACTCAGGTGGGAGCTCGCATGGAGTGGACGGAAGCCTTAAGGGGCGACCTCCTCGCCTGCTATGCTGCCAGCGAGCCCGAACGCAGGGGTTACATGGCCAGGATGCACTCTTTGTGGTGTGAGATGCATCCGGAACACGACCACCTGTCGCAGCAGAACTTGCGCGACCAGGCCAACCACCTGCGAAAAAAGGAAAATATCCACCAACCGCAGGTTCAGAGTAACACGCCACCAGCCGAACCACCCTCTCCGTCACAGGCAGCACCTCCACCTGCTGACGTGAGTACCGCACGTTTGTCGGTATCTCCTACTAAGAGGGAGGATGTGTAGGTCAGACTGACTCTGAACTATTACGATCGCGGTTAAGAAGCACAATTAGCTATGACGAAGGACACACTACGCAGAGAAGCATCCATCGCAAGATCTCTCTGCGGGGTAACCACCTGCCCCAAATGAATGGACTCATCGACGAGATCCTGACAGAGACGTCAGATCTCTGGACGGTGAATTGAGTGGTCTACGCTGCGGCCAAGGTGTTGTCAACCTCCCGAAAGGACTCCTCTTGGGAGGATAAAGCAGCAGCAAGGCTGTAAAAGCTGAATGCCAAGATCACGCTGGCGCGACAGCAGGCGTCGAAGATGCAGTGTGTGATTGAGTACGTCACTACCGGGCGAACCTTTACATCCAAAGTTCGGCGCATTGCGCGCAGCCTCAGGTTCAACCATCACACACTGAACAAAAACGTGTTGCTTACTATTAAGCAGCACGAGGTCGATAGGGTACGGGCGCTTACCTCGGCCAAGAAAAAACTCCTGATAAGAAGTAGAGCCGTAAGGAAGAATTCCACCTTTCTCCTTCAGCCGTCCCGTCTCTTTCGGCCTCCTCCGCCTGTTGTTGAATCCCTGCCACCCGTTCATGATGTCGAGCGTTTCTGGAAGAATATCTACGAAACGTCGAAGCCATTCAATGGAGACACTCCGGCCATCGCACTCTTTAAAGAGTTCTGCAACCGCCACCTACACAATGTGGATGGACCCCTTTCAGTCACGGAAAGTGACGTGAAGCACGCTTTCTCTGGCAAGAAGAATTTCGCGGCTCCAGGAATGGATGCCGTGAATAGCTTCTGGTGGAAGAAGTTTACTTCTACCCACAAACATCTGGCCAGAATCTTCACGTCCCTCATCACAGGTAGAGAACCATTTCCACCTTGGCTGACTGAGGGACGCACGGTTCTCATTCCGAAAAAGGGAGACTTGTCCAATCCGAAGAACTATCGCCCTATAACCTGTCTAAACACTGTACACAAGGCGTTCACCACGATCTTGAGCGACCTTATCCTCCGGCAGATCCAGCCTGTGTGGGAGGAGGTGTACGAGCAAAGGGGGTGCAAACGAGGAATCGCGGGATGCAAGGATAACCTGCTCATTGACAGGTGCATATGTCAGAATGCCGCCCGACATAAGCGAAACCTATCAATGGCCTGGGTGGACTACCGAAAGGCTTTCGACATCACTTCGTATGAGCTTCTCATCGCCCTGCTGAAGTTGATGAAAGTCCACCCAGAGGTTGTGTCCTGCGTCCAACGCCTGTTACCACTCTGGAGAACGCGCTTCGTCTTGACATCGGGCAAACGGACCGTCTCCACTGAGTTGGTAACATACCACCGTGGCGTTTTTCAAGGCGACAGCTTGAGCCCCCTCCTGTTCTGTATTTCCTTCCTCCCCCTCTCCTTCAAGCTGAGACGAGGCCGAGGATACATGTGCGGCGTTCCTGGTGACAGGAAGCACAAGGTCACCCATTTGTTTTACATGGATGACCTTAAACTGTATGCTTCCAACGCCAAAGAACTGCGCGTTGCACTGGACACCGTACATCAATACAGTGAGGCTATAGGGATGGAATTTGGATTTGACAAGTGTGCATTCATCCACCTGGCGAAAGGAAGAATATCGGAGGACAAGGAAGACTCGCAACTCGTTGACGGGAACGTCGTTCGTCATCTGCAAGATGACGAATGTTACGAATACCTCGGCGTCCCCCAGCGTCGAATGCAGGAGGTAGCAGCAGTGAAGGAAAGACTCACCGCCAAGTACAGACAGACTCTCAGAAAAATCTGGAGTTCTGAACTGTCTAGCAAGAACAAGGTTCTTCCCACGAACATGTTCGCGGTTCCGACACTGCTGTACACCTTCGGATGCATGAAATGGAATGTCAACGAGTTGCAAAACCTCGATCGGGGAACGAGGAAGATGCTGACCATCTATAGAAGTCTTCATCCGAAATCTTCCGTCACCAGATTGTGTCTCCCTCGCAGTGTAGGCGGTAGAGGTATGTTGAGCCTGGAGTGTCTACATAACAGAGTTGTTTTGGGTACATTTTGCTGTGTTTTCAACAGCACGGACCCCGAAATCGGTCTGGACTTGGACCTGTCATCCGACGGTAACGGCAGTGGCACGTCATTCGTGTCACTGAGGGCAGACGTCTTAAAGCTCGAGGTCAAAAAGGTTGAGCAGAAGACCTTGCTCAAGACACACACCGATAAGCCCATGCATGTAGGTTTCTACCGAAACATGGAAAACCATGGGCTATCGAAGGAGCTGACGTTTGCCTTCCTTCGTTCCTCGGGTCTCAGGTCCGAAACAGAGGGTTTCGTTCTCGCGTGCTAGGATGGTGTCATCAACACTCTCGTGTACCGCCGAATGATATTCAAGGCGGAGGTGACGGACACGAGATGCAGAGCGTGCCGAGCCAAGCCGGAGACTTTGAGTCACCTTCTCTCCGGCTGCAGTTATTACGCGCAGTCATCGTATTTAGCTCGGCACAACGCAGCTCTGCGGGTGTTGTATTTCCACCTTCGACATCATTACGGCATCGACGAAGTTTATGTGCTGCCCTATGCCCCTGGAGATATTGAGTCCGTCGTGGAGAACGACAAAATAAAAATCTGGTGGAATTACTCATTCCCCACCACCAGGCAGTTGGAGGCGAACAAGCCTGACATCGTTCTCCTCGACCGCCAATCTCGTTCCATGTTCGTAATTGAGTTTTCGGCTCCGGCCGATACGAACTTGGACACGAAAGAGGCGGAAAAACGGACGAAATATCAAGACCTGCCGTTCGAACTTCGGCAGATGTACCCGGGACACTCGGTAAAAGTAGTAGTCCTAGTCATAGGTGTGCTCGGTGGAATCAAGGGCTCGCTGATACAGAGCATCAAGTGTATTCCTGCTTGCGTGGCACAGGCGGAATCACTTGCAGCCCGCATGCAGAAGGCCGTCCTGTTGGGGTCGCTCCGTCTGCTTCGTGCGCACGACCCGAATGCAGCGTAGCCACTGATCCGATGGGTTAATCGGAAGCGGCTACGAACTCTGCACCGCCCCTCTCGAGTTCTCGGCCATTATGACGGCAACGAAACCCGATGTTAGCCGGGGACTCGGAGGGGAAAGTTACAGAAGTAACAAAAAAAAATAATAATAATAATAACAATAAAATCCTTTTACGCGCGGATTAGAATGAGCGATTTCTTTGGATTATTTTCACAACAGAACATTTTATCGGTTACTTGCCTATTACAAAGAGTTAACGCACATCGAGGGAGGGGGATGTTCATCCAATTTGGCTCAGAAAGGAATAAATAACGGTGTGACTTTGGGGAAGGAAGATTAAAGGAAACTCTTGTCTTGCTCAATGGGAAGATATTCCAGAAGAGTAGGGTCGTTTATTCAAGTGATCAAGCCTTTATCAGACGATCCTTCGCCATTCCTTCCGCCCGGTAGCCAACATACCCTTCAGGTACTTTCGCATCTAATGTTTCCATTTAAAGCGCTCTTCTTCCGTTACCTACTTTTTCTCCACTTTTATTTAAGCTCACAATAACCCGCTTTACACAACCACCATCGTTTTATCAACCCGAGAGTTAATGGATGAGACCGAGCCGTGTTTGAGCTAGGTTTCCGAGATTCCTCGAAAATTTTCCACCTCAAATTAAAAGACCCCTCCTCTTTACAATTGCTTTTGCCAAACTCTTGATTTATGCCAACACAGGCATACGAGACAGGTGCTCTGTCTCTTCATTACTCCTCCGCAGGGATTCGAAACGCACACCCGCTAGAAGACACCCCCTCCCTTCCTTAGCAATTTACTTCACACTCCCTTTGCCTTCTTCCTCTAGCTCGTATTTCCTCTTTTCGCCTTAATCTCCTCCACTTTCTCCCTGGGTCCCGGGGCAAATCGTCCCATTACTCCACCTTCTCCTTACCTCCCTCAAAAGCACAAGCGACATTCCTCTCCATTCCTTAACTCTCTCTCTTCTTCTAAGGCACTCCTCTCATTCCGCGTAGAACTCTGTCAATTGTATCGCTACAAAAATGATATCGAATCACATCCCTTTCGAGCATTAACCAAAATGACATCACTATCTCCACCTACCTACCCAGCCCGTCTCATGCATTCGTCTATCATCCCATATCCCTCCTTAAGATTTTCAGCCCATACCCAGTATGAGCTAAAATTGTCATACTGTCAGCCCAGGGGGGTTATTTAAAAATGGCACGACTTTAGTGACTCTGCAGATTGGCGGGGGATCAGCTTCTCTCACTAAATGGCTCAATGAATGGCTCGCGAATTGTTCCACCATATCATATATGAAAGTATCTTGTGTTTTATACTGTTGTAATATAATAACAGTTTGGTGTTACACATACGCTATAAAACATGCAAGTGCCACTTTGTTTTGGAATATCAAAGGTGTAATGTAATAAACACTACGAGGTGTATTGCAATGTATATCAACAATAAAATATCTCATGGGAGAAAAAGAAAGCAAGGATAATCTCTCACCTTTACCATGCAAAATAACAATGAAGCGTCATTTGTTAACAAAACGAGAATTTAAAGGATGTATTTTGCTCGCAGACTTTTCAGGTGAAAATGGGACCCTGTCTGATTATTTACG
The DNA here is from genome assembly GCA_963169105.1 of Ceriagrion tenellum. Taxonomy (NCBI): domain Eukaryota; kingdom Metazoa; phylum Arthropoda; class Insecta; order Odonata; family Coenagrionidae; genus Ceriagrion; species Ceriagrion tenellum. Next base: position 693,507 of record OY720636.1, read on the forward strand.
GAAGTCAACGTTTTCCCCTGGAAACCCCTAGAATCGGTGACAAAAATGGAAGCATGTGGAGGCCATATTAAAAAGTAAGGAACTCAGTATTTTTTTTCTCAATACTTTGTTAAACTGTTATAGCCTAGGGGTTTATGTCTTCGACTTGTGCATCTTCGTGTGTGAAAATTCTAGTAAAAATCCATCTAAATTCTATTATTTTCGACTATTTTTTAGCCTTATTATACATCTCTTACTCTTTATGCAAAGTATTTTCAAAAAAATAACTTCTATAGATATTTGATTTCAGACTTTCGCGTAGGCAAACCATCTATCAATGACCATAATCGTAGTATTCGCGACCCTTTCTATAAAGTATGTGCCTGATGCAACCCTTCGTCACGGCTATTCCCCGTTTCAATTTCTGCTTAAAAATGCAGCAATTTAATGAAAATTCAACTTAAGTAACATTCACTTCATCAATATGTTTTTGGATTATTTCACTAACTTACTAAATATTCATTTCGTATACAGCCTCTCAAGGTTTCAATGCAATTTCCGTTAATCGTTGATTTCCTTAGAAATCGTTTGAAGTAATTTAAGCTTCATGAGACAATGCGACATCCCGCTCAATTTAATTCATTTATATGTAAGCAGTCATCATTAGAAGGCCGTGTCAAATGATCTTGAATAAATTATAAGCGTTCAAGAAATCCTAAGACCTGTGTACTGGCATTGAGAGGATCGAAAAATATGAGGTTCAGAAATTGGAAAGACAGTCATACCAAGATTTAGTAACAAGAGGAAACACTCTTCAAACAACACACGACAAACAACACACCAAAAATCGAACACACCAATCACTCAAATTGTAAGCAAAAAAGTTAAGGACATTCTCAATCACTCGGAGGAGTCGTTAATGTGACCTTCGTTACTTTACCTCTAGCGCATACTCATGGCCAAGATGGATTTCTCCTCTGTATATTGACTGCCTTACAGTATATTTTGCATCCATTACTTAATTTCCTTAGATACCTTCTTTTCGAGCCTTAAATTACTATTAATCATTTAGTTATGGTGAGTTAGAAGTCATTTTCACAGAACATCCCTTCTTTGGAGGAACTTTTCATACCCTAATATTAGAAATAGAAGTAGATTATAGGTGTAGTAGTCCATAATAATTCATATACAGCAATGAAGTTACTTATCCAATTGTATAACATTATGTTCTTGGGATCCCAAGGGTAGAATATCTCTGAGAGTTGATTAATTTTTACATGACTAAATAAAATTGAAGGTATACGTCAATCAACAATTGAATTGAGAGAGGGTATAAAATCTTCTTACTTTCCAGCTTACAAAATATAGAACTCCTTCCAACAAAAACCTTCCATCACTTTTGAATAAAGGCCCTGAAAGGGAAGCGTAAGGTATGCGCATGAGCCTGATTTCTCCAAGCATGAGAGTGAAATGCGTGCCTTTCCAATGTTTTTGCTTTACTGTGAAAAGATGAGGATCACTTGGAAGGCGAGTTTATATTAGTCGTAGCCCTGGGAAATTATCATTGCACGACGGGAAAAAAATGAATGATGCAAGATGTGTGCGAATAAGAGATTTTTCCGCCGTAAAATTAGGAAAATTATTCATTATGACTATCAACAGCAAAATCCACAGCCCAATCCAGAACAGGCAGCAACCGTCTAACCCCTCATTTACATCCTTTCCTCACCATACACGCAGCATGCAAATGGAGAAAGATGAGAAAAAGAGACGGTGGGGAAATCAGCGTTTATATGGACGAAGGGGAATTCCGCAAGCAATGTGAGACAGGGAGAGGAGCAGAGCGTGCGGTGTTGGGAGGAGGGATGGAGGGCATATATATGGGATGAAATGAAATAAATTGGATTGACCGACCGATAGATGGAGTAAAAAAGAGAACGGGTTGAGTTTCTTAGACAAGTGCGAGGAAAAAGGATAGGGGTTGGGGGAGGTAAGATGAGGAGAGAGTTGGAAACATAGTGAAACGAGAAAGGATTTTGCATAAATAGAGTGTAATAAGGTAAAATATTAAAAATGGGATTACAAAAAGAGTGCAAAATATAAGAAGAGTATTTGAGAGAGTAAAAAAAGAGGTTTGGAATAAAGGAGGAGTTGCGTGGGGTAAAAGAAATCGGTTAGGTGAATAGCGGATAAATATAAAACAATGGAACGAGGAAAACGTTGGAGGAGACAGTAATAAAGTGGATAGGATAGGTAAGGAGAAGGCAGAGAAAATGGAGATCTTGGGATTTACATGGAATAGGGAAAAATAGGTCTAAGAAAGAGTTACGAATAGGAAAAAGGAGAAAATAACGGGGGTGGAGTCGATGTGGGTAGTAAAAGATAAAGAGTGGGGAGTGGAAATGGGAAAAGGAGAGTAAAAAAATTAATTTCCAAAAGGGGAGCGATAAAAAGATTTTAGAAAAGAGTGGGAAAAAAGTAGATGGAGCAGTAAATGCAGAAAAATAGGACTTTGGAAATGGAAGGGAGGTGGCTTAAAGTAAAAATAATATTTATTGGCTCAGTAGTGGTACTCCTCAGGAACAGAAATATTATGCAATCGAATGAATGCAAATAAAATCCATTTTAAGTAAATAGAAAGACGATATATGAAGGGATTCGGGTACAATTACACTTCAATTATAGAAAACAAAAGAGTGACAAAATTTAACCTTCCGGTGGATGCGCCCGTTTATAAAGTAAACGGTTCTGGATTTCTGTTCGGGGAAAGCTGTTAAACGTGTTGTGATAGCGGGGAATCATCATTTTATTCCTTTAGTAGTCTTTTATCTTCCATTTTATGGAATATTTATTTTGTCGGAGGCCGCCACGCGTGGTGAAAAAAGTAAACAGCGCGCCTGCTCGTGGACATAGTGAAGGTTGCCATGTAAGTAAATGTTTTTCGAACAAATCAATTCTTCTAGGATGTTTCTAAAATTACTTGAAATAAATCGAATCGTTATGATTTATCGGTATGTCAAAGCAATTAGCATACATAATAATCTGATAAATATTACAATTTTGGCGTTTGAATTTATCGCGTTCCATTCTCATTCGTTGATCCGAAATATTGACTTCTGAGGAAATGCAGAAACTTCTCGACTACCAAGATAATTATCAGAAGGATACCTACGATGATGGGACAGCATCTGATAATAAAGAGGAGGTCATGAACGAGAGTGATCACACCACTGATATTTGTGAGGAGGCGTCAGAGAATGATGATTTCTACAGTGATGTGAGTGAAAAAGACGACAAAGATTATTACTTAGATAATGAGGCTAAAGTTACTTCTACCATCGAATTAAAAAAATAGTCGAAGGGTGCACCCGTCATTCGATACTTCTCAAGTCATCAGCTTGCTGAAATAGAGGAAAACTGCGTTTACAAGTGTGACAAAAACAAAGCTAGAGAAAGTTGTGAAATTATTACCCGGACTCAAACATTTCGTTAAAGACATTTAATACTGATAAAGTGCTTTTGAGAAAATAAGTGATTCTGATATAGTGAAGGAAATTGTGAAGTATTCAAATACATTTATAGGGCGTAAACGTTGCAGCACTGCATATCAGTGGGAGATGGACTGCAAGACTACAACTTAGCGTGGAGTATTAGCTTTGTTGGCTATCTTTTTTAATGGGATGAAGCGTGGAGGTCACACTGATATCCTTGAGTTATGAAACTGATGGAACGGAAATTCAGATTCTCCGAGCAGCTATGGGTTACAAAAAGCTTAAATTCCTTTTACGAACTCTCCGTTTTGAAAATTGATTGATGCGAAATCTTCGAAAACAAACCGTTTTACTTAGAGCTATTCGATAAATTCTGAATAAAATTGTTGAAAATTGAAAGTGGAGATATTGAATGAATGGGTTTTTAGCAGTGATGAAATATTGCATCTATTTATAGGTAGATTTAGTTTTGTAAAATAAATACCTAATAAACTGACCAGATATTCGCCGAAAGTATTAGCGTGTTGCGATCCTAAAATATTTTCAACTGGAAATATCGTAGTACTGCGGTAGGCAAATGCTTGGCCCGTATGAAGTTTCCAACTCATCTCTTGAAATTGCGAAACGACTGGTGCAACTGATTGAGGGGCCCAGAGGAATCTTATGTTGGATAATTGGTTTACCAGTGGCGAATTAGGTAAATAACTACCGTCAAAAAAGATGTTTATTGACTATGTGAGGAATAATAAGAAAGAATCCTCCAACTTTCTACCCAACGGACAGAAAAATCAATTCAACAGTGTTTGGTGATCAAAAAGACATAATCATTGCATTATATATCCCACGTGTTATTAGACTGGTAATTTTGCTTTCAAAAATGTACGATCAGTCTAAAAATAATGAAATAAAAAAAAACAGATATAACCTTGGGTTACAACAAAAACCAAAGGGGCTGTTGATACTAAAGGGTGTCAAGTATGATGATATGAAGTCAAGGGTGATGCACTGCCTCGAGGGTGTCAAGAATAACAAAGAGTTTGCCCCTTGCCTTATTATTTTTTTCTTTTGAGTAAAGTATGAATTAATGATAAAATATTGTATTTCTCGAAACAATCAAGTTCAGAGTCCTGTCGGAGGTGTCTATACCTAAAAATTTGAACCACGAATTTCCTCAAAGAATATCTCTGCTGCTATTTTCTTTCTACTTCTCCATGCTCGAGCTTTTATATCCAAAAAACAATAAGTGGAAGAATATATGGAATATGCTAACAAAGAGAGGAGAAATTGAGTCGAGAGTAAAAATGCCGCCACGACCATGAAATGCTCCGATTGCCCCAATTTCATTGTAAACAACATTCAAGGAGTGTAATAACATGCGCCGTATGTTCAATGAAAGTGATGAAAGAAATGTAATAAACAAGTGTGAAAGATACGGAGAGGTTTGAATTTACTTTTCAAAACCTCTTAAATAAGTAATATGAAAACATTTATCAACAAATCAAAAGCTGCTTGAATAACATGAGTTATATAAAATTTAGACTGATATGTTTACTTTGCCCGTCGCTGGGTTAAGTATCATCGACAATACAATCAAATGAATGCAAACAAAATCCATTTCAAGTAAAGAGAAACACGAATATATGAAGGGAATCGGGAAAAATTAATAATATAAACGGAAACAAATGAGTGATAAAATTTAGGTATCATTGACATACATTTAATAACAAACAAGAATTATATTCATAAGTTAATACTATATTTGGCATATTAAATAGGCACTACAATTTAGTCACAAATTGAACTAGCTTACTAAATGGCTGAAAAGCCTTTTCTTGAATACAGTCTGTGATAAACTGTCTTTAATATGTTTTGGCAAACTATTCCTAAACTTAGAAGCTGCAGCAGTGAATGACTTCTGAAATTTGTCTTTCATATAGGTACTGAGACATGGGAAACCCCGGTCTAGTCTTGTAGCCACATATGACGATTTAGAACTAAGGGGAAAAGTTCAATCAAATAATATGGACTCTCGTGTTTATTGATATTTAAATAAGATTGAACGTGAAGTTTTCTCCTGGATTTAACATCAAACCAAGATATCTTTTTTTTATAATGTTCATATATCTCTATATTTAAAACTCATCTTATGCAAGAATTAATTAGGATCTGTAGCTCTATATTCAATTCCTCAGTTAAATCATGTTTCTCAATGCTGCAGCAGTGAACGCTAGGAAAAATCATGGAGGGAATGGCAAATAGCTAGAGGGTGAGGAGGAATAAGGAAAGTGAAAAAGTCAGGTTGGGGGAATATATAGAGAGAAATAATTATGGTCTTGGAATGCTTCGGGAAGAGAGAGAAAGACGAAGGGTGCAGGAGCGGGTAACGATTGATGAGAAAAGAGACGGGGGGCGAGAGGAATACCAAGCTTTGAGAAGGGATCGAGTGGTAAACGTTGGTTGAGGGTCGAGTGAAAGTTGGGGGTGAGGGCAGCTACGTCAAAGGTGTGTGTTAAGACTTGGGAGCGAGTGGACCACTGCATTCAGGCAACGGCGAATAGGAAGGGGAAATATGGAGGGAGGAAGGAAATTCGCTGATACGTGTATGAGGGAGGGTAAGCAGTATATGTGAACTTACCCTATTCGATGCATCGATTCTCCCAGCTCCAATGACCTGTCTACGACACATTTAGTCTTCGACAACCTAGGTGTTAAATATATAATTGTATTGCATACATAAATAGGAAAGGTGGACGATCCATTCGTTTGGGATACAATTTCTTTATTATTCCGTCCGCACCTCAACCAATCGGGATCCGAGCATAGGCGTGGTCGGACACCCGCCACGTAGATCACGCCAAAAAGGCGACCGTGAATGATATGGGGGAGGACGAAGCGTATCCAAAATGCTAAGGAACACTTGAGGAAAGAAATATAATATTCGATAGACCCAACGAGAGGCGCCACCCGCACGTTTAATTCAAATTCTGCCGTTTAAAGGAAACTATCGGGCTTGAACCAAAGATAATCATTCTAAACACTGAGTCTCGCATGCAAATACTTGATTTACGAAACTATAGTCATATATTAGACAAACGTCTGTTTTTAAGATTATATAAATTATTTCTTTTTATTACTCACCCGCATTGCACGAAACTATTTTACATAACACGCTTTATTTTGAAAAACATAAATCTAATGATGCTACATGTGAAGATGTGTGATGATATTTCACGTCGTGTTAATGAGTATAAATGGTTAGTTGAAAATTTACTCATTAAATTAATGTCTCAATAATGCATATTACATCAATTCAAGAAGATTCCGCCATGTGAAACTTTTTGACAGGGGATGTCAATTTACTAAATCCGACTCAGTTGGCATAGAAAACTAATACAGATGAGTATCAATAGATTTCAAAACTTATTTTTCATTCAAATTCATCTCACAATAGATTAACATAATATTCATATAATTAATTTAGGTATCAATTAATTGATCGCAGATAGAGTCCAAAGTGGAACCTAATCAAGGGTCCACCTGCGGCTCAAGGTTTGCAGTCAGCTGAACCCTGGGTCAGGATATCCGAGAAAAGAGGGAGAACTAACGATGGCGTACGGGTGAGCGTTTCTTTGGAGAGAAGATGATACGTAGCCATTGATGACGAGCGAGAAGGGCGGAGAGTAGTGAGATACAAGGCAGAGGGAGGATGAAATGGGAAGGACACCCCCGGAAATAAGGGCACGCATGGGACCAGGGGTGTGCTTAGAAAGTATGAAGTAGGCTGTGGGAGAACGTGTGGGTAGGGGGTTGAGGGATGTAGTAGAATGAAGGAAAGGATACATTAAGTTTCGGGGAAGGAGGCTGGGGTCTCCAACGGCATGAAGATGTGAATGATATGGGTAGAAGAAGCCGGGACTGAATTGGTCGAAATGTGAGAATGATGAGAATCAGAATTCTCTTCGGACCGAGGGGACGGCTTTTCCACAGCGGAGAACGACGATAGTGAGGGATAGGACACGATAAAATCTATGTCACAGGAGACATTTATCGTGCGTTTTCCCCTCTGTGTTTTCCAGAGATGTGATAAGCATCACACCAAAAAGAATCACAACGCTTTTACTGCATACAAATCATCCGAAATAGGTGTTTAGCCGAGACAAAGCACGGTAAAACATCGCACGGCTGACATGGAAAAACCTAGCTCTTACCAAAATTTAGCCGTACCTAAAGTTAATTTATGGATCCCTGCAGACCAAAAATCTACCTATTGCCATAGGATATGGCAAGACATTCAGCAGATTGGTTGATTGGAGGTGTAAGCAACTAAGCATGCCCTTACGAATATTGAAATATGGTCATTAATTACATTCTACTTAGAATTATGAGTATAACATTATGCATTATCGTCGATTAAGAAGGGTTGATAGACCGCCAGCTATCACCAACATAACGGTCATTAGTACCTCCATATTTTCCTATCGCATCATTCCTCGAAAAAATTAGAAATATTTTCGTTCGTTCGTTATCGTTAAACCAAACTCACTATTTAAAAATTCAATCAATGGTAGATTTTTATCGTCTGCAAACTTTATGTTGAAATCTCCACTCAAAATCATTGGCAAATCATCAAATCTTTTCCCAATTTTTTGTTCAAGCAATGCAGATGCATCATGAGAATAAATGAATAGATTTTCATACAAGAAGTCTCGTATCGCCCTCAATGACTTATCCGGAGAAATATAAATGGCAACCATAATAATGAACTGATTATTCTCAGAGTGGCAACGACATATGCACATATCGCCAATATCAGAAGCAGTAGTATTAAACATGCTGGTGAATTTCGCATGCACATCCATATAATTTGAGCAATAATGAACTGTGTTCATATTTTGATAAATAGCTACTCCTCCTGCTGGACGATTATTTCTTCTGAAACTTGCAACAAAGTTGAAATTTGGAATGTCAATTATTTCATGGGTGACGGTGACGCGAGTCCAATGGTTTTTACCCATCCACAAGTACTGTGTATATAGCGAGTATATTGTGTATATACAGAATATACAATTACACATATATTTAGCAGCAGTGACGGTGACGCTGACGCGAGTCCAATGGCTTTTACCCATCCACAAAAGTGTATATACAGAATATACAATTACACATATATTTAGTAGCGGTGATGGTGACGGTGATGCGAGTCCAATGGTTTGTACCCATCCACAAGTACTGTGTATATAGCGAGTATACTGTGTATATACAGAATATACATAATTATACATATATGTAGTAGCGGTGACGGTGACGGTGACGCGAGTCCAATGTCTTTTACCCATCTACAAAAGTGCTCAACGCGACATAAGAAGTTTTCACTTCAAAAAGAAGCCAGACGACCGTGTGTGCTTATCGCTCTACAACGTATTGCTGATAATTGGGTGTTGATAGTTACCGAGCTCCATCAAAGTACAATAGCTATTGTTCTACGATTTCCTCCACAACTTCATTCCTCTCGTCCGCACGCCAACTTGCTGAGAGCTAATTAACGTGCAGTTTTTTAAAGAAAGAAATTGATATAGTGGCACCATTGAATCCCTTTTCCCTCCACGCCTTCTCCCTTAGTTTTCTATCCCTGTATAGATAGTCCTTATAATTGTATAGGAACGTGTACTTCTGAAGAATTTAGGAGATGGTTATTTAATTCATAGAACCTACACTTCCCCGGTCAGCCCTGTTTGTGATTCTACGCGTTCCACGCGTCGAAAGTTGAAAATATTTCAACTCGGGCGACACGACTCTACGCGAACATGCGCGAACTCACTCAAAGAAGTCCGGGCTTCTGATTGGTTGAGGATCTCACTTTCGCGTCTCTTCGTCTGAAACGCGTTCATGAAAACGTACCTTTAGAATCGAATGTCATAAAGCGTAAGCAGTTAGGTTCTTCTCGGAGTGCATATTCAAAAGATAACGTCATCTCCCATAGCGGAATGCCAAATTTCAAGTGCCAAAGTCAATGCAAATGATCTATCTTGAAAATATGAAAATAGTTAAATAATATAAGCCGAGTAGCAGATTCGACCTATTCATCTGGAAATAAATAAAGAGAAAATTGGCAACGGATGAGCGGGTGAAGGATTGTTATGGGAGGATAATGGGTGGTAGATGAAGAAAGCGAGAGAAGAGAGCAGTGGATGTGACAACATGGGAGCAAAAATAGATAAACTAGAAAGATTGAAGCTGTATCCCAACTCGTTGGGCATTAGGGTGGAAGCGATTAGCTGCCCAAATATTTGGCTACCTTGGGCAAAGTGAGCTCGAGTTGGGACAACCGCAAGGTCGTTCGATATCTCGATTCTTCGCCTCTCGAGTCAGGTCCTCTCAATGATTTCCACTATGGGGAAAGTCGACGCCGCCATTACTGTGCTTATTTTACACTGCGGGGTATAGCACAAACAAGGAAAAACACAGATATTAAGGCAAATCGAGCATGTCATGCTATAATAATCTCGTAGTTAGGAAGATTATTTTACCCTCGATGAAGTTAGTATACGATATTTTCGACCACTCTATTCAAAATGCCGAGAATTTGGACGTAAATATGGTAAATAAAGAGCAGAAACCTTTGCTATTATAGCTTATTTTGAATATTGACGCTCTCTTAAAACCACATCAGTTAATTCAGCGTAAAAAATCGTATCAGCCTGATGTCATATTGAAATCGATACGCGAGGTAATGTCGTTAAAATTTATGCATAATGATTTGTAAACAACGTCATTTCTAGGGAACGTAACAGATGATATTACATAATTATCCAGTTTCACATTATTTTCAGATAATTTTAACTATCTGTAAATCATCAAGGCATTATATAATTATGAATAAAGGTTTAATTTTATAGGAGATAGGTAACATTGAGTTATAAAGGCAGCTATTTTAAATGTAAACAAATACCTGCATGGCATTGTTTACTTTCGGGATACCGCATGTGCGATAATTTAATTCATTCACCCGATTTTTCTCTATCCTGAAATTAGTATAGTCGAGAAATGTATCTTCATCGCTTAAAATTTAAGAAAGCAATGAGAAAGAGCAATTTAATGATCCAAGAAAATTACGTGTGTATACAGATCTAATTTGCTAAGAATATGTGAATGTTTCATCGAGTCCATCACAACTATATTTAGGAAACGTTCTCCACTATAACGGAAAGAGCAATTACTCAGGTTTTTTAGGAAAATGAGTTTTGAAAACTGGATAAAAACTGCACTCCGGATAAAAAACATTAGTTGCGAAAAACCTTGTACAATCACATCACCTCACTTTATTCTTTCACATCATTTTACACTTGACAAGACCACAAAAGGCGGCGGACAGTTGAGTTTCTAGAGAAAAGTCCTTGTTCCGAGGGAGTTTTGTTTTTGGGGTGAGTTACGGTTTCTTTTTAACTACTTCCACTGTATGATATAAATCCAGATATATTAAGAGCATGACTGTCAATTACAGCACAAAAATTTGTCAACATAAATCTTTCGATGATGAAATGCTTGAATGTCGCACTGCTCTCCTTTGTGTAAATTTACCATTGAGGACTCTAGCTCTGTTGAATCTTACTAGCCACTTCTCTATGTCGATGTCTCTATATCGATGGTGCAACATATCGAATAAATCGACCCTGGGACAACCGTTTCAAGTATCGCCATCTACTGAGCTAGGAAGAAATGAAAAACAAAGGAATTATGAAAAGGATCTGAAGTAAATAAACATGATATCCGTGATACATATAATCGCGGATAGTAGAAGTATTCTCGATGGTCTGTGTTTATGATGATATTTATAATACTATAGGCCCCTTCGGCTATTTTTGGCTGCAATTTGAGTTATATTGGTAGTTTTATTATATTGGTAGTTATTTTCCTAGTTTTGAGAATCTTAAGTTGTCGTTGGTAGTGATACTGCTAGTGTAGGTTTGCTGGGTGATAAATTCGTATTTTTTTAAACTAAAGGTATAGCTTTTGTCATTTGATTGGGGAAAAATACCGTTTAAAACGAGAAGTTATGTCGGTCGTGAAATAGTTGCTATTAAAAATCCTAGAAGATATTGTTCAAGGCAGGTTGGTAGGAATTTCAAGCATCAACTATCACCATTACTAGTAAGCATTTTCAGCAGTAGGTACTTCCAGTTTATTAGTTTTGGGGAATTCTTAGTTGTTAACCATTAAATTCTGAATTGTGTTTTGTATAGTTTACTACTGACTTCTCAGTGGTAAGCTAAATTTCGTATTTTTATATACTAGGCTGATAGGACACAGAAAGTGTTGAAATCCAGGAGATTCTCTGACTTTCAAAAACCTTCTTTTCATCGGTAGAATACTTAAAAAGGGATTGTCGTAGTGTGTAGGAGTCCCTCAGTTTATATGGGTGGTCTAGTGTTCATTTATTAATCATTGTTAATCACATATGTATGCTATTTACCCACTTGGTGGCATGTATCTCCCTTCAAATTCCAATAGTTCTGCTTGTGAGAATCATTGCAATACAATTGAAGGTATCAAAACTGTATATCAATACAGAGATGTTCTATTACTTGGTGATTATAATATTCCTCATTTTAACTGTAACTGCCCAGTCATTTATAAATATTTACTTATTATAATAAGCCACCTAAAATCATCCCACAGCAAATTATTACTTGAGACAGTCAATTATCTTGAGTTATTTCAAATTAACAAATCCTCTAACTCCATACATGAGATTGGACCTGACTTTCTGTGACAAAACAGAGGTAATCTCTTGAATTGATGTCAATCCACTTCTACCTGCTGCTGTTTATAATTCAGCCCTTAATTTTATCATTCCTCAAAGGGATTGTTCTTTTTATAGAAAGACAGATAGGTAACACTGATTATGACTACGGAAAGTGTGCTTTTACATCAATGATTTCCTTTATCGGAAACGTAAATTGGCCGGGGCTGCTGAGTAATATATGATGAGTTTTCATCACATATACATGCTAATTACTTAATTATTTTTAATATAGTTTTAATAGTAGATAGCGTCTTGTTTAAGTATTCGTAAAAGGTTTGACAGCTTTTTGTATTTTCTTTTTATGGTTAACATTTTATAAATTATTTATTTACGAATTCACATTTTGAGTGAGGCATATGCATTCATATAATAACAAGCCCGCTTCTATTTGAAGTCTCAATTGTGTTCTCATTAAGGTGTCAGATAGTTCTCCTGAGTTTTGCTATATGTCGACATTTTCAAATTGAAGTGTAGGTAACTTTTTCTCTCGGATCACACAACAGTCATGTGTTATTTTTGTAGGTGGGGGAGGAAATGGTTACGACGAATGTTTTCTCTGGCGCATGCAGCACTTTGCATTTTGGGAAATACAATATGGAGGCACATTTAGGATAAACTCCATCTACCCTAAATCCGACGCCCGAAAAAGCTAGCTATTTCCGCTCCTTCTTGATGGCTAACGAATTGGGACTCACTTCAAGATGGCGTCCTCCCTAAATCTGCCGAGATAGCTGCCTAAATGGCGAGTTGGGATACAGCTTAACTTAGCTCCCTTTTCCTCCCTAATATGCGTGGAACACCGCAAACTCGCGGCTGCTCTTGTAATTTTTCCTTGAGAGAGTAACCGAGGGATGCCAAAAAACATCCAGAGCCTTTGGAATGCAATCAGGGAGCCTTTGGAATGCACCGCCCAGTAGAGCAACAGCTACCCTATCTACCTCCAATTTACCCTGCTCACTTGAACCGGCTTGGATCAGAGATTTCTTGCCCATCAGAGGTAAATTATATCCGAAATATGCCTATATCCTTCAAAGACTTTGTCGATAGTGGAGACGTGAAGGAGATCAATAATATACACCTGAGAAAGAAAAAAACCCTGGAGAATGATGAGAGCAAGAGAATAAAAAAGAAGAAAAACCTCAGAAAAATTTTAGGAATACAATAAGCAAAGAGAGGGAAATAGATGATCTTTTGATGAGTATGAAAGCTATGAAGGCTGAGGAAAAATCAAGGCAAGTGAGGATTAGATATTCATACTACCGCTGGAACCATAAGAAGGATTAGAATAGGGTATGACTTTTCCTGGAGATGGGGTTGGCCAACATATGCCTCCTCATAGTTAAAAAAATAAGGTGGAACAGTTAATATGGCAGAACATATGCAGATTCCAAACATGACATAAAGCATGGGATCTACTTCTATAGGCTTACGCTCGATGCAATCGTAAAGTTTCACTAAAATCCTGGAGCATAATTTTTGAATCAGTGATTAAATTAAGCATACTCACAGTGGTGTAATAATTCACGCAATACATATTATCTTCCGCAAGTTTTTAGCTGGTCCTAAATTAAATGTGGATGGATTCTCATATTGTAGTAATATTGACCTAAAATCACTCTGTGCAAAACATAATGTTTTAACTGTAGATAAATTGTTAGAATGGTTAATCATAGTGGAAAATTGTTTTAAAAAGAGTACCAAAAGTTATTGTAAGAATATGCACTGTATGCTTAAAAGAAATACACCAATGTTGAAAAGTACGATTATTGTAATTTATATGGCAAAAGGTTGGCCAAATACCTTTACTTGTATGCCAAAGCACTTACGCAATCTAAAAGGTATGGCAGAAATTAAGAAAAAGGTTAAAGAATGGTTAATTAGCGAAATTAGAAATTTATACATACATACATACCCATCACGCCGTTCCCTTCCGGGGTAGGCACAGTCAAAATGTTTCACTCATTAATACATAATTGTACACCTAACTCTGCTTCAATAATTTCCTCCATACTGACCTATCCTTGCAAACCTCTTTTGCCTCATTTACCCCATTTTATAATTGAGGAGTACATTAGACTTACTAATTTGGTCATGAACCAAATTATTTTACTTTCCAAGGTAGATTTTTCAAACAGGATTTTGGAACTGCCATGGGCAACTCGCTTTCACCCTTTCTAGCCAACGTATTTATGTCTCACTTTGAAGATCTTTTTAAAGAAAAATTTACTTACTTCCCCGCTATATACTTACGGTACGTAGACGACATATTTGCAGTTTTTGATACCACCAAATATAACCTGGATAATTTTGTAAGTGATCTAAACAGCCTGTTTCCATCCATCAAATTTACAGTAGAAATAGAGAAATAAAACCGTCTTCCCTTCCTTGATCTCTGCCTCACTAGATCTGGAGACAAGATATCTTTTGATATTTATCGAAAACCAACACACACCACCAACTACATCCACAATCTTTCTTTCGACCATGCCAACCATAAACTGGCCGTCTTCCGCTTTCTCGTTCATAGACTTTTTAACGTCCCTCTCGATAGATTGGCCTTCAATAAAGAATTGAATATTATCAAAGATATTGCTAAACGGAATGGTTTTCAAGATTCAACAGTCGAAAACATTGTGAAGAAGTATAGATTCAAACATTTGATTTCTAACTCCACCACAGACAAGAAAGATGAAGCCGTAAAGTACATTAAATTGCCCTATTATCCCCGTTTAACGAAAGGAATCGATAAAATCTTCAAATCAGTTAAAACTAAAATCTCCTATTCTAACCAAAGCAAGCTTAAAAACCTATTAGGAAACGCTAAAGATAAAATTCCGGCATTAGAAAAATCAGGCATTTATAAAATCAACTGTAACACTTGCCATTTAGCCTACATAGGACAGACACGATGTACTTTACAAACCAGATTCAAAGAACACTACTCTCACTTCAGAAATCACAATCCCGAAAAGTCTAGTGTAGCGCAGCATCTAATCATGACCGGGCACTTCGTAACAAAAGATAATTTGAAACTCGTAAAGCATACAAGTAATAATCTATTAGACGCTTACGAGAGCATCTTCATATTTAAAAATAAAGCCAAACTCCTAAACAGCGACGCTAGACCCATACCTCATTCCTCCCTCTACTCAGTTTTGAACTTAAAATAATTCGTTACGTCTCTTAACGGACGCCGTTAACTGATCACTTCCTTCCCTTTCTTCCCCCCCCCTCCCTCCAACGTTCTACTTTACGTCCGTTGCAACGCCCCCTTTCTCTTTTACACCTCCCCCTTCACTTCCCCCCCCTTCCCCAATTATTTTCTGTGGTTGTTTTCATTCGCGTTTCGTCTTTCGCCCTTCCCCCTCTCTCTTTCCCTATTGGTTGTCTCTCTCCCCCCCTCCTCCTCAGTTCACCTATATTAACAACTAGGATGTCTTGACCCTTCCTCACTTCAACCCTACGTTTAAGTGACCCGTTACCTTCGGTTCGCTGAAGAGGGCTACTTTGTAGCCGAAATACGCGTATTCGACCCCCACCCTCGTCCTGTTTTGTCGATTTGACCACGCTCTTTTTGAGCTGATTCTCCCAGAAGTTGGGCCCATTTGCGTGTGTGAGTGAGTGATTTTTTGTGTGCTTGTGTATATACCAGGCATCCTTAGAGGGGTCTCATTAGCCCCGTGAAGGATCCCAGGTCAAAACCCAAACATCCTTAGCGGGGTCCCATTAGCCCTTGCAAAGGATCGTATTTGGTTGTGTGTGTGCGTCTGTGTTTGGTCCCTGGCGAGGAAGTAACTTTCCCGTAAGCCAACACAGGAGGGTATTCTTGGTTGAGAGGCTGTGGTTGGTCTCTACTGTGGTTTTCCCAGCATACCAAGACAGCAAATTTTGGTGTTTATTGACGAAGGGTGCCAATTGTTTACGGCTTTTGGAGATTTTCCGTTTTTATTTCATTCTTCTCATTTACCCCCATAAACTGTTTCATACACGCCCTCCTGTTTTTAAAACTCCTCATATTCCTCCTCCTAAGAATTTCCTCAACCCATGTTTCACTATCATATAGCAAAGTGGGAAGAAGTACACTTTTGTACACGGCAATTTTCGCTTCCTTAGAGGAGCACCCATTCCTTAATATGCTCCACATGCTACCTAATTTCCTACCAGCATTCGCACGTCTCTTTATCTCCTCATCTATTCTTCCATTTTTCGCATACATCTTACCTAAGTGCACAAAATCATCCACCTGTTCAATTACTTCACCATTCGCCCTCATCATACAGTTATTCTCCCCATTCTCCTTATCAAAAACTACTACTTTAGTCTTGCACGTATTTACCTTCAATTCTATTCACAAAACTTATCTAGGAGCTACTGTAATCCCTGTTGACTGTCTGAGATCAAAATAGTACCATCCGCATATAGAAGAACTCGCACGTTTACATTCCCAATCAAAACACCATCGTTTTCACTACATGCGTCTCTAACACATTAATCCATAAATACATTAAACAGCCATGGAGGCATTATGCATCCTTGCTTTACACCCCGATTTATTACAAACCAATCACTCAGAACCCCGTTAACTGTTACACTTGCCTTACTATTGTCATACATCGCCATCATAACATTCAATAACTGCCCTTTCACTCCATAGTCTCTCAAAACCTTCCAAAACTTCTTTCTATTTACTCTGTCATATGCCTGCACTAAATTGACAAACGCACAGTACTCTTTCTTTCGGACACTCATAAATTTTTCCATCACTTGCTGAAGTACAAAAAGCTGGTCACGACATCCTCTCCCAGGCATAAACCCGCACTGCACACCCCACCCCACCCACCAGAAATTTATAATCCCTAATAGATATGTGCTATACTTTTGGATCTGTGATACTTAAGTAATTACTTGTGCATTTATTGTACATATATAACCACTATAATCTGTTATACTTTTGGAAAAGATTTTTTTTTCTTTTTTTTTCCTTTTCCCTTATTTTTGCTTTACAAGTTTGGTAACCTTTTCAATGTCATTACATTGATATTTTGTCTCACATTTAAACATGTATAAATTATTATATAACTATTATACTGTGTTTGTGTGACATGCCGCTTTGTATGAATATTATGGAACCTTGTCTAGCCATGTGACTTAGAAGGACCAAGAATTCCTTGTCGTGGTCTCTGTGTCGCCGCTGGGAGAGCGGTCTCGTTGGGACCGCGTCCGCATGTGTCGCTGAGAGAGGGAGAGAGGACAAATAGGCGGTTGCTGTTTTCACAAGTTTATTTTCAACAAAGAAAAAACGACAGCGGTAAATGAGTGAGTGATGTTGTTGTCGCCGATTACTGGCGACTCGTCCAAGGGGGCCGGAACGAGTCCGGCGGAGGTTGCTCGAAGGGCGACGATCTCTCGGGAGTACCGGGGGGGGGGGTGGCACCAGGGCAGCGGCTGGCGGCGATGTGGCCGGAGTCTCCTCGGCTGCGGCGGTCGGCGTGTCCTTCCGGCGGGTAGCTTGTGGGCGATCTCTCGGATGCGGCCGGAGTCTCCTCGGCTGCGGCGGTCGGCGTGTCCTTCCGGCGGGCAGCTTGTGGGCGATCTCTCGGATGTGGCCGGAGTCTCCGCGGGCGGGGGAGCGGGGGGTTCCTGTGGGGATACGTACTTCTGCTGGTACCGCATCTGGTTCTCCCGTACTATCCTGGCCCGTTCTTCGGCTTCCGGGGGGGGGCGTGATGCCATCCGCTGTTTCCTCTTGCTGCGCTTGCTTGACTTTCATATCACTCCGCGAGTTGGGTGACGGCGCAGACGGATGGTGGGAGCATCCGGTGTACTGAATGCGGTCAGCGGCCTGGAATCCGGGTCCATTGGAATCTGCCAGTATCCTGTTTTCAGGTCCAGCGTTGAGAAGATAGTTGCGGGTCCAAGATCTCGTAGGGCGTCGTGAATGTTCACCATCGGTTGTATTACCTCCTCTGTGACTTGATTTAGTCGACGGTAATCTACACAGAACCGTGGTGTATAGTCTTTCTTCTCCACGATTACTATTGGCGATGCGTAGGTGGAGATGCTGGGTTCGATGATCCCGCCTTTAAGCATTTTCTTCACCTGTTCCTGGATGACTCTCCGCTTTTCTTCACTGTATCTGTACCTTGGGGGACATTTTGGCAGCTTACTTTTGAACTTGATGCAATGGGTAACTGTCCGCGTCTTCCCAGGCGCCATGTTGGAGGAAAAAAAACTTCCTTGTGGCCGCGTAGGATCTGCTGGAATCGTTCCTGATGGGTCAGCGGTAACTCCTGTTGTAGCCTACTTGGCGGCTGCCATTCTTCTGTCCGTTGCGTCCAGGCGGCCGTGACTCGGTCCGTGGTGGCTAAGGAGATGGTCTCTTGTGAGTAATCTATGACGGCGTCGGCGCTTCGTAGCCAGGGGTGTCCCAGGATGAGGTCCACTTCCATGTCCCGTGTGACTTTCAACGTTACTGGTATGTGCAGTCTTTGGATGGTGGTCTGCAGGCTCCCCGTTGCTTGGAACGTGTCTCCCTTTGTTACCGTTCGTAGTGTGGTGGATTCTCCTTGGACTAATTTCTGGAAGGTCGCTGGTAGGCAACGTTCAGCTTATTAAGTTTACTCCGGCTCCTGAGTCGATGAGGGCGGAGAGTACTTCGCCGCCGAGTTCCACTTGGAGTTGTTGTTCCGCCCTGCGGACCCACTACGCGGTTGGTAGCTGGTCCTCGTGGAACGCCGTCTCCATGCTTCGCAGGAACACCTCCGGATCTTCTGCTTCTCTCCCGAAGAACTCCGGCCACGGGTTGCGGTATGCTGGCTCCGGCATGACTCGAGGAGTGCTGCTCCGCAGTTGTGGTTGGCTTCAACTTCCGCATATGTACTGCAGTCCTGTGGTGTCCCTGGCTTCGTCCCTCCATTCAAGGCAGAGGTGGTGAAACTAGTGTTGGCAGCTGGCGCAGGAGACCGGATGCTCTCCCACTCCGGTGCAGGTTGTTGCCTCGCATTGGTCCCTTGTGCGAGTGCGAAATTGGTTGGGCGCCACCGAGTTTTGTTGAGGCTCTCTCGGAAGAGCCATGGAAGGTGTTGCGAGCGCTCCATCGATGAGTTGTGTTTCCATGGTGGAGGCGTCGCTCTGCCGGGCGTTGTCAGTCGTGGGGGTCCTGTGGGTCCCGGCTGCTATCCATGCTGCCGGTTGAAGTCCCCGTCTGTTGGGCGCCAATTGTCGTGGTCTCTGTGTCTCCGCTGGGAGAGCGGTCTCGTTGGGACCGCGTCCACATGTGTCGCTGAGAGAGAGAGAGAGGACAAATAGGCGGCTGTTTTCACAAGTTTCTTTTCAACAAAGAAAAAACGACAGCGGTAAATGAGTGAGTGATGTTGTTGTCGCCGATTACTGGCGACTCGTCCAAGGGGGCCGGAACGAGTCCGGCGGATGTTGCTCGAAGGGCGGCGATCTCTCGGGAGTACCGGGGGGGGGGGGCCTCCAGGGCAGCGGCTGGCGGCGATGTGGCCGGAGTCTCCTCGGCTGCGGCGGTCGGCGTGTCCTTCCGGCGGGCAGCTTGTGGGCGATCTCTCGGATGTGGCCGGAGTCTCCGCGGCTGCGGCGGTCGGCGTGTCCTTCCGGCGGGCCGCTTGTGGGCGATCTCTCGGATGTGGCCGGAGTCTCCGCGGCTGCGGCGGTCTGAACGCTGGCGGCTGGTTGCAAAGGTGGTGGAGGTAGGCCGAGGATGCCCTCGCTGCGGCTGTCACCAGGAGCAGGGCCGAGGGTCGGCTTACTACAGTGGCTCATCCGCTATAAGGCAGGGAGTCGAAGGAGCGCGGAGGATGTACTCGCTGCCGCTACTCGCTTCGACTCCCTCCTTCGTTCTCACTTTCCCTGGCCCGGAGTGCCCCTTTTATACGGTCCCTGGCCGTTCCTCCGGCCAATCAGCGCGCTCCGCTAGGAGCGTGAGGGGGCGGTAGGGGCAAAAGTGAAAGTTCCCTTGTTCGGCGTGGGGGCGGGGGAGCTTCATCACCGGGAGCACGTGGTTTGAATGAGTGAGTTTTGGCTACGTGCAGTGAGGGCACAACATCCTATATGCAATATAGGCAGTAATAATAATAAAAAATCGATTTAAATTGTGTTTAATAATTTTTATACCCGAGTACTCGAATACCCGAAACTGGAGTTGCGAAAAAAGCGCGTGAATCTCTCAAAAACCCTTCGTAGAATCAGAATGGCGTCTAAACAGACTTTAGTTTGTGCCGCCAGTGAGGCATGGTAGTGCGCGTCTGAATTTTTTATGAATAGTTGACTCCATAATGAGATATAATTTTTTTAATTTATCAAATCTCTCCTTAATTTTTCAATTAAGGAGAGATTTGATAAAGTGAAAGCTACTTTGAAAAGATACAATTTTTAACGAGCTCTGAGAAAATCTTTACTTCAGTCGGGCCCATACTAAAACAAAACACAAGGGGAAACAGTCTTACGGCCTGGAAGCACTGGTACCCGCTAGGAAACAGAAGTTATTTAATAAGAAAAACACGTATTTGGGCTCGGCTTTTATTTTGAGGGTAATTTATCTGGTTTCTATTTCCCCGGGCAGAAAGTGACTGACAACGAGGGTAAAATGATAGAAGCCGTCTACCAGCTGTTCTGTTTCTATTTTTTAACCTATTTTGGATAGTATCAATACTAGTCATTCCAAGGCAGCTCCTTTAAAAAAATCTCTGTGAAAGTACGTTATTTGATATTGCAATTTCCGCACTGGTAATATCTTTTCCATCATTTTCAAAAATTCGATCGAATAATAAGTTCAACCGTGATAATAATATGTATTCATACTCATCGTATCACTGTAAATAACGCAATTGTACATTATTGAAGCATGTAAGTTAGAAATCGCTAAACCCGCTCAACCAAGTGTTTCTTATGCTTTAAAATTTGTTTGTATAAATTTCTGCTCTATTTTGTCCTAGTTTGTGTTGCTAAGTACCTGCTTATACAGAGAAACGCATATGCCTGTTACAGTAACGGAATCAAAACGTCTGAGAGCTGGTGACCATAAATATTGTACATAAAGTGACATAAGGAGAAGACCAGAAAGACGATTTTTTGTCTGGAAATTAAAAAGAAGATCGTTACATCTCCAAATAATTCTAATGATAGCATACTTTTCGAAGCTATGAACGCAAAAGATCCACCGTACTAGCAAAGAATAATGCTTCCAAGGCGGAAGAGTGGTTTGTGGACAAAGTGGCTACAGGAAAGAACATTTCAAAATAGTAAAACGCAGCGTTGCATCATATATCTAGTGGGAAGTACATGCAGGAAGGTTGTTTTTAAGCTTTGTTCACTTATAAATTTATGAGACTCAAAAGGTGAGAAAAGACTGTTCTACTCATAAGCGCGTGTAACCAAAAGAAGCAAATTTCCGAGCACTGGCTGTTCAAGGACATGTCAATGTCAAACTCAATGACAGTGGCGTCGACTTAATGCTTATCCCTTCCGCACGACATCGCAATAAATTAGATTCCTGAGCAGAATTTTAAGTGACCGTTTGAAATAAAATATCTCGTCCGTGTAAAATTAGCAAAAAATGTTTCTCTGAGGTTCTTCATACCTAGCTCAGTTTATTGGTCGAGGGTTATCACGGGTGAATTCATGGAAGTCGCCCAGTTTGGAATGCATGGTTTCCTCTTCAGGAGGGCGTAAACAGAGACAAATGGGGTAGGTGGCGGTAGGCCCGATTCCCATTTTGAAATAGATGTGGCACTAATATCCTTGTCTGAAGGTTTCTTAAACTTTTGGCAAGCTCACTGCGTCACTTCTTGCTCGTTCATGAGAACTCCAATTAAGGAGGTGAGTGGAAGGGAATGATTTAAGGGATCTTTGCCTACTCCTCTCGGTCTACCACAAACTCAGAGTGCCTCGTACCTAGCAACTGAGAGAGTCCCTTACCGCGCGCCCGAGTATCCATCCCCTCGCTTTCTTACATTTTCCATGTCCTTCTCCCGTATCCCATGCCCTCGTATTACCTTACCCTCCATCCCCCAGATGAATTTCACCTCCTCCGTCCAACTATCCTTTCACTTCCTCGTCTTTCTCTTTGCTTTGCTCACTTATCCACATGAGTCAGTTTCCTCCTCACTTCTCCATTCCTCTTTCTGTATTCTCTTTCCACTTCACATAGTCTCTCAGACTCCCACGCGCATGAAAAGGCGACGGATGCTAGGAGACGCCTAGCGTGGAAGTGTTTTTGTCTCCGTGCGAGGGAGTGATTCATGTGAAAAGGCTGGAACTGATGGTGAAGAAGATGAATATTACATAGGGACGAACATCTCCAGAAAAAATAGAGAAATATAACTACGTCACCCTCCATGAGCTAAATAACTTCTCCAGCGATTACCTACTACCAAGTTCTAATGTTCTGAGAGTGTTGTGAAAAGATCCGGATGATTTATGTACACAATACCTACAGCAAATAACTAACTATTGAAGTTTTAGCCTTATTGTAGTTTATGCTACATTTTTCTGGTCTTAGGTTTTTATTAAGCTCTCAATATAATGGAGGTCTCAGTGAAATTGAACTATTTAATGTCTGCGGTTGTAAGAAGCATAAATTAAATATCTTCATATAATTGATGCAATAATATACTTTTATACGACTGGAATTTTCATTATTTAGATAAATATGTATCTGTGCAAGTCTTCATTGACTCATTTTTTCACGCGATACGTTTTAAACTCCATCTCAGCGGAAGATCTTTTTTGCGATTATGTGAAATTATCGCGGTAAGTATATTATTTATTTAATAAAATAGATGAGGAAAAATACGGACTACTAACTTTTAAATGCATGATGGAATCTCGGTATTAGAAATTCTTCTTTTTTAAATAGTCTTTCTGAAGTTCAGAGAAGTACAATTTTCCGTGAATGATGGCTGGTAAGTTTTGGCAAATATTTTAGAAAGTAAAACGGTTTTTCGAGAAATAAGCAGATAATATATTGTTTTTTTTGAATGAGGAGAGAGTTTTAATTTAAAACATGAGACCATATTCATGATTTCTCGGTGAAATGATATTCATCTCAAACTACCTTCATAGCTTTTGATTAAAATATTTCACTAAATGAACACGTGTAGACCATATTTTAAAAAGGAACTTCATATTTTGTGCCAATATTAACTCTATTTCTCAACTTATTACCCCGGCTTCTTGACATAATTTGAGTTACTATTTCAGGCATGTTAAATTGCATTGAGTCATATATTATGTCCACCAGTAAGACGTGTGATCTCTCGTTCTTATGCCAGTGATAGAAAATGAATCAAAACAGCTTAGTTTTTTGAGAGAGAACTATACAACATCCACTAGCCAGCACTTACCGCAAGCACTGCTAATGAAGCTGGAACATCAGCGTATTCTCCCTCTGCGTTGGTAAATATATATACTACAGGCTTGACCTTAGAATTTTTATACCAGTCACCATTTGGTCGTATAATTCAAGGTGTTTTCCATTGGCCTGCGATTTTTGTAGGTGTTTTTAGGAACTACCGGTGGGAGAAATTGAGAAGTTTTTTAATACCCGTAGCGTCTTTATTTTGTCGCATGATTAGAAAAGTGTTCATTAATATATTTCTCTTTTTATTTTTATCATTCTTCTATTTCTTACTCTTGCAACTGTTTTGAAGGTTTAGGAACTTCAATAAAATGCTCAAAATAGCCGGATACGAATTGCCAACTCCGGTTTGTGTCATAAGGCTATCATTTGCAATTATAGGGGTGGATATGGTAGTCTCAGCTATATCACCTTCTTTGCGCCGTGAAAACCACTCAGATATCTATAAATATAATTTCCTATTAACACTCGCCTCATATTTGGAATCAAATTATCGGCTCATCCTCTCTATAATAGGCAAATACTAACGTAAGAAATCGCTTCAGGCTTTGCATAGTGGAAATGCGATATATTCATGATAAAATATAACACAACAATAGTTATATCCACACTTTAATATATTACTTCAACACCGACCATGGTTTCGACATACTATGTCATTTTCAATTTTCATTTTCTCTCTCAATACTTAAATCTCTTTTCGTAAGGCACCTAACTTCCATCAAAAATAAACTAAGCCCAACCTTAATTTCAGCAGACCCATTTAGTCGATAAATATTAGGTAGTATTTGTGTTGTAAATCTATGAAATATTTCATTCACGTAAATTACACCCAAGTAATTTTTACGGAGATAATTACGTTCAGCTGTCAAGTAATGCCTGTTTCTGCATCCAGAAAAAGGACATTTTGGTTGGAGGTATTATTCCCGGTTTTGCTTACGTTTAGCTTTCATTATACGCTATAGTTTATGTACGAAAAACTGCATTGAGTTGGTAGATTCGAGTGATGTGGCTAAAGGTGAGCGAGAGTATTATATGCAGAGTCGAAGGAAAAGGATGACAGCACTATACAGTTATGTTTAGCTAGAAGGTTCATACGCCCACCCAAAATGCTTGATGTGATTAAATACCTCCAGAACAAGGACTTTTGGAGTTTTTTTCTTGTTAGCGTTTAGCTTTAGCTCAAAGGAAATGTTAGTCTTTTATGATGCGTGACAACCCGTCAAGTACATTAAAAACGCCACATTTCAGTATTTTAAATATTGTAAACTCAAAGAGTGTACTTAATTTAGAAAGAGGCCGCAAGCCATGGCCGCATGCATTCATTTCTGTACGTCGAAGGCCATTATTGTAATATCCCTGATCCATGGAACGGTGCTTTAATTACTTCTTTGGCGGGGGGCTACCCGCAGAATATTCAAAGAGGGAAGAACACCTAAGTTTTTTCTTCATGCAAGTGGCAACTGCCACTTTCCCACCTCGGAATTTTGATATTAACTATTGTTCGTTTTTGCTTGGGCACAATATTTCAAATATATAAAAAAATTAAGGATCATGGATAGAATTTGTAGTTTTTTTTCAGTTTTAAATTCAGAGTGGCTCCGTTGCAAATCTATTCTAAATGGCAAAATGCAAATTCGCGATTGGTATTTTTAACTCGTGTTTTACTGAAGAGAGGTAGAGTACGGTAGGATTCCCTGGAGGTGCAAAACTTATGTGGACTCGAGTTAGGAAACTGATTCAAACTAAACCTATTTGAATGCAAGATACATCAAACTTTAGCCTATTTTATCTTGCATTTAACCATAGTTGTCGATATTTTTACAATACACCTCCCATTTTCATCGCGATGGAAACAAATAAGTGCCGCTTTTTTGTTGTTTTCGAACGAAACGCTGTATTTGGCATGTAATAATGAAAAAACTTACGTTCCATTGACATGAAACTTTGATACTACGCAGAATAAATATATTAAATGTATCGCTTTTAGTTTTTTCTAACTTGACACGAAAAAAATTGTCATCAATTATATGAAAAAAACATTTTATTGGTTATAAATAGTATTGGAAGCAAGATCTTAGTTTTGTTTTGAAACTATTTTCATAAGATTTAATAAAAAAGCAATTGTTAATCGACATTGAAACATCAATTTAACGAGTTATTGAATAAAGAAGAATTTGAGTGGGATTAAGCTTGCTGTGAGGCGCAAACAATGCACCAACGTTCATTATCCCTCTCGTGAAGACGGTCTCCTTCATGTTCAAACAGTCCAAAGTCCAGGTAAAGGAAATGAAAGTGATTTAATTAAAATCTTCCGCGAAGTAAGAACCGTCCTCACTCGGGCACTGCTAAAAGGAAGCGTAAAGAATCAAGAGGATGAAGTTACGACTAACTAAACTTGCGAAAACTTTACAAGGGGGAGGGGGCGGCTTGCTGGGAAGAAATAAAAGTGCGAGAGTTAATGCTTGAATGGGGATAATGAATTATTTATATATTGGGAACGAACTTATTGCACTCGCTTCTAGACTCATTGAACCATCCTGAAACGTTTGTCGTGAGAAGTAAGAAACTTTTCTCTTCAGCTCGCCAGATAGGTTAACATATGGAAACGAGGAAGTTATCTTTGAACTGTGAAAGAGATTATCGCGGGATCAGAGTTACGAGGTGGCAAGAATGTTGGCTTCCCATCCATTGGGTTTGGATTTGAGCTACGGCGATGGTGGAAAATATTCAGTCGGATAATGATCCCTATGGGAGGGACATTGTAGTTTATCTAAACCCTTCATTGTGTTCCCAAAAATCTTTCAATTCAAGCCTACCCACCTACTCTTATTGGCCCAATTAACTTCAGAATTTGGTCGTTTCTTCAAATAACCTAACGACAGCCAACCAAAAATAGACATCCTAAAGTTAAAGCTGCGAGAAGGAGACTAGGAGTCCCGTGGTACCATGAGCTACAGCCACATCCAAGCCCAGCCCGTGAGTCCAAATATAGTCTTTTACATTTTTTGGCCTACCTGGCAGAGCGTGTCCGCTAGTTTTACTCAATATAATGCTTCGCATTTGTAATTATAATTTTAAAAGAGTATAATGGCGTTTATCCATTCCAAATATCGTTGAAGTTTTAATGAATCATCTTATAACAATAGCAGGTTTTTACAAATCGAACAGTGTACTCGTTAGAGGAGCTTTGGGAGCAAATGTACAGCTAAAGGCAAAAGTAAATGTGGATAGCTCCGCTGCGCCGCAACACGGTTGGAGCTGGAATCACGGGAAAATTTTTCTTGCGTTGCCCCTCCGCAGAGGAAACACGCCATAGTCATGGTGATCGCATGGGGTGAAGACGGTGGAGGAAGGGGGGGAGGAGTGACGGACGCTAGAGAGGTTCGTCGTAAAAAGCGAACTAAATGGGACTGCGGCCTTACAAATTGGTTGAATCACGGGAATATTTCTTTCGAAAACATAGGCCGAGGAAGACGGAATAACAGTCTTTAACCAGGAAACACGAATCGCATAGTACGCAGAGAAAGAAGCGCTGAAAAGAAATTACTGATTTTGTGGTGTGTATATTGTGAATCGAGGCCGCTGTTCTCATTTTGTAATTAATTAACTAATTCTGTATTACCGCGATCAGACGAACGTAATAAAGGTTTAGTATCCATTTGAGAAATCATCTCCGAAAAATCAGAATATTCGGATTGATTGGGATTGTAAAATGCTGACAGGGGTTTTATTTTAATAATGTTTAAGTTCACGCAGAACTCCTGGTTTATATAAATCTTACTTTAACGGGTCACTTTTTTGCGTGACTTTTTCTCGTCATAATACTTTTAGTGCTGTTCCCTAAGTAAATGTAGACATGATGGTATTTCCTTACATTCATTGCGATAAATAAATCTTTCTTTATGTGAAGGTTTTATAGATTCTTGCTACTTAGTAGTAGCGTGTTCCTCCTTATTGTTACTTTCCTTTTGAGAGAAATCAAACATATTATATTGAATACTTTTGCACAGTGTATTGCATTGAATACTTTTGCACAGTGAATACTTATAAATAGATCAATGATACAGCCGTATTATTGATATAGAAAACTATTTGGAGAGTTGTATTTTCATGCGAGTAACTTGTTTTTCGATAATTTTTTACAAGCCATTCTTTACTTGTTTTGCTGTCAGAAATGGGATTCTTTGCTACTGGTGCTGTGAGAGAAAACCGGACTGCAAATTGTCCTCTTCGAAGTCTATAGGATTCGGGCAAGGAAAAGAAAGGGTCGCGTGATCTCATGCTGGACAAAAAGTATGAAATATTCTTTGTACGTTGACATGAGAACTCTGTAGTTACTATTGCAACTAATTTCGGTACATTGGAGCCAATGGTAAATGTGAGACGGAATAATCGCAAGGAGAAAAGACATGAAATAGTTCCCCAACCAAACACATTAAGTCTCTATAACCAAGGGATGGGTGGAGTTTATATTCATGACAATGCCATTGCAAATAATAGGATCAGAATCAGAGGAAAAAAGTGGTGGTGGCCTTTATTTACAAATGGTCTTGATAGTTCTATGGAAAATGCGAGGAATATCTGGAGAGAGGCAACTGGATCAACCTTTAGTCAAATTGATTTTCGATCGGAAGTATTATTGTGTCTTCTCAAGAAAGAAGAAGCTAGTGAAGGTGCTACTAATACAAAAGTTTTCAAAAAGTGCTACAATATGGGACATTACGGGAAAACTAGTTTTCCAGATTCTATTAGAAAAGATAAAGTTGGCCATATAATTGTTTGTGATGAAAAACATTTACGGCGAAGGTGACGTGTTTATAGCAGTCAAATAAGATTAGTGTCAATAGTGCCAAATTCATTTGCATACTTTTTATTTTTCAAAATACCATAAATAACAATGCGTTTTATCAATAATCTGTCCTTCTAAATGTTTTTTGTAAAAATAAAACAGTTCCAAAAAGAAGAGGTTTCGACTCATTTGAACCAGAGAACTCCTAACGTTGCGTATACGCAACATTTCGCCAACGGTAAACTAAAAGCAATAAAATAAAAAATCGATTATTTCCTTTATTTGAGTCCATTTAATCATTATGTTAGCAAAAACTTTGAAATGTTCAAGCTATTAACATGCTTGGGAAGAAATGGGTAAAACAACATGAGGCAGGGTAACAAGCTTTTCCTTAAAAAAATGTGGTTTTTGACTTCTCTTATACTGAATTGCACGGTAACTTTTCTTTGCAGGACTATAAGATTGAGCCGAGTATTGCGCCTTTCTGATAATAAGTGAAGATCAATAAGATAAATCAAAGTAAGATTATAACGAAAATAGTGATGGAACTTATGCAATATTTTAATGAGGATGATGAATTACTTAAATTATTCGTATTCGAAGGTCCTATAATTTGTCCTTGACCTCAGGGATGTGCAATTGGACCAGTACCACCCTTAAGCCTTGTTATTATAAAAAATGTAGAGATGGGTTCTCTGATCCACTTACCGCCCCGAATCCACCGGATCCTATTGGATTCAAGGATTCGATATTTTTGGCTGGATTCGATCGCATCCAGTTTATATTCAAAAGAGCAATTTTATTTTACCAAATTTTATTTAAAGCTAACTTTAGAATCGTACGGCTTGATACGTAGAATTTATATATAGATACGTAGAAAGTAGAATACGTACGATTGATAATAATAACTACCTTCATTGCCATAACCACATAACTCATCGTTTTCACTGTGTCTTATAAACACGTCAGTTTTTGTTGCATTAAAACGTAAGATGGAATTTTACTCATAAAAATGTGATTTGAATGTAGATAAATGCATGAGGAATTTTGCTTGTGAACTCTTTGGCGGTAATAGTTCTCCATTGGCCGTTAGATGGCAGGCAATATAGTCGTTGGTGATGTACGATATTTGCAAATAACATAGTAAATTACTTTTACAGCTAGAGAAGGTCAAACATAAATAACTTATAATATCCTAATAAAAAAACATGTTTTTAATGTAGTTGAATTATTTAGAAAATGTATCTGAAATATAGTAAACATATTAAATCACCGCGTTGGTTGCTACGCCTCGCCCGAGCTGGTGATCGTGTACCTAGTGCAGAGTGTAGCATCGCAGCGCAGGGAATCGAGAAATTGGAACGAGTTGTGGTAACGTCTGTGTTAAAACGTCGGAAGATATTTTTGTGACACAACATTGTCATGTCAGAGGTTTGGAAACATTTTACTGTCAGTGAAGACAGCAAAGCATACGCGAAATGTGTGCATTGTGGATCGCGTATTTTGAGAGGAGGAATGAGTATGACGACTACAGCCATGAAGAAACATTTTAAACAACATGCTGGTCTACTTGAAAGGCAGAGGCAAGTGAAGAATAACATTGAAAGCTCACTAATCGATATCAGTGAAGAACTGAATATAACTAATACAAAATATTTTTAAGCAATATTTCAAATCTATTAGTCTTTATATAGGAGTATTTAAAGCATAGTAAAATGCATTGCTGATTATTTGGTGCTGATTATGATATTCATCTGAGAGGCCATCTGATTTATTGCAGAAAATATCTGGGTGGTTTTCCATTTCTTACTATAAATTTTACCTGCTGAATATAAAATTCAACTATTTGATGAATAAGTACGATTATATTGCATTTCATACATGCTTAAGTACTCGAATTGTGAGTAATATATTATATTTAAATATTGTATTTAAATTATTATTTCAGCTCAGCAGGATGCTGATTTTGATATTCATGCGAGAAGCCGTATCGGGTATACATTTTGAAATCCACTAATTTGAATTATTGGCTAGGAACTAGATGATATATTACATATTTAATGCTGAAAATATCTGGGTTGTTTTTCTTTTCTTACTGAAAATTTTACCAGCTGAAAATAAAATTTAACTAATTGCTAAATAAGTAGGTACTATTATATTGCCTTTCATTAAGTACTTAATTAAGTAATTAAGCTTAAGTACTCGAATTGTGAGTTATTTTTTCAAAATAAACTTTAAGCGGTAGAAATCCTTTTGTCTTTTTAATAGGCTTAAACATTTGCATGGTTTATTGTGTTTCCACTGGACTCCAAGTATTCAATGAAAATGAAAATTGCAAGTAATGTAAATTCACATCTTTGATATGTTACGATTCTGTTACCATTGAAAATAATTTTTATCTTAGCTCAGCAGGAAGCTGATTATGATATTCAACTGAGAAGCCATATCTGGTATACATTTTGAAATCAACTTATTTAAATTATTGGCTGGAAACTAGATAATATATTACTGATTTAATGCTGAAAATATCTGGGTGGTTTTCCTTTTCTTACAGTAAATATTACCAGCTGAAAATAAAATTCAACTACTTGCTAAATAAGTACGATTATATTGCTTTTCATACATGCTTATGAACTCGAATTTTGAGTTATTTTTACAAAATAAACATTTAATGGTGGAAATACATTTGTCATTTTCATAGGTTGAAACATTTGAATGGTTTATTGTTTCTTCCATAGGACTCCAATAATTCAATGAAGCTGAAGATAGCAAGTAATGTAATTTAACGTTTTTGATATAGAACGATTCTATTTCGATATAAAATTCATTTTAAATTATTATCTCAGCTCAGCAAGATGCTGATTATGATATTCATCTAAAAGGCCATTTCGGGTATACATTTTAAAATCCACTCATTGAAATTAATAGCTAGGAACTAGATAATATATTGCTGATTTAATTCTGAAAATATCTGGGTGGTTTTCTTTTCTTACTTTAAATATTACCTGCTGAAAAAAACCCAACTACTTGCTAAATTATTACAATTATATTGCTTTCTTACATGCCTAAGGACTCGAGTTATGTGTTATTTTTTCAAAATAAACTTTAAATGGTAGAAATACATGTGTCTTTTTCATATGATGAAATATTTCCTTGTTTTATTATGTCTTTCACTGGACTTCATGAATTTAATGAAGACAAACATCGCAAGTAATGTAAATTAACGCCTTTTATATAATACGATTCTACTTCCGTTGAAATTTTTTTAAAAATTATTATCTTTTCTCAGGAGGATGCTGATTATGATTTTCATCTGAGAGGCCATATCTGGTATCCTTTTTGAAATCCACTCATTGAAATTAATGGCTAGGAACTAGATAATATATTATGATTGAATGCTTTAAATATCTGGTTGGTTTTCCTTTTCTGACTGTTAAATTTTACCTGCTGATAATAAAATTTAACTTCTTGCTAAATAAGTACTATTATATTGCATTTCATAAATGCATAAGTACTCGAATTTGGAGTTAATATTTTCAAAATTAATTTTTAACGGTAGAAATACTTTTGCCTTTTTCATAGGTTGAAACATTTGCATTGTTTATGGTGTCTTCCAATGGACTCCAAGAATTCAATGAAGATGAAAATCGCAAAAATGTAAATTAACGCCTTTGATAAAATGCGATTCTATTTTCATTGAAAATTCTTTTTAAATTATAATCTTAGCTCAGCAGGATGCTGATTATGATATTCATCTCAGAGGCCATATTGGGTGTACATTTTGAAATCCACTCATTTAAATTAATGACTAGGAACTAGGTAATATATTACTGGCTGAATGCTGAAAATATCTGGGTGGTTTACCTTTTCTCAATGTAAATTTTACCTGCTGAAAATAAAATTTAACTAATTGCTAAATATGTACTATTATATTGCATTTCATACATGCTTAAGTACTCAAATTGTGAGCTATTTTTTCAAAATTAATTTTTGACGGTAGAAATACTTTTGTCTTATTTATAGATTGAATCATTTGAATGGTTTATTGTGTCTTCCACCGGCCTCCAAGAATTTAATTAAAATGAATAACGCAAGTAATGTAAATTAACGCCTTTGATATAATACGATTCTATTTCCATTGGAAAATCTCTATAAATTATTATCTCAGCTCAGCAGGATACAGATTATGATATTCATCTTAAAGTCCATATCGGGTACACATTTTAAAATCCACTCATTTAAATGATTTGCTAGGAACTAGACAATATATATTACTGATTGAATGCTGAAAATATCTGGGAGGTTTTCCTTTTCTTACTGTAAATTTTACCAGCTGAAAATAAAATTCAACTACTTGCTAAATAAGTACGATTATATTGCATATCATACATACTTAATATGAATGAATGTATGGAATATGAAAATTTATGCAGAACGTGAGCGCGTTGCTAGACGATCTGTTCCACAGCAGTAGTTCGTAGCAGCAGTCGACACACGGAACTAAACCAAAGCTTTTTCGTAATTTCAGCCATCACAATTTTAACGGACCCATTTTTAGCTAACCCACAAGAAAACTGTTTTTGACCGTATAAAACAAAAATGACCACTCTAGCTATAATGAAGGGGGTGGGGTGTAATAGGGGATGATACCGGCAAAGGTTTTGCATTGTAGTCACAAAACTTCATCATGTTTTGGAAAACTTTGGAGATATTTTCTTCAGCTGGGATTAGACAAGGAAAATAATTTTGCACAAAATTAATTACGGCTTCATGCTGAACTTTCGTCAATAATTTTTACCGTCCAATACAAAGTAAACCTAAAACCAGTTCCAGAATATAAAAAATGAAAACACGAATCTTCACTACAAGCAACGAGTTTGCCTCGAAATATGCTTAAAATATTATTTTATACAGTTTTCCAAGATCGCGTTCCATTAAACCAAGGTTAAATAAACTAAGAAACAAAAACCTTTGCCGCGCCGCATGAAACCCCCTTTTTCCTCATTCTCTCTCATTTTCAATCGGTCACCGCCTCCCATGAATTTTGATTGAAGCACTGCTTTTCTTCAACTCACTACCACTCCAGGGATCACTTTAAAGAAAGGGTAACAGGAGCATAACTACCTATTTGATTTACTAGTATCGAACGGCATACAAGATACATAAAATATTGAAACCTTTGGCCAAACGACACCGAAAGAATCGATATATCCGAAGTAATAGCATTTGGGTGTTGTCTGTGCGAAGACTTGAGAAGTAGCGAATGAGCCAATGTTTATTGTATTTTTTTTATAGATGTGTTAGTTTTGAGCCGTAGGGTGGACGTTTTTTGGAATTTCACATACAAAGTTGCAGGTGACCGAGATCTAGCGACACCTGATGTATGCATTTATGCATAGAGAATTAGAAGTCGAACAAGAGCGAGATGGCCCGAGCATGGGTGGCGGAGTGGTTAGTGTGATTGTGCTGGATCAAGTGCATCGAGAGTTCGATCCCCGCTCGACTGTTTTTGATTCTTGAGGTTAAGGATATGGGTTTAGCCGGTTATTTAACATTTCAAAGCTAAAGTTAATGTATTGTGAGTAAAATTAGTAGTCTTAATGAGTTCGATTATTTGGCGTTAAAACGAGGAAACTCCACTTTTTACAAACTGTTCATTTAAAGAAAGGTAATGATTATTGGTTGGAATACTTTGTTTTAACTTTCGTTTTGCTTAAAAAGATCAAATGCAATGACTTGTAATTTGAATAAAATAACCACGTTTCTCTTTGAGTTTTGTTGCCGAGTCATTTAATATATTTTTGTGCATGTTTGCGAGTGTTTAGGACAGTTCTTGCGAGATTGTGAGTGCAAAGTAAAGCTGAGGACTGGTCATTTGAGTTTTTACGCTTATTCCGCTTTTCAGGTTGTTGATAACGTCGAGTAAAGGCGATAGCAAGAGTAGTGATATCGAGTTGAGATAAAGAGAGGAAGTCATAATTGTCTTCGCGAATACGATCGTTGATGGTAAGCCTTAGACTTCAACCTTGGTAAACATATTTTGTTTTTAGGTAATTATCTTAGTCTTTCCGAGGACAGTCCTGAATACGTTTTTCGTCATGAGGTAAAGACAGTGAAACCAAAGCAGCAATACGTTCAAGTCCCTGCTCCATTAATTGAAGAAACTACCGTTAAGCGCAAGCGTCAGACCTACCTGCAGACCAATGGAGATCGCCTCTATATTATTGTGTGCTTGAGGGTCACTTATTGTTCAAAGCGCGTAAAAACAGGTATTTTTTACGCCCGTTATAAGCTGTCGTTGTTTAAACTGAAAGTAAACAGGTTTTAGTGTTGTGTAAGTTGTTATATTAACACCATTTAACAGCCCGTTATTGTTGTTACGCGGGGTAAGAAGTTTGGAAAAGTGGAGACCGAACGACTGACTTTGCGTTCTGGTATTTGAATGAAGAAGTGACAAAAAAGCTATAAGGGAAAGATTGTTTGTCGTATAGCTCAAAAATGTTTGCTGAATTAAGATGACGGAATATGTAAATTGGGCAACTGTTTCAATTTGGCAACTTGATATCAGGTAATTCAAAAGCGAAGAAGTAGTGAAATGGGGAAAGAAAGTGAACCTTTATTGGAGATTAAAATACAAACGCGCGCTTAACTGCCACCGATAGTGGCAGCTTAAGCTAGTCCGAATTATTTAGTTTTATTTCCTCTTAGCCTACCTGCGATGGGTTGTTGTGGAGAAGTTGATAATCCAGCTCAAGACGCTAAGCAATTCATATTAGCATATTGAGATGCGTTACAAAGAGACGACTTCCATATTTTTATCGACTGAGAGTTTCTTGTCATAAATGAAGAAAAACTCAGTTTGCTGTTGAATAAAGTAAAAGGCAAGAAGGTGACTCAACGTGATTCACGAGGGTGGAACAAACGAGGTCATAAATGAACTGGGGCTCAAGGTGGCGAGTGGATGTCATCCACCTTAAGCTCAGCTGGTGGAGATCTTCTCCTTCCATATCCCTCCTTCCTACGCCTCCATCTTGCATCCATACTCACGCATCAACAATCACATTCCCTCTCACTTCCCACGCGTCCTTCTGTCAACCTCCCGATACCAAGTCAGCATCGTCCCAAAAATACCTCCCGACTCAAGACGCTTGTTTGCACTGGAGGGGTCGGTCAACTGGATGAAGACATCCCAGCTAAAAGTCTCTCTTTCCTGCTTAACGAGAAGCTTCTCGGATGTAGTATTTTGAAGCATGAAATGAATACATCCGTTGAATTTTCCGAGATATCGAATCATTGAAAGTTGCATATCCAACCATGTTCCCATTCCTCCGACATAAAGTAAAAATACGTGCGCGGATAAATATCACGAAATGAGCAGAAAAATAAAGCTCGTTGGCCGTTTGAGATATATCGATAGGAAATCCATTTCTTTCGTAAAATAATTGGAATTGCAATAGTAAGAGTATTTCTACTGTTCGTCCTATTCTGAGAATTTGATGGTTTAAGACGTATTCCAAGAAGTGCGGTCTATAGAAATGGGATTCCGGATTAAACCGTAGAACTATAATTTTACATTCAATGTCAGCGTAGTAACAATATAGAGCTCCCAATCTATATCCGCGGTAATTGAGTTATCTAACCACCTTCTTATCGGAGTATCACTATTGAGAGAACATCTGATAGCTATTTGGATAGGTTCTTGGAAGTTCCGCCATCAAGATCGTCGGAGATAGCTTAAACATCAATCTCCGTATCAACAGTTTGTCAATCTTATCCCCAGTTTTACCGATAAGTCATGAGACACTTGAATCACGCGCGAGACAATTTTGAGTAGTTTTCGCAGCCTTCGTAATAATGAACATTTTTCAGCAAGGATTCCGCTGAAATCATTCTGTTTTTAATTTTTATAAAATCATTTGGTTCATAAATACGTATAAAATCGCTATCTTATAAAATACAGCGAATAGGCGACGCCGACGTAAGAACTGAAATTTGAACTTGATTCACTTATTTAACATTTCTTATCATCATTAATTCCTAAGATAGCTTCCTTACTTCTGGGGATTTTTTAACTTCCTCTATAACTTCCTATATTCCATTTTCGACAATCTCCATTGGCATATCTAATATTTTCAATCTGACGGGAGTCAAGTCACAACAGTCGTCCCGTGAACGAGTTTAAAACTGCCACGCCATACAATTGCGAATATTCTTTGCTTCCCACTTGCATTGGAACGCAGCATCAAAGACTTCGAGTAGAATGGAGTAGGGCTGAAAAAATGTAGCATCTGGTGAGAAAGGGAAGGTCATGTTTAGCAATTTTCGTTCGTACGAGTCTCAACTCTCTAGTTACGGTGAGTGGGAACGCTAAAATTTATTTCAAAGGTATTTTGCAACTGACATGAAAACTACAAAAAAGAGTGAAGAGCACAAATAGAGAAGAATAATAAATTTTCAACGTCTTTTATAAGAATTGTATCTTATTTTTCTTGTCTAAATGTGTGACAATTAAATTCATTTTTCAACATTCTCACCGGTATTTTCAACCATTTTCCTCTCATTTATTTTTTAATTTTAACATAAGAGATGCAAACATTTCAAAACAGACGAAATAACAAGGGATCTCTTTTATTTCTTAAGCTGTTAATTTCATTATTTTTATTTCGTAATTTTGGCGGAGATAAGATGACTCAAGAGATACCGTTACCGAAGCATATTCATCGACGGCTCGCTCCCATGCAAGGTAATGCTACTCATTTACCTGTAAAAACTACCTACGTCATCGGTAATAGCCTGCGTATTACTTTTTCATGCACCGCAAAGAATTAATAACACCATAAGTCGGGATGGAGTTTGATGGGATAAGAATTTTGTGGGCTGTAGAAAGTAAGCAATCAATCGGCGGCAAAGTCCAAAAGCTGGAATTATCGTCATGCATTGATTGTCAATCACACACTTTGAAGTTCCATTTTTAAGGAAATGACTCGAAATAATGAGAAAGGGACATATTGGGAGCGAGACCCAATATCCGTTCATACCACCGCACTGGTGCCCACGCCGAAGAGAGAATACTCCCTGTTGAAATGAGCAGAACGTATCGCGGTCTCCTCAACTTGGAACATCAACGGCATCGGCAAAGTCCAACAACATGGACACCCAATAGTCCCAATAACGATGACAACAGGCAGAAGAGCTTCTCCGATCCCTATTTCCCACATTACAGCGTTTCGACTCGACCGAGTGAGAAACACCACAGCATTTAGCTGAGGATAGTCAATCCTCACACTGCATGCATTTCGTTCAAGCCATGGTGGCATTGGTGCTTACTGATCTCTATCTTCAAAGTGGGGGAAACATACACCAACGCTCACACAGAAGTAGTGATCACTCGGGCAATGCACACAAGAGTTGAAAGAGGGGAGGGAGTAGTCAGCAAAGCAAAGTGAGAGTACAAGGAAAGGGGGAGGTACGGTGGGTGGATTGGCTCCATGTCAACCGCGCACAATGCCCTCAACAAAAAAACATGCACTACATGAACAACACAAGCGGGTAACATGGAGGAAAAGCAAGCAGAAAAAAGTATATGGTAGGGAAATACACGTAGGGGCGCAGGAGAGGAGGCGGGTTAGGGGTGGGGCAGCTTTTAATCGAACCCCTTAATATACGTCATATCGCATCAGGTTACTAGTATTTGCTTGAGATTATCAACTGGTTATCAATTATTAAAAACTAATAACTCCTCTTTCGTGCCCTCGTTTGCTCTGAGCTGTTCGGGAGGGCATGCAATCTCATTAACCGGGTTCCGATCAACCGAGGATCTGCAGTATCTAAAAATGTATTCTAAATGTGCGGCTTTAGTGAGCCAGATTAGATCCTACAAACGGGCATCAAAATTCGGTTATCAGTCACTATAAGTATTAAAGGCGATTTTTCAGAAGTATGTTATCCCAATTATGTCCAAAATGAAGTTCAGAAAAATATTAGCGTTTTATAACTGTCGCATTTTACCACCACAAATAGCTCTTTTCGAACTAACTGTTTTTGACTAATGTTTTCATTGAATTTAATTCAATTTTTCAATTTTTACACGAATTAAGACGTCGAAATGACTTTTGAAAGGCAAATTTTAACCCTTGGTAGTTTTTTTTTCTATAAATCACTTCACATAGCCTCGCATAATCGTGGATTCACTGCATGAAGAGACTAGGTTGGCCTTTATCCAAAGGACACATTCCAACTAATACGATGGCCCATTGCTGATGGGGTGAGGATGAACGGGGAGTTTGGGGAAGAAAGAAATCCCTACGTTCCCTAGTCATTGGATACGCGACTCGTTAAATAGACCAGGGGAAGTAGGAGTTGGGCTACATGAGCGAGTGGGAATGCACAGTTGAGTTTTAAAATTTACCCTTTCTTACTGTTTTGATAGCTTTAAAGACTACGCAAGAGCAATCGAGACTTAGAAGCACAACTAACGCACAGCTAACGATCAGATAGTTCTAATTCAACTGACGTAACCTCACAGTTACTCTCGGAGAACCTAGCCTCATCGTAGGAGTATACCTCCCGAGAAGAGAGAATAGTTTCTCTCCTCTTTTGTTTCCATCAACTGGAGGCATATGTGGAGACAAAAAGAGGAAAAATTATGTGACATCTCATTATGTTAACGATAATGCAGAAATACATGCATATCTCCTTGGAGCCACATCGTCGAGCCTGAATCATTGCAAGTTTTAGCTTTCTTAATTGTCTCCGCCGCACCTATTTCATATAATTTCGCCTTTAACAGAGAAAAAACAGGGCAAGCGAGCGTGCTGATTTGCTCGTCTGCCAGACAGTTTAGGAATAGAGAGTTTTCATCAGATTTAAGAACGGAAAAGAACAACTGATGAAAACCTAATTAGTCAGAAGATCAAAATCGGATTGTATATCGCGAGATGCAGCAAGCCGTCTCTGACGACATAAGCGCTAAAATTCATTTATGATGCGTATGACCTCCACGTATTGAGAATTTTGGCGTGATAATGAAGCAGAGTCATTGGCTGTTAAAGATTTGTGAAAATTATTATTTGCCAAAAATATTTGAGAATAATAGACTCAAACCCAGAGAGAAAATTTTTAGAGATTCCCCTTTGAGATAAGAACAGGTTACAATACAGATAAATATTTCCAGGCCAAAAAGCCTTCGCTTATTAATTAATTTATTCTGAATAACAGAGAGGTTACCATATTCATAGCATAACATACGAAGTTTAATCGTCATAGTTTTTGTTATAAGTAATTCCATCAGTCTATTCTAGCGAAATCGCTCATTCCTAACTAAAAATAGAGAAATTTTAAAAAATCTTAGAAATCTCTACTTACCCTTCACTTGAAAGGAATTATCTCTTCATCCTCAGAAAACAAGAAAAGATAAGCTACCTGCCTCGAAAAAGATAATGAATGTTTACTGGTAATGGAAACGGGGTGATAAATTTTTACGACAACAATTCCCTATTTGAGCGCAAAACCTTTTACTTTGTTTGCGTACAACCATATCTACCCGCAAGAGTACGATCTCATCTCTTAGCTTTGTGCAAGTGGATACGGGAGGATAACTTAAAAGAACACCTTGTCGGGAATAACTTACACTTCAACGACCCTACGCCTCAGACAAAGCGCGGAATATATTGGAGGGGTAAGGTGGAAAGCATTGTACAAACACACGTCACCTTTCCAATTCACCAACACGGTTGCAGGAAGTTATGTAGGCATCATATTACCTCGTAGAAATGTGATTCAAGGGAGAGTAGAGAGGCAGCGAGTAAAAGTGGGTGAGAGGAATGAGCCGAGAAAAATCTACAAACGTTTCGAAAGAGGAATGAATGCTACGAGAGCGCGACAAGCAGAGAAGAATGGAGAGAAAAGGGGAAAGGAAGTATTAAGAAACTAAAGAGAAAGAGAAGGATGAAAGATAACATGGTGATTATGAAAAAGGAGAGAAAATGAGCGTAAGGAGGGGAAGAGAGAAGGTGAAGAGAAGGAAATGAGGACATATAATGGTATACGAAAGAGATGAGAGGTTGGAGTTACGCAATGTTGACTATTTTTTTAATGCTTAACAGGGTGATATAATGATCTAGAAAAAATGTAGTACCGTTCTCAGCTCAAGAAGGTTATGAAATATTATAACACGGGGGGAAAAACCATGCGTATATAGCATCAACAGTACAAGGTATTTCACATAGCAGATAAGGTAGGAATGTGGTAAAATTTTACTCTCCTTTCTCGTCACGAAAATGTACATAATACAGGGAATATACAGCATCAAATTTTCTCTTTAATTAATTAAAGTATTATGTTAGTTTATTCTTATCACATAGGTAGATATTCATCAAACTTTGTACGCATTATATTGAATTAACAACAGCATACTCATTGTATTTGGGATAATTCAGAATTGTGATCATTCTGTTGGTGCGCATTCGTTCATTCCAAAGTACGAGTACACTGAACTAAATTTAATTATTGTTGTAAATTTTCGATTCTCTATTTGCTTGTATTCCAATTCCCATTCATTACGTTATAAGATTAACAATCCAATTAACTTTACTCCAAATTTTCTACTCCTGACCAAGCTTTTGCGTAAGCTTAATAATGAAAGTTTATAGTATTCACCCATTTTTTACGGAGGTAAGATATAGCTGACACTCGCGCGTGTGAACAAAGTTTTCCCTTACAATACATTGATGGACTTCGACCTCACAGTAGACTGTCAACTATTACACTTCTCTGAGTCATTATAACTTTAGCCTGCAACCGTTTCGCACGTTACTGAAAGCTAGGCCACTTATTTTCTTCAGTGTGGCTTCCTCTCAAGGTATATATCTTTATTTTATTTAACATATGATTATTTAGTCCAAGATGTATTCACAGTATTGCCTTACCTGACACCAATAAATATCTTTACTGCGCAGCATTTCATATTTACCCATATATGATGTTTCACAGAATAAACAAAATTAAAATCCCATGATCTCCAACCATCCCATGGGCAAATGGATGTATTTTGAAATTCCATTTTTTTTAGTTTTTAGTATTATTTGATCACTGGATGATCCTGGTGAACCACATGCCCCCTGCGATCTTTGCAAGCCTCTTTTAGCCTGCCATTAGGTATCTTAAC
Organism: Ceriagrion tenellum; assembly: GCA_963169105.1. Taxonomy (NCBI): domain Eukaryota; kingdom Metazoa; phylum Arthropoda; class Insecta; order Odonata; family Coenagrionidae; genus Ceriagrion; species Ceriagrion tenellum. The sequence continues at coordinate 735,117 of OY720636.1, forward strand.
TGCCTAACTGAGAAATACTGACAGAAAAAAAATGCTCATTATAGAGAAAAGCCAAGGCCGAACTCAAACCCGCGACAGAGGTCGGCGGGGAAAATTCTAAGTATTCTAATATGCTTACAATATTTAAGCTCATGTCAAATATTGGTTTTCGATTCCTTCCATCAGCATACTTTTTATTGTTTTTATCAATTTCCATCATCTTAATTTTGGTGAACTATGAATTCCAAGTATCCAATAATAATAATTCCAAGCGCAGATGAACCTCCTAAGTCATGACAGACCCAACTAAAATTCTAGTATTCATATATGATGGAGTGGATTTTAATTAATTTTACAAAAATGAGTCAATGTTAACTTTTGCTAAGCAACTTAAAAATGTTCCAATTGTTGCTTTATCCACTGCAATTGCTCCTTAAAAACGTTGAAACCCTTTATATTCGGGGAAAACTGCAACATACCTCTAAGAATAGAATGAGATTGCATGATACAGTGGACATTGCACACGCATTCATATTATTTTACTTCTACTTTGGCAAAAATATCGCTAATATTTTCCGCTGTATGCTGGAAAAGATACTTCTGCTCAGGGCCGCCCAAAGGGGGGATGTATGGCGCAAGTTGCGCCATAGAAAAAGAATTTGGGGGGAATAAAAAATTTGGAGGGGATTTTTCAAATGCATAAAAATATTCTCTAAATGTAAATATTTTTACCCGTTTACAGTAATTAATATACTAATTGAAAGGATATAACGATAAATTAATGTTAAGCGTCAAGTGTAGTACATATAGTAAAACATGATGCAGTTATAAAGAATCATTCAGCCAGCCGAAAGCTTCTTTTATTTCGGTCGCGTCTCTCCATACTCTTCCTTGGCTGCCACACCGCGCCGTCGTCGAGGCCACCAAAAGATCCCCGAACGCAACCCAGTAGCATAACTGACTCAGCATCCCTCCAGTCATATTTCCGCCCCCTCCTCCCAACATCTGCCAACGGGTCACATCACAGTACAGTCAAAAGGCTTAGACTTACGGATCGTGCATACACTGCACGTTACCTTTTACGGTAAATTTTTTACCCCCACTTCCCCTTAGTCGGCAACTGTTTGGATTTGTCTCAACCCCTCGTACCCTCCTCTCCTTCGATAGGTAACTTTTTCTCTTCATATGAAACTTTCAATTCAAAAATATTTTCGTATTTTTTAGTAAGATTATTTTTAGGTATGGGTTGAAATAAGGCAAAGTAGCAGAGCTAGATATAATAGAATAGCGCTATTTTCAGTTTTTCTTAATTGTATAACTATATTAGTTTATCATAAATAATTAGTAATATTGACGTCCAGCACTCCCCGCCCCCACCCCTTTCCCTTCACGAGCGTACCCGCGTTTTGAGGATTAAAAAAGGTTACAATATATATGTACACGCATTCTAAATAACATCAGAAGTGAAATAAGCAAAAATGAGATCAGAAGTGTACTTTAAAATCCTTGATTCCCTACGTCTTCAGCTGCGAGATCGGTTTCCAGAAAGTTCACTGAATATTGTCACACAAATGACTTTTCCCATGATGGTTTACTCAATGTTGTTAAAAATATGGGTAGTACTTTAAAGCCAATTCTCGTCAGTGACTTGTGTGAGTATTACGGAATCAATGGTGAAGAACTTTGTTAAGAAGTTAATGTATTTAGTCGACTGTACAAAGTTAGCTACCCGAGCATTGATTTATCAGATGTGCTGAGCTTCACTGACGAGTCTGAGCCAAAATAATGACGAAAGTGACACTCAAGATTCTTGTGGCGACAAGCCTGATGGTCCAAGTACAGATCCTAATATAGCAGAACAAAGATTTCTGGATCAATGGGTAATGAAAGGATTCATTGGGCCTCATAGACGTTTATTAAATATTTCTGGATTTCCTTAACTAACGATGTTATACCAGATTACCACTTCTGGCATTGCCAGCAAAAAGTTGCTCAGCGGAGAGGGTTATGAGCAGATTAAGAATTGGCAGAAATAGGTTGAGAAGCAGCATGGGTGATGTCTGCCTCTCCGACATGGTTGTCCATTCTTCCGAAAAAGACATTTTAAAATCCATTCATAACAGTGAAGTTACAGAAACTTTGCTTTGTCAAGTGAGCAAAGAAAAAAACTACTGCTGTCTAAAGGACATCAAGGGTAGGGTAGTCAAAACGGTACCACCACCACCAGTACTTGTTTTATCTGTATTATTTTATTATTATTATTATTATTTGAGTTTTGTACCAGTATAATATTTAAATAAGAACTATGAATAACACTGTAAATGGGTACCATTTAATTAAAGACAAATCAATTTAAAATGTTTGGTTAATTTTGATGTCCTTATTTTTTGCACATTTCACTCGTACAGCTCTCACGAAAGCTTATGGCGTTCGAATGCGCAGAAGACGACGTAGTGGAGGGATTACGTTTGGTGGAAGGGGTAGGGAAAAGGGACGTAGGGGCGAGCGAAGACATGGCATTTGTACCATGTATGAGTGCATTTCAAAAAATGGAATTTGTATGACGCGGACAACATAAACGCCGTGCATCCAAACGCCATAAGCTTTTGCGAGAGCTGTATATAGCTGTAAGGTGTGGTATAAAGTATCACAATAGTGTCTTTGCAGTAAGTTGACCGCCAATTTTGTTAGATATAGGATCCAGCTGTGTAGTTTTAGGAGGGCAATATTCGATATATTTCCCATATTTTTTCTTAGTTCAAAATATGAAAGAAGCCTTCAGTAATTTTTTTATATATAAGAACTTAGGGATTCTCATTTTTACAATTTATTGCTTTTTTAAACATGCTATCGTAAACATATCGTAAACATAAACAATGAACTCTCATCCTTATCGTTTTTTGTAGCACTGTATTAAGTTTTAATTAGTTAGATTTTATTTACTTTTTAGAGTTAATTTTTCATGGTTTGGTCATAATCATTGTAGCCAGCTCTCAAAACTAACTAAAAATATGGATATCACAGTGGTCGACAACATGTATGATGATTTAAGATTCTATTGCCAGGAAGGTGTTAAAAACGATTTTGTGAAGCAAATAATTAAAAAAACTTCCCAAACGCTCCGTTACCCTCGACGTTAATCCATACTACCTTGGACAGGCTATCAAATTATAACCTGGCAAGTACCTATATACCGGCGGGGTGGGGTAGGAGTTGTTGGTTTTGAGGGGGAATGCGCCATCAGCGTTGGGGGGATGGGCACCTCTGCTCCTGTTCTACCCTTATTCATTTTCTTAGCTATTTGCTTATGTTCTCCGAACCGCTCTCTCCCGATATATCTTTAGCTTTCTGGTTCTAAACCGTGTCCCGTAATCTTATATGCTCTCTGATGACGATTCCACCTCGGATCCATCTCTCTCCCTGCGAAAAATAGTATAAAGCCTGAATCACACGATCATTTTTTCCGTCCCTTTTAAGGGATAGCTCCAATGATAGATTTTCAGGGACCGTGACAATGATAGCTCGAGCTATCATTTTCTGAATCACATTTTGGCCTTCCCTTTTTCCATCATTTTTTCCGTCCCTTTTCGCATCATTTCTATGTTAACTACTCTCATTCCATTGATAGCCGAACGTGGCGTAGGAGTCGCTCTTTGCGGCTGAGCGCTCTGATTGGCTAAATGCACTCTTGCATCAACTGAGCGCGCAAAACGTATTGATACAACGATATAATCCATTGACTTTATTGTTAATCCCGCTAATCTGTTATAATTGATTGGAAGCGCAACGATGGAGGATTTCCATCGGCGTAGACTGCTTTTGGCCGCTGCTGCTGCCATTATAGCGGGCGACAATGATCGGCGACGACATGAACGACGGCGTAGAAGAATATGGACGAGGGAATAGCTGCAAAGAAGACAGACCGGCCAAGGAATTATTAACATGGTGCACAGGGAGTAAGGGATTTTCCTGGAATAAACATTTTACATATCTTAAAATGGGAGCAAAATGCTCTGTGAACCGTACTCCGTTGCTGGGGGCCATGGGAATTTCGATCTTCATTTTTCCCCAAGAGGCGGTGTTTTTGAGATTATGGAAGGAGGTCGTTTAAATTTCATTTGATTTCCAACTAGGCATATAGCTAGTGAATAAATAATTGGGAACAAGTCAGAACCTACTGAATAAACGTTCATGAGAACATGACAATAACAATACATATTCTCTCCATAGATTGGAAGACTATCGGTCATATAGAAACTTCCTGAGAATGGAGGAAGGCCTCTATGTGGAGCTATTAGCCAAAGTGTCGCCAATTATAATAAAAAGAAATACAGTCATGATTAGTCTAAAGTTTCCACTGTCACATAATTCATACGAAAAAATATTTCTCTAAGCAATGAAAAATGAATTTACCGTCCTCCTCTCCACTCCATTTCAAACAGCTATGCACCTCAAAATTCCAAATCAATGTTAAGGACAACCGAGTACATCAAACGGTTTACTTTAAAATTTCTGCTAATTAAATCAGTGCGCCTCCGGGACGAGAATGTTACTTGTAAAAATGATCCTGGATGAGTCGAGTTTTCCAGACCATTGATCCTGCAAATTGGCGCTTGATAATAACACATCTAGCATTTTTTTGGCTTCGCAGCAGCCGACTATAGAACTGCCTTAGGGTGAATCCAACTAACCTCCAATACGGAAAACTATGATTATTTCCCTAGCTCCAATTTCCAACGCAGAATTCGAAAAAAATTTACCAGACTAATTTCATAGCTGATATACTCCGGAACGCATCTTTAAAGGATTAAACATAAATTGTAACACTTTTACATACATTAGGTCAAATCTGGTTATTTATAATTCAGAATTAGTTGCAGCAATCCCATTTCTTTCCCCTACGATCAACTGACAATTAAAAAGATCATTTTATCTTATGAGATTTTAATAGAATATGGTGTGCATAGCCTGATGTTGAGGAGTTTCAAAGAGTAATGGCAATTGGAATAAATAGATTTTTTGATGCTGTCGAACATTTTGTATAATTTATGAACGTACTGAACAGTTGCTTAGAATCATGACGGGATCTCAGCTCGTAATTTGAAAGTAGAGAGCCTCGGAGGATTAGTAATGCTTTCGAAGTAAGAAAAGCGGTACTTACATGTTAGGCTTCAAACAACGGTAGCAGCTGGCACTTACATTAAGCAAATATGGTCATTCCTACCAACATTGTGTCTTAAATATTTAGGAGTAGTTTTATATTGAAGGTCATATTCCTGTCATCATGAAGAAAGCCTTGACTATGGCTGTCTCCTGACTGTGATTTGCTCCTCATTATCCACTTCCTTTCGTGCAGCTATTTTATTTTGCACTCCTACCAATACATATGGAATTGCATCACCAACGAGTAATCTGAATTGTTCACATGATGAGTTTCCCCTTGATGAGGGTAGTTATCTCCAAATGTGTATTAGTAGCTCTTTTTTCACAAGCAGGATTGATTTCCAATCCAATATCATTGCTTTCGACAGTTATTATTCGGGAAGCTCGGATCTTATTAAACAAACGGCAAAGGCTAATTTTCCAGCGCATACGGTCCTTGATTTTTAAGTACTTCAACAGCTTTGGAACCAGATAAAAGGGCCTACACCTAAATCTTTTGAATAGTTTTCCACAGGAATCTCTAGGCACTACACGTGGTCGCGACCAAACTCTCACACCCGTCAAGATCAGTGAGAGGTTGATACTTCAACTCGGACAATATTTACCCAACCCTTAATCCACCATCCTTAAACCGTCCACAATAGCTTTACCCTTCAGCACACCATATACCACGCTTTAGCGCAGCTAGGGAGGAGAGTTAAACCAAGAGGCACTATTTTCAGGGCTGAATTTTGGATTTAGAGCTGCTTCACGAACTTGTAGGTTGCAAGCTGAGTCCCATTATTATACTTGCTGTGAGTTGTGAGTGATAAAATGAATTGAGTAACCATATATTAGGCAAAAATGTAGGATTTGGCTGCTGTTGATAGAAGTACATAGCAGGTGCTGATGTGGCTCTCGAGTTTAGCCTCGATGGAAATATTTTGGTTCCATATTTTCCTCGTGCTACGCTGAGAATCTCCTTTACTTTACTTCGTTGCGGAAGACTCGCTGCAACGCGAATAAAACTTTGAGCCAGAAATTGCTCCCTTTGCAGAAAAATACGAAAGTCACATCAACATTAAATAATTGTGTATGGTATCTGCTGAAAATAAACTAGCCTACGACATAGATTTTGAAAGAATCTTTATTACTCTGCGATTTTCTAGCTAGGAAAATATAGCTTATATTACGCATTTAAATTTGTTAATAAAAGAAGAAGCATATTTTTGTCTTAACTTCAATTTTTTAATTATATCTGACTGATTTGATGAGTACATAGTTTTCCCTGGATTGAGGCAAGTGACACATCGGCCTGAGCGGCAGTAACTATTGTTACACTACAGGGGAACTAACAAATACTCCCCTCTATATTTTTCCCCAGACACCCAGGAACAGCACTTCTAAACTTGAGTGAATACTCCCCAGCCTGGCGTCATTACAGAAACAATTCTGTGCTGTGGCCCGCCCCCTGATCCTGTCTAGACTACTTTAAGGCCACAGTGGATTTTCAACGCTATGGATTCGTTTCTATGCTACCATTACCGTAATCCAAGTTTCGTCGTCCTGGTACTACTCCCTACAATCCCTTATCGACTAACGCCCCCTCTATGTTCCGCAATTCTCTATTAATTTCTTCAGTTCTACATTCACTTCCATTCCATTCTACCTTCTAGTTCTACAATCTATATACTACAAATTATACGATTCACACGACAAATTTTGAAAATTCACACGATTCTACAAATCGGATTCCACATTCATTCTGTTTCCAACCAACTCCCGCCGGGGTCATTTCATGCATTCGTCCCACTCCCTAATGCCTATCCCTTATCAGTACCACACACCCGTCTCCCCATCCCTTAGTTCCAAGTCACCCCTTCACCTTTATTTTATGTGCTCTCTGTAACCTTCCGCATGGCGACTGAAACCGAAGTTCATTTCCACTCACTTGTGGTTCCTACAGAAAAATTAAGCCAACTTCATTTTCCTCACGCTATTTTAGTTGCTAACATTATTCATTTTCAAGTTTTGGCTCCAACATTCAACTCAGGGTGAGCATACCCACTCGTTACGTCCACATCACTATCACATCTCAGTTTAAATTTAAGCTACGTGATTTACCTTTTCGTGACGAATAAACTTTTCAGCCGGCACGAAAAGGTTACATGACATGCAAACATATTAAAAAGCAATGAAAGGTGTGGAATTTATAAAGCTTACTCTTAACATATTAATTCGGAGTAATTAGCTATAGCAATACTTATTTCATCGAGGTGACCTGCAAAGTTACGGCTGAGGGAGTATATTAATGTCGTTGTACAAATGAAAATTAAACATTTACTACCCGTTGCCACTTCCATAATTGTAATCTCTTGTTATCACGAGTTCGCCTTTCGCATTAATTTACTGACTTGGGTCACAACATCCTCACCCCACCATTTTACTGTTCCCCTAAGATTAAATCTTCGAAGTATGGAACCTGAACGTGGTCGTAACTTGTTTACAGCGCCTTTCTACTGAACGAATTTTATAAGCATAAGATCTTGCATTGGCTATCGATGGGCAAGACGTAACCTGCCGCTGAGGAGAAAGCGAATACAGCGTGAGGTATATCCTCCACCATCAGTCGGTATCTCTAAAAAGTGCGCTATAGCACCGAATTCAACTCTGTTTTAGAGGGGGAGTCCTAAAATCTGTCAAATAATTCACTCATCTACGCCACCACCGATACTTACGAGAACATTAGTGAACAAATTGAGCATTATAGGCTTGAGGTAAAATCCTTACTGCCAGATAAAACTGTTGAAATACCTCTCCCTTCTTTTATGAGGACCATATTTAAGCCATTATAAACCTAAATTTAAGGATGTTAACTTGAAAGAGCCAGGTCATTGTTTTCAAAAGGCACTTTATTTCACCAAAACACTCATTTGTATGAAAAGAACGGCATGAAATTACAAGTGTTTGACTTATAAATACACGCTGCCGCTACCTTTCAATCATGAGGAAATATTTTCATTCCATCGCGGCCATCATTCTATCGAACATTACGGCTGAAAAGATTTACTTTCTAATTCAAACGCTATGCAAGTTTTGTGCGTCACTTTTTGTGGCTTCACATTTACTCCCCCACATAATACCTTTCAGTAACATCTATCTAGACAAAAGTAAATCTATCGAGACATCTGCCTCTAAGTTTAACTTCAGTGACTCCGTGTAAAGGAATTCCGAGCTGCAAAAGTGTAAGTATAGGGTGCCCTCGACTTGAATTGCATCGATTTGTTTATCGGCTAATACGACCAATGATTCTCCTCTGTACTTATTTTATTTTAGTATTTTCAAATCCTTTGCCGTCAACTAAAACTTGCGCACACAAACATACCGTTTAATTTTTCGATCCTCAACTGGCCTCAACTATGATTGTGAGCACCCCTAGCAGGCTAAAATAAAACCCCAATTCCTCCAAAAACCCACACCCCACACCGCTTCCTGGGTGTCTATTACGCGCCTACGTTTCCCTCATCAATTCATACCACACCACATACAACCACACTCAACATAGAGGAACGCCACATCGTTTATGCTAATATGCTAAAACCGGGGGGAGAGGAGAAAAGTGACGCCACGCCTCTTTCCAGCCTCAGCGTCCGCCCTAACAATTTCCCGAAACGCCCGCTACGACGCACGCAAACAGCGCTCAACGATGGGGGAGCTGGGGAGTGAGGGAATAGGATAAAGGTGTAAGGTTTCCGTTATTTTAATCTCACTCCACAACGCGCTTTTCTCTCCCCAAACCCATATAAGGCATAGTTTCCGGCTTCACCTGGTGAAAATTTATGATGTAATAATAATATGACATAATAAAATATACTTGGTTTATTCCACACTATATTATATAACTCAACTCGACCATGGTTTCGACGCCGCGTGTCATCCTCAGGTAAATTTTTTGGGTCACGTTTAAATTTAAAAGAATAGATTTACCTGAGAATGACACGCGGTGCTGAAACCATGGTCGAGTTGAGTTATACATACAATATAGTGTGGAATAAAACCAAGTATCTTTCATTACGAGTGACTCAAACCCATGTTTGAGTTTTTCATGAAGGAAAAAAGCATACATCCGTTAAAAGAACAGTTTTGTTTTATGAATTTTTACAAATAAAATGTAGGTTTAAAAAAGAATAAAAGAAGAGTAAATTTCGTGTAGAGGACACAATAAGTTTTTTTCTGTATAACGTTAACGTTATTTTATAAAATGGATTATCAATTATAAAAAATGCGAACATAGGTAATCACTGGTATCGCAAGTGTAATACAGAATAAGCGATAATGCCAGTGAACTAAAATTGTCATAATCGTGCGTATAAGCGACTGCAATGCCCTAACACTGTCGAGTAAAGATAGAGGAAGATATATGTCAAGCAAAATTAGAAGTTTCCCAAAATATTAGTTCCAGAAAAACAATGATATCTACCAACGAGAAATATGTTCCTAAATACTCCTTAAAATTCACCTTTGTAGGCTGCACATGGAATAAATATTGAGCTTTTGACTCACAGCTCCAAGTATTAAACTGAGGGAAATGAAAAATTGATTTAAATAACTGCTTTGAATGGTTAAAAAATAACTCTTTCAGGAAAAAAATAACTTTAAGTAGCCTTGAAATTCTCATCCAAGCAAACAAATGATGATAGGGATTTACCTGAAATCTTTGCCATTGCCGGAATTAGAAATTCGACACTCGGTAAGGAAATGCCAGATTTCTAGAAACACACCTGCATAATTTTCCTTTAGAATGAACTATTGTGATTAAAAGAGTTGTTACCACTCCAGGATATAAGAAAAAATATTAATTCCGAGGTTAGTTTTGTAATGAAGGACTTGGAAGCCGAATCATTTTCCGGGGTCTCAAGTTTTGGTACAAAATATCCCTGCTTCAGGAAGTAAATACCTTTTCCCGCCAACCAACTTTTCCGCATAGTCACCCGATCATGCGCGAGTAAAAGTTCTTTGGTTACCAATGGAACCAAATTGGATTTTAATCGGATAACGGAGCGTGATACACGAGAATTAATTCACGTGATTAGACATCGTGGAAATTGCTTTACCCTATTTCACAAGTGTTTAGATTACCACAATAAATATTCCCATTCCCGAATCGTAATATGGTTCAATTTATATGGTAAAACCCAATTATAGCACGACCACTTGTGATCCTAATGGAACCGAATAATTTCATTAATAATTAGCTTTCAACAAGGATGAAGGCAAATGCATTTTATAAGATCTCACAATGATGAGTTTCAGCAATAATACTGAAAATTCATTCAGAATAACTGTAAATTACTTCTCATTTCTACCTGCATTCCACGCCATAAACCCCATCCCAGCCCTTGTTCTCTCCATAACTCTTATCTACTTCTCGGCCTCGCGACCCATACTCATTCCACTTGTCATAGCACGCTTCATCCACATTTTTGTTCAGGATATGTATACACATAGAATTTTTAAAATCCAATGCAATGGCATTCGCAAAATGAATTGTTAAAGAGAGGATTGAAAAATAGAATGAAGGGCGATTATTTTTTAAGGCTGTTGGAACGTAAGGGAGATGGGCGATTACGAATTAGTGTTATTCTGAAAATCTAAATGATGGTGGTATATTTATTGTTGTTCTCAATTTTATACAATCAAAATTTCTCTGCGATGACCAAGTGAGCTTTAACACGGCAAGGTAGTATTAAAAATAGGTTATTGTGCTCTTAAAGGCAGTTAATAATAATTTTTGGAGATTTGGGGAAACGCTAACGTGTATCCATGAAAGAATATCGATAATGTTGCCAGCGATTTGTAATGATGACTCATATCAGTCAAGAAACTTGTCTCTTGTGTAGATGGGTGAGGGTATCCATTATCTCGAGGCGCAGTTTTTCATCGAATGAATAGTGCTATTACCCATAGTTGGTCACATATAATGTTGATTACGTAAATGTAATGGTTACATATATTATTCATGTTTTAACTCTAGATGAACTGAAGGATCGATAAACCTAATAATTCATATTAACATGAAATTATTTTTGCAAATGAGTTTTGAAATGAACAATGAACTAAAAATGTATGGAAATTTATATCATATTAAAATATATTTTCATTATGTATAAACGTCTGTTAGAAAAACTCCAACTATACCATCGATTATTTTCGATTTTTATCTGAATCCATAGTTATAGATTTTTTAATGTAACTCTCGTTAATGATCACACGGCCGTAGATCTTCATCTTCAGACTGCTTTGAAATAAAGAGGATTGGGAATAGCAAGTTTAAATGAAAAACGGTAAAGTTAGGAGGAAAAGACCGATCGTCCATAAAAAATATCCATTTAATGACGAAGTGGATTCAAGCGAGCGAAATTGAAGATTGGGAAGGATGCACATGGCTTTGAAAGAATTATTTTTGAGAAAAGCTATTGCCAGCGGGAGGAATTCCGAAGGTGGGTAATTTAGCATTATTCCCGCTGAGACCTCATTTCATTTCATCTTGACCGTAAAACTCATGAAGTCACTCACTCCCTAAAACATAAAATCAGCACCTCTGAAACGGGTTAAAGCATTTTAAAAAGCAGCCTCCAGATGAATTTGAAGATGGATTCGTTCCAGTAGTTAAAGCAGTAGCAATTTACTTTTTACGTACAAATGATACTCCGGGATACAATATTCAATTTCTCTCAATCCATTGTTTTTTAATAATGATCTACCCCAAATCGAACGAGTTATCGTGACCTTCACCTTCCATAATTTTCAATCATGCAAAACCCTCAGCAAGTGCTATAATCTCTACCTGAATAATAAAAATAATGCGCTCCTATTCCAGCTGCCCCTGAGTAATCAAAATAGGAATAGTATAGGCGGCCAAGAAAATATTTTTTTCCCTTTATATATTTTAAGCCAGAACTCATGGACATTAGGCACATCAAGATAAAACCGTCCTGTCTTAATTCACGATAAGATAATACTCCCATTTTGTTCTTCCTCTACCCAGCTCTTGTTATTCTTTCTTTCCCCCCACTCCACTACATTATCGAAATTCTTCTCCTTACAGAATATGGTTTCCACGTCGTCTCCTCGCATATCGCGATCCATTTTCGAATCTTTCATCAATCATAATCCCACTCCAGCCGAATTTATATTCAGATATCACGTGCACGATTTACGACTTGAGGCCATCCAACCATATTCCCTTCGTATATCCATAATTTATTTAGGATGTACCAGATCATCTCAACCCGAACTAATATTTCAAATAGCACGAATCCCTGAGTGTTATTACTACGGACTCAGATGTTTCCGCGTCAAGATCAAACAACTACTAGTCAGATGCAGAAGAACGTTCAATTACAATGCTTGAAGACATAAAATAAACAACAAATTACTATTTAGTCTTCCTCTTATCTCACCAATGTATGTTGAATCCCATTTCAAACTACCAAGAATGCATAAGAAATGCTCTCAAAGGGAGAATGTGGATAATTGCATCACTTCCCTAAAAGACTGCTTTGATCTGCAAATTATTTCAGAAACAAAAGTAAGAGATTTTTGTGTTTTTCTGTCCGTTACCCGAGATTGGCTCTAGTTCTCCTCGCTTACTGGGAATGTGAGACAGAGGGAAGGGTAAAAGAAAGTGGTATTAGGGAAAAAAGCCAGCAATAAAATAAATTAATCTGCGAAAAAAAATTCGTGTCTGGATTGCGACAATGCCCACGAAGTTGGGCTTCAATATAACAGGGCAAGAAGTAGGAGGAGCTGCGGGCATGAAGTTCATTGCACCATCAGCAGTTTTCAGGGAGTAGCAACGATAATGTCACTAGGAATAGAGGAACCTTGATGATGATAACAATGGGGTAAAACAATAGGTCTCCCCTAATTTGAAAACAATGCCAAGAAATGAGAGAATACATGGTATATGGAGGGGTGCTTATACAAGTCTGTGGACAAGGCTCGTCTACAGAGAAAGGAGGAGGTTGGGACGGACGAATCAAGTCGCCTGGAGGGATTTTTCGGGCGCCCTTACGATGAGGAGCCTGAGCCATGACAAAAGGACGTCCCTCAATGGATTCGCAAACAAACATCACACACACGGCCAGGGAAGGGCGATGACGGACTGACATGCGGGGAGGGCAGACGGAGGTCTGGGAAGGGGGCGTCGGAAGTCTGGAGGAATATAGTGACACGGGGTGGAGGATGAAGGGGGAGGATGAGAGAAGAGATTTCGGAGAGAGACGAACGGACGCAGTGAGCTAAGTATCTGAAGAGTGAATGGCAAATGATCCAGTGATGGATGAAATATCTCTCTTCCACAGGGTCTCATTATTAGTCGCTTCAGTTGCCATCTGTATCTACGCATTATCCCAGCGAAAGCAACGAGATTTTTATAATATCAACTGCAAATATAACGTGAATAATTTCAAATTCTAAGCTCACGTAGGCCCGTGTGCAAATTTATTTCACTGCGTTTTTCTTGACTGACACTTATTCTTGTCCCCAAAAATTACCATAACTCAGTAAAACAATAAAATGAGTAACGCCTTTCTGATTGAATGGTCAATTTGATGGTAATAGTACGAAAACCTTATTTCAAAACGACATGATTAAAAACAAAAAAAATTTCCCCATTTTTTCTCTAACTCCTCTCATAATGACACGTTTATCGACAAGACTAAAATATCGCATCTTGCAAAAACAATCACTAAGTGAAAACGCCTGAAACTATTTACCTGGAATCGGAATACAATATCACTGTTATCTGCCCTTTTAACTTCAATTGCCTTATATCGTTGAATTACACAAGGCAGACAATAGATACGAAATGGAATATACAATTTAGGATTTTAATACTGAAATAATACTACCATTACCGGCTAATAATCATCAATTTCATTAATTCTCGACTATTAGACAAATGTAATAACAAACAGTAATACCACCTAAATTCCAAAAAACAAACATGATCTTTAGTAAACTTTTTTTCGCTCTATTTACAAAAGTACATCCACTAGAAATCGGAGGATATATAATCCAAAGCATATGGATCATGAAACTGGAGGCGCATTTAAAAAAAATAGATAATATCATAAAATCACGGTATTGTGGTTAGCCCTTTCTCTAAAAGCTCTTTACAATACCTCATTGTACGCAGTAGACAATACATGCGTGCAAAATGATCTCATTTACCTCAAATTTACCTGAAGTATATTCAGATGAAAAATTTTCCTCGGAGATTGAATGTTTTTGTAACGAAGGGTCTAATATATCTCTGGTGAAACTTGCAAGGCATATCCGTTAACGTGTAATCCCCGTGCTTTCATATACCTAATTATTTTTAGCATAATAGCGCTAAATATATGAAATACAATATGGCCTCTTAAAGCCCAGGTTTTTATTTTTTTATATAATATGGCACGATTTATTCGCCAAAGAACCGGATTATAAAATAAACAATGCCGCCAAAATACTTTGATAAATTCCGAAGGTGCAAGATTAGGCTGCTTATTCGTCCCTCTCACAAAAATTTTATCCCGCATGCCCGAATGAAGCAGAAAGAGAGTTTATTGATGCACCATTCTCTAGTAAAGAGAGAAACCTCGCTCTCTTCCAGCTTATCATTCAGGGCTCTAGGCGATGTGACACGTGAAAAGGTCAGAAGGTCATAGCGAAAATACGAAACAATGACTTCCGCATCAACTGTGGCCCCACGTGCATTGGACTGGCTGATGAATCATGACGAGATCCAGGCTAAGAAATTTCCTCTTTTTCGTGAAAATGAGACCCGGGATTACCCCAATATTTCTGTTAACGTGAGTGCATGATATTTGCCGGAATGTAAGCGACAGAAAGCAGGGGTCATTACTTCTACGGTAAGCCGAATGAGTTGTGCGAGGAGGACCCCTTCCGTGCCCTGTGGCAATTGATTACGCTCATTTGACGGACAGGGAGATGGTAAGGGTTGAAAGGTTAGTTAAACCACCTTCTCCTTCAAAACCGCCACTCATAGAACAAAGTGAAGGTGCCATTCAAATAAATCGTAAAAACCTGAGTTTGGATGGAAAGACAACTAAAGGCACAGTAACTTTCTGATCCACCAGATACTCATAAGGCTTTTAAATCAACAGATGGAATTTTCCTCGATTTTTATAACATTCGAAATAACCTTAGATTAAATATACAATTTTTCAATAGCGTAGGAAGTCTATATTGAGTCCATATTTATCTATATGCTGATCTTCAAATATCTTTCATCAGATCGATCGCTATCTTATGATAAATCATTACAGTATGCACCAAAACCAACGTTCACTGAGAGAGAAAAAATAAAAATAAATTATTCACTTAGAACATTTTGACTCAAGTTGCGGACATGAATTCAACTTTCTTCCAGTAGAATAGCCAGATGAATGGTAAATTTTTTTCATTAGATATGCATGGTTCTGGCAGGGATAAATCAAGATCGAGAGATTCTCTTCGAATCGCTTAAGTTATCATCTGCTTCCAGCAACGATTGATACAAATATTACCACGCTAAAATGCGACAACATTGAAAGGTCAACAATATCATAGTCCACTATAGTCGAATTTGTTATAGTTTCTGATTCCCATCAAACGTGTGTATCTCAAAACGCCAATATCTGCCTCACTAAAAGGTCCACGCATGTCCGTATTCACCTAATCGTAAGTTTTTAATTCTCAACTACACTATTACCTTGTACCCAGTCTTATCCACAACCTTCAGGAGGAGCTACTAAGTAGTGCACACACTTCACTCGGGGTGGAGGCGAAGAGTATGAGACGAGCCGGCTAATGAGGTAGAGGTGGAGGGACGTGTGAAAAAAAGGCGACAGAAAGTTTGAAGAAAAAAAGGATAGAAGAGAGAGAAAGGTGAGAGAGAGGGAGCTCTTCAAATGTTAAAGTGGTTTTCTCCGAGCGAAGTCACCCTTTATTCCGCACAAGTGAGAGAGAAAGGGGAAATTGAGGTTCAGGATCCGAAAATACAGTCTGTCAAATTGTCGTGTACGCTATATTTCAGTGATATTTTGATGTGCCACTTGCGATATGCGTAACTCTCGATACTAGCACAATATTGCACCATCAACCTCGACGAGCGATTAGCGGCATCACGTCATATGCTTTTTTGCAACTCTCTATGACATCGTTCGATTCCGCGATGTATTTCAACTCTTTATGCCTGTATCATGATAATAGATTTGAGCAGTGCAGCAAATTCATATCGATAATAATATCATTACTGGCGACGGTGGCAAAGTCCATTGCCACTAAAGTTGAGAGTTTAAGTGTTATTCACGCCGAAAAATAATTTCCACCTCCTTGAGCAAGGGTGTTTTTGTGATATAAATTAACATAGGAGTAAAATATGCCGTTGTAGATATTATTTAATGTTTGAAATACTAAGCTTTTATATATTTTTGTACATTCTATTGTTAAATATTAATTAAAAGCATTGAAAAATAATTTTCTTTAAGGTAAAACTATAGAAAAATTTGAAACATGCTTAAATGACAGATCTTTGAAGGAACAGAGCGATTGACTGAAAATGGAGGTATGTAGGGTGCTGGACAAGACTATTTTCATTGTGATGACAGATGACAGCGAAAGCGAATCGCAATGATATTTGTAATAAATATTTATCAATAGCACTCCAATTAATAGATATATCTCTCAATATTGCGATATGCAGTGGCACCTTGATATGCGGAAAAATTTTCCGGCTACTTCGGCACTAGACCGGTCGAACATTACGGACAACGCAGCGATGGTGTCAGTCGCGCCAAAATGTCCTAGACCATAGGCCATGATATGTATAGCGTCCTTTGCAATACAAACCAACATCGGGTTGCGATGCCTACGTTTAGATATGGTAGAGCCTGATTGTTTGGGAGGAAAGTGTAGGCGTGAAGTGACGACCGAATGAGTGGAAAAGTGTGGAGGAGAGGAGAAGATGGTGAAGAGAAAGAGGGCGAGTTGGGCGATGGTGGAGGTCAGGACGTGAAGAGAGAAGGGATCCAATACTGATTGGAGCCGCGTGGATGGATAGGAAGCTGAAGCGCTGCTTTTCCTCCCCGATGGCGAAGGCACGAGGGGGTTGGCAGCTGAATGAGACTCTCTCCAGCTTCCCAATCTCCTCTCCTGTCGGACACTCGTGACCCCTCCCCACCCCAATCCATCCACTCGCCCTCTCCATCAGCATCATCTACATGTTGTCATCCACAAAGGTCCGCCATTGCTGCCCTGCGCAAACTTCAGGTCACACAGTCTTCGATTCAACGTTTTGCAATTCCGGTGGCCGTCTGATGATGCATCTGGATCACAATGCAAGCAGTCATCTGACGAATCTCTACTAGTATTCAACATTTTATTTCATGGTCTTTAATGATCACACAGCGGGATGGAAATAAGTAAAACATTCATGAAATCCAAATAAAAGTAAAGAGTGATTGAAAGTTTAACATATCAATACTGACTATGATTAACATAGATATATAATATAACCTGTATAGCGACTTGTCAACAAATATAACAACTGAGAGCAAAGCATTTCATCGAAATCATGGTTAAATATTTCAAATGTCACGTGATTTCATTACACATTCAGTATTTATACACTCCATGATTAAAGAAACTAAGGAAAAAAGACGGCATTCTTGTTTGTCATAGTAATGATGAATAAAACCACCCAAAATATGACACAGTTTTATTTATGGAAAATCCATCCGAGATTCGTATTCCTACGACAATTTACCGGCGCTTTTTTTTTTATTTATGACAGTGTCAAGTAATGGACCTTTGCAGTCATTTAGTATTGGCATTTTTCCCACATGTCTGTCGGTTTACTTCCACCAGATTATTATTAACGAAATTTGGCGCTAATTTTGCCAGGAATTTCTTCGGAAGGAGAATGAAGTGCGTATTTTAAATTGTATAGGATGAAAAGCCTAGCTTTAAATCCATTGTAAAAACTGTTCATTTTTATCTCGCTGTTTTAAGGTTTCATTGGCAGAAACCTCAATGGAAACTTAAAACACAAAGAGGACCCAAAAACAAAAAATCCATTTTTATACTAAAAATTCGAAAATTTTCATTCCACCCGAAAACGCATTGGGAATCCAATGTATGCAGAATAGTCACTGAGCCCACGAAAGTCACAAGGAGCGGTGCGGTGGAGTTCACTCTGTCTTTTCACTTCCAGAAGATTTGAAGTCCTCGAATGGTTTTTTTTAATATCTAATGAAGGCATAGCTTACGTTGCTTGTTATAAAATTTTCTCTCGATATCTATTTACTCACATTACATAAAGACCAAAAGTCAAACAAATACACCGGTACCTCACCCATTTCGTTTTCCAAGGATCTATTTGAGGTATCTATATGAGCTATTTATATTCTACTTGAGCTATCTGCATTACAAGGTATCTACTTGACCATATGACTTTTATTCCCACTTCTTACCTTGTCTAATTTGTGCGATATCTGAAATGTTAAGAGAGTAAACGGAGTAGACGAGTTTGAATACCTATATTGACTCCTTGCGTTGCAAATAATATCGCTTTTAAGAACGTGGTTCAAGTACTCTAGTAATTTAACGTAAGATAAAGTTTTACGGAAGAGAATTTCTTTGAAACCCGTTCATGATAGCTGGCATTAACACTCTACGGTAAGTCTTTCAAATGGGTAGTATATTTCAAAAACATATCTTAAGGGCATTGGAGAGAAAATCGAATACTGCAAAATGAAAGTTGAATAGTAAATGCCCGATAGTAAAACAAAATTATCGCGTAAAATTTGTGAGAATTAATGTTCATAAAATGTATCGGTCCATAAATTACCCTTTATTACCCATCCAATTTGTTGTGTGAACTATTTTTCGAAGGGAGAAGGGTATAGATCCATAAATCTAAATTTAACAACAAAATAAGTCAGTTGTTCAATGCGTATAATGCTGTTCATAGATACCTATACCAAATTATACTATAATTATACAGTGCGAATTTTCATAAAGGAAAATCATTTGCCTTGACCGGGATTCAAACCCGGTTCCCTCTCTTTGTTACTCGACATGCAGAGTAATCAAACATTACATTTTTTATGATTTACATTTTATGTAAGTATGAATGCATGGTACAGACAATAGTTTCAGTTATTTGCTATTAAATTGAAACCTTGAGTTAGTACATTGTTGTAAATACCATATATCAATCCTAATTTCAGTTTTTGGGAAAAAATGAAAGCACTAAAATTTCGAAAAATGGCTTTTTTCAAAACTTTGGAACGTTCTGTCCGAAAGTAATTACAGGGCAATTTCAAGGTCCATGCGGAGTATAAAGGTGCGGAGAGACAAACTTTTGTTTTTTAACCTGAGGGATAGCACGGTATTCAACAAGTTACGCGCATCAAGAAGGATACGTCATATCCATCTTGCAGTTAATCTTCCTTATACCTCTCTATCTCCCGTACAATTTTTCTATTTCATACCCTTAGACCATTTTTCCTTGGCATTAAAAACCTCAAGGCGTTAAAGAGAGACCTCCGTTGGCAATCCGCATGATTTTATTTTCCTCCACTCCCAGGAAACCCGACGAAAGTCAATTGATTGATGGAAGGATTGAGTGTCCCTTCAACTGAGGAGGCGGGCGTAGAAGAGAAAGAAAGTGGGTAGGGAGAGAAGGAAAGGATCAGAGAGGATTATAAAAAGGAAATGGCGGAAATAAAGCGAGGAAAGGGGCAGTAGGGCCCTTTTCAGGCGAAGGTGAAGAGAATCATGCAACATCATGAAATCCTATCGAGCAACTATCGGTTGGAATTGAATCGTCACTCTGAGAGTTGAAGAGAGATGGGAAAAAGCAAGGCACCGTAAAATGTTTTCCTCAGAGCTTGCCAGATGTAATACGTCGGAATATTACTCAAGCGGATATCTTATTATGACGAGGAACAAGGTGAAGGGAGAGGTAAAAGTGATGTAGACATTTTGTTGAAAGGTAAGGATGGTCCTCGCTGAAGTTTTCAATTGGCCCCGAGGGATCGCGAAATCAAAAGGAGACGACATGAAGTTGATGAATGGCGCGCTTGAATGAAAGTGAAAGTTCTCTTAACGAAAAAGACATAATGAGAGTTCGTCCCTTCGAATAAAAGACGACATCCGTCGGATGGGACTTTCGCCAAATTGAAGAGTGGGATCCGTTTAGCCAGCTAAAAATGGATTTTGTGATATACACTTCCGTCAAACCATAGATATGTTATTGGAGACCAAAATAAAAGCTCTAAAAAATGGTAAAGCGACGCAATTCATCAGGTTGACCAAAAATATTTATGCAATTGTTAGCTTTTGTAAAACTTCACATGAAATCAGTGAAAGAGCTGTTTTTTTATTCTGATAAAAGTTTCTTTAGGATTTACTGCGTTATAATAACTATTTCAATCCAAATTCAAAAGACACTTTTATCCGAATTAAAATGAACAGCAAGAATCTACGAAAAAAGCTGTGTTATTATGTTGTCAAATGGATTGGAGTCCATAAATCGAAAATATATTTCATGGTTTTTAATTTTTCAGTATTGATAAGTCCGATAAGTATCAAGCAGAAACATAACCAGTCGAGAGAGGTCACCGGATAGTTACTCATTGACAATGCGAAGTATACTTTTTCCATGAATTGACAATTTCCTTGAAAGTATACCGTATGTAATAGAATAACTTTACTTCACGTGCAACCCCAGCGAAATCCAAGTTTTATCAGTAACATCCGCTTATACTCGTCCACAACTTCTTGTTAAGTAGTCAAAATTACCCTTCACAAAGAATGTTTTTTATAATCAAGAGATAATATTCCGTGTTACTTTAGGGATGAGACAGTTCAGTCGCTTAATTAAGTTAGAAAATGAGGTTTAGGTAGCATTGCTCTATACCATGCTTCCCACATCTCAACATAGTTACAAATTCAGTAAACATGGGAGCCATCAAGAAGGTTTACTCCTTTCTGCCTCTCCCTCCCGCAGAGTCAGAAAGATTCGGAAAATGAGAGGCAATATTTTAGCATTTCACCTGAATCATTCATTCGTCTCCTATCCATTGACTTCTTGAAAAGTTGATAAAGAAGAAAGGAGTACACTGCACAACTCCTCATACAAATTGTAAGTTCTTTAAATGTACTGCATGCAACCATAAAATTGAAATCAATTTGAAATTAAGTTCAACCGTTAACAGTGAAAAAAGAACTTTCAAGATCGAATGCTTAACTTAACAAACTATCAAATGACATAACTTGGCCTTTTTTCAATGAGCGATTTACATACATATGTGGTTAGCTGGAATATAAGTTATGTACGCATTTGCAGCAATCCATCTTGACAATTAGGACACATAAAATTAGCAAATAAAGCGGTTCACAGAATAAAAACATTTTTTGCGAAACGTGAAAATGTTTTCGAAATATAAATTTCAAAATGCATATATTTTTGCCGTCCACATTTTTTCGCTATTTTCAATCACCTTGTTAAATTATTACCTCAATACGATGGTACTGAATTCACATATTAAAACTGCTACATGGCAATCTATGGTCAATCACCTTCTCGATTTCTTTGAAAATGCTATTATTCCTGTATTTCTAAGAAAATCACTTCACGATTGAGTTGAATTTTATAATATATTTTGTTAATAAAAATGTCCATCTATGAGCGAAAAGACTCTCCATAGACCTGAATAAGATTGGGACATTTCATGACAATAACCTCGCTTCCAATTATGCTCTAATAAGACTCTTGTTGCGGCAAAGGAAAAAACACGCAATATTCAACATCCAATCGTTTCCTATGGCATTCGACTCAAAAGCGCTCCCGTTGTGGGATGAATGAGGACATCTCTTCGCAATTACCCTTTTGATGGAAAGCTGCCTGACACTAAGCTTGTAACCGTAGGCTGCGCTCTGAAGGACTTCTGAGGCAGGTGCCAGATGTAATGAAGGGGAAACAAAACCTTGCCGGGAGGCTAGTTCACACTGCTAATGGATTCGCCCAACCCATTTACGATTGAATCAGCTTAATGATCGCTATTCCAATTACGCATCTACTCTATACCCTTTTCTCCAAAGATGCCTATTACCAAACAGACCCATCCTTTATTGGGGCAGGCCTTCATTCCATCTTCTATTCCTTGGAAACACAACTCCACCGGAATTTGCTTCGATGCTTCCGCACCTTCTCCAGCCGGACATAATGTGTTGGGACCCGTTGTAGCTGTTCTTGGAAAGTCACTATTATAAATGTAACATGCATAGATAGGCGAGTTACGTTATTTATTTTTCACACAGAAGACCCTTAAAGCGTCGTATTAGCGGGGTGATGAGGAAAATCACAACGAAATCGCGAGAGCAAAGGGGCTGGAGGTGAGGAAAACAAAATTTTGGTCAATCGGTTCGCCCTTAATAAAAAAATTGTAAAGTTTGGCGTTGATAGCACACGGACTTATAGATAGATAACTGGAAAAAGAGAGAACAACCAAGGCCGTAATATTAACAAGGTATGGGAAGTGAGGAGGGAAGGTTAAAATATAAGGTGCACAAAGAGGAAAGAAACTTGTCCCATTCAAGTCTATTGTTCCACTCATTATTGATGGCACTCATCTAATCTCTTACTTCGTGCTTCAACAAGCTTGACACAGCCGCTCGCAAAGCTTGTAAATAATATCTCAGAGATTTTTCAGTTCTGTTTTGTCAAATTTAGCCATGAGTCTACCTCATCAATATATTTCATGACTTCAGTAGCACCTATATGAGAGAGTTTGAAAGACGTCTTGAGTGTGGACTCCACTTACGTGGACACTCTGGGCACCTCCACCATTGATTGCTAGTTTACCACCACCATCAATGTCTTCTTTCTAGAGTTAGAGCTTCTAGAATGGATATACAGTGCACGTGGTAGACCTTCTTGAACTCCGCACCGGAGATTAAAATTATATTCCTGGTAGATTTTCTGTATACAAAACAGTTGCTGCTTATTTTAAAGCCATATTTTCCTTCTTGTGTACAATTAGCATGAGCTCTATCAGCAATAGAGAAATGATTTCTAGCTTTCACCAGACCGTATCGCTTGGAAACCAATCGATACCAGTGTACGGTCCTAATCGTGGAACGGAGAGAGAATAGACGTCCGTTGCCCCGCAAGTCGAACTCGAACATATCTTATGCCTTAGCGGCATTAGTTTTCAATCGAAGCTCGTGGAATATGATACTGCCATTTTCACGATATAGACGCGTATTTACACCATGAGAAAATTTAGAATATGTCAAAGCACAATGCGAAAAATCTGTAACACTCTAAAGGTGAGCTCAGCAACTGCCACCATGCTTTGAAAAGAAGGTTTATAGACTCGCCAACGTCGATGCAGAATAAAACGGGAGAAAATTTAAGTTCTTCGACAGGGAAACAATTCTCACACTTGCCCCTACAGTTCTTTTCTCACTTTTTCTGCTTGCGTCGATGTGTACGGTGGATACATTTAATGGGAAAAGTGATAAGAATCTATTCATGGGCCCTGTCCTCACACCCTCAAATCCCATACAAAAAGAATATAGAGCCGAGAATGTTTCTTTTTCATTCATACCTCGACAGAAAACATTTTTTTAAATCATATTGAAAACTATTCCTCACCTTTCATCAAAAGAAGACTTCAATGGATAAGTGTTAGTTAGTGTAAGTTTAGTTAGTTTGGCCATACTAATAACCTACGGATTACAAGTTGGTAAAAATTATTTTCCAAAAGTGTCCTATAAATGAGCTCAATTTAATACTTTAAAGTTCTCGTCAAATGTTTAAAATTAAGTCTGCTTTATTATTATCAGCGGAAATAAAATTGATGGTCATTTACGAGTATTTATGAAAACGCTCGAAAAACTTTCTTTCAGAATTTATTGGACATTTTCTGAAATGCGGTGCTAATTAAGCGCATTAAAATACATCTACGGAAAAGATTTCTATTAGGAAAAAAAAACCATTGCAACTTTTTATATTTAGATGAAAAATAGTGATTAATCTTTTCACCTACTTTTTTGCAGAGAACCTAATATGAAGGGTGTATACTGAATGATCACGGAGAGGACGCTATGACTTAATCAGCGTGATTCATGCAATGGCAAAACATTTAAGCGCTATCGGGTACACGAGTCTTTCACAAATCAAAATGGCAAAACAAACACTTCATCTATTGAACGAATTCCAAGATTTAAAAATGCCCGCAATTTTGCCTGGATAGAAGTTCAAAAGCCTGAGTGGCACTCAGTACCTATATATGGTAGCCTTTCGCGAAGCTCTCTCGCTAGTTGCATTATTTGCAGTAAAGTCCTTTTCAAATTGTGCTTATTCCTATTTCCATTTCATTTCAGTTGGAATGAAAAAACAAGCAAAAGACGAACAATAATTGTCAGAGTTCAAAATCCGAACCACACTCCCGTGTGATACATTCAATTACCTATTCAAGATTTTCAAAATGGCCGACGCTCAGCGTGCAGTATGTTGACAAGAACACGGCCTATGATAAAGCTTGTAAACTGGTTCTAATATCTCGATGTCTCTCTCTGGAAAGCAAACCTCGTACTGGTCGTCATTTTAATTGCTGTGAGTCCTTGAAAACAAAGTTGTGAGTGTTCCCGTGAGATACACGATTGAGCTTTAAGTGCTGATACGACCGAGGATCCTTCGCAAGAGTCCTTGACCTCATCTGGTGCTGCTGCTGCTCTCAAGAGATTGCTGGCCTCACAGGAAGACCATTATATAGGGTTCCTGAGTGATTTGTCGAGCATGGAGTGGCTAAAAGGCCATGCCGGGGCCAAGTGCTTCAAAGCCGCGTTTGCCACGACACTCGTGTCCTCCAACACCCTCAATCAGACAATCCACCGAATCGCCTATCATAGTTCTCTCCCACTCACTCTCAGCCAAATTCAGAGAGGAGATAAAGAGGTTTCGTGAGCAAACTAGTTCAGGATACCCAGAATTTAATAATACAACGTTCCAATATCTCATTATATGTTTTACTGAATATGGTCAAAATTTAACAGGAATTACGGTGGGATTCAAATCATATGGCCGTGTCTTTGGAATTGAGACTAATTGATGACACAATTTCCAAGGCTGTGTTCATTTTTTCTAATTGTTTGTCCAATTTTAAATAAAAATCTCGAAAAATTTAATCTCAATACATTGGTCAGTTCGTTATTCCCGAAATAAATCGATATATTAGGCCTTACTTGAACCCTTAAGTACAGTTCGTAAAAACCGCTGAGAGAACCCCAGCGTCGGTTAGTCAACTCATAACCGAGGATGTTGAGGACAAAGGGTGAAGCGTCCCATCCGTAGGATAGTTTGCTGTAACAAATGTGTTCCCGCCATAGCTCCCAAACAGGAAAAGGAATTACACTGAAAGCTCACTATTACTGATGGAATTCAAAACTGAGTCCTAGAGGAGGTTAGCCAGGATTCAGCCACCAAACCTTCATTATTGCTTATGACAGCAATACGGAATTATGCAACAAAAATCGTTCGCCATTAGTTGTTCAGTCCTGAAATTAGTTGGCTGTAGCCATCCATTTCCTTATCTAAAGCTAGTTCCCCAACTCCCTCGTGGGCATTTTAAAGGACCGTTTCTCTTTAAGTTGTCTACCTATTTATCCCTTGGACTTCCTCTTGAGACTTTTTCCCTATTTTTCCTTCAATCATGTTTTTCACGAACCCACAGCGCCAAAGAACGTGCCCGGGCAACTTCTTGCCACTGCTAATTAGTCAAAAAGTTAGGGTCGTTGGGCTGGGATCGAATTTGGAGAGTTGATGCCACTATTCGTCCGAGTGCTATAGCTCCGGTCGATGCGTGTCAGGCATTATTTCCTCATTAACCTTCTCTCTGCGTGCCTTCTACGTGCCGTAATATATCAAATCTATTTCGAAATGTTGATTTAGGGAGACCACAGTCAGAAAATGTGGACGGGTTAAGGGTGCCTCTGATACTGGGGCGTGTGATAACGCGCAGAGAAGGTTGTATGCGAGGAATGCAGTGGTTGACTATTAAAATTAACAGGGGGTCATTTGGCAAGGGTGGAGGGCAAATGGTGGGATTTTGTGCCTGACTGTGAACAGACAGTGGCTGCTAAACCGGCGGCCGTTGTGGCCGCGTTTATAGCAGTCGAAAAGAACCTGGCGCTGCGCCGTGAACGATTTTAGGGAGGGAGTGCCAACTTAACGTTATATTTCTTTGATTGGGATGCTAACTGCTTACTACAATAATAGATGGCGTTACTTGTCACCGCAAAATTCAAATCCGGGAGGTTCACTACTGTATATTTTAAGTTTTTTTATTTTTTGACCATTTTAAACGTCCCTGATTATTCTCCATGACATAGAATAATGGTATAGCGAAAAATATTCCTAAAATAGCTTTCTATATTGCATATTTAAGACAAAAATCCTTTTATCATCAAGAATTGGAAGAAATTACCTGGTAACTTGATCCCAAATGAATGCCTGAAACACCAATAAATCCTAAATTTTCATGATTTCAACGATGGAGAAACGTAGGTTAAAGACATTTAATTACTGTTATTATAAATTATAAAAGTTATTGCATAAAAAGTAAATTAATAGATAATCAATATCACATAAATACATGAGGAACTGATATAATGGCTGTAGCAATAAGCATAGCAAAATTTTCCCCATCAAGGGTCAATCCTCGACTGCCTCTGAAAAAATCATTGCAGCATGAATTTAAGAGAAATGGCAAATCCAATCGAGTGGCATGGCATTAAATGGCCAAAATAGGTTTGTTCCTGGTACACAGACACCAGTTAAACCCGAAATAATGGGTAGAATTTTGAAATGAAAATTATTTTCTGCTGTAAAATTACCAACCACTGATCAAAGGAGTCCTAAATTTAACTGTGGGTACACAAAGACATGAAAAATAATACAAAACATTGCAGTAATAGAGAAATCCCATTAAAAGTTAAATACGGAAATTGAAATACACTCATGTACACTTAGTAACACAATATTAATCAATCAATAATCAATATAATAATGACATTTAGTACTTGAAGCACTTTTTATAAATTTTAACTCAGAAGACAGTTAATCTAATTATCATTATGAAAGAATCATCATTGTCATAATTATATATTCCAATAGCTGAAGTAGATGAGGTTTTTTAATGAAAACAACCACCAAATTCTGACATAATAATGAACTCCAATGAAAATTTGAAACATCTCACCTAAAGCAACCATTGAAAAACTATGCCACCACAAATTCATGAGTGCAAAAGCCAGTAATCAAATAAGTGAATAACTTAAATAGTCAAGTATCTGGGAAACAAATTCTTAGGAGGAGGAATATTAGGGGTCTTAGAAACAAGAGGGCATGTATGAAGCAGTGTATGGTAGTAAAAGAAGCAAAAGAGGTTTGTGAGGATAGGTCAGTATGGAGGAAATTATTGAAGCAGAGTTAGGTGTACAAATATATATTTATGAGTGAAACCTGTTGACTCTGCCTACCCCGGAAAGGAACGGCGTGATTGCAATGTATGTATGTATGAATTTATGTATGTATGCATGTATCTGGGAAACAGATAATTGAAAATAATTTTTTGTTGTTGGCTTGCTAAATCATCATAACAAACATAATTATTGACAAATAAATATGACATACATCTGCTCTGATGTGCAGAACAATTGATCAAAAGAAATAAGACATGCACAAATATACCATACGCATGCAGATGGGTCATGCATAGGGGTCAAATTCCTGTTTGCAACCAGATCACTGAGGAGCAGACACTGTGGGCTACCTTTGGTCGGATTCGTCGGTCCCTTAGAGATTCCGGTTTTGCTGTCTACTTGAGGAATTACTATTAGCTCCAGCCAGTTCAGCTCATGGGGTCATAGGAATTCACAAGCCCTTCCACCACGTAAAGGTTAGACCCGGGAAGGGAAAATTGGGAAATGACTGTCACAGGAAAAAGAAGAGTATCATAGAGGAGGGGAAGGTGGAATATAAGAGAGAAGCCTGGCACTGGCAATAGCCTGCTCTTAACGAATAATGCCAAGGGGACCCACAGTTTTACGTCCCTTCCGAAATACGTGCTCTTATTATGAAGGATCAAAGCATTCTAGGATGTCTACATGAATTCCTCAATCTGTTAAACAAAATTTCTTAATTGCAACTTGTGCAATGGAGAGGCAACTTTTTCTTTTACAACTCTCCCATGCTCAGCACAAGCAAGCAAGTCAAAATTAATCACTTAGCGGGCAATGGGTATGCATAAGAAGGACACCTGAGACTGGTGAGCAACAGTCTTCAAATGTAATTTCGTAGCTAGCCTGCAACTCGCAAAGAAGCTGGAATGTCAGAAGTGGAAGTAGAAGCATCTTCATCCATTAGGGTATACACATTCACAGAAAAGGCTAGCTGAGAAGAACCAGACGGTATTGGTTTGCCAAGAGGCAAGAAAAGGGTTGGCAGGGTATTAATATTTAAGCGACTCAAGGTGCTGTTAGTGAATTGACTCTATTCAGACTGCTTCACACAAATGCAAAAATTATCAAATAGCTTTGCCACATCTCACTGATTCAATTTTGGATCGCCACAGAACTCTCACCATTGTTCAGCTCTGGTGTTATCCAGCATATTATGCAAAAAAAAGAATTAGTGCCACGAATCCCTGAAGTGGAGCCAATGCCACAGTGTATGTGCCAACACAACCATGGCAATAGCCAACATAAGCTTCTCAATTTGCTACATACACAAGAGTTTATGCACACAGCCAGAGTAAAACCATCACTTCCTTGTGCATGCAACTTCATTTGGGTAACCGTGCTAGCAAATATTGAAACTGAACAACACAGTATACCCTGGTGAAAATAAAATGTGAATGAAGTGACAAAAGTGTGCATGAAGTGCACTAAAAGCATGAAAACAGTGACAAAAGTGTGATTTGTAACACCTAAAGTGAGAAGTAAGTGTGCTGAAAATGGGGAATGGAGTGCATGTAAATGTGCAAAAAGTGTGAATAGCATTCCTAAAGTGTGACTTAAATGTGCATGTGTGGTATGGAACATTTGATGAAATTAAAGAATACAAATAGAAAATAGAAAGGGTAACGAAGGTCTACAATTATGTACATAATTACTATTATTTAAAAAAATGGTAAACTGTGTTTACCAAGAATTGTTATCCCACTTAAAAATGAAAATAAGGGGTGGCTTATCAATAATCATCATAGGTAATTTTGAGTTAAACATCATTGTGGCAATGAATAAAGAGATATTATAGATAAACAGTGACAAAAAATGCCAGAGGTGTGCATGAAAAATCTGCAAGAAGTGTGTAAACATTGAGCATAGTAATATTCAGAAAAAGTGTACAGAAAGAGTGCAAAAAGTGTGCAAAGACCAGCGTGAACATTTTCTGCACACTTTTTTCACATTTTATTTTCACCAGGGTATGACAATGAAAGGTCAAATCTCCCCAGCCATGAAAAGCACAAGCCACAGCCATTGGAAAATATACCACCCAACCAA
Source organism: Ceriagrion tenellum (assembly GCA_963169105.1). Classification (NCBI taxonomy): domain Eukaryota; kingdom Metazoa; phylum Arthropoda; class Insecta; order Odonata; family Coenagrionidae; genus Ceriagrion; species Ceriagrion tenellum. Next base: position 764,868 of record OY720636.1, read on the forward strand.
AAACCTAGCATGCAATGACAATTACTTCAGTCACCAAAACTTGAGAAAACTCATTTCATACACTCCCAACAAAACATGCATTGCACATGAAAATTACACTCACTATTAGAAAGGTTCATTTAAAGTAAAAAGCAAAATATACGTATGGGTATGCAACTTATATCATTGCTAAAGAAGTATAGAAAAGATCGAATGAATAATGATCCGGACCACCAGAGCAAAATAATCTCCAGGTATATCAATATCTTAGCTAATAGGAAACTAAATCAAGACTTGACATCCCAAACCACCTTACCCATAAAGCAATACATAAGTATCTCGTAGTTAACCTTAACATCCACCATGTTGCGGCATTGATGAAAATAATGTGATAAAAGATAGTAGAACATGTATATGTTGTTCTTGCACAACTTCCATACGCCCTTTTCGCGAATTTCCTCTATTCCTGCTCCCATCATTTCCACTGTCACCGCTGAGTCTTTTCTTATTCATTTACCACTAGGCACACTACCTGCAAAATTTCCGGCGAGTAATGAAATGTAAACAAAAAATCCCAACAAAATGAAAACCTCAATTCTCTATGGAAGGTTTTCGCTAAGGAAAATTATTTTTTTAAATCATGTTCTGCAATTACTCGAAGATGACAACAGGACAAAAGTTTAATATACCACCGATTTTGTCTTTTTCCGACGGAGAAATGCTAATATGAACACCAGGTTATTATTTCAACTTTATACTGTGTCAGTTGCTGCCACTGTAGTGTATCAATTCCGTAAGAGATTTAATATGTGGGGTAGAAAACTTGACAACACATAATGGTAGGATAATTTATAAATAACAAAAACTAACCACAACACCTTACCTGGCGACTGTTCGCGGAAATCGGAAAAACCTAAACCCTTTGGACTGACATCCAAAAACGGCACATGAATTGCGCATTTTGAAGGAATTCTTTTGATATCCTGTGAAGTTCAACTCCTTCTCACCCTTCAAAGAATTTCTATTACGTTAAACATAACTTGTAAATTTGTTGCTTCAAGCTAGTGCTGGAACAGCGTCTGCTGCGTCTGACGTAGTCAACTGTTTTTCGTTATAATTGTGGTTAACTAATAGATTTAGTAAAAAAGGCACTCCTGAAAACGCAGAACACTATAATTAAATAATTAGGACGGCTTTTTTCATAGAAATTCGTTTAAATATCTACATAGCGCCATAGTCAAATTCACTACATTTATAGGTGGAGTTACTGGCGCTCGGAGAGGGTTCTGCTATACCTGTCGGACGGTCCTGATTTTGGGACATGGACCTAAGAACTTTTAAGGCTAAATACGATGGCGAGTTAGTGTGAATTTCCCTGCAAGATGGGACGACGGACATAGGCCGTGAGCGCGACCTCCTAAGCATGTACCGGAAACTACGTCGGAGCGTGGAACTTGAGAGTCCCTCCGTCCCCTTCCAAGTCTTCCTCTCTCCTTCCACAGCGGAACCCGACACCACCGCAGCTGCAAGCTTCGGTCATGGAGCTGGCGCATTTTTCTTCGAGAACAGAGTATCAAGTTGCAAGTTACGTGTTATCTTACAGACCTCACCTTTCAGTCGCTTCTAAAGGGATATTTTCCTTGGAATATTAGGTTGCTTGGAAAGTCATCTTGGTTATATCCCCATGTAACGAAAATTATCCATTTCTCCATGCTATTATTCTTCCCATATCGCACGTACCCTACCATTTAAGAAGTTGAATAATTTGCTTTTTGCAATAATTTACTTTATTTCCTTGTTCACTACCCATTTATTTATCTTTTGGTTGTTATTCAATGAACTTCACTATCGCTATCGTCTTTCCCGTAGAAAATGCAGTAGTCGACATAGAATTCCGCAGAGAGTTCGTTTCCAAAATGAACCTGCTGAGATTTACCCCATAAGAAGGTTTCTCTCCATATCATCCTTTTTTAGTTTCCCCATCTTTTCTTTTAGTTTATCATAAGGCACGTTGCCGAAGGTCTTGGACTAGCATAACCGCATCTACTTCTTGAACCCTATCTAACCAATTGTATATTTTCTGACAGATCCCAAATTGCTGAGTTTCGTAGAATTACTTCTTGAATAATGCATTTGGGTTTTAAATAGCCAATTATTATCGTCCCTCGTAAATAATTGCAATAATTTTTTCCATAAATTTACAGGTTACAGATGTTTGATGATAGATCGCTAGTTCTCAACAAGTGATTTATTCCCACCCTTGAGGACGGGAGTATTATGTACTTTCTTCAAATCACATGGAATGTCATGGATATTTAAGGTTAAGCTTAATATGGGTCAGATGCATTCTTAATGGCTTTTAATCCAAGTCTAACAGCGTCACTAGCGATGTCTTCCCGGCAAAAGAACTTCGTCAGTGGCACCGGTGATTGTTGTTTTTGTGTTGATATTCTGTTAAGGCGCCAAACTGTGATGGGCATTTTAAATTTCTCGGTGGTGAATAGTATGCACTTTTTAAAACGTGGATATAGTGAAAGAATTTGATTACAAAACTCGGCCGCGGCTTTTTATATGTCACAATTGTATCGATAGGCTATCAAACAATTCGTCAGTTTACATTGTTCCATTCATCAGCGCTTAAGTTTGCAGATAAGTTCCGATGTGCTCCAACTTCAACCCGTGGAATGGAAAATATTCTAGCAGCACTCTTATTTATTATCTAAATTCACACGAATATTTCTGAAAAAGTTAATTAAAGAAAAAGCCTAAAATGATCATTTATTGTAGTAGCTACATAACCGGAGTAGATATAATGGATTGATCTCACTGTTGAACAAATAGCTACCAATTACGCATACCGTGGTTAATAAAAACTGGTCGTATCTGAAAAGGCAATGTTATTCAGCTCAAACTAGGGCGCAAATATCTATTCAAAAATGAAGAGGTCGCACAGTGGTAAGGAAGGAGGAAGTCTGGAAGCAACAGAATACATTAGAGATATTATTAGGCAGAGGATATACTTTATCAGCTGAAGGCGGACATGAGAATTGAGCGTGGAGTGCTGCAGCAAACTTGTCTTAGGAATCAATTTTGGTAAATGCTGATAAAATCGACCAATTATATTGATTGACTAACGATTTCTACAGCTGAAAGTAGGTTATTTCCAGTAACTTTTTTATATACAAAAACGGACAGAAATGTATAATTTTGAAGGAAACTCCGGCTCACGTTAATCCACTGATCTACTTACACTGGGATCTATTGCTGAATTTCTTTATAAAAACCTTAACTTAGGCTCCAATTTTTTTACCAAAAGTCACCATCTCCTAAAATCCTGTTAATTCTGCAATCATCCCTAGTCCATACCACAAAGTCGCAGAATGGGGCGCCGGTTACATGAAGCTAACCTCGAATTTGGTAATAGTAATTGTGGTTTGTTTTTAATTGCACTCTCGTCAACACAAAAGTACTAAATTTTGTTCTCTGCTTCTTACAACGCCAACTGTTCTGCAGAATTAGGGCATTTTACCTCAATAATGCCCCCATCATCAGTGATGCCATCCAAAGAAGCGGCAAAGAAACACTGCTTGAGGTCAATGAACAGCCCTGAAGGAGTCACCTTACGCCCGGAGATTTCCTCGTACTGCCTTATCGCTATGTTTTCTTGAAGTTGCACGTATTGCGTTGCTTCATTCTGAAAATTACGGTCGTACAAAAGCCGTCTCCGCCTTTTGCAGATTATTCCAAAGTAGGATGAAGTCAATCGATTAATTCGTTCCCCCCACCATCTTTCCTTCTCAGATTGGCCCTTAGCGTCCTTTTCCAGTTGTTCTCTAGAAGCTGTTGTCACTTTTAATTTGTCCATGCATTCTTCTACTTCTTTATCATATTCTTCGCCATCCATGTCTAATTTTTGGCACATTACACCGTAACCAGCCCCACCACTTGTTTTTGTCTTCTTCTTTTGTTGTTTTAGGTCTTGTTTGGCGAAGAATCACTTTACTGCATTTATACGTTTCAGCCTTCCGTGAGAAGTGCATGTGACAGGCTTGTGGGGACTTCTGCATGTGAGCGTTTCCCAAGTTGAATATTTCCACACAGGTCCCAGTTGGAAATCAAGACCAGAGCCCAAATTCTTGCGTTGATATGATCCTCTTTTGCCCCTATCCACTTGTTTTCTGCCGGAAAATTTGGCCTAAAACATAAAGTTTGGCATAAGACAAATTTTTCTGCACTGTTACTGGTTTCGTGTGATATCAACTGTCCAGATTTCCAGATAAGTGGCTTCATTGCCACATCAATGTTTTCGAGGCATGCTATTTCTTCCTTGGTAATAGCCTTCAACTTCCTATCGACAGTTTGACAGAAGTAGTCTCGGCATGACGCGTGACATCCAAATGCGTGCTTGGGACCATTTTTTTGAAGCCTCGACCAGGGACTCAACGGTATTCCCTTCTGTAGGTACGATTATACATAATATCGCCGCGAGCTGCTTCACTCTTATCGTTTTTACTTTTGTTAGAATGCTTTTGACAATGGCGCTCGCCTACGCAATCTTGAACAATGCTTTGGTGTAGAGCTTCACCGCGTGATTCGCGTATTCATTTTTTTAACGTGCCTACCAAACGGGACTAGTTTAAGAACTTTTTCCATCACATTTGAGTCTCTATCTCCAACAGAGCTAGCAGAGCAAAACATGCACGTTAATTAGTTATTATTGAATTATCTAACATTATGGAACTGCGTCAACATACATAAAAGTTAGCGCTAACTTCAAGCAAGAACATCCAGTAACCTATAGGAATAGTGATATTTTGACAACTAAAATGACTGATTTTTCGACTTTGTACTTAGGACTCGCCAATGCAATACTGATAGGAAGTCCCTAAGGTAGTTCATATCTACAAGGCAGTGACCTAGCTCAGCAAAGCAATATCAAAGTACGTAGGTATGGCTTGGGTAAGAGAAACCATCAGCCTGGGCGTTCGAAGATTATGCCGTATGACCGGGTTGTTTCGCCTCGATGAAGCTGATAAGGTGGTCGCGTCTAAGATGAGGTAGTACTCCCGTTTGTAGCCAATACCGCCGTCTTAACGGCCGATGCTACTATATGGGATACGTTCAGAGAGAGGCCGTGAAGTCAGTTGTCTAGCAGTCCGTGAGAGAAAGACAAGAGGATGCGAACTCAAAACAGGAGAGTAGGGATGCCAGCAGGCGCCGAGTCAAAGGTGGTGCCGTCAAACGCCGGATGATGCAGAGTCTTCAGTTCCTCCTCCAAGGTGTAAAACCTTTCTTACACGCCGCTCTAGATCAATCCTACCAAGTCCCTCCAACTTCATACCCTTCCCCTCATTCCCCTCCAGTGCCCACTCATTACCCTCCAGAGCCCACTCATTACCTCCCCTCGAATCTCCGTGAGCGCCTTCACCCGCTTGCCTATTTCGCCGCTAGAGCCGCTCTTGATCGGCGCGTTTTCAGTTAGTTCTAACTTTCCTAATAACTTTTTTAGTACTCAACGTATTTTCATTTTATTAATTTTAATCTAATATTGAATATATAATCTACGTCTGCCAGTGACAATTTTTTGTAAAAAGCAAAAAATAAAGCCAAAATTTACAATTTTGAGGTCTTAATTTAAAAATATAAACTCTGGGAAACATAGTTAGACGTTAACTTAAATAGAATGTGAAATTTGTTTTTTATTTAGAGAATTTCTCAATCTACAGGGAGTAAAGTCGTTTTCGACGCAATCGTATTTTGCCTTAAAACCCTGTCTGGCGTAGGGAGGAAGGTTGTAAACTGCGGAGCGTCAGTGAGCAAACCTTTTCTAGTTGCTGACAACCCTAGCGCCTCGGTAAATTCCATGCGTCACAGCTACCTGGCGCCCGGTTTGCTGCATTTCACTCGTACTACCACTCCTTGTACGTGACAAGGAAGTGCGCGGGTAAAGCATGGCATTGATGAAGCAAAACCACTTGCTTATTAGCCTTGTGTGTGTGTGCCTGGAAAAGTAGTCTGGCTCCCCTACCTTGCTCTGAGCCGTCCCCTTCGCAACCTTCCTCTTCGTCCGTTCACTTCACTCCCTCCACTTTACTTTTCCCCTGCGCCGAGCAGTAGTGCGCCAGGATCTTTTGCTTTTCTATACATCGACACCTTAAGGTAGTCTGAGTGAGATAGTTCCCTAGTCATAATAGAGACCATATTCGAACTATGAGTTTTAATTTCACCAGCTGTAGGGCACATCAATTAAATATTGCATTACTAATGGTGCAATAATATATTTTTATATGACAGAAATGGTAAGTAATTAAATGAAAATATCCTTCCTTAAATTGACTCATTTTTTTCGAAAGGTGCGTTTGAAACTCATTATAAACTGAAAGTTTTGTCTGATATCCAAGAACCTCTTGCGGTGACAGTATGATTAATTTCCAAAAATAGTTGAGAAAACATACGAACTGCACGCTGTTAGTTTTTTTACGACATCTCTTCTTCTTCTTCTTCGGTTATCAACCCATGGGTTGGTTGGCAAAAGCACGCCATTCCGCTCTTTGCTCAGCTTTCCTCTTCATTTCACCATATGAGATGCATCCAGAGTCATTGATGATCTGCTTCATATAGCTTAATCTAGGACGTCCTCTACGATTTTTCCCCTCAATAAAACCTTCAGCTATTAATTTTATAAAATCATTGCATCGTAGAATGTGACCTATTAGTTTAAGTCTCCTTGCCTGTATCTGTCTCCAGAGACTTCTATTTTCTTGTACTCTACTCAGCACTTCCTCATTGGTGATTCTGTCTCGCCAGCTGATTTTCTGCATCCTTCGATAGCACCACATTTCTAGGGCCTCTAATCTGCTCTTTTCATGTTTCCCGATAATCCAACTTTCACACCCGTAAAGGGCCACACTCCAAACATAAGCTTTCATAACCCTCTTTCTTACTTCCAAACTAACATTTTTACAAGTCAGTAGTCTTTTTATCAGTGAAAGCTATTTTTGCTAGTTGTATCATATTCACAGTTTCTCGGTTACTCCTTCCTTCTTCTGTTATCTTACTGCCCAAGTAGTTGAATTCTGTAACTTGTCCTAGTTCTTCATCATTTATTCTTATCCTTACAGGTTCACAGCAGTCTTGAGCACCGCATACCATCACTTTAGTCTTCTTCCTCATTCTTCTGCTGACTCTCGGAGCGAGCGGACGTGCCTACCTGACCTCTCCCTGGAACCGGTTAATCCCCTCAGCGAGGCAGACCCCTACCCCTACCTGCGCTGTGCACCTGCTTTCCCGTTGCCGTTGTTCGTTGTAGTGATAAGTAGACATTTGTTTTGGTTATATATATTTTTTTTCGTTGTGCTAGAGAGTTTGTGTTCTTATTTATCTCGTATTTTTGTTAGCTCTTTGCCAGGTGTGAGGTCTGTGTTAAAGTTATTTCGTAGAAGTATTATTGTTACTTTTTCCATTGTGACCGAGTTCAGGATCGCTCAGTTCTTTTGAGTATAGCCATCTTTTTGTAGTTAAGCTTTTTTCCTTGAGAGTTCATTGCGAGTAGTGCTAGGATGTCTTCGAATAGGTCACCTGTTGGGATGATCAAAAACGCCGGCGAGTGTGCGGCTCTCCGAGCCCGCATCGCCGAGTTGGAGAGAATCCTGCGGGAACTCCAGTCTAAGGTTGAAAGAGTGGTATGCGTCCCGAAGGTGGATGGAAATTTGGGTCGCTCTTCGAAAGTTCGCCGCGCCCTACGGGCCGCACGAGTTCGCTCAATTGCTAACAGTGGCTGGACGATCGAGAGTTTGCCTGAAGGTCCTTCTTCCGATGAAGGGGCAGTACAACTCCGTAAACAGGAGGTCTGGAGGGTCGTGTCTCGGAGGAGTGGAGGTAAGGTCACTCTGAAGCGTGGTTCAGGAGATGCTTTGGCACCTCCCATTCCCGTTTCGAACAGGTACCAGTTGCTTTCGGATGGAAATTCCGAGGTGCCTGACGTGCCTACTCCTACTCCGAGACCGGCACCTAGGAAGAGTCGTCAGAGTGGGAAGGGGGGGATTGTAGTGATAGGTATTAGTAACGTCCGCCGTGTTATGGTCCCTTTGCGGGAAAGGGCAGGCCATGAGGGTATAAGCCACCGTGTAACGTCATGGTGCATTCCAAGTGGCGGTGTTCCGCAGGTGACGCAGGCGGTTGGTGCAGCGGTCCGGGGCACGAAGTGCTCAAGTCTGCAGATTGTGGCCCATGTCGGCGTCAACGACGCCATGGACCGTGGATCGGAGGAGATCCTGCGTTCCTTCAGGGAACTGGACTCCGAAGTGAAGCGGGTAAGTCGCGACGAAGGGGTTGACATGACGCTTGCAATTTGTACTCTTGTCCGAGGATCCATCGTGGAACCCTGGTTTGGAGCCGAGTGGAGGGCATAAACCAGAGGTTGCGTCGCTTCTGCACGGACATTGGAGCCTCCTTCGTCGACCTTCGGCCGGCAATCCGATCGTGTCGGACCCCTCTGAACCGTTCTGGTGTCCATTACACGGCCGAGGCAGCTAGCTGTGTAGCGAGTAGCATACTCGATCACTGTAGACCTTTTTTAGGATACAGGGTAGGGCAGAGAGTAGGTCAGCTAATGGGTCGAATCAGGTACCATCGCGAACAATATTTAATAGAAAAAATATCCAAGAAAGTGTTAAGCCTAAAGAGAACAGTAAGAGGCCAGTTTCAAAAAATAGCAGTAATGTAACTTGGAATATACCTAAGAAAGCGAGTTGTAATGAGAATACACATTCCGGGAATACGCTCACTGATAAATCCTTTTCTGTCGTGGTAGTAAATTGCCGTAGCTTAAGGAATAAAGTAGCTGACTTCTACCATCTAATTGAAACTACTGACGCAGACTTAATTATAGGGACGGAAAGTTGGTTGTGTAACGAAATCGCAGATAATGAAGTATTCCCGAAAAATTTCACAGTTTATAGAAAAGATAGAGTGGAAAGGACCGGGGGAGGAGTTTTTATTGCAGTGAAGGATTGTTATATTAGTAGGAGGGAGTCATTTTCCGACGACCAGGTAGAAAGCGTATGGTGCTCCATTCAAAATCCTAAAGCAAAAAAAACCTATGTGTGTGCATATTACAGACCACCAGATATCCATGTAAGCTCAATATTAGGACTCGAAAGTCAACTCAGTAAGTTAAACACTCAAAAAAACGACTGTCATATTATAATCGGTGGGGATTTCAATCTTCCGTCCATAGACTGGGACACTTACAGTTTTATCACTGGGGGGAAAGACAAAGACCTTCGTGAGTCACTCCTGTATACATTCACATCTCACTCACTACATCAATTAGTCACTGCTCCAACTAGAGGGAAAAATACACTTGATCTTTTAGCGACAAATATTCCACACATGGTTGTAAACATAGGTACGGATAAGGGAATAAGCGACCACAAGATAGTTAAAGCTAATTTTTCCGTGAGCATGATCAAGAAACATAATCCACAAAGAAAAATCTACTTGTTTAATTAGGCTGACTACGAAGGCATGAAACGAGAGTTGCAAAAGTCATTTACTAATTTTCAAAAAATAAGTATCAACAGTAATACTGAGGTTTTGTGGAATACTTTCCTCAACGTTACACGATCAGTAGTTAGCAAATACATACCAAGTAAATGGAAAAGAGCCAATGCAGAGCCTAGGTGGTATAACGCGGAGGTTAGAAAAACATTAAAGCACCAGAGAACATGTCATGCTAGGTTAAAAAGGGCAAAAATTAACAAATCCTCCGAAGAACTATACACAGGGACACTATATGTTAGGGACACTCAAGGAAATAAATCAACAGTACACACGCTTAAGAATATCAATGGGGAAAAGCTAACCAACAGTCTACAAAAAGCCAATTCGTTAAACTCATTCTTCAAAAGCATTTTCAGTACTTATACACCACATCTTTTCGATCCTCAGCCTGTTCGTTCCCAAACATGTATGCCTGAAATTATTATACATTGTCGCGGCATAGAACAGCAGCTAAAAAATATCAACCCCAACAAATCCCCCGGTCCAGATCAAATACCTGCTCGCGTATATAAAACATTGGCATCAGACATAGCGCCTTACTTAGAATTAATATTTACCAAATCTTTAGTAGATCACGTAGTGCCTAAGGACTGGAGAGTAGCAAATGTCACACCTATATTCAAAAGCGGCGACAGGGAAGACCCTAGTAACTATAGGCCTATTTCTCTCACATCCATTTCCTGTAAGGTATTTGAACACATAATCGTAAGCTCCATTATGAGTCATTTAGATAGGGAGGAATTATTAATAAATAACCAACACGGATTTCGAAAGGGTAGATCTTGCGAAACCCAATTGGCCCTCTTCGTTCATGACATCTTGCTCTCGGGTGAAAATAATGTTCAAGTTGACGCGATATTCCTCGACTTTAGGAAAGCTTTCGATAAGGTACCTCACGTTAAGTTGCTCTCAAAACTAGAAGCATATGGAATAGATAAAAACATTATTAGTTGGATTAATCAATTCTTACATGGGCGGGAACAAAGGATTGTCATAGACGGTATCATGTCAAACACAGTTAGCGTTACATCGGGTGTTCCTCAGGGAAGTGTAATTGTTCCACTTTTATTTCTCTTGTACATAAATGATATTAGCAACGTGGTTTAAAGTAAGCTTAGGCTCTTCGCAGACGACGCAGTTGTGTATAGGGATATTAACAATTCCGAAGATAGCGACTCGTTAACAATCGACCTACTTGCTATTCACGCTTGGTGCGAAAAGTGGCAGATGGAATTAAACATAAAAAAGTGCGTAGCAGTCAGCTTTTGGAAAAAGAAAAATAGGCCAGGTAGGGCTTACAGAATTAATAATACGGAAATTATTCACGCCGAGTCTGTTAAGTACTTAGGGGTCACAATTACTCACGACCTATCTTGGGGAAAACATATTAGGGAAATATGCGGTCAAGCATATAGGAAACTAGGCTTTATCAAGAGAGTACTTGGAAAATGTGATGAGAAAGTGAAAGAACGTTGTTATTTTTCAATCGTTAGGCCTCATCTGGAATATGCTGTTAGTGTATGGGATCCATACGAAACGGGGTTGATATCAGAGTTAGATCGCGTCCAGCGAAGAGGAGCTAGGCTTGTGAAACGATGCTACGATAAGTTGGCTAGTGTGTCTGGACTGTTAGAAGAATTAGGATGGGAATCGCTATCACAGCGTAGATTAAATTATAGGTTTAACCTCCTAAATAAATTTCAGGAAAATCATTTTACTGACGACGTAAAAAATATACTATTAACCCCTTCGTACTACGGCAGATTAGATCGCGCCAATAAAATTAGATAGCTAGATTGTAGAACCGATAGGTATAAAATGTCATTTTTTCCGCGTACCATTCGGGACCATAACAGCTGTGATCGTCGTCATGAATAGTTCGAGTATTGACATAGGCAGGCAGTAAATCTTTCTCATTATATATTCTACTCTCTTATTTAGGCATGATGTAAATATTGGTGTTCTTATTTATGCATGATATTTTGAATCTGTAGTAGTAGTCTTTGTATCCCTTGCATGTTGGAACGATTGAAGATAGAATGTTTCTTGGGTATTAGATTTTTAATTGGCGCTTTGCATGTGTGGTGCGCGGGTTTTAGTGTAATGTCGGTGTTCTACCCTATCATTCATGCATGCCTGGTGCGAAAGCACCCCCTGCCACACACCCTTTGGGTGGCTTGCAGGGTATGACGTAGATGTAGTCTTTTGCTTATTTATTTTCATTCCATATTGGTCTCTAAGAATTCTTTCCATCTCGTTAAGTATAATTTCTAAATCTTCTTTCTTTTCTGCAACTATGGCAATATCATCAGCATATTGTAACTTATCTATTTTCTTCCCATTTACTTTGATTCCTACATCAAAATTTTCCCTTACTCTATCGATTGCTTCTTAGATGTATGCATTGAAAATTATTGGTGATAGAGGACAGCCTTGTCTAACTCCTTTCCTTATTATAGCTGTATCTTCTTTATTCTTATTTCTAATTAAGGCTGTTTCATTTTGGTATGTTTGAAATATTATTCTTCTATCGTTGTATTTCAGCCCAACTTTTTCCAAAATCCTAAACATTTTTGGCCATACAACATTATCAAATGCTTTCTCAAGATCAACGAATGCAACATAAGTTTGTTTATTTTTAGATATTTGTTTTTCAATGAGAAGCCTTAAAGAGAGTATTGCCTCTCTAGTCCCCACTCCTCTTCTAAATCCAAATTGGTCCTCACTTTAAGTGTTTTCCAACTTTCTTTCAACTCGTTTAAGGATTATCCTTATAAGTATTTTTGAGGCGTGTGATAATAGACTGAGTGTGCGATATTGCTCACATTTCGTAGCAGATGATTTCTTTGGTATAGGAATCATAACACATTTTTGGAAGTCTTCAGGAACTTCACCCGTCTTGTATATTTTCCTTATAAGTTGTAGTAAAGAAGCTTTCAATGTGTCGCCAGCTTTTTTAATCAGCGGCAATCAGAGGGAATGTCATCACAGCCTACTGTTTTCTTATCTGGCAAATCTTGCAATGCTTTCTCAAATTCTTCCTGTAAAATATCTTCTCCTAGTTCTTCCTCTTCTATTTCTTCACTTGATTTCATTACATTATCTAATAGTGGTCCTCCTTGGTAAAGCTCTTCAATATATTCTTTCCATCTCTTAAGTGCATCGTCTCCAAACAGCATTTTGCCTTCTCTGTTTTCTATCGTATCGAAAGATTTTTTGTTTGTTTGTTGAAAATCTGTTTTGCTGTTTTATAGGCTATGTCGGTTTTCCCTTTGTTCATATTTTCTTCTATTTCTTTACATATGTCATTGAGGTAATTTTCTTTGGCCTTCCTAGATTCTCTGTTGATTTGATTCCTGAGTTTTCTGTATTTTGTTCTGCTCTGCTCGTCAAGGGCATTCTTGTAAATTCTTCTCTCCTCGATGAGAAAAACTATTTCAGGCGTTATCCATTCTTTCCTGTTTGCACGTATAACTTTACCGACAGATTCTTCTGCTGCTTTATGTATGCCATTTTTAATCTGTATCCATTCTTCATTTGCGCCTCCATGAATAATATTTGATGCCTTGTCATCGGTTCTCCGTGCATAAGCTATCATTGTTTCGTCAGTTTTTAGATTGTCTCTATTCCATGTCAGTCCATCTGTAGTACAACATCTAAGGCCGGTATTCATAGACGGGATGAATAATCAATGATTGCAGAATCAACGATTATTCGTCAATCATTGATTATTTGATTTATGTATTCATAGACAGAAAACAATCTCCAATTCATGAATCACTGATTCATGAATATCTAATTATTTGGGGTATTCTGTAATTGGTGAATTACAGATTGGATGTATGTTTATTTTTGAGTGGTATGAGAAATTGAAGAGGCAAAACATTTTGTGGGTATCGTTAAATTTTTATTCAAGTTGAGTACATAGTTTTATTAATTGCATATTGAAAAAGAAAATTAAAAATGGATTGGCAATGTTTTTTTGATAAAAATGAATTAGCCGTGACTACATTAGAATTATTTCTTATGATTATTCAACGTTAATACAGGCGTTGCTAGGGAAAATCAACAAACAGTAATCTCGTATTCCGGCAAGTGTTGATGATGTAGCGTGTGCTGTTTAACGTCAGTAATTGTCCGACCATAAGTGTGGTCTCCTCTTTTTTCTATTCTCAAAAAGAGACACCTGAGGCACCGATTCGTCGCCTGAACATCATAAGAAACAGGCGGTCTGATGGTGTTAGCTATTTGCACGGCCAAAAGATTAGTTATATGTTTCACAGTTCTGGACACCGTTGGCTGCGAAACAGAACAAGCAATCCCTACATATGTACGTAAAACACTAAAGAAGACGAAGAGTAGCAGTAGCAGCATTTATATCTGATCATTACCGATAAAGAAAATTGGAAATATGTAATTAGTAGCAATTGATGATAGCTTACGAGTAAAACATTCATGGCAATTTCGGCCGAGGTTAAACTCGGCATGAAGATTTTTTTTTAAATACTGCGTGATTAAAAACCGCTGTGATATATTTTTTTTAATTTTTAATATGATTTCAACAATTCAATATTGATGCCTAAGCGTAAAATCTCAAAGCAGTGAGCCACAGTAGCACAAGAGGAACTGTCAGTCCTCGCGGAAAGTGTCGATATATGAACATTAGTTCTAAGAAGAATATACTCGAACACTACGGGTTTTGAGAATCGGTATCCTCTATTAAACTCTTCGTCTGTCAACACACAAGTCTATTGTTACAGCAAGTTAGATTGCGGATTTTAAACAGAGATTGACGTATATAATAAGCGGTCCATCACCAGACCCCAGTGAGGCCATTGACATTAAAGATTCACCCTGGAGTATGAAGTTCATGGAAAGTATCACGATAAAAAAGGCGAGGTGAAGTCATATGATATGACATGTAACCCGGAGGAAAAAATTCTCTCTAGTCGTGAATATAGAGATGGAAAAAAAAAACGGCCGCCGAGAGCCTCGAACCGCCAGACCCTCAGGTACGAACCCGCGACTCTCACCACCACACCAAACAAACCTACATTAATGAGGGCGATAATAATACTAATACCAAAAGTCGCTTTGAGGCTGATTGAGACGGGTGATGTGAGGCTCCGGAACAACCTAGCGAGAGTAACTTTTCCCAGCTTTTTTATACTAAGGGCGGATATTTCTGATTATAAACCGATTAATTACAATACAACTAGGATACGTTTGACAAAGTCCAAGGCGAACTAGCCTTTGACCTCGTGCACGACATAGTAAATACGGCATTCAAATCGGCGAGTCAGGGTACGTAGTCTCCCCATGTGAGTAATTTGGATTTGTTGGATCCCTAATGTGTGTTTTTCGCAGCCTTTAGTGATACGCTGGTACATCGTCATCGGCAATCACATACGCCAATATATCCGAACGAATTTCCATTGCATGGAAATCCTAATCAATTCAAGGTAATCAATAATCCTAATCAATTCAAGGCGTTCATATAGAGTATTCTATGCCTTTAGCACCGTATAAAATTGTAAATTTGGAACGTAAAGACACGAATATGTCGTAAACAATCACAGAACTACCGACGTCCCACAAAGAAAAACTCTAATTAATTACGGTCGAGAGCTTAATTCACGAATCAATGATTATTTGGCCAAATAATTACAGTTTGCTTGACTATGAATACTAGAACTATAAACAATGATTATTTGACGACTATGAATACATAATAATCAGAGATTGATGAATCTCTGATTCAAGAATCATCGATTGACGAATCACTGATTCTTTGACGACTATGAATAAGAAACAGTAATTAATTAGAGATATAATCATAGATTGAAACGAATCTGTGATTATTGAGGACTATGAATACCAGCCTAAGTGTTATAAATTCCTCATTTTGTAAATAATGTCTCTCTGGATTGCATACACGTAACATTTTCCATGTAAAATGGCTGGTATTTTTTGGCAAATAACTCCGAAAGTAATGTGGTAAGGGGTTGAATTATTCTACATCTATATCTACGTGATACCCTGCGAGCCACCGCGAAGGTGTGTGGCAGGGGGTGAATATCACCAAACATGCACTATTGCCATGCAAGTAGGATATTTAAGGGAGATATGCTATATAATAGGGTCACATGGAGCTAGATGGTTAGTATCTACATAATAAGGAAGGGATTATTGGTTGTTATTACATGCAACATGCACTACAGACTACTCTAACTATATTTCACCTACCTATCCCTTTGCTACGCTGCCTATTGTTCTCTCTTATAGTACGAGGGAAAAATGACATTTTAAATCTATCGGTACGACAATCTATTTCTCTAATCTTGTTAATATGATCAAACCTAGCATAATACGCAGGGGTTCTCAATTTATATCTAACGTCATCTGTGAACAAATCGGTATCGAATTTACTTAAATGGTTTAACCTAAATTTTAACCTGCGTTCTGATAGTAATTCCCATCCTAGTTCTTCTATTAAGCTCGTAACACTTATACAATTATCATAACGGCTTTTAAGAAACCTAGCAGATCTCCTTTGCACGCGCTCTAATTATTTTATCATACCTTCCTCGTACGGATCCCATATACTAGCGGCATATTCTAAATGAGGCCTGACAAGTGTAAAATAGCTTCTTTCTCGTACTCTCTCAACGCATTTCCCTAAAACCCTTTTTACGAATCCTAATATACGGTTTGCTGTGGGGTAACAGTGGGGAACCTTGTCAAAAGCTTTTCTAAAGTCAAGAAACGCTGCGTCTACCTGTACGTTACCTTCTCCAGAAACTAAAATATCGTGAACAAAAAGACCTAATTGAGTTTCGCAAGACCGTCCTTTTCTGAACCCATGCTGGTTTGTTATTAATAAATCCTGGCTATCGAGGTGTCTTATTGATGTCATTAGAATGGTGAGATATTTTTATTTAAAATGAGACCAAATTCTTTGATTTCTAGGTACAATGATATTTCGCTCAAACCACCTAAAGTGACAAGTGGCCTTGTCCGAGCCATTTAACCGAATCACGAAGGACGAACACGCGATAGAGTGACGGATTAGAGGAGAGGACGTGTTGAATTGACGAGCGGCAAGACTGAGCCGGCTGCTTTTCTCAACGTGAGTCAAGTCATTTTCAGTAGTGCGTATGAAGCTCGTGACATTGACGGTGTTGGAGTTATCACTTCATTGCAAAAGAAGACATTCAATTTTTGAATTCAAAGCAGTGACTACAGGTATAGGATACTGACTAACCATCGAAAAAATTATCTTTGCCTTTGAAGGATATAACGATTCCGAAAAATTTGAAAAAAAAATTTCTTGTGAATTCCACAGAGCAAGACCTCGAAAGCTCACGGGAGTGAGTGGCGCACAGCAAAAATATCGTCAACTCCTAAAGCATGCCCGCATATAGAGGTACGATGTTTACCTTTGTATACTTAACACGGTGTACGGGACTAAATATTTCATTCAGGTCAATCATTCCAGTCGGTCCCTTCACAAAAACTCGGGAGACTTTTTATCCTTTAATTATCTTTCGAGGACTCTAAATGTATTAATATGAACAAGAAATGCGTGGTCTATGCCCGCTAATGGGATAATCCATCATTCATTGTCATCATTGCTATTAATTACCTTTCTTAAGTGACTTTCGTTCTCAGAGAATAAGCACTCGTAGCTGGTAATACAACCTCCAGATAACACGCAACTTCACAATATTTCTAGAACACTTGCAAAGTGAGCTTCGAGCTAGATGAGCACACGATGATAAATTATTACCATGTAGCTTGTAATTTCATACATGATATCAAGGATAACATGCGAGCATCGATCAAAATACGCATGACAGTTTCAGGGGTGAAGCAACGTATATGGAATTTATTTATAATAATTGGCAAAGGAAACAGAAGATTCTTGGTTTTTCCCCTCTAAGCAAGCTAATAAAACACGGCTACAGGGAAAAATCGTAAATACTACGAAATCATAGTTCCTTTCCTCTTTCCTCTTTTGAATGTGATTACTCAAATTCTTTCCCTCGTATCTTCAATTTAATTATGACCATTACCAAGACAATCTGCATTACCGCATTTATGGTAACCAAATGGCTGTCGTACAATGGCAGACGTATAAGAAGCTCGTATGTCCGATTATCATCACGGGAAATATATTCAATAATACAATGATTTATAAGGTTAGGTGTACGAAATCAAATGCAGATTTAGTACTGTCCAAATACCTATGCTCACATCTTAATTACTTCGATCCAATGGAGACTAATGCCAGCAAAGCATCAGTGAGTCAGTCTTTTATGAAGAATAGGTGAAAGCTTATGGTAACATACGATAATTGAATAAATATAACTCAATGTAGTTACAAAGAATATAATTTCTAATTAGAGTTATAACATTACAGTAATTATTATAGAGTATCCCAATGGTTTCAGGCTCAACTCCATGGAAGTTCATAATGAATAATGAAAAACAAATTTTATTTTATTTCACTAATTTATTTTTACGGTACTACTAGTTTAGACGCTGCAACATCATCTTCCGGTAATTCTTCAGATAGACCTGAAGATGACGCCGCTGCGTCGAAACTAGTAGTCCTGCAAATATAAATTTTGAGTAAAACAAAGTTTTCTTTCACCGACCAAGGATTCGACATTAACTATGTCAATTTCTTCTTATCATTCATTCTAATAGAACGTTTTGTTCATCCAGTTCCGTTTCAAAGGACGACTATTGCTGCACTGAATTAAAAATGGCTAATGTTGTTGAAGAGAATCAGAGTTAAGTCTCTTTATTCAACGGGTAAGTTTAATATTAGGTATTTGAGGGTAGTTTTTTATTCGTCGGAATATATCCCAATATTATTTATCAGGTGTTGCATTTGATTCCCAGAATTTGAGAAAAAAATGAGAATGAGTGATGAGCGATCTAGGGTAGGTCAATGTAAACGATATATAGACGGCATGGAAAGGGACCTAAATAAAAGAGACCTCCAGGGAAGAAGCGTATGGGGAGCTAACATGGAATGACAGAAGATAGTATGTAGAAGTTTGGTCAATAACTTGACCAATACATGGTGGTACGGATAAGGCTGTGGGTGGAATTTATTTAATTTTCTGTGTGAATTTATCACACTTATAATTTTGGCAAATTCTAAAGACGTAGGTTGGTAGAGAAGGGACTTAATTAAATCAACCGATAAAAAAGCCAGCGCGGCTACATTAAACTATTAACGCATTTATTATTTTAATTTAACTCATGACTCCATGCATATTCCTATGATTCGACATTTCATGTTGGTGGCATTCCGATTAAATTAGAATGAACATACTCTTTCCACATCAATACTGCAAAGTATATATAAATGAATAATAATTTAAATTAGTTCCAAACAGAGAATGCATCAAAATTGTTATATGACGAGAAGGCAGGAGTTTTAAAAGTTCGAGACACTGATTGGAGTCATCCTATCACACTGAATTAAAATAGCATAGTGTACGTACGGATAAATTAAGTATAATTCTATTGCACTATCTAATACGACTGTATTTTTTCCTGGAAAATAGAGGAGAAATACGACACAATTGCACAATATCAATACTATGTTCCTGATAAGGTAATTATTTACCTCAATCTATTGCTGAAGAAATACATCCAGTAGCTAAGTGAGAATACGTTACCTAGAAATTGGCATATTCCACATTTATAACAAAATGATGTAATATTTTTTTAATTAGCCGCTCTCTCCCTTCACTGAAAGGGACTTATTTGCAAGGATCTCGCACGATACTACTGCCTCATGTGATCGAATTCGCAAGTAGCTAACCCGTTTCTGAAATTCCAACTTTCTACATTGGAGTTAGGTTTGAGGATTCAAGTAGGATACTTACCTAGAATGTCTTGCTATGACCCTCTCCTGGTATCCTAGAGCATTTCGAGATTCGCTCCTAAGCCCTCCTTGATCCATGGGAGGACACGGAGGCTGGCGGTGTCATAGTTACGGCTGCAGGAGGCAGCAGAATTTTCTCCTCGCATACTTCTTGCTCTTCCGGTACCCAGGCTTCGTATCAACTTCGCATTTTGATATAACAAACTTTCGGCAAAAACGTAACAAAACTTTCTCGGGTGTCGGCAGCCTCCATTCCTCCAGCTCGTCCGAAAAATCCCGGTATCGCGGGCTCCGCTTCCTGTGAAAGAGAACAGTGTTTTAGAAGTAAGTTTTCACGTTGTTGCTTTACATTAGCGAGACCAATTAGATGACGAATATGGTTATCCTCTGGCCAGCTCCCTCACTTCATTGTCTCATCCGCCATTAATTCCGACTGTAATCGATAAGAAAACCTGACTTCAACAGAGTATATAGAATCACTGGGTGTGTGACAGCTGTCATATAAGAAAAAACTTGAGATTCGAAGTTAACAAATAAATACAATATACCAGGGTATGTAAAAGATAATATCTAGGGTTTTATGGAATTTATGAACAGATTCATGGTGGCCAATATATGGATTACCAATATGGGGAATGGTGTACTACATTAATAAATTGGACTTTTAGCTCTAAAAATCATCTATATAACTACAAAACCATTTTTCAGTCATAGAGCTCTGAAGCCATCATCATACATCAAAATGGTGGCAAATTTTACCCGTAGGATGTTATAAAATGACGTAAAAGCCATAGAAACGGTAATATTATCCAGAAGATGGTGAATTTAAAACTATTCCTTTGACCCCTGTTATACGACTATGGCAGTTTAAAGGGCTGTAGTATGAAAATGTATCTGTTAAAATAAAGCGATCGGTTTTAGAGTGCAGAATCTCCCGAATATCGTAAACTAAGCGTCATTATTATTATCGTGGTGAAGATCTATTGTTAATTATTAATCTGTTTAGTGTTGATACAAAAAGTCTTCAAGAATCTCATTTGAGGAAAATATATACTAAGATGGTAATGGTTTCTATGTGTCAATAAAATAGAGAATGTTATAGCGCTAAAAAAAATGGGATTTGTTTGCGGACTGAGAATATATGTAGTGGCACAATTGTCGCCATTATTACTACGAACCTCTTCAGGGAACACATGAAAAAGATAAATATAAGGGAGTTTTAGTGAGATGTCACCTCTATAAGATCAATGATTTTACCCTCAGCAAAAAAATAATCTCATTTTTCCAATTATGGCAAAATATCCGCGATTGATAGTAAAATATTGTTCACATCCTAGTGAAGAGACGGATTGATTGTGTTTACATAGGCAAGAGTACGCTTCTCTTAGTAGTAGAGCAGGTTATACCTGTAAACTCGAGGAAGGTAACTTTCGACAAGTAATTTGCCTAATGAACTTGCATAATTGCACTTAATAAATATGGTAAGCAACGTTGCCAATATAACTGCACTTGAGGAGACTCTTCCGTGACAACGAGAGTCAAAATATATATTAAATTCCTACTATTTTCTAAGGGCAAATCCTATTTTCTCTCATAGAATGCGTTAGCTTTGGCAAACAAAAATTTAGGATGCACTCATTTGCCAAAATTGGAAGTCTTTTTCCTATGGGTGTACCAATGCTGTGAGTCATATAAATAAAATAAAATAATTTTAACCAAATTTTTACAATAAATTGACATATCTAAGAAGAAAGAATAAATATGTTGCATTATTTTCAAATTTAATCCTGCTCCTATTAATGAAAGATCGGCACAAAAATATGTTTAAAACTTTTAACTTGTCCATATTTTATTCATTAAACTTGGCATTAGCGAAAACCAGACATGAACCTATCACTAGATGATTAGTAGATATTCATCATGAGGCATTTCCAAGTACACTTAAACTCGTGTGGATAATCCCTCAAACCCGTTAGAGACGTCAACCACCGCTTCCGGGTTCCAATGCGGATTTTATTACTTGAACAAGTAAAAAGAGTAAGAATGGAAAAATACTCCACATTTACATCCATGCAGTCTCGTCATGCGGCCCACGCTCCCGTCTGACATGGGCGTTTAGGATGTATTTTTTGCCATTAAAATTCAATATTTTCCTAATCTCGCTGGAGTGGCTGAGTAGCTGTTTTCGTGAGGCCGTCGACTGCCTCCAAATGTCATTGAAAAAAAATTGAGAGCACTTACCACCGACGCAGAGAACTTTTGCCCTTCCTCTCTCAGCCACTCCCCCTCCTTAACACGCTTCACTTCACATGAATAACCACAAAAAATGATTTTTTTTTCCGGGAAACGCTGGTCTAGAACCTTTTTCATGGAATGCGCCGAGCTTTTCGCTGCCTTTTTCTACTCAGTGGGATGGTAGCGGCACTTCCTGCTTTAAGCAGACTCCTTGAGGATTAAAAGCGGCCAATTAGATGGATCACTCGCCTCTCTTGGATGCGCCGCAAATCCTAGATGGACCTTTGCTTGGCTCAGTTTTCCCCCTCACTATTCCTCTAAAGAAATGATGAAATTTTAAGGGACTAAAAATCGGAACTTAGTTGACGAAAGCGCGAGAGAAGGCTCCTCTTTAGCGCTTCTCAAAAGATGGAGATTTAAAATGACAACGGAAATAGTTAGCACAATATCTACACGAGAGTGCTCTTGGCGTTCACCTCTGTTGATGAAATGTAAAAAATTTTCATCAATGTAAAATTGAGAAAATTGGTTATTGATAAACTTTTTCGAGTACGGACAGTTATTAAGATTTACCCTTTTAACCTCCTTACGTGGTGAACTGTGACTTTCTTGCCAAGAAGTGCATTTTATTTTCAAAGCGTGATGCTGAAAGTTATCATTTCATTTGAAAAGAGGAGTAATGAATATTCGAGTAAACCACCAATTTACAGACGCATTTGTTCATTGATAACATTTATAGTAATTATAGTCAAATCCAATCTAAAATAAGTATAACGCATTAAACGTTGAGAAAAACTTAAAAACTAAGGACACGTAATCAAACCTTCACAGCCGAGGCACTGAGTGAAGGAAACGTCAAAATTCAGCAGCAGTGTATTTGAAGGCGTTCTTGCTTCACATTCAAGAACGGTGAATGCCAAAATTATTTAAACTAAAAATATGCTCTTTGAAGAAAGCGGCCGTAACTGAGCATTTTTTATTACACTTCAGTATCTTAACTACTGCCTTAGACAAGTTTCAAGTACACTTTAAATTGACAATTTTGCTGTATGTGGACTATTATTCTTTAAATAAATAAATAGAATAAGTGTACAATAAGCGACCACGTTATAAATGATTTCCACTGACTGACTGACTTTCCATAACTGAGCTCCACCAAGTACACTCCCATTATACACATCACCATTTCACCTGCCAAAACCTTACATATTTTCCCGGCTGGTGACCTAACACCCCCTGACACACGCCCATGCGGTGGCTCGCAGGGTAGCATGTAGATGTACAATGGCCAGGGGCGATCCCAGGGGGGGATAAAGGGGATACAACCTCCCCGAAAATTTTGGGTTTTACAAAGCAATTTTAACAACTAGACGTAGTTATCAAGTACAACATTAAACACTCCAATCACTGATCTGAAAAGTATAATAGTTATTACTATGCTCATTATAATAATAATATATATATATATAAAATTGTGTAACAGTTTTATAGTTTTTTAGTATGACTGAAAATTGCCATAATTTAATGGTAGTCTATCCCCCCCTTCCCCTCCCACGAAATAAATGCCTGGGATCGCCCCTGAGAATGGCAGACAGAGAATTGGGTGTGTTCCTCAAAAGGATGGAAAGGGGACATAGATTAGCCATAAATTATGTATACCATTACTGTATTATTGTCATAACCCCAGGCATTATAACCTTGCGGAATTCCTTCGATCTACCTCTACCTTCTACTCACTCTTTTACAAGATTAAACCTCCACAAAAGGAATAACATACCTTTCCTACCCCATTATTTTCCTCCCATGCTCCCATTTTGAGCCCCTGATGTCGACTCGGGTATATATGGACAATAAAAAAGTTACAATTTAACATGAAAATAATATTACAGATTTCAAAACCGCTATCAGTAAAGCAGCAGGGTTAGAAAGTCAGAAAGTGCTGAAAAGTGTCTGATTCACCAAGTAATGCCTGAAACTCTAACAGGCATTTAAACCCTTTCCCAGAAATTTTTACAGGATGTACGTAACCAGGTAACTAGATTTCTTGGTAGAGTAGTCCTTTAACTAATTAAACATATCTAATGGAAAAAGACACAGTTGTGATGAGGAGGGTCCATTTCTCTGGAGAGCCACAGTATCTTGAATAAAAAAATCCGGCGATCTTTTAACGCACGTGACTCCAAAGTGACTCCAAGTTATGTGGAAATATGGAGAGATAATGCAAACTTGTAGAGAATACTTCGTTATTACAAATTTAAAACAAAATATACGCAATCTTGCCTGTCTTAGGAATATGCGTGTCTTCGGTCCAAATAGGTCGATCGGGCACTGACAATGACAACCAAAAGACCTTTTCAATTTCTCTCGGAGATATTTGGAGATCTGAGACCTATTTAACAC
The DNA here is from genome assembly GCA_963169105.1 of Ceriagrion tenellum. NCBI lineage: Eukaryota > Metazoa > Arthropoda > Insecta > Odonata > Coenagrionidae > Ceriagrion > Ceriagrion tenellum. The sequence goes on from OY720636.1 coordinate 788,953, forward strand.
TTTGGGTAGTATAAGGCTTGCCACGTAATTTTGAGGAACGACAGAGAGCTGATAAACCACTCTTTATACTTTAGTGCTTTCAGATGTAACTTCACGGCATCTGCTAATATATCAGAATGATAACTATTGGCTTCGTGATTACCCATATCTTTAATTAGAACGAGGTGGTTCAGGCGGACGACCAATCTTGGCTCGCTTACTAATAAAACCAATGGACGTTAGACGGGGAAATCCGCAGTCGGTTTGCATTCAGCTATTCTATTCCGAGAAATTCCTTTTGGAAAACATTTCCAAAAGCCTAGCCAACAGAAAAATTTCCCTTCCCAAAATCTTCGGGGATTAAGCAGAATATTTGAGGCTGCTTCACTGTTTATATCCCACCCATATATTTCTCCAACAACCGACATTTACTTTTCCCTCCTTTTCAAATAAACCCCATGTTTACTCCTTTTCTCAGAGTTATCGGAACTCTCTTTCTACCTCTTCCCGTATTTCTCTCGGCCATCATTATTGACACGCTAGAGCGGGCCCTTTTGCGTCACTCATGTTTCCCCCTTCCCCTGCTTTGCTACATCAACCTTTCCCCATCCCCACATCCATTTCTCCCAGGTAACTTCCCTCCCAATGATACAAATGTCCTCATTACCACCTCATCAAACTGATTCCGCAGAATTGTTGGACCGCTGGGATACTTGAAAACTCTCCACTCTAGCCCCCCTCCCTACCTTCCACACCATACAGCCTTCTGTGAGACCGCTCGACCACTCGGAACACAGCTTCACGCAAAAACTCTTCCCCCCCACCCTTTCCTTGCCAATTGTATGTCTACATACCATCTCGGCAAGTATGAGAGGTGTGTGGTATGAAAGGAAGTAAAAGCTGGTACCCACTTAGCATGATTACTCAATCAAACACAAATAAGGCAGTTCAACTTGATCGATTTTTTCTTTAAACCACTTGGTTAATTATTTTGTGAGGAGGCAAATAACAAGTATGAGAGTGCGGTAAGAGTAAGATTACTCGCAGAATTGAAAAAAAATCATAAACTTTGCGCCTTCATTAATATACACTTGACAAAATTCGGTTAGGGGCGCAGTCGCCGAAAGGACGAATTCCTTCAATGAAAGATGCTCCTCCATGCAATGGTAAGGATTCCTTAGCAAAATTTTCACCAATACTTCGAAATTTTGTTATATTCTTCAAATATGCTCTATCTCTCTACGTGAAAACTGCCTTTAATTACAACCCTAAAGACCTAATGTGTAGACTCAACCTGACTGCACAGAAACAATCAAACGTGAACCTTGAAAGGGTGAAGAAAAATAAAAAAAAAATCTGTACTCACATCAACTTCGTGAGGGATACTCTAACTCCCCAACCGAGTCCAATACAACTCTCTTATCATATTCCTCTTCCCTCGGCAACCCGTTCTTGCAATTGCTGAGGAGCGGCATGTGTTGAATGAGCGGTCGTCGGGGAATGGACGGTCCCAAAGACGTTTCGGCGTGCTCATTGCTAAGAGTTTGCACTCCGCTTTCCTTCTTTCACTCCTATTGCCCACTGGGATGGTAGCGAATCACTCGAGCCACGATGATGCCAGCCGCTGAGGAAGTCATCGACAGTACAACATCAACTGTCTAGAGACACCGGATCACGAAACTTCCATTTCTACCCAACCCTGCATACTTTCTCTTAGTCCTCACACTAGGGGCGACAGATGCGATCAAGGTAATACCAACCCACGCGGAGAAAATAAACGAAATAGGGAACAAATTAAGTATATGGAAGCAATGACGGCTTGAGGAAAATCACAGTCAGTCACTGACGTCAAGTGTTTGGCTCTCTGTGACTTGAATGGATCAAATAAATTTGGACCTACCAAGGCACCTCAAAGAGTTATTTCGTATTTCAAGTACAGAATGCAACAATAATTAAACATTATGATTTAAACAAGAGCATGATATTTTGAATCTGTGGTAGTAGTCTTTGTATCCCTTGCATGTTGGAACGATTGAAGATTGAATGTTTCTTGGGCATTAGATTTTTAATTGGCGCTTTGCATGTGTGGTGCGCGGGTTTTAGTGTAATGTCGGTGTTCTACCCTATCATTCATGCATGCCTGGTGCGAAAGCACCCCCTGCCACAGACCCTTTGGGTGGCTTGCAGGGTATGACGTAGATGTAGATGTAGATGAAACATACCCTCGTTTACCACAAAATATCGACAGTGAAATTCGCTTCAAATCTTATTTTTCAGAGACATACGACAGCAATTTCCGAAACAACTTTCGAAATCATGTGGCCATCAAAACGACTGCGTTCCGTTTCCACTGTTCTCCTGTAAAATAATATAAATAATATATTCTGCAATCAGTTATTGATCGGTCAAACTTTTTCAAAAGGTATAGCAAGAGGGACTAAGAATCTCATGGGAAATTGGCCCAGCCCGTGTGCAAAACGTCCAATTTCTATAATGACGATTTTCTATGTCAATTAATGCTGGTACCAATTTCCTCCAGTCGTCTATTGAAGGTGCTATTATATCAATGCACAAGCTACACCTTTAGCATTCACAATCACCATTGAAAATACAAAGTTCTAAAACATTCACTGACTAAAGGAAAGTGTTATTTCAATACGTTGATGATATCTTATCAAGATATAATAATATTACACACATTCAGAGACCTAATGAGAAAAAAGATTTAAAACAGGAAATGGAATTGAGAAGTAGAAAGCCCAAAAACCTACCAATCAGCTCGCAGACAAATACTACTGAGGAGTCAGACTATTTCAAAGTAGGAAGGTGTATTTGAATCAGTGGATTCATCTACATCTACGAAGTACAATGCAAACCAGCTCAACGGTATAGGGAAGGGGATGAATACCAACATGCATTACAATGTATATTATGATGTAAATACGACTTCTGATACATAGCACAAACCTGGTTTAAAAATTCACGAGGTACCTTTTCTTAAATACGTGCTACACTAATGCCAAGCTACCATTTGTTTGAATGCATTTTACAACTACAAAAATGCACAGATATGCAAGAGGTACACCGCAAACATGCAAAGCACGTTGTGAGTTTGTTCGATAACGTAGTATTTGGATGGTCGAAATTCATCAAAATAAAATCAGCATCGATTCCGGAAAGGCAGGTCAGGAAACCCTGCTGAGCCACCTTCATCGATAAGTAAAACAAATAGTTAAAAGTAGCAGCGCATTTAAACCTACTGTAATGGATGTAGCCGCGCGCATCAAAAGAGACGTTATGTTCCTTGCCAGCATATTTACTAATGAAAGTGTAAACTCAGAGTAACTTCTCGGAGTAAAACTTTAAAAACATGTTCGCTTATCACAGGGAAATCAATAAGTATACATATATCTACGAAAAAAAAATTGATCGTGTTCCATCCTCATCGGCAGACTTGAGAAGAAAGACAAGGTAGACTTCAGACTTATGATGTTACTAGGAAAAGCATGTTAAATACAGTTTACCCTCGCTGAATACCTAAATTTCTATTTGACAGGAGAACTGATCCCTCCGATCCAATGCGCACGGCTGGAGTACATACAAAGATTGAACCAAATGTTCAATGACCCTTCTGCGTCCATTTAACTCCCCATTCCGTGGTTATTCAAGGCCAAACCCCGCTCCTTACTCCCTTCACCGCTTAAACCTCTTGCAGTGTTCTATAAAATCCGCGCGTGTTAGGCCGGCTTCATAGGTCGGCGGCGGCGGGGATTACGATGGATTTCGCCGCGGCCGGTAGCGGTGTATCCTTCATAGGTCAGCGGCGAGAGAACAGATGAAAGGCGGTAGGCGTACAATAACATTGACACTGCAGTATTTGCATGTCATCGGAAAAACTAACATTTTTTTTACTCTTGAGAATGATTCGTGTTATATAATGATATATTTGGTTAAAGTTTAGTATGCAATTATTTATTAATGCTTATTTGATGGTAGTAGTTTCACTATAACCGTATTCGTCGAGCTAACGTGCAACGCCTCAATCTGGAATACATGTTTATTGAAACGAGTTGAGAAAAAGCCTTGCCACTCAATTCAAGAATTATATTGTGCTTGGTTCTTACATTCGAGCGAGTGGCATATGTAATTTGGTCGTTGTTTAACTCGTTAGGCAATGCCATATCAGCATTTATGCGTGATCAGATCCACTGTCCGAACATGCAATAAACAATAGCCACAACCTGAAAATTTTCTCCCAGTAGTTGCAGCATCTAGAATGGATAACTAATATTTTGCCTTAATATTTGCCAATTGGCTGATTTAAGCCACTCTCTGGTTACCGCTAGTAGATTAATGATGCTATATATCCTTAAGGAAGGCTATTTCCGTCGGATACCGCACCATATTTTCTAAAGCCATAATAAATTAAAAGTCTAAACATCTTAAATATATCGTAAACATTATGCGTATTGCTTATAGAATCTTTTACTGAAACAGAAGGGCTCGCTAATCATCCAAAGAGGATTCATTTTTGAAAGGCAGTGGGTTTTCCCGCTTCTCGGCCAGCTTCCGCCGCCACAGAATTCAGTCCAGATTCAGCCAGGCTGAATATTTGCGGCTCTCGCTACCCATCATAGCACAGCTCATCGGTATGACGTCATGATTTCTAAAGAAGTGTCCTCACTGGCTGAGTACCACCACTTCCGCCGCTGCCGCCGACCTATGAAGCTGGCCTTAGAAGATAGGGTACATTCTGGAAGCGTTGAGTATAATGAAGATAGAACACAGGCATTTCGGGAAACTAGTATATTTAACAGAATATAGCGAAAGCGTCTGATCGCACGTTCCCCGTGTCAATGCGAGCCAACGTCTGCTGCGACGAGTAGACGCAATTGGAGGTATGTATATATGAACAGGCGTCAAATAGTCCTTCACAATTAGACGTCCAAGGCGGACGAACACTGCAGAATACGATCGGATAGGTATCCTTCCGCGCGTTATTACATATGAAACTCCATATAACTTAAAGAGCTCCTTCCAACATGCAAGCAATGTTTGTGCAACAGTGATTGGCATTAAATACGAAACGGAACCGAGAATGGGGCACTCCGAGGCAGTCTACGTGAGGTTATGTTACATCTCTAACTTTTTTCAGTTTTTAAAACGAAGCAAAATTTGACTACTAAGAGAATTTCGAGACCGACGTAAAAGGTGCATCAGCGTAATCCCCACCAGAATGACGAGTAAATCCCCGGTGCCTCTCCTCCGACCAAGCTAAAATTAAAAATCATTACGACGCCGCGCATGAATGAGTCCTATTAGTCGTTGAGGGAAAAGTCAGACATGAGCCCTGGAGCATGAAATTTTCCCTTTAGAGCAGAAAATCCAAACTTGAATACTTTCCATTAAAAAACGACTTTACTTCCACAGAAATCCTAGTGAAATTTTCGGTACTACAGGTATTTTATAATCATTTTGGAAGTTCCAGACGAATGTAAAACAACTACGTGTTAAAAGAGTTTTTATGGGGTTGTGCGTCAATTTTTTACCAAGTTGTACACGAAACATCAGCAAATGATTGTGTCCGAGGTACTTTACTAATAGGAATAGGACGTGAGGGGGATATTTCGTCACGGATCCAACTCTGACAACTCCAACCAAGACACAGTCCGGTGGTTGAGTCGAATTAGCCGTATTTTGTTACGTACGTCATAAAAAAGGCAATTCTATCACAAGTGTGCATTTGGATACAAGATAGAATTAAACCAATAGGGGATTTCAGAAGCGGTACTTATTCGAGCATATATTTTTGGTCGGTAAATTTTTATGTACGCTTACTTATGAGTCGGGCTACAATATTTTGAAGTTACAAAACCGGGGCTAACATAGTTTTGTAAAGACTTTAACCGGAGTGAAATCAGAACTGTCTTATGCGAAAATTAACTAATGACGCACACTTCTGTTATTGATTGCAGATTTGCAAATGAAATTGATTTTAGTAGCTTTTAGGTTAAGACTCCACCGGCATGGAGCAGAAAAGCAAGTCTTTCCTGTATCTCTGATTCCTATAATGGTAAATCAGCACCAAGCCTTTACTAAAATATCATAGTGACTAAATCACGTCCTATCTATTTCATAATTTGAGTACTAATATAAGAAGACTAAGGTTGGAATTAGTAGAAATTATTTTATAACGGGCCGTATTTCACATGACGAGAATGTTGACTAACAGAAATTTGTAGGTCTTAAGAATAACCAACGATGTATATTTGACGTAGTAATCTGGCTAGTATCATAGATCTGATTTTATCAAATATTCTGAAGGAAAACTGACAATCGAGGATATCCTTTTATAGAAGATGCATTTGAAGATATGAGAGTATTTAGAGTATTGAGTTCAATTATGTTAAGTAGTAGGTTTAGGAAGAGAAAACGACTTGGATGTGAAGTGCTACAATTACTTGAACCGAAACCTCTTGATTACATCCTTAAAGCAACTCATTAAACCGCTTATACCGGACGGAGGGTATATTTAGAGTATGTAAAGGGGGATAAATTCTGCAGGATGGAGGCTCTAGAAAGATAACGATATAATAATAAACGTTTATTGTCGAGCTGTCGAGGTGTCCCATTATTGATGTAACTATTATATGCTCTATAATTTTACATGATAGTGACGTTAATGATATTGGTCTATAATTACATGGCTGTTCCCTATCTCCACTTTTATAAATTGGGGTCACGTTTGCTATCTTCCAGTCTTTGGGAACCGCGTGTTCTTCGAGGGATTTGTTAAATATTACTTTAAGATACGGAGCCATTTCGAGAGCTAATTCTTTATAAACACGAGCTGGAATTTCATCAGGACCTGAGGACTTGTTCGGGCTAATGTTACTTAGTAAGGATACGATTCCGCTACAAGATATATCGATTGGGGGCATTGGTTGTTGAAATCGGTCTGGTATGGTTTCGCGGAAACTATGCATAGGTTGATTAAAAACACTGAAAAAAGTAATTCAAACAATTTGCCTTATCTAAACTGGAAGTTACTATTTTGCCTCTATCGTTTTTCAAGGTATTAACCGTTAAATTTTTAGTTCCCTGTACTTCCCTAACATATGACCATAATGCTTTCGGATTTCCCTCTAGTTGATCTCCAAGTACTTTTCTCTTGAATTCGCTAAACGCTTTTCTAAGGGGTGTTTTTGCGGCTGATTTACAAATTTTATAATGCTCGATGGTATTTTTTAGGTCGCTATTAGCTACATTTTTCTTAATTTTTCTTAGTTTCGCTTGGCTAACTCGTTGGCGTTTTAAACATTTTCTAACCTCCGCGTTGTACCACCTTGGTTCCCTATTCTCGCTCTTGTAATTATGAGGTATATATCTGTTGATAAGTGACCGTGTAATTTGGAGGAACTCTTTCCATGTATTGCCTGTATCGCTATTTTTGCTTATGTTGACGAATTTTTCAAAAGATGTCTTTAAGTCAAGCCTAAATCCGTTAAAATCTGCCTTACTAAAAAGGTAAATCTTTCTTTTTAATTTAAATTTTTTTTCAGTGTTGAGGGAAAATTTTACGTATACTACCTTGTGGTCGCTTATACCATCGACATTTATAACTTTAATTACTTTTTCAGGGATGTTTGTGGCAAGTAAATCGAGAACATTTTCCCCTCTATTAGGCAAATTTACTATTTGATGTAGTGCGTGTGATGCGAACAGGTTAAGCAATGATTCGCAGATTTCTTTGTCCCTACCTCCTGGCTTATGACTGCATGTTTTCCAATCTATCGATGGTGTATTGAAATCTCCACCTACAATTATCTGTCGTTCGCTATTATGGGAATTAATGGACCTGATCTGTTTCTCGAGTTCTATTACTGAGTGTACATCGGAATGGGGAGGTCTATAGTAGGCACAAACATATATTACTTTCGAATTAGCACATTGAATGGAACACCATACACTTTCTATTATATTATCGGGAATCACTTCTATTTTGCTGACTATTGTGTTCTTAATTGCGATAAATACTCCCCCTCCCAGTCGACTCTCTCGATCTCTCCTGTATCCCCTAAAATTTACTGGAAAAACTTCACTATCAGCAATATCGCTTGTTAACCAACTTTCGGTTCCTATAATTATGTCAGAATTAGCACTCTCTATAAGGTGATGAAATTCAGGTATCTTGCTTCTTAAACTACGACAATTAACTAATACTACTGAAAATTCCTCTATTTTAATATGTCTGCCTATTGTATTTGTGGGGTTTGTGTTTTCTAAATTATTGGGAAAGTTACAGTTTGGAAATTCATGGGTGTTGTTTTGATTTGTATGTTTTTCCTTTTTCTGTGTTTTCTTCCGTCCCGATAAACCTATACTGTGTTGTCTGGTCAACTTGTTATTCTTTGCTATCCTGATGAGAGGCATGTTATTTAATGGCCCACTATTTGACCTACTCTCTTCCCTAAATATTTCTAATTTATTGTTATCTATTAAGATTTTCCTAGGCACTAAGCTTTGTGTATTCTTTATTATTGACTTTCCGGAAAAGCACTGATTTCGTCCCCACTAACTGACCTACTCTCTTGCCTATCATCTATGCTAAACTCGCTGGGTATGCTCAAATATCCTGCACGCTACCTTCTGCGATGCCTCATACGTATAATGGGCACCTGAACGATTTAGTGGCACCCGACACGAATTCAGCACCGGCCTGAGATCTAAGAACTCCGCTCCCTCGCTCCCACAGACTTCACGGAGTCTCTGGTTTATGCCTTCCACTCGGCTCCAAACCATCAAACCCCGATCCGTCATAGGTACCAAGCTGCATATGGTAAGCCTCATATTGCGACTCGACCCTCCGCGAATACGGCGGAACTCGGAGCATAGATCTCTCACAGAGTCTAAAATCTCCTCTGATCCCACATCCACGGCGTCATTGGTCCCAACATGGGCTACCACATCCAACTTAGAGCAGCTCTTGTCCCCGACCGCCGCCTTCATCGCCTTCTTCGCCTGTGGCACCATTCCTCCCGGTATACACCAGGAGGTGACCCGTGCATCTCCTCTCTCCTTGCGGGCCTTTACACGCAGTGGAGCCGCTATACGCCGGACATTCGAGCTACCTATCACTAAGATTCCCTCCCTTCCCTCGTCACTCCCTCTCGGCAACCAACCTCCCAGCGCTAGTTCCGATGGCGTAGCCTCCGCCAGCACATCGAACCTATTGCTGACGGGGATCGGCTCAGCCTCCGCACTTGCCGTTCCCCGTTTTCGGAGGGTGACCCCATGGCTACGCCTTGAGGCCACAATCCATGCGTCCGAAGCAACGGAGGGAGACTCCTCCGGAGGTACAGAAGTCTGGGGAAGTTCCTCCACCCTCCATCCCGTGACAGTGCCCGAGCTTACCCGGACCTTGACACGTTTGGAGGGTGTTGGGCTCCCCCCATTCCCCCGGGACCTTCCAGGACTTGCCAACCAACCAACCGCTCCACCATGGCACGGAGCTCGTCCACCGTCCTCTCAAGCCCAGCGATCCGAGCCCCTAAGGACTCGCAATCGGGTGAGTTCCTGAGGAGGTTAAGAGCAGACCTGAGGGGAGTCATCCTAATCACAAAACCTTTTTTTTTTATTTTTACGCTTTTGGCCTAGCAGATAATTTCCTGCAGGGAGTGGCTAGGAAGCTGACAGCGGGAGGTAACTGACTTTCACTTTTAGGACGCTAAAGATAGGGGAGGAAGGACAGGGGATGTAACGCAAGTGAGATATGAGGGGTTGAAGCACTGACGAAGCACGCGAGAAAGATCTGTGTTTTTGGATTCAACCTAACTAAATGATATTATATTAAATAAGTGCAAATGTAGTAATTAAAGAGGCTTTAACTAGCTATATGTATAAATTAGAATATCAGTCGATGGTTTTACAAACGGTCTTAGGTAAAGGTTTTTTAATCACGTTATTTATACTATATAAAAAAGGGAGATGGAGAGTAAACTATTTAACGACTAGAAAAAAAAAAGCTATCAATCAACAAGAAAAGAAATGTAGTTAACTATTCAGTATCAGTAGACTAGACGTAAAACTAAAAGTTCAAAACAAAAGTTCTAAACTACTAAAGTTAAAACAACTTCACAACTCAAATAAACAAAGAGTTTTCAATAACGATGATAAAAATAATATTATAGACTCAGTAATAAAATATATGTACTTAAGTAAGAGTTAGGTTATAATTAAGTTCTATTCTAATAAGATTCTCTTACTACCCGAACACCAGAATCATAAACTAACGATATGCAATAACAATTGACGTACAATAGTGTGAAAATATACGTGAGGATAAACAACAGAGATAACAAACTACAAAATTAAGATATGATAATAATTTGGCTTCTACTTATCACTACCAGCAAGCACTCTCGACAGACACACTCGGCGCACGAACCGGGATAACACGGCAGTGAAGAGATTCACTCACACACACAACTCACTCTTAACTAACACTAATAGAAGACCTACTATATAACGACCGAATAAGTGAATAACGATACGATAAGTGAATAACTTGGAATATATAGCTAGGAGAAAAGGAATTCACTACGGCTAATATATATATCACTACACTAAGGTTGCAGCTTCAAGGCACTGATCAGCAGGTGCACAGCGAGCAGGTAGGCAGCCGGGAACCGGATTAGGGAGCGCTCCGAGAACACGTCCGTACCCTTCAAGAGCAGGCGAGAGAATTATTGGCACTGCATGGCTTATGTGGAGCTGAAAATGCAAACATTATCGGCAAATATATATGTTTTGCTTTGAATAGATGCGGATGAACCTAAACAGCTTCAAGGAACCAACCTTCCCTTAATCACACGGAATACTCCTACTAAAAGATACTGGCCACCAAAGAACTACTAAATATATGAGTTTGCTAGGTTGTCTCTTTGTGTCTCCAAAATCCTGCCCCACCAAACTTCCCAAACATTTACCAGCAGGCTACTTCATCGAGATTGAGATAATACCGATTTATTGCTCACTTTACTGTAGAATAACTAACAATTAATTATACGAGATGGCCAGCTTTAAGCCATGTGACGGAGCACGGGAAAAATACCGGATGAAAAAAAGCTGGAAGGCAGTGACGTCAGCAGCAAGTAACGCAGGGCAACAGTATGTCCCCTGCTGGGCTAGGTAAATTTGCAGAATCACATTTAGCGTTTTGGTGGTGCTTTGTCATGTAGCTTGTAAAAAAATTCCGTGAGAAAGGTGCACTTATAGCTTTGAAGAGCCCAAGCAAGTTGTGAGTTGGCAGCGCAGCGGGGGTACTATAAGAGGGGTAAATTCGCACATGCAAAAATGTTATTCTAAGGAATAAAAGTATAGCGCGCTAAGGTTTTTTCCTCATTTGCACGATCTAATAAACGTCTGGACGAGAGATCATACGTGTTCGAAGTCGCGCGTACGTCGCTACTTTTCACTCGCTCACGAAGCAGGGGTTCTTACCATAATACCCTTCTCTAGAATTCCCTTTGCCATCTTTTATGGCATTATACTTGAACATCAAAACGGCGCTGAAGTGTAAGGCATAATCACTGGAATATCAGATTTATTTTAGAATAAAATGTCCGATAATGACGATAGGGGCACAAACTTAATAGTTCCAAGCAAAGCTAATGCTTAATTAATTCAGGAGTGCATGAGTTCATCACTATCTAGTTCTTAAAACCGATGCGTTACGACGCCATTCATCTCAGCCAGCTTCGGCTAAATGACTGTATAATTATGGCATCTTAATTATCCCAAGCTAACTATAATTATTTAGCTCATTAAATATTATTGGAGGTTAAAATGAGGACACTTAAGATAATACCAATAGCATGAAAAAATTAGAGGGAATAATTATTTATCATTTTATTGGTAACCTTCTGTAAGAAATATGCCACCAATACAAGTTTTGATCGTTTATGCTTTTATTTTTTATCCATCCTTCCTGCATATGTGGAGGCCGATGATAGAACAGTGGCCCAATATGAACTGAGGGCAATGGATAGGAGCACTAAACGGCATAGGTATTACAGCTCAAATAACCTCTTTACCCACTATCCTTCTTCGTCGCTATCAACTGTGCATGTATCATGTAAATTCCTGGAACCAAAGATTAATTAGAGCCTCTATTCCTCTTAAGAGACATTGCCGGCGGGAACCACTTAGGGCACCAGTAATAAGCAATTACCACCTGGCTGCGTGCAGATTTAACTCAAAGGATCGCTAACTTGAGAGACGGCGAGGATACGGGATCGAAATGAATCACCTAATATGGGAAATCACGAAGTTAGAGCCTCCTTAGAGTTTCAATAATGTGCAATTGGTGACAATAACTTAGTTATATCTGAGCGATATTTCAACTGAAGTGCTGACCGCTGGAACTACTCAATTATTTTCTAGCCTCTTCTTCATTTCACAGTATCCTCTTATGGCGCCACATTGAATAGCAACCGTTAAAAGTTTTTCCCCCAACCCAATGAGTTATGCAGAACAATTAACCAACTCATCAACCTGGAAGAATTTAACTATATATGTATATATTTACTTCACAATACGATCCCTGATAAAAAGCCACTTTCTTTAAATATTTTATATCGGTGAGCGCAAAAATGAGAGTAAAGTGAACACAATAAAATGAAACAAGATTACAGTTCTAATTAGGGTCATGCCACATGCCAAACCATACATTGAATGCATGCCAAAAAGCATGAATCTTAACATTACAACCGAAATAATAATGAAGACAGCCAAAAGCAGTGAGTGGCTTTTGTGAGAGATCTATGACGTTTTCAGTGGCTCATATATTTTTAGATTTCAGGGAAAAAATAAAGCTTTTGCTAAATACGGTAGAATATTCTATGCTCGTTGATATTTCTACTGACGCTGTGGAGTGATTTGAAAAATATATTGGGATAGACTACCATTTGTGTTTGTAATCACCATCAAGTTTAATTCGTTAAATTTTATTAATATACCAAGCAACAAGCCAAAAGCATTCGCAGATTTGCAGGAATAGCTTTAAAGTCCTCGTAAAAAATGTCACATTTTGCTGCCAGACTGTCCTTTTTCGTTTTTTTGCAGCTCGTAATTTTTTCCAGATTGGTTTGGGTTCTCATTAGAGGAGGAGGTTGTAAAGCCTTCACACCACTTAACAAGTCCTGTCAATGCACAGATTATTTATTTAGGTGAACGCCACGATGCATCATCAAGCACATATCATTGAGCCGCTTAAACCGAAGCTTAGCCGTTAAATAATTAATGCTAAAGCGTTAAAGTACGGCAAGTCAACCCAGGGCAAGACCCTTGGGCCATCCAGCGATCGGCTCAAGTCCCGTGCTCAGAGAAACTTAACGCCACCATCCTGTCAACCAGAAAGAGTGGTGTGCCTAGGTTTTATGACATAAAATGTTCAAGAGGCGTGAATGAGATGGGGTTTAGTGTGAGCAAAAGAAGTGACTCTAGTTGAATGGCGTTTACCCACATCCTGAAGTCGCATTGAATACTTAGGGGAAACCTGCATTCGTTTTTCATATCAAAATACCTCTCTCCCATGATTGACTTTCTGTAACGAGTGACGTAGAAATTAAGAGATAATGCCATATACCAGGAAGATATTTTTAAGCCATACGGAAAAAAATATTTCGTTTATCTTTTCTCTTTAACTTTACTCCTTATATCCTTCCATAGCTACTGAAAAAGTTCCTGGAGTAGACCTTCGTGGCAATAAGGGAAGTTAGAAGTGGAGGGAAAGACGGAGGGGAAGAGATAGGAAAACGAGAAAGTGTGAGGGAGGAGAACCAAACTAATTCCCGAAATACGGCAGGAAAAATGGCTATTAAGCAAGTGGTTAAAATCACTCATTTTCGTGAGTGTAATAGGGACCAGAATCACATGGTCTCACTGAGTTGAGTCAAATCGGAACGGCAGATAGTTGTGAGTTATTCCAATTCATGAAGCGTTGGTATTGGCAGCAATTAGTAAGGTTTTATCCTTCCTTCTCCATTTCGTAGGGTTGGCTTTAGTTTCAGATATTCAAATATATCGTCCACTGCGTAGTGCTAGAAACTTCAGCTCGAGAAATACACATCATACCTACCTCATTCTCTCTGGCTTCATATATCTGTTAACGGACACCACTTTCATGTTGGAGAACTATACTAACCCCTGACACAGACCGGAGCAAATAGGTCTTATATATAGGTCTTTGGTCTTTGAAACTCTGTAGTGTAACATTTCACCATCACCAATGACCACCATAACTTGTATGAAACAACCAAGGCCAACAATGAACAAAGACTAGCAACTAACACTACACTTTCGCAACACCAGAAAACTGTCCACCAAATGGGACCAGAACCTGTCCCTCGACATATTTTGTTCTTTGCGTTATGGCCCCCACACCTTATCCCATTTGCCTTTCTATGGTAATGCCTAAATGAAACATTTTCCAGCTATACTGCTCTCTCCCACATTGTGCTATCATTGGATATCAATTTTTGCTTCCTTTGAAGTTTAGTAAAGCTGAAAACTCGATCTCTTGGTCCAGAGCTAGAGCATAAGATATTTCCACAGATAATTCGTATATCATAAACTACGTATTATTAACTCTCCAATCACAGAATTTTTGGAGCCACTTAATCGTTAGACTATGTAAATAAAAGGATATTCCAGGCACAAAAAGTCCGTGCAAAATAATATTGAAATATAAAAGATTTGGCTAACAAAAAAAGTAACTAGTATATAATTATTTCACGTTCTTTAGTTATCGTTTTAAAGGAACAACACAACTTTATAATGCCTCCTATCTCAGCTTTTACGCAGTGTTCGTATGCTAAAGCCTAAATTTCGTAAATAACTTCGAATTTAGCTTATTGCTGCATCCCTACATCAAAACTAACTAAACTTCAGTCTTCACTACTTCTAGTCATCTCACACGGTTAATATTTCAATCGTGATGTAATTCTTCTCCTAAAGTAAAAGTATTTCTACCCCATAGATGTGCCCAGTGTAAGGAAACTGTTTAATTTAACGTCGAGGAATGCCTGAGGAGGAAGAAAACCGCGTGCTGGGAGTGTGCACACTGACTCGGTGGCTTGCATTCCCACACTCGGAAGCCTCCCATGCAAGCAAGATAATCAACGTTTCTCTGCATCCCACCCCCTGCATCAAGTGAGGCACCGAGATGAGAACTGCAAGCTGGCAGAGGTGAGCGGGTGCAAGAATATGGGCAGTGGACAGTTGAACGATGAGTGGAATGGCTGGGAACGACGAATAGGAAATCTTATTAGACCAGCAATAATGGAAATGGGAAAGTTGTTGAATAATTCTTTAACCCCCTCACGTTCCCTCTACGCTCTCCGAGGAACTCCAGGGTTTAATCTTTTTTCTGGCATTCAGCGTCATCATCCTTCTTCTAGAGACATTTCTCCCATTGTAAAAATCTCATTGATATTTTGCTAAGAAAAGAGGATAGTTATAAGCATAGAGGGAATTAATTTGTCAAATGCTGCTAGCAAAAGGAAAAAAACAACCTTCATCTACCAATAAAAACACGTATTCACTGATGAATGTTATTTATTTATGGCAATCCTATGCATAAATCAGGAAACTACACTTAACTAGGGAGCTTTTTGGATAGAAAAAAGAGCAAGTAAGAAGATAGGAAGGCCCTCGTATATCTCTCATCATTTGTGGCTCATGGTGGTACGGTTAAAGACCCATTATTTCCAAACAAACCTTCGTGAGATTCAACGAGATCTCCTCGGAGGAAATGTCTGCGTCCTATTTCTTTCTTGACCTCTGATCCCTAAAACTGGGTGTACCTCCACCTCAAACTTCCCGGAGGCAGATGTCCTTTAACGCTAGTTTACAGAAAACATACCTAAGGCTGGACTCTGCAAGCGTTTTTCAGTATTTCCCAGAGTTTCCCAGTTTATAGAAAACCTTAGCAAAAAAGACCAGAGTTTAGTTACGAAAACCTAAAGAATTTTGAATGAGGTCGTATTTCAATGAGCGAGGAATGAATTAAACGCACATTATGGAGGTCATTTCATTTAATGTTCCACCTTAGCCATGAGAATAATGAATTCAGAAGGCCAACGTACATCAGAAATACTGTGATTGGCGTGGGTTGCATTTCAGTTATGATGGTGAATGGCGAGTAATTAATACCGAGGAAAAGGAAATTCATAAAATGCATTACTCTTTCTTCGTTGGTGTCAAACGGGCATTTGGGCATTAAAATGGGCAGTCGGGGCTAGGTTCGAAATATATATGACTGGCAATGTAAATGAGAGGGAGATAACGAAAGTCAAGGAGAGTTTGGGTCGATTTTCTGTTCGTACGTACGCTTCAACATTAACAGATTAAACAGATATTGAGAACAGATGAAGACTGAGTTAATAAAAATAGTTGTCGGGAGCGGACTGAGCGATAGGGGGAATGCAATAAAGAGGAAGGGATACAGGCGGAAACTTAAAAGGAAAAGTTGACTTCGAGGATGGTCTTTTTCCTCCGGAGGACCATAAGAGAGATTTCTTGCGACCGTTGAAAACCGCAGTGAATGTGGCACGCAATAAAACTCAGCCTTTTTTTTCCTTCAAAGGAATTTATTTTATCCCAATGTGGAGATGAAACATTCTCACAATAGTTGCTTTACTGTTGCACAACTTGTAACAACTGTTGCATGCTATTCGCTTTCTTTCTATTAAGGGGCATTTCTTAATCACATTCCTTGAAAATGATGATAAGCATAGGCGTCATTACCTGAATGACGTCATTACCTACAGTTACCCTTATTCACACATATCACAGCTATCCTATATCTTTCAGAGTAATATAATGAGAGGAATACAAATACGTGAACATTCGGATTGATCCTTGACTGCTCGTCTTAACTAAACAACTTCCACCGTACTCCTCTTTACGATATATCAGACTACTTCCCCTGAAAACGCATCCATTTCTTAGAAATAAAATATCTGAAGATAAAGATTTTCAGATGAATACGAATTTTTGTGATACCTAGAATTCTCATGTCGTGAAGCAAATTGCAACAGTAGATAAAAGTGCCGTACTATTCTTGAATTGACACCCAGGCCAATTTTCGGTTATCTCTAAGATCGATGGAAAGCTCGATTTCATCACCATTACAAAATATTAAATATCTATTATTGTATTATTAAATACTACTAAGCTTTTACGCATCTACGAAAAACTATACCTAGTGGCCACGTTTTTGCAAGCAAAAGGTTTTCTTCCTGACACCCTTCTCATTCTTACCTTAAAACGCATATAGCTCCATGTTCTACGTGTAGAATGAAAAGTGCGCGATAGATGAATCCTCAGCTAATACAGGGTTACCGTTTATATGAATAAATTGAAATGAAATTCCATTTAGGTCCTGGCCACCAAAAAGCCTAAAAATGAATACGAGACCACATTTACAAAATTTCGTCCGATTTTCGCGTGCACTGATTGCTTTGCACAACATGCTTTTGAAAACCATAAAACTTTTTCCTGAGAGTCCAATTTTCGCTTCGTAATGACCCATCTTGAACGCCATCACTAGTGTTCCGCCCCTCCTTATCATGTATTGTTGCTTCTCCTCTGCCGCGTGAGGCACCGAATTACACAAAGGAGCGATTTAGTGACCCATTGGAAGATGTAACCGTCCGCGGACATCGCCTCCGCGTCCCCGTCGACCCAGCCATTTTTACCCTTTAATCCTCCCCGTCCCATCGCCGACTTCATCAACATCCGGGTCCTCCCTCTCATCTTCATTAGAATCCAATGGAAGTCCCTTCCGGAGGACGTTATCGTCTTAATCTAAATACCACTTGAGCGGACTGGGACGTGGATGAATGGAAACGAGCTAATAAACCCGGTTCCCCGAAAGCGCATCCAAATAAGACCTTAAGTAGAGGAAGTAACCTCTTCCGAGTCGTCATTTACCACTCTCTGGATTTGTATGGGAATACACGTTGACTGCCAAAGGAACAGCCACATTACTTTCGCACGCTCCAATCTCCGCCACGAGTATTACGGTATAATTTTACAGCATGCTCGTGATGGTTACGTGATGTTTGACTGCATGAGCAATAATAGGAGACTGCTCGCCGAGTAAATATACAAGAGTAGTTTTAAAAATAACAAAATTTAAAGGCGAAATAGGGAAAGCAAGGAAAATAAATCTACTTCAGTCGCAGCTATGACCTGTGTAATGAAATAAATTGCAGTTTCATCTGGCAGTGGGAGCATATCACCGCGTATGCGGTTGGTGATTTAATGCAGGTATTCATCAACTTAATATTATAAATTAAATAAGGGTAAAAATTCACGGTTCAGAATAGCCCATCTCAGCATCATTTTACCGCAACTTTTTGCCTTCTTTATAAACGGGTGAACCGACGAGCGAAGACAAACCATAAGAGCACTGTCCACAGAAATATAATCATAGTCATAATAACCTGATATACCTACGCCCTGTGCCCAGTTGCAATACGATATTGAACGTATAAAATGGATATCTCAGCAGCCGCATTTGTTTGTGTCCAACACATTGGTTGAGAGTAAATGGAAGAGATGTTTCTGGATTTATTTTTACGCCGTCTGTGAAGTCCATCACTAAGAGACGACATATCTCATTGATGGGTGGTTTCAGGCTTTATGGAAAAAATGATGAAAACTTATGACTTTGTTTTTACACGTTTTTATTTGGAACGACCCGGGTTTCGACGTTTTAACTGACGTCCGACAAGAAACGACAACCGACGTACCTGAAGATGACGTTGAACGTCAAAACCCGGGTCGTTACAAATGAAAACGTGGAAAACAAAGTTATCATATATCATAATTTTATCTCGATTACTTTGGTGGAGATAACAGCACACTCACATTATTTCTGGTATTTCAGAGCCATTAAAGAAAAATTTTATAGCAGTGATATGTGCAAGACAAACTAATCTGATACTTTAAATCAATTTCTGTGCAAATTAACTTTCATAAGTCGCAAATAAAATTAAACTGAGGAATCACCGTGGCAATTTACTTTGAATTAAAATAAATTCCCAACTACATCGATAAATATGATTTGGTGCATACCTACCTGTGCCTTTGTTGGAGAATTTTGGGGGATAACAAAGACGCCTAGCTTTGATGTATTATGATTCGAGATCGATGTACTGACCAGCAAGCAGATCTTTGGGAATTTTTCGCATCAAATTTATTATTACTTTAATTAACGAATAAAAAGACGAAGTAACATAAGAAGCGGAACTACGCCGTGCGTGTAATTCGCCTCCCAAATGGCGCGAAACTCGCGAAAGAATGGAATGAAATGTGTTGGTATGACGAGGTTGTTGATAAACCTTTTAGTAAGCGTTCATTTAATTACTTTGACCGGTATCCCAGATGTTACACAGACAGTTGTCGAACTCTAATCTGATAATTCCAATTTACGGAGGGCAACACTAAGAATGAAAAATTGATGTGAAAACAAGGGATGCTATAACAGCAAGCTACATAATGAAAATCATTGCAAAATTAGGGACAAATAAAAAAATAAGCAAAGAAACAATTTGCCAGAACGAATCCTCCAAGATAATGCAGCAAAAGAATGCTGTAATGTAAAACACTTCGCCTGATTTGGTACATAAAAATCGGTTTAGATATGAAGTTAATTGAATCTTTAAAACTTCAATGGCGGTATTTTTCAATAAACCTGGCTCATAGGCTAATGGGTAAATAGTGATCAAAGCCTACGAAGATCCTCGCGCCTCAGTAATTCTGGAACACAAAAGATGTCACTTTGTCTCATATTTTTTCATAAACATCCATAAGTGTATAAGCAGATTTTTCCCACCTAGTTATTTTTACGTCCCAAATGATAACGTTTCAAACCAGACTGAAAGAGATTTAATTAGATTCTCTGATAGGCTGTAAAAGACACTTGCGTTTCAGTCCGAATGAAACAATGCAATACTAGCGCGCCATCGCTGGAGGTAATAATTTTATGATCCAAACTCTCCCGTTTGACATAATACCCTCTTTCGGCGGCAATTCACGGTACAAGAGAGTAAATTAATTATTCGTCGAACCAGGCCTCTATGCCTTCTCTCATCCCCAAAGCTCTGCTAACGTTTCACGCAGTTAGGGACTTTACCTAAAGTTGTCCTGGAAGCTCTCCGGAGATCGCAGACATCGTGCTCCAAATTAAAAAGGAAGAAATGGGAATGTTTTCCCCTGACTTGGCACTTTTCTAAAAAAACACATTTGAATACCATTTTACCTACACTCGCGTTGCATACGTGCAGAGTAGAGGCGTGCGAAGGACGTTCCACTTCCGCTCGTTCCCGTCTCGGGACCTCCCCCTGGGCATTATCACTCCCGGGAGCGAAGTCCCAATGCGGGAGCAAGAGCGACTAAACTCTCGAAGTGTATCGCCCATGAGGCCGATTACATAACTTGGCTTACGTTCGAACGTTAGGGATCTGTTCACCTTGGATCGAGCTCATTTATTCGAGTGAAGTTTTTCGAGCAATTTAAGATGGGTGATCGTACAGCAGATGGTCGAAAATTACGCTGTTGTCAGATGTAGAGCATATTTGTTTCTCGTTTCTCTTGAACGCATGCGCAATGAGCCTAGTTTTGAATGATCGCACATATTTGGATAGCCATTAAGAATTTTATAATTGTTAATGCATATGAAATCGATTTATACTTTCTCACGAATCTTATAAATTGCCCATAATGCCTTCACTTGATAATTTAAGTCATAATACCTTGTCATTCTAAGACTTTAGCGGATGAAAACTATTACACCAGCTTCAATAGCCTCTTGTCAATGTTTCATTTAAACAATAATCTTTTATCACAAGTAGAAAGCAGACAAAATATGATACATCAGAGTGTTGCTGTATCTTAACCTTCTTTAATGATAGACTAAATTGATTAAACCGGCTAACATAATTTACGAAGCTCTCACCATTAACAGTCAATGAAGATTAAGTACGATGAGAAGGGCGTGATATTCTCTTTCCGTTCATATCACATCGTATTCCACTCCACAAACAGCATTTTTCCCAAATAAAGTATTCTGCGCATATAAATATCAATAAAATTATTCTGAACTAGCTGAATTACCCGACGTTGCTCGGGATCATACTTCCATCAAAACTCTTTATATAAGAGGTGAGGAGTTAGTAAGTAGTTGTGATGACTGACTACATTTCAAGTAATTGTTTTATTAAATTAATATTTTCTTCTGCAGAGCATCTATAAAATTGTGAGACAATAGTAAGTAAACAATGTGACAATATCTCCCATGAACAATAATAATTTTAAGTCAAATGACTGAAAAATTGACAGAATGATAAAAAATAACATGGTAAAATAAAAACAATGAAATTTGTAAAACTTGTTTAATATAGAGTAGAGAGACAATTTTTTGAAACCCTTTACTGTAATCATACTACCTGCACAGCCAGGCTAAAAGAACATTATAGTTAAGTACATTATACGAGTACTTACTTGATGAGTAGCTATTCAGAATTTCATTTTCGTTAATTAAGATTTGATTTAATGTTTATTTTTGTTTGTTTATTTGGTTGTCAAGGAAAATGCGTAAAAGAAAATCGATTGAAAAAGAGAGAAACTTCATTTTTCGGGCATGATACCTCTAACTTTAGTAGTATCATGCTTTCGGGTATGTGATAAAATGAATTTCAACTCTCTATCTTTAGTTAAAGTTGTTTTAAAAAGCGAAATAATTAACCGCTGCACAAATCCCAATGCTTAGCATTCCTAATCGGCTCAACTAAGCAATATGAATTCCAACAGCAATGTTCGAAATCTGGTTGTCAAGCGAATATGGTATTAATATTGCTCTTTTCAGGTATTTCCAACAAAATATTCCAGCAATAAAAAAAAATTTCCAAATAATAACAATTACAAAAATGTCCAACGGACCTGAAGACGCCCCCAGGAAGAGGGGAGAAACTGTTGTCAAAAAAACCAAACACGCGACGGAAATACCTGAAAAGAGCAATATTAATAATTATAAGAGTCGCGGAAGCCTTCAAAGAAATTTCGAATATGGTATTGTTGATTTCGCAGAAAAATATGTGTTTCTGCAGCTAAAAACGCAATTTTCAGTCAATTACGAAGTGAAAAGGATAATGTATTGAAATAATAAAAAACTTCATTCTTTCAGACATTTAATAAAAAAATTCCAACTCTCTATCTTAAGCGGAAATAACTTTAAAAAAGTAAAAAATGAAACCACTGCACAAAACCCGATACGTACAGCGAACCACTCTTCTAAATGCCTTCATTTGATAAAGTTTGATTTGAAAAATTTGACATTTGATATGATTTGACAAAGGGCCCCTTTTTAGGCCCTTTATGGGCCCTGAGATCATTTTAAAGTAGCACAACTTTCCTCTTGCCTTGAACTATTACTCGGCAAAATTTCAGAACGATCGCATTTTTAAATTTAATAGTATTTGAAAAATTAGGTTAGGATTATTAGCTTACCCGTCGGGCGTTGTTGCGCGAAAAGTACTCGAAAGCTTAAGAGGGCCTTGGGGGGGGGTTTGTAGCTTTGTTAATCTGCGTCTAATAAGGACGTGCAACTGGTATGGGCATTGTTTTCTAACATCTACGCAGTTAAGACGGTAGCTGGCCCACCCGCACTTCCAATCACCCTTTTTTTTATCGCTCAATCACAGCTAAAATGAGCAAAAGACTCACTCCAATAAAAAAATCCTTCATAGATCATTTTTTGTGGTTTCTTTCCCGTCGCCTGCTGGATATACGAACTTGAGAAGAAATATTATTTCGTTTCAATTACTAATCGCATGACGACAAATTGGGCGTGATCCGGATATTTTCCATATCTTAATCATCTCGTAGTATACAAAGCTTCCGGTTCAAAATGGCTACATTTTTTGGACCATTGGAATATTTATATGGAGGTCGTGGAGAATGATTCCGAAGAAAATAGAACCTCTGATCACGGTTCGTGGGGAAAGAACGGACGCTTCAACTGCCGCTCAGGACATGCCTTCGCTTGCAATGACGGTGCTTCACCAATCCAATTCTTATCGATGTTCCTAACATCTACGCGGTTGAGATAGTAGCTGGCCCGACCGTGCTTCCAATCGCCCTTTCATTGTCGCTCAATTATAGGTCAAAAGAGCAAAGGACTCAGTCCATTTAAAAATCCTTCTTAGGTGGTTTCTTCCTCGTCGCCTATTGAATATACGAAATTGGGGAGATATATTATTTCGTTCCAAGCCAAACGGTTTCACCACTCATTGAAGTTCGAGTAAGACACATTAACTCATGACCAAGTTCCTTTTCACTTCGATGATTCGTGTTTACAGTTCGGAAAAATATTAATCCAGGAAATAAAGTAAGGGATTATTTTTTTTTTCCTTCTACGCATAATTTCTTCGCATCGTAGGTGTTATGATGAACGCCATTTTATCCAATGGCTTCCTTGTATGCCAACTTAGGTAAGCTAAAATATAGAAGCTAATGAAATACCCCGTAATATTTAAAAAGTGACATCCGAATCACTCCTTGATTTTCGGAACTTTTTATTCACAATAGTGTGAAAGATAAAAAGAAAAACTAAATGAGCATCGCGGAGATATTCCAGATCCAGCCTTCTCTATTCCATTATTTAATTATTTTCTTTCCCCTCTGCGACTTACGTCTTCCATGCTTGACTTTAATGTGGAGCATAAAACACGAAAACGAAATAGGACTGTTTGAAGCGTAACTTTGTAAAATGTACTCAAGGAGAACTTTGAAAGAGGTAGGGGTCACGGAAAAAATCTACCGCAGCTAAGGCTGAAACCTAACTCCTTTCTGTGGTAAAATCCTGATAACGACAGTAAGTTTTCGCAGAGTAGTATTTCCGTAGTTAAATTCTTCTAAACGTCTGGTGATTTTGAAATAGAGCGAATTAGGATCCAATTTTTACCCATGTTTTGCCATATCCGCGTATTAAAATCCCAATGACTCAAAGATACTCATGCCATCACAATGAAATCTGATTCAATTGGTTATTTATCTCGTGGAAATCAGGGATAGCAGTGATGATATATCAAATGTAATGTATCAAGGCCTGGTTACTCAACGAATTCACCGTAGTAATTAACGGATGAAAGTTGGTTCCAGTAAAATTTCATGAAATTACCTCAACAATGTCTTGGAATTAAATTAAAGACAAGGCTTCCATGGGAATTAAGTTTTCAGATTTCAGTTTTCTGTCTTACTAATGCAAAGAACTATACATCACATGACGATATTTCGCGGATGACGGCTTCATCGGGTTGAAGTGTCTTAGCGGTTCATCACAGGTCTTCTCTAATAAATAAAAATGTTTGTTTGTTCAACTTCTTTGCGTTCCAATACCATTATTCAGATTGCGATGAAACTTTTGTGAGTTGTTGTTCGCGTTCCCGCAAAGGTTTCTAAATTATTAAAAGCATTGTACACTAAAAAAAAGCGAGGGTCACTTCAACAAATGAGTTTTGGCATTCGAACTTCTCGAACAAGCGAGGAACGACAAGCAAGCAACGAAGCAGATCGCTTACGAGTTGCTCAATCAAGTCAATCAGAATCATATCAGTAAGACATAATTTGTGTTAAAAACTACGTAATTTATTTGTACGTGGAATAAGATTTGGTGCAGTGATCTCTTTTTTTGCATTTTTATTTCATTCTTGAGCTCGATTTTCGTATACGCGTTGCTATTTCCTATACCAGTAACCATGGGAAAACCAGTTGTCATATCACCTTGCATGAGTCATTAGGAATCGGTAAATTGTGGCAGAAAGGGTCATTTTTAAGAATGGTCATCAGAGTCATTTTAGATGTGTATGGAAACATTCCGTCGCTATGCCTCTTCGTGTCAAATTTTCGGAGACGGAGTTGAGGATGGTTTTAAGCGCTCTTTGTTTCTTTCATCGAGAAGCCGAGAAATGTGTTGACAAAGTTGATGGGAAGAGGTGAAAAAATTCCCCTGGTTTTACTTTGGTGAGTGCAGCAATTTTTATCGTTTACTACAGTATGTTACCACGAGCAAAGTAGTTTACCCCCGCCGGTCAATGCTTGCAGTAGGCAATTCCTCGCGCGTCTTACGGACAACCCTCTGACTGGGCAACATCGCGCGCCTCTCCCTTTCTCTTCTGGGCAATCTCCTGGCAGTTAAGCACGCTTTTTTTCAAAAATAAATGTTAATCGATATTTATTAACCAACAAATTCGTTTAAGATTTTATGAGTGGATTCTTGATGATGAACTCGATAGCTTGAAGAAGATCCAAACGGCGGTTTTTCAGGGATGCGCGGAACGGAAAATAACGCAATCTTGCAATTTCATCGAAGAATAACTAAAATACTAATGCACTAAATAGTATGAAACATCGTATGATTGTTAAGAAAAATCTTTTGTACACTATTCGTGAAGGAAATTTCGATATCTTGCTGCGCGTTGTTATTACGAAGCCGTAAATGCGATGCATCCGTCCGGTACCAGGAAAAATGCGTTAAATATCTGTTTATAAGCACACACTGAAATCAATATAAACGGTAAAAGGTTTTGTATGCCATCACTAAACGCATAAATATACAAGATTTGATTTGGTTAACATCATTTTAAAATCGATTGAGCCGTCTTTGACATGTTAGTCTTCAAACTCGAATGACGGAATTTAGCGACGGATATAGGTCTCAAATTCTTTTAGGGACCGATTTTGAACCCATTAAATGGCATTGCAACGCAAGCCGGGCACAGCTAGTACATTAAAATGATATATTGTTGAGCCACTCCCCTGATTGGGTGTCTCTGTGTTGGGGCTCTGAAAAGAGGATAGGGAGCGGAACATGTCGCACGTTTTGCACCGTGGTTTGTTCCATCTCTGTGTGGTGGGACGGGGAGTGTCATTCGATACACCCTCCAGCGAAGAATTGGAGCGGAGAAGATTGGTTAGGTTAGGTGGACGTCTGAAGCATACTGTGGGGCATTTGGGTAGGAGATTTGGGTAGGACATTGGGATCAACCGTAGTGGTTCAAGATAGGGAGGATTATGTCGCCGAAGCAATGCGACAACTCGGTGATGTTTCTTCCTATCTCCCACTCACAGAGGATCCAACTGCGCCGTATCAAGCGGAAATACATGACTTCTTAATTTCAACAAGCCCTGATGAAGGACTCTCCAAGTTCAACATCAATATTCTCTCGCCCACTCACTTCAAAACCCCGTATTTCTATCTCCTTCCCAAAATACACAAAGAGGGCGTCCCCGGACGCCCTATCATCTCCAACTGCAATTCTCCGACGGAGCGCATATCAGCCTTCGTGGACTATTACCTGCAGCCTATAGTTGCTAAACTCCCTTCCTTCCTTCGTGACTCCTATTGCTTCCTAGACATCCTGTAGACAGTAAATATTCCCTCCAACAAAAGCGTCATCATGGCTACGGTGGATATGACTTCATTGTACACCTCGATTCCTCACCATGAAGGTCTACAGTCCATATACCATTTCCTTTCGAGAAGAAATCACCCTCACATTCGCTTCACCAAATTCCTTATCAAGCTAGTTGAATTCATTCTGAAACGCAACGCCTTCACTTTTAATGGACGTTTCATTCTTCAAGCCAAGGGAACGGCTATTGGCACAATAATGGCCTTTTCCTATGCCAATCTATTCATGGGAAAGCTCGAAAGTGATTTCCTCATCACCCAGGAATTACAACCGGAGCTCTGGATTGGATACATTGATAATATTTTCATCATATGGACCTACGGCGAGGATACCCTGGCTTCCTCAATTCTCTGAATCAGCTCTCATCCATTCGCTTCACAGCGACCACTTCTCCTTCTCAAATCACCTTTCTCGACGTCGACATTTCCATCACGAATAATAACACCTTAGAGTCTTCGGTCCACATCAATCCCTCTAATAAACAACTGTATTTGTATTACAACAGCTGCCATCCCAAACACACAAAACACTCAAATCTTTATTCGCTGTCAATCCGTGGCCACCGGATTTGTAATTCCAAAGTAAAACTTCATGAATACCTTGATAAGCTTTACAATTCTTTATACAATAGAAATTATCACAAGCCACTTCTAAAAAAACGTATTTTACCCTCATCTGCTAATTTCACCCCACGTAGAAAACACTCCCCTAGACGCCCTAAATCTTCACATCGCACACTTTCCTGGCGTCCAAAAACTTAAGACCATCCTCAAATTTTCTTCAATTCAAATTAAAAAAAACCTTATTCCCAATTTTAAATACAAACAGATCGACAGCCAATCTCCTACCCAAATGCCCCACAGTATGCTTCAGACGTCCACCTAACCTAGCCAATCTTCTCCGCTCCAATTCTTTACTGGAGGGTGTATCGAATGACACTCCCCGTCCCACCACACAGAGATGCAACAAACCACGGTGCAAAACGTGCAACATGTTTCGCCCCCTATCCTCGTTTCAGAGTCCCAACACAGAGACGCCGTTCGACATTAAAGCCTCCGGCTCTTGCGACTCCCACAACTTAGTCTACGTTTTGCAATGCAAACTATGTCCCTGTTTTTATGTGGGCGAATACAATACACCTCTTAATATTAGAAACAATAATCATCGGTTCACCTGTAAAGACCCATCTTCCACTTTCTCCGTCTCTACTCATGTGCGAAAACATGGCTTGTCTTTTGACAAGTGCTTCGAGGTGGCAATTTTGCTCTCCCTTTCCCCTGGCGAGGTTAAGTGAACCTCGCCAGAAGGATCAGGCATTAATCTGGTTGCTGAAATCGTACGCCGCGCCCGGATTAAAAAATGTTCATTGATTACACGCTTCCCGTTCTCTTCCGTTTAACTCCCGCTCTCTCCCCCCCCCCACCAAACCCTCACTTCGGAATTCCACTTCGACCCTGTCCGCTCTCTCCGGCCCAGATACCAGCTGGTAAAAATTCCCTTTTCAAGAACCGTTCCTCAACCGCCTGGAAAAACCCCTTCCTCCCTCCCCTATACTACCGCCCCTCCTTCCCCTATCCTCACCAGCGCACACGACATTTGTGCCGTGATACGCCTCGAAGACGGACCAATGTGAGTGTGATATTCTCTTTTTTTATGTATCTATCTCCTCCATCCTATCAACATCGTGTGTTAATCGCCACATGGCTGACTCCAATCCATCAAAGTATATATATATATATATATATATATATATATATATATATATATATATAAATCCCGCTATCATTTTGGCACCCGTTAATGAGCAAGTTGCATTTGATCTGGCGTCCGAGTGTAATTTGGCTGCCGTATACCGGACGCCGGATTACAAACGTGTAAAAATCACTGGAATCGACTATTTACATCATGTAGACCCCATTTCCGAAAATTAGTATGGACGCCAATTTGTTGGCAGTATGTGCAAATTTCGTATATCGTTAGTTCAGCTTAATTCCGGGCCGAGTGGCGCTGGCTGCGGCGTATAACTTGGTCGTGGTTATCTCCGTTCACTCTGCGCAGCAAGTGGCGTCCTCGGTTTGGCAACATCGCTCTGCCTCGCGGCTGTCTGCAATTCTCTCACCCAAGACTGTTTCGAGTTTTGATGCCTCGGTGAGTGCGTGGTAGCGGAGTGCTCGTCATCCGGTGCTACCGCTCCAGTTTTTACTTGGTCCAAAGCCAATTAAGTGGACTTGCGCAACGGTAATTTCAATAACAAAATTATTGGTATCATGGGACCGCAACAGGTTGGCGCAAGAATAACTCTTTCAGGTGATTAAGTAGAAAAATAATGGATTGTGTATCTGGAAAGCCACTTTTTTTGTTAATACTTTGTGCGGAAATTCAAGAATAATGCTAGAATACGACTAATTCTTTCTTTAAACTACCTCTACCTTCGACAAAAAGTATAATACAGTAACTTTGCTCTCAAACTTGTACTTGTAACCACTCGCAGATTCTCTCGACTAGTTAAATGCGAATACTTCGTTTTGAGTTAACAATTAATGTAATGAACGATGGTCGCCTTTCTAAGATGAAACAAATATTTAGTTTTTATCAGTATTTCTAGCGATATGCGAAATGGGTGCGGAAACTTTTTATCAGCGAATGGATTATTATTTCAACATTTGCTGCTCGTTAATATATGATTTTTCCGTATATAATTCTATTTTTCTATTATGGAATAGACAAACACTTTGAAAAACCGAATTTGAAAGTAATTGCATGTCGACAAAACCCTGGCGAAAATGAGAGCGTATTCTGAGCGTTTAGGAACGAACCACGGAGGTGTTCATAAATTGCGAAGAACGCGCTAAGAACACCATCCCAGTGTATTCTCGAGCGTAAATGTGAACGCCTTGGAGTGTTTTCAAACACTCTACAAAGCGTTTAGCAACGTTCTCGAGTGTTCGTGAACGTCCTGTGAGTCACAATCTTCAGCGTTTCAGAGCGCTTACGTGCATTTCAGAAAACCCTGTCTAGGGTGTTGAGAGCGTTAATCAACATAATGTAATATGAACGTTAGGCACTCATCTAGGAATTTGGGAATTTGTCATAATAAAAATATTAAAGAAAAAACTTTGTACCCTTAAAGACCTTTGAAGTTATTATTTTATAACTTCGTATAACAGTGAACATATACATCGTATGAATAATTACTGGCTAGGGGATTCGAACTTACGACCTTTCACGCAGTTAACCTACACTCTACCACTGCACTATTTCATATCTGGAATGACTTAGTGTAATTTATGCTTTATAAAGAGTGTAGTCGCTTCGTTAAATATGGCTCTGCTCTTAGTACGCGATTTCAACATAGCTGACGTTTATTATCTAAGGCTGATGATTTTTAAGCTCATGTCTGACGTCAGGGATTCTTATACGGCTTTTCTTTATAACACATTATTATTGGCGTTCTAATATACACTATTTCGAAGTAGAATTGAGAAAGAAATAAGATTGTACCAATTTTCATGCCGCGTTAGGACACACTATGGATGCTATTATTAATTTATTATTAATATTGAATATGCATTTGGGAAACCAGACACCCGGTATACACGGATCGCAAGCGACGGATTTGGATTTTTGTGCTATGTGGGTTGACACAAAGAAATAGAAGGGATGCATTTACTCCCTTGAAGACTACCGGAAAGAAAACGGCTGTGTTTTCAATAAATGCACAGATGAAGATGGACCGCTAAAAGACATCCATTAGATGTCAATTAGATATTGATGATTGAAGATTGGGTGCACTTTGTTATTTCTCAGAAGCTTATTCTCACAATGGATTTGTTAGTGGAGTTATAGTCACAATGGATTTGCAATCAAAATGGTAATACTGCGTCATGGCTTTTGGAGCGTTCCAACAGCTTTCAAAACATTCTCGGCAGCGTTCATCTGCGTTCCATAAAATCTCAGTCGGACAGCGTTCTCGAGTGTTCCAGAACATTAATGCAAACACTTTCAGTAGGCGTTTTCTCGGGCATTCATCTGTGTTCCAAAACAGCCCAGTCAGATAGCGTTCTTCAGTGTTCCAGAACGGAAAGGCAAACACTCTCAGAAGGCGTTCTCCGAGCATTTCAGACCTAGGTCGTCGGAACTGCGTTTACGAACGCATGAGAAAAGTGAGGGAAACACAGAGTAACGTGGATGAACAACGACAAACGCTATGAAAACGCCAAAGAACGCACAGGAACGTGAAAAGAACACCTGTAAACGCTCCCCAGCAGCGTTATCAGCCTCCTTCATTATCGCCAGGGAAATTGTTAGATACTTTTTTTAGAAACATTTTCCAGAAAAGTTTTTCTGTTCTCGTCAACGTCAATTCCGATGGTATCTCACGGGGTGTAATGAGAGGGTGAATGACGAATATTTAAATATCCTCCAGTAGACCGCTAGATCTGCTGTCACCCAATGCACATTGAAAAGGGCTGTTCACCAAAATTTACATTCATTATAATATAATCTATCGAATTCATAAATTTTCAAAGCTCTTCCTTACGAGTCCAAATACCCTGTTTTATAATTTGAAAATAAATGGATCGCTTTGCACTCATCGCCCCACTGCAGAAATAAAAAAACAATTAAAATATGCCCAAATTGGCAACATAAATCAAGCTTCTACGGGGCGAATTGGGGCCTCCCGTATGTAGTCCTCTTGGTGTGAATCTCGAGTCATTTGTATCGAAAACAGGCACGAAAAAGTAATGCGATAGACGTGGGAAACGAAATTAAAACGTTTCCCTGACGAAGGCGAAGCCACTAAAAAAAATAAAAATGAAGCGATGAAGGGTCAACTGACCGCTCGCTCTCATGGTAAAATAATTCGCGTCTCTATAAGTGGAGTGAGATCTCACTTCATGTAATACGAGAACTGCCTCCATGTGTAATGCGATAGCCATGAAACCCGATATGGAGACACTTCCCTGGCAATATAAATCACGCCTCTACGGGACGAACTGGGGCCTCCCGTATGTAGTCCTCTTGGTGTGAATCTCGAGTCATTTGTATCGAAAACAGGCACGAAAAAGTAATGCGATAGACGTGGGAATACGAAATTTGAACGTTTCCCTGACGAAGGCTACTTTTAAAAAATTAGGCATTGAAGGGTAAACTGACAGTTCGCTCTCATGGTAAAATAATCCGCGTCTCTAAAAGTGGAGTGAGATTTCATTTCATTCACTGACTCCATGAGTAATGCGATAGCAGCGGTAACCCGATATGTAGACACGTCCTGATATGGAGACACGTCCAATTAAATGCTTGGCCCTCGACGAAATAGACATTAATTTAAAGGATGAGATCTCTATTGAAGATGATGGAGGTGAAAAAGATGATGATGATGATAGGAATATGAGCGATGTAATCGGCGATTCTTTCTCAAGTTTCGAGCTAGAAAAGGGGAATGACACCAGATCACCTAATGTTTCCCCTTGTACTTCGAAAAAAACTAAAAGGATACTCGTCCCATGGACAGAAGAGCAAAAACATATTGTGGCACCATATTTTAAGAAACTCATACAAAACTTAATACCCCCGAAAAAGAGTGTGACAACCTTAAGGAAAAGTATCCAGTGGTCCTTGACAACAAAATGTGGTTAAAAATTAAAGTTTTTATCCAAAACATTTATAAAAAACTGGATTAGTTATGTGCAATGATATGGTAAAAGTAAATTTCAAAGGCAAAATAGCCTAAGCAGAGTTTCGTAATACTTGTTTAACTCAAAGAGAGTTTTTGTGTTACTCAATTTTTTTAATAAATCAACACATTTAAAAAAATCAAATTTTGCGGTTTTTTGCTACTTGATAAAAAACTGTACCACTGATTTTGATCCCCAAAGACCAGTTATTTAATTTGTACATTTCATTGATCTTGAGAATTTTATTGTAAGTCTTTAATTCTAAATCAAAGGGTGTTTGCTTTTTCCTCAAAGTGGCATATTTAGTTGATAATTCAATATAATATTGCAGTGGTGATAAAATTAACTGCATAAACCCATCAATTCCAATGTATTTATTTTGAATATTGACAAAAATTTTCCTCTCTGCAGAAGTGAAACCCGAATTAATTTATACTGCTTTCCAATGTTTTTCGTCGTAGAAAGGTGACTTTAATTGATGGTATTAAAATCTTTGGCTCAATTATATGCACAATTTATCCTTATCTTACTTCAGCCAATAAGGTTCGAAAACTGCGTTACTCTTCACCATCCATAAGTTTAGGCATCGGTAGCTACTGAATCCACGAACAATTTTCCAGCTAAAGATACACCAGCAACTGTGATTTTAAGGAAAAGGATGTTGATAATGAACCAAATAATGGGGGTAAATTAAGTGGTTTTAAAACTTTTTTCTAACAGAAATCTTTAAAATGTACTCAAAGATACCAACTAAAAACCGCCTTTACCGCGAAAATAATTATCTTTTGTCAATTTTTTTCTTTTGTGCGGAATTGAATCTTCTTTATTATAGCCTCGGCAGTAGTTTACCATTGTTAAAGTTTACCAGAGCCTTAGTATCTATATTGACTAACACTTATGCCATTATAAAATCTTTCCCCCGGATTATCTCCTCCCGCCCCACGATTTTGAGGAAATGCGTCGGTAAGCTAATGCAGGAAGTGGATTTTTAACGAGATTTGGCACCCTATTGCATTTTAAGTGGCAGTAGGGCACAAATAAAAGTTGTTCCTCACCTCTCTTAAGCTTTTCTGCTTTCAGCATCCCATTATTTATTATATTTTGAAATTCAGGGCCTAGGGTTATCTTCCTGTTTTCAGGTCCAGTAAAAATGCTTTCCTTTAGAGGTAGCTCTTCACTATATGCTGTGAAAATATTTCCACTTAGTACTAACAACCACTTTCATATTTTCTCAGCGTTTTATCAAAATTCTTAATCAGTCATTATTTGATAAGCAAAGGAGGGAGAAGTATTTCCTTCGGACCAACTAAAGGATAGTAGAGTAAATTGTAATTTCCTAGGTTATAAATTCTTCTTTAAGCCACAGTTTTTCAAGGAAGAGATATTTCCTGCCTTTGCTGTCCCATAAACATTAGAATAGTTATATTTGGTGTGCAGTCATGGAAGTTGTGAAAAGTGAAGTTAAATTTTGAGCCCCCACCGTAATTATACAAGTTCTGATTCGCGGCCCACGTCATCGCGTTGTCATCACGATGAACACGTTGTGTCCTAGGCTTTATAAAAAGCAAGGGTTTTGGCATTCTTCTTCTTAAATGAAGTTTAACTTACTCTTTTATTGCATTTATATGGAAAAAGAATATAATTTAGCATTCTATTGACTCATGTATTTCATGGTAACATTTTAATGTGTTTTAGTGATAGAAGAAATGCCAGCAAATATCAAATCCCTTTCTAACTTATGAAGATTAATTGTCCCCTTTTTCAGCCGCTTGTGTTTCATTTTTCCATTATTTTTCACGTAAGTTACTGTATTTTAATTGAATTGAACAACTATTCTAAACATGAAACGCAAAACTACTGAGATAATGATAAAAACAGTTTGAGAGTCCTTCACGTACTTCGCGTTTCAACATATAATGAAATAAAAGGGCGAATTTGGTGGAATGATGGAAACTTATTGATTTAGAACCCCTTATTAGAATACCAAGTGCATTGTGAAAGTAATATTTGTATGATTGTTGCTTAAACCGTGTTTTAAACCTTAAACCGGCTAGTTTTATTGGATGAATCTTCATGTAGTATTGGGAAAATCTTACATTTTTTTCCTGCAAATCGATTTCGTGACAGTGCTGCGTGATAGGCCACCGCGGACTTACCTAGTTGACTGCGCCAGTCAAATTCCTCTCTCGCTTTCCTCTAGGCGTGTTTTTAGCATACCGAAACAAAACTGAAATACATGAATGAGGAGCAAAATAAGACATTGATTTCAACAAAACTTGGCTAAGTATGTTCCTAGTGATGCAATGTTTACTTCTATGCTGACTATAATCGTTGTTTGGCAGTTTTAGCACATTTAGTTAATAGTAGTTAATAGTTAAGAACAACACGTTCGCCCATTTTATGCAATGGCAGCTATAAACTGCAAAAATGACAAGCGAGAGTGAAGTTTCCACGATAGATAAATTTGACAACAGCGCAGGAAGGCAAAATGATATCGTAGTGGTAGTAAATATACAAAATGGATGCCAAATTGATGATCAAATGTGAAAAATATACTCTGGACGCCATAATGATTGGTTATGAAAGGATGCCAAAATGTTACCTGTATGTACGGATTCAAGGTGCACGAATATCTCCTGTAAAAAAACAGTTGTCGTAAAACAAAATAGTACACAAGGGCGAAAATCACTCGATGGTACTACATACGCGATAAAATAGCAATATATATAAATAATTCTGGTGGATGCCAAAATGTTGCAGAGTGTAAGGAAGGCAAAATGATAGCGGGATGTATATATATATATATATATATATATATATATATATATATATATATATATATATATATATATATATATAATACGTTGATGGATTGGAGTCAGCCATGCGGCGATGAACACACGATGTGGATAGGATGGAGGAGATAGACACACAAAAAAAAAAAAAAAAAAAAAAGAGACGATCACACTTACATAGCTAGCTTTCGGAACTAGTCCGTCTTCAAGGCGTATCACGGAACAAATGTCGTGTGCGCTGGTGAGGATAGGGGTAGGAGGGGCGGTAGGTTAGGGGAGTGGGGATGGGGGAAGGGGAAGGGGTTTTTCCCAGCGGTTGACGAACGGTTCTTGAAAAGGGGAAATTTTTACCAGCTCGTGTCTTGGCCGGAGAGAGCGGAAGGGGTCGCAGTGAGGGTGGAGGGGGGAGAGGGAAGGGAAGGGGGTAAATGGAAAACAACGGGGAGCGTGCGATTAATGTATTTTATTTAATCCGGGCGCGGCGTACGATTTTAGCAACCAGATTATGGCCAGCTCCTTCTGGCGCACTTCAATTAACGGGGCGTCCGGGGGAAGGGAGATCAATATTGCCACCTCAAAGCACTTGTCAAAGGACAAGCCATGCTTCCGCACATGAGTAGGGACGGGGAAAGTGGAAGATGGGTCTTTACAGGTGCACCGATGGTTATTCATTCTAACTAAGAATGATGTCTCTGAACTCACTAAGAATGATGTCTCTGTTTTAAGTAAAGGACTCACTTTCTCACCGACTCCCAAAGTCAATCATATACAATTACTCTCGGATGTCATCAGTTTCTGCAGAAACCTGAAATGGCGGCACTTTTGGAAACAAAACGACGGCCACACTTCAAATTTAAACCCCGCCATCAACAAATTTCGTCCTAAATCCAACTATGAACCTAAACCTTTGGCCAATAATCACCCAATCGAGGTATTCTGCAACCAACTTTTAAATCGTGTGTCAGATCCTCAATTTCTCAATTCCCTCACTCCTGCCCCAAACCTTAACAGAGAGGAATTGTCATCTCTCAGTCGCCTCCGCCGCAATCCCAACATTACCATCAGTAAAGCGGATAAGGGATCAACCGTTGTGGTTCAAGATAGGGAGGATTATGTCGCCGAAGCAATGCGACAACTCGGTGATGTTTCTTCCTATCTCCCACTCACAGAGGATCCAACTGCGGCGTATCAAGCGGAAATACATGACTTCTTAATTTCAACAGGCCCTGATGAAGGACTGTCCAAGTCCGACATCAATATTCTCTCGCCCACTCACTTCAAAACCCCGTATTTCTATCTCCTTCCCAAAATACACAAAGAAGGCGTCCCCGGACGCCCTATCATCTCCAACTGCAATTCCCCAACGGAGCGCATATCGGCCTTCGTGGACTATCACCTGCAGCCTATAGTTGCTAAACTCCCTTCCTTCCTTCGTGATTCCTATCACTTCCTAGACATCCTGAAAGCAGTAAATATTCCCTCCAACAAAAGCGTCATCATGGCTACGGTGGATGTTACTTCATTGTACACCTCGATTCCTCACCAAGAAGGTCTAGAGTCCATATCCCATTTCCTTTCGAGAAGAAATCACCCTAGAATTCCCTCCACCAACTTCCTTATCAAGCTAGTTGAATTCATTCTGAAACGCAACGCCTTCACTTTCAATGGGCGTTTCTTTCTTCAAGCCAAGGGAACGGCTATGGGCACAAGAATGGCCCCTTCTTATGCCAATCTCTTCATGGGAAAGCTCGAAAGTGATTTCCTCGCCACCCAGGAATTACAACCGGAGCTCTGGGTTAGATTCATTGATGATATTTTCATCATATGGACCCACGGCGAGGATACCCTAGCGAACTTCCTCAAATCTCTAAATTAATTCTCATCCATTTCCTTCACATCGGCCACTTCTCCTTCTCAAATCACCTTTCTCGACGTAGACATTTCCATCACAAATAATAACACCTTTGAGACTTCGGTCCATATCAAGCCCTCCAACAAACAACTGTATTTGCATTACAACAGCTGCCATCCCAAACACACTAAGCACTCAATTCCTTATTCGCTGTCGATCCGTGGCCACCGGATTTGCAACTCCAAAGAAAAACTTCACGAATACCTTGATAAGCTTCACAATTCTTTATCCAATAGAAATTATCCCGAGCCACTTCTAAAAAAACGTATTTTACCCTCCTCTGCTAATTTCACCCCACGTAAAAAAGACACCCCCCTGGACGCCCTAAATCTTCACATCACATATTTTCCTGGCGTCCAAAAACTCAAGACCATCCTCAAAGACTTATTCCCAATTTTAGATACTAACAGATCGACAGCCAATCTCCTACCCAAATGCCCCACAGTATGTTTCAGACGTCCACCTAACTTAGCCAATCTTCTTCGCTCCAATTCTTCGCGAGAGGGTACATCGAATGACACTCCCCGTCCCACCACACAGAGATGCAACAAACCACGGTGCAAAACGTGCAACATGTTTCGCCCCCTATCCTCATTTCAGAGTCCTAACACAGAGACGCCGTTCGACATCAAAGCCTCCGGCTCTTGCGACTCGCACAACTTAGTTTATGTGTTACAATGTAAACTATGTCCCGGTTTTTATGTGGGCGAATGTATTACACCCCTTAATATTAGAATGAATAACCATCGGTGCACCTGTAAAGACCCATCTTCCACTTTCCCCGTCCCTACTCATGTGCGGAAGCATGGCTTGTCCTTTGACAAGTGCTTTGAGGTGGCAATATTGATCTCCCTTCCCCCGGACGCCCCGTTAATTGAAGTGCGCCAGAAGGAGCTGGCCATAATCTGGTTGCTAAAATCGTACGCCGCGCCCGGATTAAATAAAATACATTAATCGCACGCTCCCCGTTGTTTTCCATTTACCCCCTTCCCTTCCCTCTCCCCCCTCCACCCTCACTGCGACCCCTTCCGCTCTCTCCGGCCAAGACACGAGCTGGTAAAAATTTCCCCTTTTCAAGAACCGTTCGTCAACCGCTGGGAAAAACCCCTTCCCCTTCCCCCATCCCCACTCCCCTAACCTACCGCCCCTCCTACCCCTATCCTCACCAGCGCACACGACATTTGTTCCGTGATACGCCTTGAAGACGGACTAGTTCCGAAAGCTAGCTATGTAAGTGTGATCGTCTCTTTTTTTTTTTTTTTTTTTGTGTGTCTATCTCCTCCATCCTATCCACATCGTGTATATATATATATATATATATATATATATATATATATATGTGTGTGTGTGTGTGTGTGTGTGTGTGTGTGTATGTATGTTTGTATATATATATATATATATATATATGTGTATGTATGTATGTATGTATATATAAATATTTATATGTATATATATATATATATATAGAGGCAGACGCTAAACACAGAAAAACAGAAAAAAATGAACACACTTACTGAGTTTCTTAATATTTCGGTGCCACTAGCACCTTGTTCACAAGAGCGAAGAAGACTTCTTCGCTTTTGTGAACAAGAAGCTAGTGGCACCGAAATATTAAGAAACCCAGTAAGTGTGTTCATTTTTTTCTGTTTTTCTGCGTTTAGCGTCTGCCTCTCTCTGGCAAACTTCATATATTCGTCACCTGAGTGATCCTAAGTGTAGATTTATATATATATATATATATATATATATATATAAATATATATATATATATATATATATATATATATAAATACGTTGATGGATTGGAGTCAGCCATGCGGCGATGAACACACGATGTGGATAGGATGGAGGAGATAGACACACAAAAAAAGAGACGATCACACTTACATCGCTAGCTTTCGGAACTAGTCCGTCTTCAAGGCGTATCACGGAACAAATGTCGTGTGCGCTGGTGAGGACAGGGGCAGGAGGGGCGGTAGGTTAGGGGAGGGGGTAGGGGAAGGGGTTTTTCCCAGCGGTTGACAAACGGTTCTTGAAAAGGGGAAATTTTTACCAGCTCGTGTCTTGGCCGGAGAGAGCGGAAGGGGTCGAAGTGAGGGTGGGGGGGGGAGAGGGAGAGAAGCGGGTAAATGGAGAAGAACGGGAAGCGTTCCATTAATGTATTTTATTTAATCCGGGCGCGACGTACGATTTTAGCAACCAGATTATGGCTTGCTCCTTCTGGCGCACTTCAATTAATGGGGCGTCCGGGGGAAGGGAGAGCAATATTGCCACCTCAAAGCACTTGTCAAAGGACAAGCCATGTTTCCGCACATGAGTAGGGACGGGGAAAGTGGAAGATGGGTCTTTACAGGTGCACCGATGGTTATTCATTCTAATATTAAGGGGTGTAATACATTCGCCCACATAAAAACCGGGACATAGTTTACATTGTAACACATAAACTAAGTTGTGGGAGTCGCAAGAGCCGGAGGCTTTGATGTCGAACGGCGTCTCTGTGTTGGGACTCTGAAACGAGGATAGGGGGCGAAACATGTTGCACGTTTTGCACCGTGGTTTGTTGCATCTCTGTGTGGTGGGACGGGGAGTGTCATTCGATGTACCCTCTCGCGAAGAATTGGAGCGAAGAAGATTGGCTAAGTTAGGTGGACGTCTGAAGCATACTGTGGGGCATTTGGGTAGGAGATTGGCTGTCGATCTGTTAGTATCTAAAATTGGGAATAAGTCTTTGAGGATGGTCTTGAGTTTTTGGACGCCAGGAAAGTATGTGATGTGAAGATTTAGGGCGTCCAGGGGGGTGTCTTTTTTACGTGGGGTGAAATTAGCAGAGGAGGGTAAAATACGTTTTTTTAGAAGTGGCTCAGGATAATTTCTATTGGATAAAGAGTTGTGAAGCTTATCAAGGTATTCATGAAGTTTTTCTTTGGAGTTGCAAATCCGGTGGCCACGAATCGACAGCGAATAAGGAATTGAGTGTTTTGTGTGTTTGGGATGGCAGCTGTTGTAATGCAAATACAGTTGTTTGTTGGAGGGCTTGATATGGACCGAAGTCTCAAAGGTGTTATTATTTGTGATGGAAATGTCTACGTCGAGAAAGGTGATTTGAGAAGGAGAAGTGGCCGATGTGAAGGAAATGGATGAGAATTAATTTAGAGATTTGAGGAAGTTCGCTAGGGTATCCTCGCCGTGGGTCCATATGATGAAAATATCAATGAATCTAACCCAGAGCTCCGGTTGTAATTCCTGGGTGGCGAGGAAATCACTTTCAAGCTTTCCCATGAAGAGATTGGCATAGGAAAAGGCCATTATTGTGCCAATAGCCGTTCCCTTGGCTTGAAGAAAGAAACGCCCATTAAAAGTGAAGGCGCTGCGTTTCAGAATGAATTCAACTAGCTTGATAAGGAAGTTGGTGGAGGGAATTCGAGGGTGATTTCTTCTCGAAAGGAAATGGGATATGGACTGTAGACCTTCATGGTGAGGAATCGAGGTGTACAATGAAGTCACATCCACCGTAGCCATGATGACGCTTTTGTTGGAGGGAATATTTACTGCTTTCAGGATGTCTAGGAAGTGATAGGAATCACGAAGGAAGGAAGGGAGTTTAGCAACTATAGGCTGCAGGTGATAGTCCACGAAGGCCGATATGCGCTCCGTTGGGGAATTGCAGTTGGAGATGATCGGGCGTCCGGGGACGCCTTCTTTGTGTATTTTGGGAAGGAGATAGAAATACGGGGTTTTGAAGTGAGTGGGCGAGAGAATATTGATGTCGGACTTGGACAGTCCTTCATCAGGGCCTGTTGAAATTAAGAAGTCATGTATTTCCGCTTGATACGCCGCAGTTGGATCCTCTGTGAGTGGGAGATAGGAAGAAACATCACCGAGTTGTCGCATTGCTTCTGCGACATAATCCTCCCTATCTTGAACCACAACGGTTGATCCCTTATCCGCTTTACTGATGGTAATGTTGGGATTGCGGCGGAGGCGACTGAGAGATGACAATTCCTCTCTGTTAAGGTTTGGGGCAGGAGTGAGGGAATTGAGAAACTGAGGATCTGACACACGATTTAAAAGTTGGTTGCAGAATACCTCGATTGGGTGATTATTGGCCAAAGGTTTAGGTTCATAGTTGGATTTAGGACGAAATTTGTTGATGGCGGGGTTTAAATTTGAAGTGTGGCCGTCGTTTTGTTTCCAAAAGTGCCGCCATTTCAGGTTTCTGCAGAAACTGATGACATCCGAGAGTAATTGTATATGATTGACTTTGGGAGTCGGTGAGAAAGTGAGTCCTTTACTTAAAACAGAGACATCATTCTTAGTGAGTGCAGTAGAGGAAAGGTTGAGAACATCTGACTCTTGCCCTCCGTCAGGTATGGAGTGGCCGTGGGGTGGTGGGGGTTTGTATTTAGGAGGGGTTGGCGGCCCCTTGAGCGGCGCCGGGAGGTTGAATAAGGTGGCGAGATCTGGCCGTTCCGAGAGGAGAGGCCGGGGAGGGGGAGTGGGTGGCAGTATTTGGGCGGGAACAGAGATACCTCTCGCTAAATGTGAAACGTATAGGGCGGATAGTTTCTTTAATAATTTATTACGGCGAAACTCCTGTTTTTTCAGCGTTACAAAAATTATATTGTTAATTTGCGTAATATATTCCGGAAAAGAGCAGGTGATAATTTTTATCAAAGAGAGCCAATTCTGAATGTGGAATTCTCGCATTGAAGTATACTGGGTCAGGAGTACCCGGGTAAATGATAATGAAGTTTGAAACTTCAGTTGATAGATTGGAGAGCGCAATTGTGGAGGGATGGCGTCAATTGGAATTTTAATGGTGAGACCATTGGGGGCTATTCCCATTGAAAGGCAGGAAT
This sequence comes from Ceriagrion tenellum, assembly GCA_963169105.1. Classification (NCBI taxonomy): domain Eukaryota; kingdom Metazoa; phylum Arthropoda; class Insecta; order Odonata; family Coenagrionidae; genus Ceriagrion; species Ceriagrion tenellum. The sequence continues at coordinate 830,719 of OY720636.1, forward strand.
TTAAAAAGAAAATATGATCATTGCACATAGATATCTTTCGGGAATTGAATTTGACTTGGGAAATCCAATGCGCCAATGGTTGGTTCATAGTAACGATGGTGAGTGGAAAACTGAACTTTTTGAAGTGAACTTTTTTTGTGTGTCTATGAAGTCACTAGTCACTGTCTATGAGGTCACTGAAGTGAACTTTTTTTGTGTGTCTATCTCCTCCATCCTATCCACATCGTGTGTGTATATATATAACAGAAAAAGGAAATAAATTTAAAAATATAAGCTAGCAACAAGGCATTGAGGTTGGGGATGGAGAGATAGGTATATCAGTGGACACTCACAGAAAGGCGATCCATGGCGACACCGGTGTCCACTGCTCTCGGAAGCTTTCGGGTGAGAACCCTTCCTCAGCGGGAGAAAATCACAACTGAAGAGTGTCACACTGGAGTGTAGGGTAGAGGGTCTGACTGGGTGCGTGGTTGGTTTTTGATACAAATATTCCCCACATAGAAGGTCTGGCTGCTGCAAAGGAACTTTTCAACGGGAGACCCATTGGCTCACGCCCCTCTACCCTCTTCCTTTTGAAACTGATGAGGATGGTGCTCACCAAGAACAATTTCGTTTTTGGCGGGCGTCATTTTCTTCAAGTTAAAGGTACCGCTATGGGCACGAGAATGGCACCCTCTTACGCCTCCTGCTTCCTCGGGCGATGGGAAGAAAATCTATTATCTTCTTCCCCACTTCAGCCACTCGTCTGGCTTCGTTATATAGACGATATTTTTATAATTTGGACCCACGGGAGCACAACACTTAATCATTTTATTTAAAACATTAATTCAAATCCATTCCTTTCTTTCACTCATCACTCTTCAACTTCTTCAATCACGTTTCTCGATGTAGATATTCACTTAAAGAATAACAAAATTAGCACATCTGTTCACAAGAAACCCTCCAACCTGCAGCAGTACTTGCATTGGGATAGCTGTCATCCCGATCACTGCAAACGCTCCCTCCCATTTTCTCTGGCTCGTCGAGGTTTGCTCCGACGGTTTTCATTTATTTCGTTATTTGAAAGACATGGAAATAGCGTTCGTGAGCCGGGGATATATCCTCCACCTGGTGAGGTAGCAGTTCATCAGGGCGGTTGAGCCCTCAAGGAGACCGCCTTCCACGCCTCAACCGGACGATCATCTTTATCCTGATGAACAAATCTTTGTAACCGCCTTTCATCCGGGTCTAGATGCTGTACTGAAAAACCTTCTCAAGTCAGCACACTCAATTCTCGCCTCTTCCCCCTCTATTTCTTCTTTTATTCGAAGACCTCCCGTGCTCTCCTTTCTTCGCCCTCCCAATCTCCAAAATAGTCTCTGGATCCGCGAGATCCGACAAACCTCACTTGACGGTAGTGTGGCCGATCCCCCTCTCGTTGGATCAAATCCTTGCAGCAAGCCCCGTTGTTTCACCTGCCCACTCAACCCTTTCTCCCGAACTTTCACGACCCCTGTCACAAATATAACGTATCAGATACTTACTCGGGGAACCTGTTCCTCGAGTAATGTAATTTACCTCCTCACATGTAAGCACTGCCAGGCCTTCTACGTTGGCCTCACAAGCACATCTCCCAATGTACGAATCAATAACCACAGGAGCAGCGTGACACAACAATTGAAGCTGCCTGTAGCGGAGCACGCCAATTCTCATAACCTCCCCTTCAACGACTGCTTCCAAGTAAAAATCATTCGCGCCCTCCCACCTGACACATCTATCATGGAGCTCCGCCATTGGGAACAATCATATATTTCAATACTAAAATGTATTTGTACTCCCGGGCATTACCTCCGCTAGCTTTCTCCGTATCCCCTCCCCTAATTCCTCCCTCCCTCACTTCCTTCTAACCAATCACTTCCCTCAAAAACTAACCACGCACCCAGTCAGACCCTCTACCCTCAACTCCAGTGTGACACTCTTCAGTTGTGATTTTCTCCCGCTGAGGAAGGGTTCTCACCCGAAAGCTTCCGAGAGCAGTGGACACCGGTGTCGCCATGGATCGCCTTTCTGTGAGTGTCCACTGATATACCTATGTCCCATTGATCGTGTGTCATTTTTGACCTGTAATTTTAGACACTATATTTCATGCCATATGGATGAAATTTCGTACCTGAGTAGAAAAAGGTTGTAAGTTTTGTTGAGTATAAGCAAAATTTGACCTTTTGACCCCAGAAATAAGGTCCAACCAAAAATTCAAATTTTGCCTAATGGGCTTTGGGCCTAATGGGGAATGGGCTCGATTCATTTTTTGTCCCCCTGTGACCTTTGACCCCAGAGTTACCCTTTAAGGTCAAGGAATGACAAGAGGGATCTGAAGACCTTACCATCGACCTTGGCACCTTTTTAATCATATGATTCGATTCGTTTGTGGCCTCGATTCATTTTTGTCACCCTGTGACCCTTGACCCCAGAGTAGCCCTTGAAGGTCAAGAGATGACAAGAGGGATCTTAAGACCTTACCATCGACCTTGGCACCTTTTTAAACCTATGATTCGATACAATTGTTGGCTCGATTCATTTTTGGCACCCCTGTGACCTTTGACCCCGGAGTTACCCTTTAAGGTCAAGGAATGACAAGAGTGACCTGAATATCTTACCATCGACCTTGGCACCTTTTTAAACCAGTGTTTCGACTGGTTTGTAGGGGCGATTCACTTTTGGTCACTCCTGTGACCTTGACTGTGCCCTTTCAGGGGTCACGGTTGCATTTTCGAACTAGAAAGCTCTTCTAATGTGTTTTTTGTGCCCAAAAATCTAATAATTGAAAGTTTCGAAAAAGAATTCTGTCTTTTTTGTATTTCGAATAATTTAACATTGAAAGCCCATAAGGCAAATTTTGGATTTTTGGTTTGACCTTATTTCTGGGGTCAAAAAGTCAAATTTATAAAATTTTGCTTACACTCAACAAAACTTACAACCTTTTTCTACCCAGGTACCAAATTTCATCCTTATGGCATAAAATATAGTGCCTAAAATTACAGGTCAAAAATGACACACGATCAATGGGACACTCTGTATATATATCAGCTGACGTCACAAGCAGAATTGTTACAAAAAGTTTGAGGGCAGGGAAAGAAAAGCCTGGAAGAAAGTTTTTTATCTGCAAAAAAGAAGTCGTGGGCTTTGCTAATTCCCTAAATTAATCACCAGATTATAAAATAAATGCAAATTATGATGCCCTTTGTAACGGACTTAACAAATACATAGCTCTTGCAGAATATGGAAAATCCTCTTTGACCCCTCCACATGGGACTCAATACTTCGTTTAATACTGCTACGAGCGAACATATACTGTTTCACATCATTGAGAGGGATTAGGTGAGAGCCACTAAAGACTCGGAGACTACACGCTTGGCTTATCTTGCTTGAGAAATTCAGAACTGATGCGTTTCAGAGCGACACAGAGGATGTAATCGTGACGTCTCACTTCAACTCTAGGTCTGAGAGAAGTGATAAATAAGAGAGAGACATTGCCGAACACATTGGTACAAAAACTTGTTCTTTCCGCGCACAATAAGCGACCACATTAAATACTGAGCTCCTCTAAATACACTCCCATAATACACGTCACCATTTCTCCTCCCAAAACCTTATTCCTTACATCTTTATTCAGCTGGTGTCCTAACACCCACCACCACACGCCCAAGCGGCGACTTACAGGGTAGTATGTAGACGTAGATGCACTTAATTCGCCATTGTCCCGTAGTAAGATATAAACTGCATCGCTCTTCCGTGAGCCTTCGTTTACGACAAACAATTTTTCCAAAAACTTAATTGCTAAACGATTTTCTTATCCTTATCGTTTAATCTCAACGTTAAGCCACCGAATTTGTCAGAAGAGAGGAACAAATTAAACCAACCACTTGTAAAAGAAACAGAAGGTGGCCTATAGCACAGCAAAGATGAAATCACATGCACATGTTTTTATCAACCATACATGCTGAGTACCTGAAAGCCAAAGCCAGAAATTGTGAGCAAGTTCATAAAAAAGGGAGCAATAATTGAAGAAACAAATAATGTACAAGAAACCGCGTTTGTAAAAGTGATTAACGTGCCCGCATATTGACCCGCTGATCGCGGGCTCAAACCCTCTCGTGAGAAAGGCTATATTTAGTAAATTCTATTGGTTCCGCGGATGGGACCCTTCTAGACTCTCAGTTGTGTTCTAATTGGCTCATAGTGTACCAAAGATGACCGTCTTCTGAATAAATAGAACAAAGAAAAAAATAAATTTATGTTTTCTGAATCACATTTATATTGCATTAACTAGTTAGCTGTTATTTTCAAGAAACGAGCGCCCGTCTCTTCGTCGCAATAACATATTCTGCTCCCGGGCTAATTTAAATGAGCAAATATACCCAGAAGTGGATACTGACTAACTTTTCACGGATCAAAACAAATGTATACAGTTAGATATTATGTTTAATTATAGCGTATTTAAACACCCCTATCAGGGGAGTCAAAAATCAAAATACTGTATTGCATCAGCAAAATCACCGTTTCCAGACTTTATGGATTACGATCATTGGTCTACTGAATAATACACTTTGTGGGACACTCTTTGACCGATGTTTTTTACTCTATTCAAGCCCATTTGCGTTTGTCAGGCACAGAAAGCAGAGTTCCGAGGAATATAAAATGCTTAACAGAAATATACTAAACACAGGAGATGCAACTAAACTTCCATCCATCCTTCCTTCCTGTCAATCCATCAAATTTACAGTAGAAATTGAAAAAGAAAACCGTCTTCCCTTCCTTGATCTCTGCCTCACTAGATCTAAAGACAAGATATATTTTGATATTTATCGAAAACCAACACACACCACCAAATACATCCACAATCTTTCGTTCGACCATGCCAACCATAAACTGGCCGTCTTCCCCTCTCTCGTTCATAGACTTTTAACGTCCCTCTCGAAAGGTCAGCTTTTAATAAAGAATTACATTTTATTAAATTAATTGCTAAATTGAATGGTTTTCAAGATTCAACAGTCGAAAATACAGTGAAGCAGTATAAATTTAAACATTTGATTTCTAACTCCACCACATACAAGAAAGATGACGCCGAAAAGTACAATAAATTGACTTATTATCCCCGTTTAACGAAAGGGATCGATAAAATCTTCAAATCAGTTATAACTAAAATCTCCTATTCTAACCAATACAAGCCTAAAAGCCTATTAGGAAACGCTAAAGATAAAATTCCGGCATTAGAAAAATCAGGCATTTATAAAATCAACTGTAACACTTTCCATTTAGCCTACATAGGACAGACACGACGTACGCTACAAACTAAATTCAAAGAACACTACTCTCACTTCAGGAATCACAATCCCAAAAAGTCTAGTGTAGCACAGTATCTAATCATGACCGGGCACGACGTTACAAAAGATAATTTGAAACTCGTGAAGCATACAAGTAATAACCTATTAGACGCTTACGAGAGTATATTTATTTTAAAAAATAAAGCCAAACTCCTAAACAGCGACTCCGGACACATCCATCATTCCTCCCTCTACTCAGTTTTGATCTTGAAATACTTCGTTACTTCTCTTAACGGACGCCGTTAAGCGGTCACTTCCTTTCCCTTCCCCCCCTCCCCCCTCCAACGTTCAATTTTACGTCCGTAACAACCCCCCTTCCCCAATCATTTTCATTGGTTGTTTCCATTCTCGTATTGTTTATCGCCCTTCTCCCTCTCGCTTTCACAATTGGATGACGTCTCTTCCCCCCTCCTCCTCAGTTTTTCTTTTACAACTTGGATGTCTTAACCCTTCCTCACTTCCACCTTGTCTTGACGTGACGCGTTACCTTCGGTTCGCTGAAGAGGGCTACTTTGTAGCCGAAATACGCGTATTCAACCCCCACCCTCGTCCGTTCCTGTTGTGTTGATTTGACCACGCTCTTTGGGAGCTGACTCGCCCAGAAGTTGGGCCCATTTGTGTGTGTGAGTGAGTGATTTTGTGTGCTTGCGTAAATAACCGGGCATCCTTAGCGGGGTCTCATTAGCCCTGTGAAGGATCCCAGGTTATAACCCAAACATCCTTAGCGGGGTCCCATTAGCCCTTGCAATGGTTCCGATTATCCAAACCTATTATCTAGCATGTCTCCATTAAATATCCTACTTGCATGGTAATAGAGCATGTTTGGTGATCTTCATCCCCTGCCACACACCCTCGTGGTGGCTCGCAGAGTATCACGTAGATGTAGATGTAGATTTGGGTTGTGTGTGTGCGTCTGTGTTTGGTCCCTGGCGAGGAAGTAACATACCCGTAAACCATCACAGGGAGTGTATTCTTGGTTGAGAGGCTGTGGTTGGTCGCTTCCGTGGTTTCCCAGCGTACCAACACAGGAAATTTAGTGTTTCTGACGAAGGGTGCCAATTGTTTACGGCTTTCGGAGACTTTCTTTGGTTTTATATAATTGTCCAGCCGTTAGAGCTCACCCCATCATTGTGATGGCTTCCCAGATAGGTACATAATAATTTTTTTCATTTTCCTTATTTTGCAGCTTTGCCAGTCCAATTGGCTGCTTGGGCGAAGAATTTGACTCTCAGCGCAATCATAGGCGAAAATAAATCGCAAAATTTCATTTCCTGATGGGTCACAGTATTACCTATGCTCAGCAAAATGTGTAATACAGATTTTCAGCATCTCTCTCCGTAATTCGTTCGACTACACTTTTAGGGCGCCACCAGGGCGCGCTTCTTGCTCCTCGCTTCACTTTCAACTCAAATGACACCAAAAAGGCCGGAGACTAAGAAAAATGCACCTTAGTTATAACACCATCATTAATCAAAGGCTCTTTCTCAAGTCCTGCGTCAGCACAACTGTAATAGAGCTATAATAGGTTTACAATTCCTTAAGAAGAAAGGGAAACCCGGGCCTCAGAAAGCAAGAAGTATCAATTGACTTTCATAAGATAAAATAATGGTAATATATATTTAAACAGCATATTATTTACTATAACCATTGATTGAATGAAACGTTTTGGTAATTAAAAAATATCAGATCAGTAAACGCCAATTTGGACATTAGAAAGCACTCCTAGGATATATATAATTAATCAAAATTTAAAGGTGCAATGGTGCGACCGGCCCCAGGATATCTTTCTACAAAAAAGGTGCAGTAAACAGAAATATATAAATAATTTTATACCTCTCAATACGATATAACTTACACAGTTATGAGAAGCTTAATCGATTTAATACCTCATCACATCTTGAACTACCATTTAGCATGAAGTCGTTTTTATATCTATATAAGTATAGTTTTTGCCCGAAAAAATTCATATCAAACGACGCCCAGAAAAATGAGTGGTGAAATATAATCCCCAACGGCTACCCGAAAAAGTGGAATGCTTCTGGAGAGCCACTTGAAACTTCTTCAAGGTAAAAAAAATTATTCAAATGAAATTTTAAAATGTCATTTACAGATATGGGATAATACCAAAAATATGTATCCAAAAAAGAAACAATCCCAATGAATGGAGCAAGGTTTCTCCATTTATGAATTTGACATTCTGAGACAAATTTTACTGACACCTAGTTTCCTGTGTTTATTTTCTTTCTAGCCAGGATGCAAGAAAGATATTTCCAATTTATACGATAAATATCTTGGCAATATTACTCCTGTTTACATAGTACAATACAATACAAATACAAATTTATTTTCCCAGAGATCAGGATACAATTAATGCACATGATATAAGGCACGTCATTTTAGGTACATACGATAAAAATACCAACAAATATCATATCACTTTATATGCACATCACAATTAACTCCATATTATAGAATCTTATTAAATTAAATATCTTATAACCAATAATAGATTTCCTTTAGTTCCCCAGTTTACTACATTAAATTACCCTTTATTAAAATACTCTTGCACAGAATAATACATTTTCTGTTGTAAGTACTCTTTTAATTTGGATTTGAAACAGCTACTTTTTATGAATTTTAACTCTATGGGCAAATTATTAAATAATTTAATACCCATTTCTTTAGGGCTAATTTTTAGCAACTTAGTTCTGACTGTTTGGTAGTGAATGTCATTTCCCCTTCTTGTATGGTGATCGTGAATGTCACAGTTACGGGCAAAACTATGTAGATTAGTTTTTACATAGATAATTAGGTTCATTATGTATATGCAAGGAAGAGGAAGTAGGTTCAGGTTTGTAAAAATTGGTCTTGATGGTGAAGAATGCGGTTTTCCAGCTATTATTCTTACAGCTCTCTTTTGGATCTTAAAGACATTTAGTGATAAATGTGAAGAGCCCCAAAATAAGATGCTATAGTTAATATGCCAATAAAATTCGCCATAATAAAGATTTAGCAAAACTTTTTTGATTGTTGAGTACCATAGCTGTCTGAGAAGGTAGCACGTTGTAGATAATTTATTACATAAGTGTTGGATATGTTCTTCCCATGAGATGTTTGAGCTTAGGTGGACACCTAAGAACTTCACTAAAGAGACCTGTTCTATGGATTTACCATTAACTTTTACTAACATACTTTCATCTTTCTTTTTATGTGAAAAATAGACTATTTTACTTTTGTGCATATTAAGATTTAATAGATTATCACAGCACCATATACTAATTAACTCAGATGCTAATTTAGAACTTTTTACAAGGCAATCCTGTGAGCTTGATGATATTATTACATTAGTATCATCAGCATATATAATTGGCATCACTCCTGGAATCCCAGATAGTTGATTTGGAAGATCATTAATGTAAACAAGAAATAGAAAGGGGCCCAGAATAGAGCCCTGAGGAACCCCTAAGGAGCTATAACATTTGATATAAACTTTATCCCATCTACACTAAGAGACTTGAGAACGTTTTGACAAATAAGATTTAAACCAGTCTAGGGAGACACCTCTAATTCCAATTCTTTCAAGTTTAGCAAGGAGCCTATCATGGTTGACATGATCAAATGCCTTTGACAAATCAAAAAACAATCCTAAGGTCTGCTGTTTATTGTCAAGAGAACTAAGTATCATATCAAGAGCATCATATATTGCCGACACAGTAGATTTCCCTTTCCTGAAACCATGCTGGGAAGTGGAGATTATACCACACTTTTCAACATATGCCATTATTCTCGCATACATGATCTTCTCAAAAATTTTTCTTGTAGGATGGTGTATGCATTTTTTTAAAGATATGCTGGGAATGCTCTCAATACCCTTCTGCCTTACGCCCTTGGATCCGTGAGTCTTCCCATTCGGAGATTTCTTTTAAATGGCAGCCCGACTTTAACATATAACTTTTTGTGATTTAAATGATGTATTTGGGAAGATAAATCCTTATCTCACTCTATGGTTGCTAAAGAACGACGCGAAAGAAAAGGGAAATTCTCAGCCCGGAAAAAGGGCCCTCTTTTCTAAATGCGATGAAAGATTGATGGGCCAGCCCTTTATGTAAGAGAGCAGCTATTCGTAGGTATATCTGAGCCAAGATTATCATAAGAAAAGGCAATTATATAGTTCTTACTCCATTATAATTATTCCAGAGCTTGAAAGAAATGGAGTATTATTCCAACCGTTCTTATTGAACTTTTAACATTATTCTACAAAATATAAACAAAACACAGATTGTCTCAGCTTAAAAACTCACCGGTTTTCCAAACAAATGAAACAAGTGACCCGAGAAATTCTTCCTTTTTGAAAAAAATGCATTAGTAATGCAATAAATCCCGGACGGCGTAACGGAGGCGAAAACTCTAACTCACAGATAATTACATATTATATGGATACTTCGACATACTATTACAATTTAAGTGATCTCAGAACAACCCATCACTGTCTTCTTATTATAACAAAGAAGTAGATAATAACAAATAGGGGTTACAATTTATTTAGTCTTTTCAAGAGCTAAACAGAGAACTATAATAACCTAGACCACAATTTTCTTTATGAATCATAAAATAATATGGATAACTTCACCAGAAATTATTCAATACTGCTGCATAATTAAATAAAACAATGCTGCATAAGAGGAATAGGATATATAAAATACGGGGAAATAGAGAGGGGTGATATAAAACATAAAAATGTAATGATGGTAATAAAAGACGACGAGAGGACGAATGAACAGGAGAAAAAACTAAAAATATCAAGATAAACTATGATAATCGTCTTGCTCGATATGCTTCTCCGGTCTCACATAAATACAACGGTATTCAAACTATCCTTGTGAATAAAATAAACTAACGTAGAGCCTATCATTTGAACACATATGTACGTTGAAAAGTAAAATTTTATTCAATGTTAAAATAGACTACAATCAATGAATACCAACATTTTAGAGAAGAAATAATTGCGCAGAAAACCTGTTTTGTTGCGGTTTACCCATTCCTTAAGTATTACAGGATGAAAAGAAAACTCGAACAGAATTGATATTACCCTAATTGCGGTTTTATTACACGAACTTCAGCATTAATATTACACAAATACTTTGGAAATTGTAGTTAAAATCAGTTATAATTTTATATTTATATAAATATATGACGATTTATATAAATATAGGTGGCTAGTCCTTATTCCAATTAAGGTGGTAGAGCGTTTATCGTAGGTCATTGAGTGCATCTTCAATAACTTTTCTAGTGAATCGAATGAAAATTCTTGGACCACAATTCACTTAAGTACAAATAATATGTACTTAATTGGAATAAGGACTAGCCGACTCATCGCCCTCGACGGAAATGAAGAACTTGCCAGCGGCAACGATTCGCAGTTGGGAGTTTAGACCATGAGCAGTTACTAGTAGTCACGAGAGGCTTGTCGAGGGAAAGGGGTCGTTCAAGTATTACTTAAGACGATTTATGGCATTTTCGTCCTCCCCCCTCCCCTTATGTAAGACAATGTAAGATATTCTCAATCCCCCTCCCTCTCTGTCTTACGCGTGTCGTTAGATATTTGTATCTACTTTTCGTTAAATGCTCGCTTTCTGCAGTTTCATCTTTTCATAGAAGCCATCGTACAGCTTTGAGCACTGGATATTGTATAATTATGCGGTATTGGAGTACCACATTCAATAACATAAAGATCGAAACAGTACTACAGCTGACGAAGTGGTGAACGATCACAGGACATAGGAAATTACACAGGATATTTGGAAACGATACAATATTTCAAGGCGGACAAAAATCTTACGTAAATTGGTTCCAGACCCCCTGCCCCCCCCCCCTATATAAGACAAAGTAAGATTATCCCAACCCACTACCCCCAAAATCGTCTAACGTAATACTTGAATAGCCCCAAAGGTGGCAAACGACTCGCAAACAAAACGGCAACTGTGGGCCGCTGGCGAGGCGAAATATTACATTTTTCTTGATTCGAATACCGTTTCAATTCAATGGCACGGGCGTTGATACCATGTCCACTCGTGCCACTTCAAACGTTCACCGTTGGATATCATCAACAAAACGTCATGCGCCTCTCCCCTTCGACTCGAAGACGCCTCCGGCGCGCGTCGAAAGCCTCTCCCAAGTTTGCTCGTGAGCACCACCTGATGATCGCGCTTCTCAAAGACCAATTGAACATACCAGAAAGAGATCCAACTTACTATTCTGGAAGCATGTGATATCCGGAGTTTAATTGAGCAAAAAATCCGTACTTGAAAACTAACACGATCGAATGAGTTTAGCTACTGAAGTGCTGGTTTAGTTCACTACTTCCAAAGGCAATTTTTCCCCTGGAACTCCTTTATCGACAAGTAAGCCTCACATCTGAGATTCAAGAAAAGTGTTTTTAATTCTTCACTAAGATTGCTCCATGGTATAAACTGATAACATCAATCGTAATTCGTAGAAACATGGCAAAGAACTTCATCCGAACTCTGCATAGCTGATGATCGTAAAATATACACGGCTAAATCCTTGAGAAAAACGTATGCTATGCACACAATCTTCCAGAAAACGGAGAATAGTGTAGATGAGGTTATAAATAATTTGTCCTGGAAAAGTAAAAAAATAGAGATCTCTGATAATATATACATGCAATAAAACTATTGAGGGATAAGGGAGTTTCCGTATACGCTAATCAAGCTTCCACTGAATAACTCGGAAATACACTCACCCGATATTGCTTGCCTCCACTACTTCTGGGAACTGAGGTTCAACTTCGGTAAAAAAATGTTAATGTACAGGTACATGTATATGTTCACTTCCGTGTCTGTAAATATTCAGGTGAATCACAGATATTTATATACGGAAAAGAACTACCCCGCATTCCGCCACAGGGGGTGTGGCAGAGGGTGTTTGGACACCAGCCACGAAAGTGGCGAGACTGGGGAAAATATAGGTTACAATAATCAATTAGTATCTGGCTCCTTTTCGTTTTAAAGTTATACGGTGCTTTGGGAGAAGGAAGCCTTATTTCACGCTTCTATAGAGAATATATGAGGACCCCAGAAGTCAAGGGGTCTAAGTAACAAAATCGTTGTTTAGAGAAAACTTAAGTCAAAGTGGAAAATGTTTGGTACAACCCACGAAGTAGTTAAGAGGCATTACCCTAGATAGCATCACCTGTCAAGAAAATCACTTGGATTCCTTAACCACCTAACAGATTTATATTTTCACATCCCATTCTCGCCCCTAACTTACTTTTTTTAATGTCACTTAGACCCCTTGACTTCTGGGGTCCACATATACTTTATGAAAAAAATTGGGCATCATTCCGCTTCGGAAAGAGTATTAGGGTGAGATTGTTTTAAAGTCCTACAGGATATTCAGAGGTACTGATATATAAGAAGGTGGATAGGATTTAAACTAGTACCTACCATAATTGAGACCAATTATTGTCATATGCCAGTTCAATCGACATTATAATGGCAGGAAATCCTAATGCAATATTGAAGGATTTGAAATATTTTAACTCACCCAGTGCTGGACCAGGGGTAAACTGCAAGGCGATGGGCGTATTTCGGCAAGTTACTCAACAGAAATCTTGATAGCGCAGTCTCCAGGCGAAGCAAGAGAGCCGGCGAAGACCTCACATGAGTGTTTGGCGAGTGTGTGCTTCTTTGACAAAAGGAACTCGGTCTGTTTGCCGTTCGGGCCGTGAGTCAAGGGGAGTGAATCGACTAGTCAGTCGCCAGCGCCTGGCTGAGACCGTTTTCAGGAGAACCCTCCGGGGGGGGGTTGTGTTTGAATCGCTCGAGTCGATCTCGACAGCGTAACTATGGAGAGACATGGTACAACAACGAACGGTTCCAGATTTAGGTGTATTTGGAACACGTTTAAAAATTTCACGCAGCCTTCTCAGCCTAGTTTTTCTCGCGGTGAAATTGTTAATGAATTGGTTTACCCCGATTCGTGACGCACTAAAAAACATTTCAGACGCTTAAGATTTCCATCTGAGTAAAAGAAACTCACCTAAATCTCAAACCGTTTGTTTTGTATCACGTGACTCCTTATTTACGTGATCGAGATAATCTCGAGTGGTTCAAACACAACCCTCCTGGATAAACAACAGGCTCTTTGAAAACGCAAGGCCAAAGGAATGCAGTAAGAGACTACACGTTTCTAATAATGGGGCTAATTTCGTAACACGAACGCAAACACTTGAAGAAGTTTCACAATAAAGTACTCGCCTCCGACCATTGATGCACACGGGTAACCTCAACATACAAAATACATACATTGACTTCTTCCGGAAGCCACCAACGGGCGTGTAGCAGGCAGTGATAGGACCCCAGTCAATAAAATGTAAGAATTGGGGAAAAGGAGAGGGAAGCGAACAGGTGTCAATTGCGTGTTAGCGTTGAGTCTTATGCTAGAGTGACGCAGTTTCTGCAAATGATCTTAACAGTATATGGAAAGGAGGAAATTCATACCTATAATTTTGGTGGTTTTTCTATCTTATTTTTCCCTGTTGAAACTCCTTCCGATATTGCACAGGGTCAAAATAATATCTTCTGTGTCATACTGAAACTCGATTTCTCCCTCACAGCCAGCCCTTAAGCTTTGCGTCACCAATTAAACCCGCAAAGGTAAACGATTTGCTAAAAAAAACATAAAATGGGATAACATTCTTCCAATTATTATTATTCAACAACAGGTAGGTCTAGCTGTCTTTAATATAATCTTTTATGCTAATGAATGCTATAGTCCCTCTCCACAGTTTAAAGCTGCACTCTTGGTTTATGCCGACGTAATTGCCATTAGAAATTTCTTGAGACTGCACACAGAGGAGGCTTCTATCATCCGCTAAGTTCAGGAAGGAAACCGAGTATGCGTCCTCTCCTCCTTTATGCCCGGCGACCACTCTCCTCCTCCCCTCCCCAGTGGCGACATTTCCATAGCTCTCTTCGTTATATCTTCCAGACTAATAAAGGTAGCCTTGATTTTTCCATAAAAAAATCACAGTCATATTTGAGGCATTCAAATCTTACATTTCAAGGTTTTCTGAATTCTATACCGGTTGAATTAGGTTATTTAATTGTATTCAAAACACTTTCGTAAATATTGAACGGTTGTTTTAACAGCATGCATCTTCGGAGCTTGAAAATAGTTTTTCCTGCTTCTCGACCCGATGAAAATAAATGGTAATTTCATATATTTGTTGGATTCTTTTTAACTTGATGTTTGGAAAAAGCTTTTTTCTCAACATGATCACTTTACTTTTCTCCATCCATCATTATACGGGATGGTAAGGGTTAAAAGTCATCAGAACTAATTCTAGCGTATGGCTGCCGATACTAGGGGGTAAGTAAGAGCTCAGGTACATCCCTCAATGTAGCATTCAGAACAGGTAAAATATTCAGCGTCTTTTTTTTTACTCGGGGTCAAAATAAAACCAGAGAACTTATAAATGGCGCAAATATTTTGCATGTTTATAGCCAAATGTGAAGCCCATTAACATGCGTCAGTAACAGCTGAATTGGAACAGCTGAATTGAATTTGAGAATGAGTAATTGATGAAAATTCATCGCTGCTGCATATCTTTAAATGGTAAGCAGAATAATGGAACATTGCGCTCTCTTCAGTTCACGCCTGGGCGGAATGAAGGGAGTTCGGTAGTCCTCAATCTAAGCTGCCATGAAGCGCGGATTGATTTTTCTAGGCGGAGGCCAAATCAATTCAAGGACTCCGCTTTACTCATTCAATTGTCACTCGAATACAGTAATTTTATCTTTTTTCCAGCCTGCAGTCAGTCAGTTCTTCGGGGAAGTTTTTTCTCCTTCTCTTTCTTCCTCCGTTTGCGGGGAAAGTAATCACAAGTTCAGGCCGACGAAGGACGAACGATAGTTATCTTATTTTGCTCGAATTTATCCCGTGACCATGAAGCCCCCTGAAAGAGAGGAGGGGGAATCCCAAATGCTGCGCCTGAACACTTTTTTATATCCTCGCTCGAGTGCCGATAGTGATATTCAATTCTCAACTAGTAAATTCGGAATGTGTTTTCAAAATGATAGCGAACGCCGATAAGGATACGTATTGTAATCATTATCACTGAAATGATAAAACTAAGAGTATATTATTTTTTGACCTTTCGAAAGAGCTTAAGTAAACTTGAGTTTATGTTAACTTAATAGAATAAGGTCATTTTTATTTCCGCTCTGATATACAATCAGTGGTTCCTTTGATAGTTTTTAGAGCCTATGAGTAATTACAGCAGAAAATTTTATCTTTGGCATTTAATGTATACGGAAACTGAGTAAGTCAATTTGCACGAGGCCCTTACCACTTCCCGGGGTCGCATTTGATTTCGCGGAGTGATAGGGTCATACTACCCGTCGCGTCCCGCCCCGTAGTCAGACCCAGCGTTATCCAGTAAAAAAAATAAGATTGTGAAAGGTACAAGGTAGAGGTCAACCTGTAATTCAGAAAGGAACTTAATATCACGAATAAGCCAAAACTGTTTTATATGTCGGTGGAGTAGCAAAGTTGGAGTAGCCATGTTGAATTTTAGAGCAAAATTAAATACTTATACCTGAAAGCCTTTCTAATTTCATTTGACAAATATGCATGATCATTGGAAAGTTATTACTAACCATGGGTATATTAAAAACTTTTCTACAACGACTTTCATCTTGACAAACGTAACGGATTTAGTCTCGCTAAAGATAATACCACTAACCTCATGGCGCGACGACAATATAGTTTCAGCTCATCATCATTGGTCGTTCAACCCGAAGATTGGTTGACTGCAACCCTCCAACCTTCCCTATCTAATGGTAGTTCCCTTACCTCCTAGTATCTCTTCCTACGTACTTCCTTCTTTACAGTACAGTTATAGTACAGCTAGAAGATGATATTTACGGTCTTCATAAGGCATTAATTCAATATGATGCTTCTCAGAATTAAGCCACAAATGGCAACTTTTAGACTAGAGACCGTATACAGCCATTTGCTTCAATGCCAGCGGACCAGATTGATTGACTTAAAAAGTCATTTTCGATATTCCATACCTCTCAGAAGAAAGTTGTGGGTACATTAGCTTTAGACCTGAGCACCGATGAAAAAACTTTTGGCGGCGGACGCCGACTGGAAATGGGTCGGCGGCCGATCCGATGGTTTTTACCGGCGGCGTAATATCAGCCTTCATATGTTCACTAGTGTTGTTGCACTTAACCAAATTATAGGAAAAAGTTTTCATTTTTTCTCATTAATAAATACATTCATTTTTACAATGTCATATAAAAATTTATGTAATAAAATTCCTACATATGTATGTGACAAAAATGTCTCAATTTTTTAAGTGTTTAGACAAATGACATATTTAATAGATTTAATGAAAACTATCACTATATCCGTGTGTTTTATCTCGAATGTGAGCGAAATTTCCTTTTATCGCAATTGCGAGCGAAATCCACGTTATAGTATTTGGGCGTTGGCTGTGCGCAGACGAGATGTAGCGAAAGAGTCAATGCTTATACTAATTTTGATGTGGATGTGTTAGTTTCGAGTAGTAGGATGTACGAATTTTGGAATTTCACGTACATACATATTTGCAGGTGAACGAGATCTAGCAACACCTGAGTTATGCATATAGATTTAGATGTCGAGCATTTTTAGACGTTAGAACGAGGAAACTTGACTTTTTACAAACTATTCATTTAAATAAAGGCGATTAGCTGTTTGTTTGAACTTTCTTTTTGCTTTAAAAAAGGAAAATACAATGTCTTAGAATTTGAATGAGAATGTCACGTTTCTCTTCGAATTTTGTTGCTGATTAGTTTTAAACATTTTTTGTGCGTGTTTGCGAGCGTTTAGGATAGTTCTTGCGAGATTGTGAGTGCGGAGTAAAGACGAGGCCTGGTCAGGTGAGTTTTGACGCTTATCCCGCTTTATAGGTTGTTGACAACTTTGAGAATAGGTGATAGCAAGAATATCGGACGTGAGGATGACGTGAAGCAGTATTTCATGAGACATGCTCCTGCATTCGTTGATTGTGAGTTACGTGCAAGATCAGCAATGTCAGAGAAATTGTTTCGGTTAGTTTTTAACCTTGGTGATATATCCATGCCTAGATGAGTTTAAGAGTTGATGAGTTTTTTTAGACCCAATTTTGATTGTTTGGTGATTTTTTTGTTGTGTAAGCTGTTATGTAAACACTAGTTTACAGCCTGTAATTGTTGTTACGCGGGTACGAAGTTTTGAAAAGTGGAGACCGAACGACTGAATATGCGCTCTGGTGTTTAAATGAAGATGTGGCATAAAGGCTATTAGGAAAAGAATGCTTGTGGTAAATGCTTCGAAGGCTCAATGTTTCGAAAGAGACCTCTCCCCCTCAAATCCATTCGTTCCCATTGTGCCTCTTTGCATCAGGGCTGGGACCACTCTCCCTCCCAGGTGGTCACAAAAATGTAGTTTAAACTCTCTTAAATAAACTCTCTCATTATTCACCCGTCTAAACTTTTCCAGTAAGGTCCATCACATGTACTTAAGCACTCTGTTCATCCGCAGAGGAAAATTCCTATGGCTTGCGGTTTATTATTTAATGGGTAATAGGATGCGTTATGGATACTATTTGCATCATTTAAATAGTATTTGATGAACAATTATGCCTCATCAATGCCGTGGGACATAAAAACTTCCAATGAAATTTATCCCTTCACCTATTCCTATTCCTTCTGCTATCCTCATGCGAGGCGAGGTCCTTAAGATCCTCCTTGATACTCTCAGACCGCACCGTAGGTTTACTTCCTCGAACTTCACTTACCATAACCAATGATCAAATACAAAAGAAATACCGTTCAAATATTCTCCAAATGTTTTTATTTTTAATTCAGAAGTATTAGAAACTCTTCAGCATGTACATAAACCCTTTGGTTAACTACTTCCCGTTTTCCAATACATTGCGTTGTAAGACTGGAAGACAGTGAACCTTGCAAGGAAAAGAAAGGGAAGTCTATGAGATGCGGATATGGAGAAGGAAGGAGAAACTGCAGTAGACGGAGAGACTCATGAAAATTTTGTAAGGTTGTTCAGCGAGGAAGGGAAATCTATCGATATTACACGTCCTAATTACGCATAGTTTCAAGAACAGTAGGATTAAGTATGTTCGATACCTTTTTTTGTTATATGGCCTTTTAAATCGTCATTATAATCTCTTATCATACAATATTGATTAAGGCGGCATCAAGCGGGAAACTGAATACAAGCCAATCATGCCGCATTAAAGGCTTGAGCCGAGTGAAATCCACGAAAACGAAGGGTGAACACTGAACACGTGGCCCATGGTCCAACAGAAACGGTGGCCTTGCTATTTCCTATCGCACAGATTGAATGAAGACCATTTTCATCAGTACAACGAATTCGGGCGGAAGAGCTGCTCTTTTTTAATATTTATCAGGAAAATTTCGATTAGGAAATAGAGAGGGGAACGCAGGGGACTGGGACATTCCGGTATGCGGGAGTGCGCCGGTTTGGGCTCGGTCGTTTTGGCGCGAGCCATTTTTGCGCAGGTCATTTGGGCACAGGTATGATTGGGCGAAGCTATTTTGGCGCAGAGATGATTAGGCGATGCCGTTTGAGATCAGGGGCGTTTCGCCGCAGGGACATTTTGGTTACCACTCGGCTGGTATCGATGCTTTTATGATTTTTTAGTGATAGCCATCTCAATGGTGGTGGGAAGGGGTGAGTAATGAACTACGTACTGCACTGTGGGTGTGCTACCAATACTGTCAAATAATATATGATTTTTTTCTTTGCGGGTAGATTTTCTTCCAGTCGGTACTATAAGGAACCCTTTCCTCTGTCATCGAAAACCGAACATACAGGCCAAAGCATATCTGGTCGTTGATGAGAAAAACCATGCTAAGTTCTTTATCTATGTAAGCAACACCAAATTACATACAATAGTTACAATTTCATTTGACACATTTATAAATACTGCCTCTAGTCATAAATCATAAAAGAATCGCTACTAGCCGAGTGATAACCGAAACGCTCCAGTGCCCTAACGGCCTTCTCGGCTAAAACGGTCCCTGCACCAAACGGTTTGCCGGATTGTCCTAGAGGACGTGGATGTCTTGAAGCTGTGCGACGTGAGATGGAAGGACAGCGGAGACTATTGCAGTGATAGTTACAGGGTAATCTATAGTGGTGGGGGTGAGAATCAACGTGGGGTAGCTATAGTATTGAACGCAAGATTAGGGAGGAGGGTAGTAAACATTGAACAGAGCGACAGCATACTAGTGGTTGAAATAAAAGTACGCTCAACAACTTTCGGTATAGCCCAGGTGTACATGTCCACAAGCAACCATGGGTATTAAAAGGTGGATGGGCATTATAAACAGCTAGAGGAAATAATCAGAGAGTTCCCGGACAAGAGAAACCTAATAGTAATGGGTGTCTGGAACGCAGTATTGGGGGAAGGGAGAGATGGGTATGAAGTGGGAGGGTATGGATTAGGAACGAGAAATAATCGCGACGAGAAGGCAGTTGAATTTTGTTTGAATGCAGGCTTGAATCTTAACTTATTTATGATGATATGTGATCGGAGATATAAAAAAAGTAGGTGGATAAACAGATGGAACTTAAATGCTTTGGTAGGGGAAAAAAGAAGGGAATACCAAGAGCAAGTGGAATGGAACATAAGTGAAGCAAAGGGAATGGAGAAAACATGGGAGGATATACATACAGGCATTTTATGAGAGGCGGAAAAAAAACGAAATGATAAGTGGAAACGAGGGGGTTAAGGAGAAGTGGGTTACGCAAGAAATGATTGGGAAAATAGAGGAGAGAAGGAGGTGAAAAAATGCCAACACTGAACTAGGTAAGACGAACAGTACTTGAGGAAGATAAAACCCAAGAAGTGTAGAAAACCAGGAGGAGATTCTCTAGCTGTCACCTAAACCTATCTTTTACCGATAGAATATTTATAAGAAGTTACTTTTAACAGTCACATACAACGCTGAAACATAGCCTCGTGCAGGAGTTTCTATTGCTCTAGCTCGTTCCATACCTTCACCCACCTGATGGGTGGGATCGAGCTAGAGGTTCTGTGGACGACATAAGGTCCAAAACTCTGAGCTCGGAGACATTCAAAATGAGGGCCCACGCTGGCGCATGTCCCTTAACGACCACGTAGCAGATAAAGAGTTTCTGCGGTCTCCACGCGGTACCCTCAAGCCTCAACTTTGGCTGAATTAAAGTGGCGCTATACTTTAAAACATGGAGTAGAAAAAGGGTATTTTACTGTGTATCATTAACATTTTGATATAGCCTACATACGTTACAATTTCAATGAGAGTGGATGCTTGAAAATGCTTGAAAAAAGAATAAAATACGAATTTTTATTTAGATACACCGGATACTGCCCAAGCGTGCAAACTAGCGGGTAAGCTTATAAAGATATTTTGAAGTCTTTGAAGGTGGTTTCCTTCCTAAACGCACGGATAACTGTCGCTATTAAGGAAAGACTGTTAATACTGCTGCACGGATATCTGTGTAACTGTGGTGAGTAATGCTTGACGAAGTTATGAAATACACTGATGAGGATTCAGCAAAAATTAGTGTACTCAAATACAGAAGCCATGCTCTAGAGGGAATGATTTGTACATGGCCGCATATGACGGCGCGCGCCGCCGCGCCGACGTGGGGGACCGGCGGCGCGCCGCACAAAATCCATCGGCGGCGTCATCAAAACCATCGGCTGCGGCGGCGCGGCGCGGTGGCGCACAGGTCTATTTAGCTTCATCACAATCAGAAGTAATAGAAGATTTCATCTGCTCTCATATTATTTTACGAAAAGTGCTCCAAATCAATACTACATTTTATTCGCACCAGATGCAAGAATCGCCACCCTCAGAAATCAGTACTCATTAATGGCTACGAAAACGAAATTAGATTTTAAAAATGGTCATTAACATTTCCCATCTTTTGAAATACATGCGTTTCTTATTGTGATTTTAAGGTCTCGATGAGTTCTCCTTAGTGACGTGAACCCCCATTTCTTTGAATCCACAGATTGTTATTATTTCCACCCCCCTTCAATCTCCATTCCTCCAACCACATAACAATTCTAACTATGTCAAAGTTTAGATATTTTTTTTCTATTTGGCTAGGTTTATTGGTCATCGTCTGGAATTCTTCCTACTTATTTCAAATCCCATAATTTTTACCAAGATGCTATTCTAGATAAGTATGACTCTAATTAGTCCAAATCGGGTAATAATTATAAAATATTTGAATCCTCTTCTTCCGGAACGGTTTTTTGTTAGATGCTACTGATTGTTTTAGTAAATATTAAACCCTTAACAGGCAGCATTCAGCAGGCTTTAAAGTCGCTGCGACTCTGTGTTGATGTGGCTGAAGGCTTAAGTGGGGAAGGCATAAGTAGGAAGTTCAGAATTAAAGGAGACGAGGATGAAATAAAGAGAGGAGGGAGGGGAGGAAGTTCCCAGTCACTCTAAAAGACTTCACTGAATGTATTTGAGAATTAAAATTGAAGACGAAATGCACAGGGCAAGCAGTGTATCATGACGGTCGATCCAAAGATCTAGGATATAATGGGAGAGGATAGGATTTGGTTGGAGGATAGGTAAAAGGTAATTTACTGTCCGCAAGAAGAGGTAGTCCACGATTAATACCCATTAAACAAGCTTATTTTGATAAATGATAGAGGTGCGGAAGAGATTCATTGATGGACTGTCGTAAAGATGAAAAGGTTGAAGTTTAGCCGTCAAAATGAACACCTGTATGTGAATCAGACTTCACCACCTTGTGTATCCGAGAGCCTTATCAAATGGTGAACAAACTCCGCCAAACCATCTTTTGGTGTCCTGAAGGACATAACTCAGACACTGTACTTTGCATTAGGGGAATATGGTAGTAGATTTTTACTGCTTGCGTGCGTTTTGTCCATTACCGACCATAGTTCCTTTAGGGGCGTCAGAAGAGACCTTGAAGAATAAATGAGCGTACAAAACTACCACGAAAGGAACTGGATCCGTAAAATGAAAGCATATGGAGACGACTATTGTTGAGTAGAGAATGAGATAAATTTGAAATTTTATTCCATCATGAAAGAATTACCGTTGAAATTTAACCTACTTGGTTCCATATATACTCCACCGACTGGTCTTCAATTGTTCTCCTGACATCTATCTGTTCCTTCACTAGCAGCTGAAGTGCGTAAAAGTGAAATTCCATAGTGGACTCTGAGGAATATTGTACGCCTGATATAGAATAATTTTGAGCCACATGCAGGTTTATTCTGGCTTGATTCTAAGCAGATGTAGATCAAAATTTTTCAACCAATCACTGCCGAATTTATGGCATGAAAAATACAGTGATACGGTTAAAGGGAACAAAAATGTCCGTTTACACTTTTTAGGGTGCCAAATTCATTAACCCGGAAACGCTCTGATATATGATTACTCCGCCGTATTCAAAATAAATTTTATATTCGAAGTAATTACAACATTATTCACTCACTTTATTTAACTTTAAAAAACTTAATATCGCTATAAAAAATGAAAAGCCTTAAAACTCTTTGAGCTTCCCGAAACCACAATTAAACTTTTGGCGGACGAGTTTTGGATTCATAAATAAAATCTCTGTAAGCGATTAATTTTAGTCACTATTTTTGCAGTGGGTACTGACTGCAGTTTTTATTTTTTGTCCCAAGCGAAAAAGGTAATTGTAAATTATACTCTCAGCTTTCCACATTAATATTTTCTCTCTAATATAATTATTCAATTTTGTGAAAAGATTCCTTTATAATTCATTCCACTCTAATTACGGAAGGAAATTTTTATTCCACCAGACATAAAAGTTTGTTTTGAGAAATCACGTTACATAAATCTTCATCAGTCCACAGCGAGATAATAACAGCTGGCAACGACAGTTGCCGAATTCCAAATACTTCCCACTATTTAACATAATGAAATTTCAAATAGTATTAAATTATTTTGTTATCAACTGGGGGCATCTTTTTTCAAGCAATATGAATAATATTATGGCTGAAGAGAATCTGCCCAATTATCTGTGAAAATTTTAATTTGGAAGGAATTCCCATCATAGAAAACACAGGAATTGTTTACCTCAATAAAACAAAGTTGGATCAACGATGCCCATTTCCTCAACAAAACCTCAAAAAGAACACAACAGCAAGCTCAAAAAAATGAAAAAATTGCTCGACAAAAGAATAAAAAGACAATTGATTCCCTTTGACATCTTCTTGATCAATTAAAAAGTTAATGATCTTATTCATCTATTGCCTGCTGACGTGTATTAATGCAGATAGTGAATATAGGACTTAAAATACGACATATGAGGGGCAATATTTCCCCATGGTAGCATCAAAGCCATGTTAGCAATGAACAAATGACGGGGATGTACTCAGCATAAATGCGTGTCTTCGAGAAGGGTTGAGTCTTTTCTAGGCAAGTATTTAAAATAATTTTTGCTCTTGTACCGGAAAACACATCCGGTTGAAGATGTCGTCATGTGAGAAAATAAGCTTCAGCGTGTTCATACATATATTGATAAATATCTCACTATTCCTTTTAGGAGTTGGAAAGTCTAAGAATCGACGCTCCACTGTGGTAGGCGTGACGTGGTGGATTAGCATTTTATATCGTTAAAAACTACAAGTTGTCCGACGGCCCCGCACGCGTCTCTCGGGGATACAGGATCGATGCTGGGCGACGTGGTGGAGCAGTATTCGACCCTCGTTCTCCGGGTTGACCATCGAGTAGGGCGGCGCCGCCAACTGTGAGATACAGAGGCCCTTTAAGGGTGCGGGACGTGGAATAGGAGGGGTGTGGGGAGAATGCCGTGCCCTTCATCTCCCACCTCAAGGTCGTGGATGGCGAGTGGACAAATTTCGTGTAGGGGGCCAAGGTGTGAGGCCGGGACGTGGCCGTCAAGACAGTAAAGTTGAACGAGCACGGGAACGGGCATATGGGAGTGTCAGAGGGCGCATCTAGTCTTACTGTCTGCGTGTAACCAAAACGCTGCAGGCAAAAAAACTTAGGGAGTTGCTGAGGGAGGGGAAACAGAGCAGCTGGAACAGTTGAGGGATCAAAACATTGGGGAGTGACCGCACCTAGGAAAGGGATCTGTGCCATAGTAAAATGTGTAATCCCTATTGAGTGCCCAAATTATAACGACGATATAAACAGTTTTTTGACCCTTTTCATTTGTTCATTTACAACTCCTCTATAGCTTTCACCACAGCTCCATGGACAAAACATGTGGCCGCTCTCCAGGAAAAGACCCATCCCCCTCAAAACAAACCCTCTCCCTTCAGCTGGACGGGCCCACCCGTTGCAAACCCCTTCTCTGCTCTTTCCCCATCCACCCGACGACTAACACGCTCACTTCAAATCTCTCACGCACACGCTTGTTGGAAACACAGTAAAATCTCGACACGTCCAATAAATTGAAGATGTAACTCAATAGAATAGCCATTTACGGAAACTAGCACAGAACGTAGCGAAAGCGCCTGATCAAAGGTTGCCCGTGTACATTCGGGTCAACATCTGCCGAGACGATATCGTAAGTAGAGGTATGTATGCATGTACAGGCATCAAATAGTCCTTCACAATAAGACGTCCAAGGAGGACGAACACTTCAGTAAACGATCGGATAGGTATCCTTTCGTTCGTTATCACACATGGAACTCCATTTAACTTAACTCCATCTCCCACCCGTCCGGCTCTGTCGAGCACCGACTGATTTCTATCCTCGGAATTCCACCTCGCTGTTTCCCAGGCTTTGCTTATGCTCTTCCTTGGCCTCCTAAAATCCCTCCAGTTTTCCACAGGAAGGAAAAAGCCCACTCCTTGTATTTATCTATTTTACTTCTGTATTTGTGAGTGCCTCATGCTCCTGTCCACTGTCAAACTCTTCCTTCACCCTCATCCCTTCTGTCATTCGCAATGAATTGATCAAATGAAATCTTTTCCTTTGTTTGTCTGTCCGCCACCACACGCTGAGGGTTCCTCTAGCCATGACCTCTGAACTTTAGGCAATCCTCCTACCTCTCATCCATAGTACCTCAAGACACTTAATTTAAGTATGGCGTGGGCAAAAAGGATAAACAAAAGTGGTGTTATTGTACCACCACGCAACCAAGAGAAATAAGCTTCAAAATATTTTACTTGGCGCTAAAAAACATCGCTGCATGCATACCCATCCATCGACGTATTTTTAACGTGATGATTAGCAACGTAACTTCGTCGAATATAGATATATTAGACAGAAATAAAAATGTTTTAATGCAATCATCGGTCTTTATATAAGAAACATCATTATCTGAAATCTGAAATCTGAAATTATACGTAGCCTGTAAATTACAAGAGAGTTAAAGGAGAAGAGGATGACACATTAAACTTGGGCATGGAGGAGAATCCTACTTCAGGTTGCATACCTAAATAAAAATGGAAATATGAAAACGTCTTTGTTAGTGAAAAATGGAAATAGAGAAGAAGGTGTAGGCAGTACTTGTTCAGGAACCAAGTCTTTTGAAAGTATATTGCTAAATATTTTTGGGGTATTATTCTGTGAATAAGTTAATTGATTCTTCTATTACGTTCTTCATAGGATATAATAAAGTTCTTGATCTCAAATGTCCTCTCTGGCGACCTTTTCTTCCCTAGAAATCTATTACCAAATCTTCCTGAGTCTACTTTATACTTTATATTATAAGCCCGTTTGTATCTATGTCATTGATTCCTTTCCGCTGTTTTCCGTTCACTGCCGCTACACATGGAAAATATAAAAACGACAAAATAGAACCTTTATTACCCAGGGTAAATTTTGGTCATTTTTCCATAGAATGTCGTATACTTTTTAGTTGGCCTATGCCTACTGTTTCCGATCATTTCTTTCCCGTGCATTTTCGATGTCATTTCTTGGAGGATTCTTTTAATAAATTAGCTACGAAAGTGTTTGATCTCAATCAAGGAATTTGACTGGGAAAGGTCGGATGTCACAAAATTCGTTGTAATTATATCGTCTGTCCATCTGTTAGCTAAATTCTCACTATTCTCCACATTGTGGCTCAAATTTGTGTAACACAGGGTAAATACAATGAAAAATTTTCCATGGCCACTTTTTCGTATGGGTGGCCAAATTGTGCATGACAAACAGCATTAAATTATATATCTCTTCAAATAAATGAGTTTTGATCAATTATTTGGAATACCTACCCCATGCTTCATTAATTCTTAATAAATGGAGATTTTACTTTAGCATAATGAATCACAAATCATAAAGAGCCCCAAATTTTTGGCCATATTTATTTTTACTTAATGTCATATCTTGCACATACATCATCATCAATTCGAAAAAAATGTCGTTTCAGTGGTTTTTTTATGTCCCTTTATACATGAAAGTTGCTGTTGTGGATTTATGTGCATAATGAAGACTAATGCAAGGCGACTGAGAATTTAGCTGCACCTTTTCGTCAGTATAAACTGTGGAAATAATTTTAATCAAGAGTATTAGACATACGTATTGTGCTTTTTTCATGTAAGAATATCTAGCACTCAACTGTAATCAGGGTAAATTCTCACCTAGTCTTGCTTCATAAAATTAGTCCGAATTTCGTTTCCGGCTCTCCTCCCCTCCTTCACCCCTCCCTCCACCGGCAAGGGGCGGAGCTTCGGCGCGACCGTTGCGCCAACTACAGACGACTCCGGGAATAACATCAGACGCCGAGGGCTGCGAACAGAGGCATCTGTTGAGGAAAGGCTGCGAAAAGCTTCCTATCCTGCCTGCTCTGAAGGCTAATGGTGGGTGCCCCCTAAAACTAGTTCTCTTCTCATGGGAGCAATATTACAGATAGAAAGTTCCGGTTTGCTTTATTGTTAAAAAAATTATGCTAGCTATATTTCTACTGAAGCAAAATACTCTTAAATAATTTATCAACTAAATTTAATGTTAAATTATCTACGGCGAAACAAAATATTCCAATTTTTGATCACCCGGAATTATCGATTATTGACCACATCTTCAATACCGCATTTCCTATTAAATTTTATGAGATGATAAATAAAAAAATAGAAAAATACAATCGCGGCTTACTGCTTCCCGTTTGGCAGCGCCATTAACGGCCATTTACCGGAACCATTTCGACTTGGCGCATTCCTGGCCTGGCAGTGGAGGGGAGGTGGAGGAGGGAGTGTTAGCCGACGAGTTGGCGGAAGGAGGGGAAGGGAATCCGGGAAGGCTGCTCTTGGGAAAAGGGAGATATGGATATCAATTTCACTAGGGCGAAAATCGAGACAGCGAGAGACAAAAGAAACCTAGGGGAAAGTCCAGCTAGCAAGAGAAGCATGTTAGCTCTCGGACCTTCCCACCATAGGCGTTCGAGCATTCACTTCTATACCAATTATGTCTTCCTCACGGGCAGTGAAAATACTTCTACAACATCCTAGTGCACGCTTGCTCTATCATTGAGTAGCAGCATGCAAAAGTGCGATATTGGCTGCAGATAGCCCAAATACGTAACAATGGGACGTATTTGAGTTTGGCGTATGTAATTGAGATGCATAGTCAGCCAAAATAAATGTATCATATGTCCAGTGAAAGATCAAAAAGGATAGTCATTGGTTACGGAATCATAGCAGTACCGTGAATATATATCTCGTGCAAGTCGAAGTTAGTGTACACGAAAAACGGAATTAAACATGATTCTGGACAAAGTTCACGTGATGGTCATATTTCTGGAATCATTTTTCCTACTTATAGGTCATTGCTCGTTAGTAAGAGCCATTTTCACCTGGAAGCCACCCATTGTTATCATTTATTAAAGGTGTGAGTTTATTATTACGTAATTCAGGAGAGAATATGCATTGACCATGATTTAATGGAACACCTTCCAATGCACATTGTTGTCAATAATAGCTAGTAATAGTCAAAAATAGCAAGCAGGGTCAAATTAATCTCGAAAAATAGGCTCTCATTTCATGAATTTGATTTTAGCTGATCCATAATAGCTAAAGGTAAAAAAAACTCCCATCGCCGATGACACGTATTTAAGTACGTAACCAGGAACTTTCCGTCATCAATGCTAGGATTGGGCACTGATAAACAAGCAGTAGATATCTGGCAAGGCATTCACATTTGCTAATATAGTTTTTCATGCTGATTTCAAATCTGAAAATTGTTTTTTCTATCACGTCGGGTTTTGAATAATTCGTCAAAAATTATTTTGCATGGAACACCGATCGTCAAAAATTATTCTCGGCGTATTTTTTCATTGTTTTATATGCCACGCTCAAATTTTTTTCATCGTTTTGGAAAAAGATTTATATTTTATGTTAAATGTTGTTGTTCTCCTGTTTTGAATTGTCCTGGCTGGAATTTTGTGACTTTGTATTTTGGGAAATAATTTCGTAATTGTATACTGTTAAGCAGTTTCTTTTTGATGTATATTTGATTTTTAGGTAAGGCGTCCAGTTTTATCAAAATGTAAGTTTCAAACAATAGTTTTGTTCTTCAAATAAATAATTTCAATATAACATAACTCACTGACACGTTAGGGCGTTTACAGGACTAACTGGAATGGCTTCAACTAAAGATTTGGAAAAAAAACTTTTACAAGACATTTCTTGACATTTACAAGACATAATTGGGCTTTCATTGAACAGTGTGCAGAGTCCTTAAAATGAAAAACAGTCATAACAAAATAGCCCAAGGGAGCATCATCGGTGGATAAGGTCGTGCCTCAAAATAATGTGATATAGAATTTTCATATCGTAAAAATGATATTGCTTACTTTTTGGAAGCGTTGAAATTAATGCTGTTTATTCGGATTACCGACTATTCTAGGTTTCGATTCCCACTGAGATTATCGTCATCTTTCGAGTATTTTAAGTCAATATCTGTAGAGGATGTAGAATAGTTAGAGCCCAGAGATCCATTGGGGAAAAAATTCCTTCCGAAACAGCCTGCCGCGCGCCAGTTTCTCATGCATCCCTCCTCCCGTGAAAACCTGAAGGAGAGGGTATGACTCGCAGAATATGTGGTACATTGTGACATCGAACTCCTAAAATGCAAATGATGTCCCCTCTAAAAGTTGGCAAAAAGTTACATTTGTCGTAGTGAAACGATGAGTGCGTGGTAAATGTCATCGTTCTTTACCCACGTGTAACGTACCCAATGTAACGTTCTTTACCCACAATGTGATTTGACTCGACAGGATTACCACTTCAACCACTCCTCCTATTCTTTAAAACGATGTAGAGCATGATGATAGGGCGTGAATGCAAAGTGCGTTCTGATGAAACATCACAATTGGCGTCTCATCGAGAAGAACGATCGCGTATCGTAAAAACAGGTATATAAATATAACCACGTCTTAATGAAATCTCGTTTTGTGACACTGTGTATTCTAAGGGTTTACTCTACTTTCATTTATTTCTTTTTTATTTTCTGTGACAGTGGAAATAATGGCATCCAGAGGTTGCAGAAAGTCACCAGATCTGCTTAACTACGCGTGCGGATATGTAACAGACAAATCCCATCTGAAGACTTTTACACCATTTCTGACGAAAGTGTATGAATTATACTTTGATTCGAAGGTGGATAGTGGTAATTCGTGGGCACCACAGATCATCTGTTTGACATGCGAGAAGACAAATCAAATTATGAGGCTGAAAAGATCAGCCCGCAGTGCAATTCGCCATAATGCCAAAGAAAGTCATGCCTATGCCTTACTAGTTGAGGATCTGAAAAACGGACCGCATCATGTATTCAACAATCACTCATATTGCAAGGCATATTAAGCCTGAATCACGCGATCATTTTTTCCGTCCCTTTTAAGGAATAGCTCCAATGATAGCATTTCAGAGACCGTGACAATGATAGCTCGAGCTATCATTTTCTGAATCACATTTTGGCCGTCCCTTTTTCCATCATTTTTTCCGTCCCTTTTCGCATCATTTCTATGTTTACTTCTCTCATTCCACTGAAAGCCGAACGTGGCGTTAGAGTCGCTCTTTGCCGAGCACTCTGATTGGCTAAATGGTGGAGTCGGCGATGCCTCCAGGGACGGAAAAAGGGACGTGCCCAGGGATGAAAAAAGCTATAGGGATCCCTATCGCTGGAGCCATCCCTGACTATGTTCGAGTCACACGATCATTTTCGAGCGATCATTTGAGCTATCATTGGAGCTATCCCTTAAAAGGGACGGAAAAAATGATCGTGAGATTCAGGCATTACTGTAATGATGAGGAACGGAGGGAAAAGATTTTTAGTCCAAAATAAATGGAAGCTATGGGAAGAATCAATGATTCATTAAAACCTTTAATTAGAAAAGCAAACATGTTAGTCACTAATGAAACCAGTAACCTTGCGGAGAATTTTATGTCATTAGTGGCTAAGAGTGTGGGAGGAAAGCAAGTAAACCGCGGAAAAAGGGGGTCATATTCTCATCGAGTCCAGGGCGTTGGGCTTGATTTCCAGCTGGGACCAATGTGGCATTATTCGGCATGGAAAATGATATGCGGAAGAAGTCCTTTGAAAAGTATGCACCGATTGGGCCAGCGAAGGCTGAAACGATTACAGTCAGCTAGGAGATGCCTTGTTAAAAAGGCCTCAAAAAAGCTTTATGGAAAGTTGTAAAACAAATGAATCTGAGTGTTATGGCGAATACTGTCAGAAATTGGAAAGAGACGAAGAGGAAATGCAAAATGAAGTGAAAGCGCTGCTGGAGAAATTGAAGGTCAATGATGATTTGATTGGAACCATAGAGAGAGAGAGAGAGAGAGAGAGAGAGAGAGACAAGAGGCCAAACGGAATGTGAGAAATGGTATGATGAAAAGCGGAATAGACTGACGTCATCGAATTTCGGAGTTGTGTGTAGAAGAAGAAAGAATTCTAAATGGGCGCCTCTTGTGAAAAGACTGTTGTATGCTGAGCCCTTTGAAAACGAGGCAACATGATATGGTACACTAAATGAACCCAATGCAATTAAAAAATACGAAGAGTTGGCGGGGAGTAAAGTTTCTGGTTGTGGCCTCTTTGTTGATCCTGAACACTGTTTCCTAGCTGCCTCACCTGACGGAGAAACGATAGACGGGGGTCATCATTGAAGTCAAGTGCCCAAAATCATCGCAAAATATGACTTTGAAAAAAGCAGCCCAGGAAATAAAATGCTTTTGCTTGGATAAAAACCTTGAACTGAAGAAAAACCACAGCTACTATTATCAAATTCAGGGGCAATTGCATGTTTCTCGCCATCCCTATTGCGAATTGATAGTTTGGACTCCGACAGATAGCAAAATTTAGAGAATTTTAAAAGATGATGAGTTCTGGAAGAATTGCATGGAGAAGAAAGTAATTTTCTTCTCTAACAATGATATGATTCCATAAATAATTGACCCAAGATTATGTAGATCAATGGAAATCAGGAAACCTAATATGTCAGTATGAATGGTACGTGATTACCTTGGTTGCACTATAAAGAAATAAAAATCTAAATCCAAGTCAAAAAATTAGTTTCATTTATGGGAACTGTGATACGTAGTATAGATTCATACAACATAAAGGAAATAGTTCGACGCTTTGCGGTATGTGTGTTTTAGGATATAAAAATAATGTTTACTGACTTCTTTTTCCGACCATGATTCCGGACTCTGCTTTCAGAGGAAGATTCACCAAAAATGATAATTTATTCCAGTGATGAACGAGACATATCAACCGCTGGAAAATGAAACCTATTCATAATTCGAACACAATCAGTTATCATTTCCAGAAAAAAAAATTTTTCTAAGAGTATTTCAGGAGGAAAAATGCATGGATGATTCCTTATAAAGTTAAACTATTTAAGGCGGGAATAATCCGGAAAGTGAAATATTTTCTCCACATATAAATTGAAATGCAATGGCTAGATAACAGTCCTTCTCGGAAGGGAATCAGATTTCTAAGCAAGTTAGTCACGATTTGTGAGATATCACATGGACAAACTTTTATCGGTACCCTCGTCGCTCTGCTCTGAAGAGGGACGTATATTCTTTTGAATGTATGAAGTGCCTTAAACATCGTGTGAAGTGGAACACTGTAGAACGCCATCCGTCGTATTTATTAGGCCGTGCCGGCAGAAATGCCACTTTGCAATACACAAATCACTCTTCGGAATCATGGTAGACTAAACATACAATCGATTGCGCACTGACTTTATCTATATAAACTAATGAACCCAACGGCGACCGTTGTACAGTTTGAACTACATACTTCATCTGTGAAAAAAAGCATGCGCCTCCCGATGCTTCAGCCGTACGGATCTTCGGGGATTTTTCCCTACAGCCCTCTCTAGATATTGTTTTGCCCACTCTTACGGCCCAAAGTAAGGGGGAAAAAGGCAAATAAAAACTTCAGCCAGAGTCTTACTGATGACCATTTCCATGATCCTAATCGGGCTCGCTTAGAATTCTCTCCGAAATAAAGTATCTGGTTACACTCGTTAACCCCCTCTCACTAATAGCTTCTGTTGGTTTCGCAGTTTCATGTTACTCCCACTGGGAGGGGGGGACCAGAGTATCTTGCAGGGGAAAGACCCAGGAGGAGGGGTAATGGGAATTTGTTCGGATACGTAGTTCGGCATAGGGGCGCTGATCGTCATCTACCGTCGCCATCTCGCGTGAGAGATTCACACCACTTGGCACCCACCATTGGCCTTAAGTCTTAAGAGAGACTGAACGCAACTGGGCAATGCGGAGGACATCTGTTTACCACTAAGTTACCAATTTTTATTACTTTTTTATTATTATATTTATTATATTATATATTAAATATTATTACTATTTACTACTTAGTTAGGGGAACCCAAGTGGAGAGTTTAGAAAATATTTCCTAAACCAAGGTATTGTGTAAGGATGGGTTTTCATGGCCGGAATCCGTGAACTGAATGTATCGCTGTAAAAACAGAGAAACTTCGGAAATTCAATGCACAATTACAAATTACATATCCCCAGAAATAATTATTACATCTAAATTCTTGGCGTAAATATCAATCCTCCCGTATCCTGTAATTTTGTTTCCTTCATACTATTTCTAGCGCATTAAGAACTGCTTTACCCAATGATGAGGATGCTGCAGGGGAACTAACATACTATTTCAAATACTATTCAGGAAGTTTCAAATACTATTCAGCATTTTACCGATCATTTTTCAGTTGATTATTAATATTCGCATTTAAAATACTGCATATTAAATAATTATCAGTTTCGTAACAATCATTCCTCAGATCTGCATACTCTCTTACTAATAGCTTCTTCAAAAATTCAGACTTTTTTCTCATCTTTTCACACAAAATATGTTTTCTCTTAACCAGAATATTCATCCTCAAATTATCCTCCAATACCATCACATAAACTGTTATCTCTTGTTTCAAATTTCCTTCAAGCGCCTTATTTTATTTTTCTACCAAATTTAGCCTTAACCGTCACCCTTTGTTTAGTTAGTTATATACACATTTTAGCAACCTCATACAATAGCTTGAAATCATCTGGAGGCTTAATTGAGTAAGACCACAACGTGTAGACTAATGGAAATGTTTTCTTGTTTCATTCCATTAAAATAGTAGTTCACTGTATAAGAATTCTGATTTTCCGCCACACTAATTATAATACCTGATTTAAATCGCAAAAATCGCCAGAAAATCTGAATCAAAAATAGGCTTACTAAGAGTATTAAATGAGTGCCTTTCCCTAATATTCGAGTCACAAATTTCCGCATGAGGAGTCACAAGAGTCGGGTATCTCCACTTTTGAGAACCCCCTCTCACAAATTTTCCTTTTTTCCCCCGGCCATTTGAAACGCTCAATTTCAGGGAGGTTTGCAACTGACAGAATATATAGTCCTGGAGGAATATATTTGGATCGAGCAATTCCAAAGCAACGGAATGAATCGGCGCGCCTGAGTAAGCGCTTGCACTAAATTTCAACGTCAACCACTTGAGACTCTCTTCTCGTCGAGCACTCGCGACTCGAGTGAATACTCGTTGAAAGCCGCTTTGAGTAGCCAGCCATTGGCGATCAGTCTCATCCACGCGAGGAGTGGACAGCAATCGTCTCTCAAAGTGGGAGATTAGGGACAAGGAAAGGGGCTTAGAATGCAACAACACCATTTGCTCTGCCTTTTCTTCCTCCACCGCATTCTAGAATCAGATTGCTCTAATCATAACTCCCATGACAGAAGCATCTTTGCTGCCAGAATTAGACGATTTTCACCGAAAAAACTTCGCTTAAGAGGAAGTTTCTCTTTGTCTCTTTCCAGCCATCTCTTCCTCCCCGCATTAATAGGGTTAAGAGAGGGTAAAGGAATTCCCAAACCTCACCTTTACTGTCTCCCAGCCTCCGTGATTTCGCGGTAAAACAAAAGACGGAGGTAAAAAGTGGGGTGTAGTATAGCAGGCGGTGAAGTAGGGAATATCGAAGGAATAATTGGGAATCAAGATTTTTTCTCTTGCAATGACTGAGGGTGATACAAGGAGCGTGAAGAAGGAAGGAGAAAGAATCCGCGCTGATAGCTGCGTGCGAAACACAAGCAACAGCCAAAGGGAGGCGGAAGAAGTCCAAGGAGTGAAAGGGAGAGAATGGTTTGGAAAAGATTCGCAGGGGATTAGGGACTGGGTGAGGGAAAGCGGGAGTCAGCATGCGTCTTGATCTGCTGGGGAAACGATAGGGGAACGAATGGTATAATAATACGGTACAGGCGCGAGAGAGTGAGGAGGTAAACGATCCCAACTCCTTCTAGATTGGTTTAATGAAATTTGCATAGTGTCTAGCCTTTAGTAAATCTATCTTTTCATTTGGCACGTAAATAATCTGGGAGACTGTCAGAGAATATTTAGCAGATGCATAAAAAATAGAATTGAAGGGAAAACTCGACAAATGGAGCGTTTCCTCTTGGACACAGGATAAATGCCTAAATGAATCTTTCATCCCCTCACCGCTGTGCTCACACCTCCGAATGTTTTGGAAAGTAGGATGCTGCAGCCGCGAATGGCACAGATTATTCGGTGTATTTCCCAGAGGAAAAAGGGAGTGAAGGTAGAATTAGAGGAGGAGACGGCGCGTTGGAATAAATTGGAAAAATCATTAAAAAAGAGAGAGGCGAAATTTCAGAGGGCGAGAGGAAATTCTGATGATTGAGTTGTCCCTGCCTCTCGGCGAAACGAGCCTTAAATTAAAGAGGTTTAGCACAAAAGTATGCCCTTATTTACGATGCCCCAAACGGAACTAATTTTGCTAACACCACGGTCTATTAGATTCTGGCTCCGTACTTTCGCCTTTCGCATCTGGAAAAGACAGCAGTTATACAGTAAATTAATTAATTTAACGTTTACCAAATACACCTTTTGTTTTTCGTGTTGAGACATGCATGCATTTCACTCTCCTTTGAGACTTAAAGTAAAGATTTTAAAACATATATTTCTGAGCCATTATCCTGGAGAAAATTAAAAATTTCTTTTTTAAATTCATAAAAATAAAACATTGCCATCTAAGATTTCGTTTCTATATCTACTTCATTTACATTTATAAGTGCAAATTTGAAGTGAGTATGAGTCATACATATATATGAATGCATATCATTCGTCTATCTCTAATCTCTATAATAAAAATATATTTGAAAAGCAAATATTTTAAAATATATATCAATCGCATTTTTAAGTACCTAAGTTACATTTTAAGTTCTAATATGACGTGAAATTCCGGTAATAGTTGCAAAAAGTTTGTCCATAAGCTTACTCATTTGATCAAAATGCAAATAATTTTTATACTTATGATTTCTTATCCACGGTCGTGTTAAGAAATATAAATATCGGGTACTTCTTCATTCCTTTAAAAAAAACTATCGTGTTGCATAGAGAGCGAGAACTGTAAGCGCTCTCATGTCATGAAATCTATACGAGGAAATATCGGTCAGTCGAAACCACTCCATAATTTTCAGTCTTCTATCGGGAAAAATATTAAAGATTTTTGGAGATTAAGATATATAGTGAGCGTTTAGCTCCGAATGAAGGTTTGACATGCCATTATCATTTTCGTGGGCATGGAAAAAGGGAATTCCTATGATATTAATGAGATGAACCCATAAATTTCATTGGCGATAGTCATTATCAGATCCAAGTCCCTCGATCAAGATTCCAACCCATGGCATACATATTATCCGGCGTCTGGTAGGATTCTCTCTCTACCCCTCTCCTCCTGCCACCCCCGAAGATGTCTGATGGAAAGGGAAGCGATAAAGTTCTAGAGCAGTGATTTCTCCTTAATTAAAAGTTCTCGCATCAATTCGAAAACTACTGGGCGCTGGAGTTTTGAGAGCTCTCACAATCGATCCTGAAAATTTTCCTTCGAGTGGGTTTGATGTGCTATCACGACAAGCGTCTCTTCTATAGTGGATTGTGGTTTGGAGAGCGAAAGTAAGAGGTGGTGGATATTTTTCTCTAAAGAGGAGCCGTGAAAAAAGAAGAAGCGAATTCCACATAATCAAGTCATTTTGCTCGCACAAAATGTCGTTCTACCATGTATCTTTCCGTAGGGAAGTGTTTTCCAGTTGGGCTACCGTACTTCTTCGACGTCAACCATGTTGTTTTTTCCCCGGCTCCCACCACCACAGCTTCTTGCGTGCTCATGTTTGTGTGGCATCTGTTAGGTTTAGGAGGACATATCCTCACCCGTCAAACGACCGCTCACGCTGATTGGAAAAAAAGGACTTAAGAGGGTGAGAGAGGTATACCCTGAAGGAAGTGTGTTTATAACTTAAATGTTTCGCATCAAAAGCTAACGCTTTTCTCGAGATTTACCTCGTGCTATATGAGTTCCTTCGGGGAATCGCCCCGATTTACCACGGGATTTACGCCTTCTACAGATTCTAATCAATTCTAGCTTCTCATAAGTAGCAATGAATGCCAGTGGGCGTGAGTGAGTCAATTCAGAGTTATAACAGCGCCTTTAAAAATTAAGGCTAAGGAATTTTCAAATATTTGACTGCTACATCAGCACTCTATTAATTTGGATATTGTTTATTTAGTATCCTCGGCCGTATTTATAAATTCCTTAGTGATTTAATACCGGCATAGTAGTACACTAACTAGCTGCAAACCATTGAACAAAGTTTAGCAGCACTCTTCAGTTTATTTGCCGGCTCTTAAACAATCCTCTGCCATTTTTCGGGCTTTCAGTTTGTTTCTGGTTGGGAAAAATCATCCATTAATAATTAGTACAGGAATAAAGCCGAGAAAAATAAAACAATAATGTTAAACCTCTCCGGCGGAAGATAATGCTTCTATTCTTCCCTTAGCTCGACAAACGAAGGCCCTTCCCTGGTCTTCATTCATCGTCGCTTACCAACCGCCTTGCAAAGAATCTTTTTCAATGAAAGCGAGACTGGGAGGAAGAAGGAAAAATAAAAAGGACGAAGCGGTCACAAAAACCCGACTCTAAAGTGTATTACCAATACCCGCCTTCTTTCCAAGTTCCCCATTGACATTAGATTAAATATAACTAACTTTGTGTACTCCACTAAAGGTTTATTAACACGACCCGGGTTTCGTCACTTTGTTTCATCTTTACCTGAAGATGACACGAAGTGTCGTAACCCGGGTCGTGTTCATAAACCTCTAGTGGAGTATACAAAGTTAGTTATATTTAATCTAATATGAATACTTCCACAAAGTCAAGCCTGGAACCATTTCCCCATTGACATTTCGGTGTGGAGTGTTGGGGCTAGTGCAACAATACGATTAGGTATATAGTCCAGGGAGGGTAGAGAGGGAGTAGCGGAGGAAGAATTTAGGAAGGAGGATGAAGAATAGGAGGTGGAAAGGAGAGAGGCGATTCCTTTTGTGAGAGGAAGCCTCCACTCATCCCATCCCACCTTCCCAACGAAGTGTCGCGCATACGCCATTTAGATGGGGTTGAGGGTAACCGTGAATTTACGATAGTAGTCTTTCGTACGTACGATGGTAGCCTTAATTCGTATTGTGAATGCACGTGCGGACCAGGTTAATCTATAGTACACTTTACAATGGTAAGCGGAAATCGGATAATAATGAAATACGATAGTAAAAAATTCAATTTTTGTTTCTTCAATGAAATAGCATAAAAAGTGTCATTTGCTCGTAAAATATTTTGAAAGCCTCAAAACGCCGCAGAAATATGGTATTCCTCATTTCGTTCACGTGCCCTTCACTTGTTAGTCATGGTGCCCTGCAGGCACTGTTGAGGGTAACCTTGAATTTACGATAGTAATCTGAATACGCGTAGCGTTGCTAATATAGTGCGCAGGATAATAGTGAGAACGAGGCGTTAGTATCATTCCCTTCCCCACCATTCGTCAGCCCCTGTCTCTCTGCTCCGCTTTTCCGTGCTACCAGAGGGAGCTATTCGGTATGGTCGTGTAATATCCAAGCCTTGAGAGCGACGAAAATATGACGTCACGGCCTCTACATTTTCAAATAGTGCCATTCATAAGTCGAGATTTGTTTGTTGGGATGTGACGTCACATCCACAGACTAGGCAGAGGTGGTCTCGTCATCGCCCGACGTTAACGTTCGTTACCCTGACCCTCTACTCTCTAAAAAAAAACCAGGGCACAGTCCTTCCCACTCCTCACACTTTCTCATTAATCCATCTCCTCCTCCTTGCCCGCTCCCGTTCTTCCGCGCCACCTCGCCGCCGCCGGCCTCATCACTACGCGGAGGGCCATCAGTCCCTTGGGAACAATTTCGGGGAAGAGTAAACAAGTTTATGAGAGGGAGCCACAAGCATTGTGGGGTGAAGGCCATTTTCGAGAAGAAATATTTTGCACATCCCGGAAAATGTTCCGAATCATGGACCCTACATCGGGGAATCAATCGTGAGGGCGCATTGACTCGTCAGATTACAAGGGGAAGAAAGAAGACCAAACTTCGGTGGTTCGCGTCTGCAGATCTCATCCGGGCTCCGCTGAGTGCTTTGGGAAAAGTTTTATTTGAAAATCGGACGAGGTGCTGGTTTATGATATCCTTTCAACTATCCACTTGGATCCCACTGCTCTGGCTATTTGGGACCATCTACAGAAAACCAAGATTCTATATCGGAGACCAAAAAATATTATGAGAGTGGTGGAACGGGAAGTAAATTTGGGGAACTGTGATGAACTTGAAAAATACAAAAACTTTTTAATTTTCCTCTGTTTTTTAATGTTACTATCGGGTTTCTCTGTTAAGGATTCGTCATCAGTGTTCGAAATATACAATTAAAAGAAAAAAATTCACAGGAATCCATGCAAAATTAAAACTCGTGCGCCATGATGCTGATGAGCTGGAGTCTTCCGGATACATATAGTGTGGCGTTACTGGAAAATTACCATCCCTATTTTATTATTTCTATAATTATGCAAAGAAATGATTCCTCGTTAGAATTGTAGTCAAAGGTGATTATCCTTGTTAAAACTTCGATTCAGGGTTCTCTTTTCCTTTCTCGGAGTTCCTCGTTGATTAAAGTTCAAACGTAGGTTGTCGAGCATAAAAAATATTAATAAAGTACCAATGGCTACAGAAACTTCTAAGGGATCTCTTCTCGAATGCTTTTCCATTACTTAACTTTTCCTTCCACATGATATCACTCTCTTAAATATGGAACACTGCCATATATGTTTTATTACTTGCTCCCATCATCCACGCTTTTCAATCGTTTCACCATCATCATCTTTCTTCAACTTCTCCTCCCCTCTGATATCTAAGCACAATACAATAAAAAGTAAATATTTCCCACCATCTGGCAGATTATAGTTCACCCGGATAAGAGGGACGCAATCAGTATTACAGCTCCACGTACCCGAGGGCATTTTACGTCGCATAGACAAGCTGGGATTTCTTGAGTCCTCGTCAGGCGACATTACCCATGTCTTAATTCAAAGATCACATACATTTGATCCGTGGCCGAAATGTATACTTCGCGGATGCAAAATATGCTATAGCAGCGCACAGTTAACCTTGGGCAAACGATCTCTTTTCCAAAGCGAGCCGAAGCCTGTCTGAATATCGAAGACGGTAGTCCAAAGCAAGTAGCCTCTATGCAAGTACGTAGCAAGATACTCAGCAAACTTGGTGGCCGGGCTTGGGTGCTTTCTCTACGTCATCACCGCGTTACGCTTAAGAATGCTCACGCCAAGCAGCCTTAAGAATTTCTGCCGCGGCTTTGGCTTCTAAATCAATAGCACATTTAGCAGTAAATTACAACGGATTATGGGGAAATTCCCGTAGAAAGAGGGTGCACAAAGGAATATTTGATGTCAAAAATTGAAAATTGTAAACGAATTGTACGGAGTTTTTGTTAATGCGAAGGCCATAACTTCTTCCTTTGAGAACACTTTATTTAAGGGGAAATACGGAGAAACAACTTTCAAAATTACCAGTTTGACAGTCTACCTCTCTCATTTTGTTCCTTCAGTCAGTTGTAAAGTTGTATTGATGGGTTTAAATAATATCCCCACAGACACTGGGGAATAGTAATACTTTAGGTTTTCAACTAATTTCAATCTAGGATGTAGTCCACAAATCTTTAGAGACTCCCAATATACATTCATTCGATTTTACTGTTTGGATCTTGCAGTAATTTTAAAGAAGCATGCTTCTTTCTACAGCACTTTGTGAATCTCTTGTCTTCAATACACATTTTTCTGCATGGAGTCTTTAATCAAAATTCTCATTATTTCACGTCCAATAGTAGTTTTATTGTCTCATTAATCTACCCGATAAATGTAAGTTGCAATGGAATTCAGAAAAAATCCTCCAAATTTTTATTTATCTCTAGTATTTCTATCTCAATCTCTACGAGCGTCCTACCCATAGATAATTCCAAGTCTTTCCCTCTATCACCGTCCTGAGACCACCATATCCCTTCATTAACTCTTCCAGTAAACTTGCCTACTAACATGCGCGAGTATAAATGGAGTTCCGATGGCTATTGAAGGTTTTGAAGGCAACTGTGTTTCCAGGTTTTTCTTGCTCATTTCTTTGACTTAAAATTTCTTTCTCCAAGTCAGAATGCTGATCCTTTTGATTCCGTCAACATGCCTTTTCCTCAATGCTCCCCACTTTCCCAACATGTCGCCTTTAAAATCAGTCCGTAACACCTCACCTCTCATTTCATGGGAATGATCACAATATTATGAAAAATAAATTTCAACCACTTTCCCAGCATATTAAGGTTATAGAGCTTCCAGAATATAGAAAAATAATCAATATCTATTGATTATTCACATGGTGGAGGCGAGTCTCCGCTGAAAAGAGATGATAGGATACCTGAAATCCTTATCTAGTAATTTTAACCGTGCCCTACTTTATTGATTTCACGCCCTAAGCATCTAAATCCTTCGCGCACTTAACAGCTTAATGCGGTGGTGTTAGGAGATTGTCCAACAGAAGTTAGTGAATAGTTGTTTTGCTCATCCCGACTGAAAATCATTATTTTATCACCGCTTTGGAACGCAGATAAAATTTACGAGAACCTGAACGACCAGCGACGTTAATTAAAGGAAGCGTGACGAAGGCACCCAGGTCTTGTTGACGTTGGCTTCCATCAAGGGCACTAACCCAATCAACTACAAAATTTAATATATTATCATAAAATTCTGTAAATCATGAGCGGAATTTCATTAGCCATTTGACGTTAGATTACCCATAAATTATCTTCCAGCCATCTTCGTCCGCAAGAAATTCAATTTAAAAAAAGGCAAGCAATGGGACTGGGGTAGCTTCATCTCAGTTACTCAACGCATTGTTTGCCTAGTAATTCCTTTAGACGTGAATACCAAATATTTGTTTTGAAAGAGCTGGCCTCAGAATATTGGGAGTATAACAAAGATCTCTTTGTGCTATTTATTGATTTTAAGAGGGCATATGATGGTTTTATAAGATCAAAACTTTGGCTGATACTTAGACAGAGTAACATCGCGGAAAAGATTGTAAGACTATCTAAAATGTATGTAGAAGGATCGAGAGGTAAAGTGAGAATTGAACGGGAATATACAAATACCTTTGACATCAGCACAGGAGTATAAGACAAGGAGATGGATTGTCTCCAATTTTGTTCAACTTCACCCATGAAAAAGTTTTGAAGACAAAAAAAGCCCTACTACTCAACCCGGCAGTTTCGGGCAATTTCCCCTCCCCCCCTTATCGCTTAAGTGCATTCCGATGTATTCCTCCCCCCACCTCCCACCCACTTATTCCTCGCACCGTGTCTCTTGTCCAAATACGGCCGTTTTTCTACTCCCATTCGCATGAGGGAGTTTTAAAACTCATTCCGTTTAATCTCACACTCCTCCGTATTTTGTTTATTGAGCTTTCTTCCTTTTTTCTCTCAGTTTATATCTTCTATCTAGTTGGGTGTGGTAACGACGATTTTTTTTTCACAGAGGCCAAGATAAGTGAAATGGGCGGGAATAGAGGATCCGCTACACGTTTCCACCTGGGCCCCCAGCCGTCCCAACAATTTATGATCTCGAGTGCAATCCCGGATCCGAAAAAAGGAGAAAAGGAGCATACATTGGCTCTCCTGTAACCCATTTGCCGCCGTTATCTTCATATCCCTTCCAGCTGTATTATGTACTTAGTCGTCCCTTGGCGTGCGCAAAATCTAGGAAGAAGTCTCGATACACGGATGGCCGAGTAAAAAAATATATGGCGACGTCCGCTGCCGAACGAACTGCGGGAATGATTCACGCAAGCGGAATTTCATTTTTTATGGTAATTTTTTTTCTTCGGAGGCATATATATATTTGCTCCCTCGGCTGTCCGTAGAAATCATTTTTTTCCCAGCCGGTATCCAGGAAATCCATCAAGGGCTTAGGAGCGCCGAACTCCCAGAAAAATCGCGGACGAGGAACTAAAGCTAGCGACTGGGCGTAGTTGATGATGCCGCTGCCACTAACTCTCTCTCTTTCTCCTCTCCGAAGGCCGCCTTTTTTAATAGTAGTGCATTGAAAAAACGAGAGAAAATAAAAAATAAAAAGGAAAGGTGATATTTCTTCATCGCACGTTAGGTGAAAAAAATTCTCACGAAATCCCCAGAATCTGGACACGTGAGGATAGGTCTGTCCGTTATTTCTCCCTTTTTTGTAATTGTGTTCCCCCTCCGCGTGCTCTAAATAGTTACGATTCACCACAATTTGAGGTGGCACCCTCCATTTTTAAGCGGACGATCCTTGGGCAACCACCTTTGTCACGGAGCGCCAATGCTTCCATTAAGGTGATCACCATGTGTCGCAAGGACGCACGACTTCTACAATCAACTACTGTCTGACGAAGCTAGAGAATCACTGAGGTCACCACAGAAAAGTTATGAAGGACATCAAAAGGAAAGCTTATCTAGGAATGGCATTTCTAGCTGTCCGTGAAATTGAGTAGAGAGCTGCAGCAAAGCAATGGTCGGTCTGATGACGGCCGATGATGGCTACCTGACCGGAGCTCCAGTTTGGGGAGGGGAGCAAACGGGGGTATTTGAGTGAGTACATCCATTGTGCAGGTCCCAGAGAGGGAGAGAAGTTGAGGGCCGAAGACTACCATATCCACATTTCCTTTTCTCGTGAAAAATTCATCAAAATTTCGGATGGATATAAATTGAAAGACCTCACCTCTTGAGTTTGAATGTGCGGTGAGAATGCACGGAGAAGGAGACTGTAGAATATTGATGGCGAGAGGGTTTACGAGGGACTTGGGAGGAGAGACAGAGGAGTGTTTTTGTGGGTGGATGTGGGTGGATGAGTCAAAGATGACACGATGTAAAGGTGTGGAGGTTAGAAAGCTCTGACAAATACCTCAATGAAGCGCTTAGAACAATATTTCTTCGGCTGGGCTCTTTATTTTCGAGTCACTCCCTTTATGGCACAAAAATATTTGCTCACTTGTGTTACCTGACCAAAACATGAATTTACGGCCAGGTATGAAAGGAAGACACGCCTTTGATACGGATGTGAAACTGCCATATATCGAGCCGAATTGATCTCTGCTCTCCAATTCTTAAGACCAGTTAGGTGGCCTTACTATCCGAAAAGTACCCGATGGTTCGCTGAACTTTGGAAGTCTTCTGGTGACTCACGTTTTACAGAGTTTTTATATTCAAGTGAAGGTCCGAGCGATGGCTTCCGTTTTTATTCAAGTATCCCGGCGCCAACATACTCTGACTGAAGTTAATATGAAATTACCTGTGCTTATAATAAATGGGGATGTCCATCGCTAAAAACATGGATTCACTCCAATGTCTCTCAAATTTCGAGTTTTTTTATAGGTTTTTGTCATTATTGAGTAAGAATTATCATTCTTT
The DNA here is from genome assembly GCA_963169105.1 of Ceriagrion tenellum. NCBI lineage: Eukaryota > Metazoa > Arthropoda > Insecta > Odonata > Coenagrionidae > Ceriagrion > Ceriagrion tenellum. The sequence goes on from OY720636.1 coordinate 875,495, forward strand.
AAACATAGAAGTATTTGTAAGGAGGCATTCTACGAACATATATCGTTATTTCCATTGATCCCTAAGCAGGTTTAAAATTCTCTAGTTAATAATCACGTGCAAGCACATAGATGATTGTAAACGAAAGTTAATTGTATAAAATCATTCTCAATCTTTCCAATGCAAATGCTGGCAACACTATTAACTTTTATGATCAAATGTAGATTACAACGGATATAATGATGAAGCTTGACCGTGAAAATGCAGAAATATTTTAGAGCCATTAATGCTTACCGTGGCGAACCATAATATCACTGGTGCATTGCATATGCATAATATCACTGGTGATATTATGGTTCGCCACGGTAAGCATTAATGGCTCTAAAATATTTCTGCATTTTCACGGACATGAACAGTTAATTCCCTTTTCCTTTGCGAATAACGCAGTAATTAAGGGCGCATCCGTTACTGGGTTGATGTAAGCTTTGAAAAAATGTTGTATTTCCTTGAGACCCGCGTAATCACCGGGTGACTGCCTCAGATATTAAATTCTAGGTTGTCAAAAATAGTTTTTGAAACAGGTTTCGTCAAAAAATGAGCATTCCATACGTAATCTAAACAAGTCCAAGACTAATGATTCCCAGGGAAAAAATTCCTTACTTTGTCAGGCTTTGATGTAATTTTGGCTGAAATGTAATTCTTGCAGCAGGAAGCTTTATTTATGAGTAGAATTCCTTGAATAGCACGAGCACACAGAAGAATATACATATTCCATATAACCCTAGGGAAGAATCGAATACCCACAAAATCTTCATTCCGTACATTTCGGGCTTAGAATAAATTGCCGAAAAGGACAACGGTCTTTATACCCAACTAATTGCTCATCGATAGTGATAGCCAGGGAGGTAACACTTCCCAAATTCAGATTTTTGGCATTCAAAATGGATCGCAAAGGTCAGTTTATCAGACCTACACCTTTCCGACAATGTCTCTTTATCGTCAAACAACAAGTATCTAAAAATATTTTGAAGAAAACCGCTGATGAACCAGAACTAATCGGAAATAATATGCCAAAACAAATTACTCCAAAATCGAAGAAAACTCACTGGGGAGTGCCTTAAATGTGGGGCTACTAACAGGAGTCCAAAAATCTAATGAACAGTTCAATGGAGAGGCAGGATAAGTGAGGTTATTCGTGTGAGATAGGTTAGGTGGGCAAGAAAGTTTTTTTGGGGTGTGGAGGAAAGGTGGAGAGAAACTCGGCGTACTTATTAGCCTACTCTCAACAAAAGCAGCTAAGGGAACCACAATTTAGAGTATAATGGGACGGAAAAAGTGTTGTAATTCAAATGCTCCCACAAAGCTGCCTAGTGGTGATCAGATTTCCTCCGAAAAATTGTCCGCCACTTCCGGGAACCTAACTTAGAACCCCAGTCGCCGGAATGAGAAGAGAGTACCTACTCTAGCCACCGCGCCAACTCCTTTGCCGAAAATTTCGACGCAAGGCTAAATCGTTGACTAAGATCCAAGTAAATACTTCATTTTTAAACTTTATCGTAAACAATAATGATATATGCTTTCTGTCTTTTGATGAGATGTGAAGGTATATCTAATCGGTTTTGGAGTTTCGAATCGCTTAGCCCGAGGAGGCCCAATTAGAAGAAGGCATTTAAATGATAGAAGGTACAAGTAACAATGTAGGTGGAGAAGAAGCAAGGTAACAATACTGTAGGAGGCAATGAAATCCTCAATGTAGAAAAGTTTCACCTTTAGCGGTTCAAGTATAACGTAAGACGATTTATGCTATTTTGACCTCCTCCCTCCCCCAATGTAAGACCATGTAAGATTTTCCCAACCTCCACTCCCTCTCATTTTTACTTAAGACGTTAGATGTTTGTATCTACTCCTCGTTAAATGCTCGCTTTCTGCTGTTTCATCTTTCCATATAAGCCATCGTACTGCATTGGGCACAGGATACCGTATAATTATGCAGAACCACATTAATTAACATTACGAGCGAAATAGAACCACAGCTGATTAAGTTGGGAACAATCGCTGGATATATGGAAAAAACAGGATATTTGGAAACGCCACATTTTTTTCAAGACGTACACCCTCTACCCCTATAAGACCCCTCTCTTCATAAGACAGAGTAAGATGATAGATACCAACCCCCTTTCCTAAAAATAGTGTTACGTAACATTAGAATGGCCCCATACTTCAGCTACAGTTGCCCACGCCACATGAATGAATCCCGACCTTGCGTAGCTGGTATCACGTATCCTCCTTAGGATTGAGTTTCAAAAGCTACCTCACCTTTTCCTCTAACTTGACACATGAAATAGATACATCTGAGGTTCGATTCCCGGTCCAGTCGAATTTTTTCTGCTTGGAATCGGCCATCATTACATCTTCACACCACCAATGTGTTCGTTAATTTAATGTGTTCCTATCCACTTTCTTTCTACCTTTCTGTATAAACATTTATATGTGTGTATTTGCCGCTGTGCGGTCTGAGTGAATAAACGAACGATTGTATAGCCTGAACGGCTCATTTCCTACGTGGGTTAGCGTACCCCGAAACGCCTGTTCTATATCTTTCACCACTGTCTGTGTGCTTGAGTTATTCTTTCATTTCGCCTTCTGTGTGTGTCACTCTCTCTGCCGGTGGGTGAAAAGCAGCCCTGGCGCCATCTATTGGCCGCTCTTGTGGGTCATGCCTTGGGGAGCGTTTGTTCCTAAAAACCCTCGCCGATTCTAATAGATTATTTGTAGACTGGGTAGCTTTGTGGTCTGAGCATTGGACGCAAAATCTAAAGGTCCGTGGTTCGAATCCCGGTCCAGTCGAATTTTTTCTGCTTGGAATCGGCCATCATTTCATCTTCACACCACCATTGTGTTTGTAAATTTTATGTGCTCCTATCCACTTTCTTTCTACCTTTCTGTATGAACATTTATGTGAGTATTTGCCGCGGTCTGAGTGAATGAACGAACGATCGGTCGGATATATTGATATATATATATATATATATATAAAACTACACTTACGATCACTCATGTGACGAATATATGAACAGTTTGCCAGAGAGAGGCAGACGCTAAACACAGAAAAACAGAAAAAAATGAACACACTTACTGAGTTTCTTAATATTACGGTGCCACTAGCACCTTGTTCACAAGAGCGAAGAAGACTGCCAGTCCCTATCCTCGTTTCAGAGTCACAACACAGAAACGCCGTTCGACATCAAAGCCTCCGGCTCTTGCGACTCCCACAACTTAGTTTATGTGTTGCAATGCAAACTATGTACCGGTTTTTATGTGAGCGAATGCATTACACCCCTTAATATTAGAATCAATAATCATCGGTGCACCTGTAAAGTCCCATCTTCCACGTTCCCCGTCCCTGCTCATGTGCGAAAACATGGCTTGTCTTTTGACAAGTGCTTCGAGGTGGCAATTTTGCTCTCCCTTCCCCATGGTGAGGTTAAGTGAACCTCGCCAGAAGGAGCAGGCATTAATCTGGTTGCTGAAATCGTACGCCGCGCCCGGATTAAAAAATGTTCATTGATTACACGCTTCCCGTTCTCTTCCGTTTAACCCCCGCTCTCTCCCCCCCCCACCCAACCCTCACTTCGGAATTCCACTTCGACCCTGTCCGCTCTCTCCGGCCAAGACACGAGCTGGTAAAAATTCCCCTTTTCAAGAACCGTTCCTCAACCGCCGGGAAGAAACCCTTCCCCCTCCCCTAACCTACCGCCACTCCAACCCTTATCCTCACCAGCGCACACGCTGAAGGAAGATTCAAGAATGAAGGATGGTGGGTAGGACTGAGCAGTACTTGAATCCCAATATCGCGTTGCGATATATTACGTGTGGAAAAAAACCTATACAAAACATACCGAATGGTATCAATGAATACGAAAACAAAAATATAAAAAAGTGCTTTGAGTATGTTTCAAGGCCACAAAACTTACAATAGGGTTCCCTATTTGCAGGTCTTCGTCGATTTATATATTTCCTCAGAGTAACCCCGATCCCAACGTGATTGTGGTGAGATTCTGGGGTGAAAATTTCATTGTTCCTGTCCATTCAAAGTAGACCTGAGCGCCGATGAAAAAACTTTTGGCGGCGGACGCCGACTGGAAATGGGTCGGCGGCCGATCCGATGGTTTTTACCGGCGGCGTAATATCAGCCTTCATATGTTCACTAGTGTTGTTGCACTTAACCAAATTATAGGAAAAAGTTTTCATTTTTTCTCATTAATAAATACATTCATTTTTACAATGTCATATAAAAATTTATGTAATAAAATTCCTACATATGTATGTGACAAAAATGTCTCAATTTTTTAAGTGTTTAGACAAATGACATATTTAATAGATTTAATGAAAACTATCACTATATCCGTGTGTTTTATCTCGAATGTGAGCGAAATTTCCTTTTATCGCAATTGCGAGCGAAATCCACGTTATAGTATTTGGGCGTTGGCTGTGCGCAGACGAGATGTAGCGAAAGAGTCAATGCTTATACTAATTTTGATGTGGATGTGTTAGTTTCGAGTAGTAGGATGTACGAATTTTGGAATTTCACGTACATACATATTTGCAGGTGAACGAGATCTAGCAACACCTGATTTATGCATATAGATTTAGATGTCGAGCATTTTTAGACGTTAGAACGAGGAAACTTGACTTTTTACAAACTATTCATTTAAATAAAGGCGATTAGCTGTTTGTTTGAACTTTCTTTTTGCTTTAAAAAAGGAAAATACAATGTCTTAGAATTTGAATGAGAATGTCACGTTTCTCTTCGAATTTTGTTGCTGATTAGTTTTAAACATTTTTTGTGCGTGTTTGCGAGCGTTTAGGATAGTTCTTGCGAGATTGTGAGTGCGGAGTAAAGACGAGGCCTGGTCAGGTGAGTTTTGACGCTTATCCCGCTTTATAGGTTGTTGACAACTTTGAGAATAGGTGATAGCAAGAATATCGGACGTGAGGATGACGTGAAGCAGTATTTCATGAGACATGCTCCTGCATTCGTTGATTGTGAGTTACGTGCAAGATCAGCAATGTCAGAGAAATTGTTTCGGTTAGTTTTTAACCTTGGTGATATATCCATGCCTAGATGAGTTTAAGAGTTGATGAGTTTTTTTAGACCCAATTTTGATTGTTTGGTGATTTTTTTGTTGTGTAAGCTGTTATGTAAACACTAGTTTACAGCCTGTAATTGTTGTTACGCGGGTACGAAGTTTTGAAAAGTGGAGACCGAACGACTGAATATGCGCTCTGGTGTTTAAATGAAGATGTGGCATAAAGGCTATTAGGAAAAGAATGCTTGTGGTAAATGCTTCGAAGGCTCAATGTTTCGAAAGAGACCTCTCCCCCTCAAATCCATTCGTTCCCATTGTGCCTCTTTGCATCAGGGCTGGGACCACTCTCCCTCCCAGGTGGTCACAAAAATGTAGTTTAAACTCTCTTAAATAAACTCTCTCATTATTCACCCGTCTAAACTTTTCCAGTAAGGTCCATCACATGTACTTAAGCACTCTGTTCATCCGCAGAGGAAAATTCCTATGGCTTGCGGTTTATTATTTAATGGGTAATAGGATGCGTTATGGATACTATTTGCATCATTTAAATAGTATTTGATGAACAATTATGCCTCATCAATGCCGTGGGACATAAAAACTTCCAATGAAATTTATCCCTTCACCTATTCCTATTCCTTCTGCTATCCTCATGCGAGGCGAGGTCCTTAAGATCCTCCTTGATACTCTCAGACCGCACCGTAGGTTTACTTCCTCGAACTTCACTTACCATAACCAATGATCAAATACAAAAGAAATACCGTTCAAATATTCTCCAAATGTTTTTATTTTTAATTCAGAAGTATTAGAAACTCTTCAGCATGTACATAAACCCTTTGGTTAACTACTTCCCGTTTTCCAATACATTGCGTTGTAAGACTGGAAGACAGTGAACCTTGCAAGGAAAAGAAAGGGAAGTCTATGAGATGCGGATATGGAGAAGGAAGGAGAAACTGCAGTAGACGGAGAGACTCATGAAAATTTTGTAAGGTTGTTCAGCGAGGAAGGGAAATCTATCGATATTACACGTCCTAATTACGCATAGTTTCAAGAACAGTAGGATTAAGTATGTTCGATACCTTTTTTTGTTATATGGCCTTTTAAATCGTCATTATAATCTCTTATCATACAATATTGATTAAGGCGGCATCAAGCGGGAAACTGAATACAAGCCAATCATGCCGCATTAAAGGCTTGAGCCGAGTGAAATCCACGAAAACGAAGGGTGAACACTGAACACGTGGCCCATGGTCCAACAGAAACGGTGGCCTTGCTATTTCCTATCGCACAGATTGAATGAAGACCATTTTCATCAGTACAACGAATTCGGGCGGAAGAGCTGCTCTTTTTTAATATTTATCAGGAAAATTTCGATTAGGAAATAGAGAGGGGAACGCAGGGGACTGGGACATTCCGGTATGCGGGAGTGCGCCGGTTTGGGCTCGGTCGTTTTGGCGCGAGCCATTTTTGCGCAGGTCATTTGGGCACAGGTATGATTGGGCGAAGCTATTTTGGCGCAGAGATGATTAGGCGATGCCGTTTGAGATCAGGGGCGTTTCGCCGCAGGGACATTTTGGTTACCACTCGGCTGGTATCGATGCTTTTATGATTTTTTAGTGATAGCCATCTCAATGGTGGTGGGAAGGGGTGAGTAATGAACTACGTACTGCACTGTGGGTGTGCTACCAATACTGTCAAATAATATATGATTTTTTTCTTTGCGGGTAGATTTTCTTCCAGTCGGTACTATAAGGAACCCTTTCCTCTGTCATCGAAAACCGAACATACAGGCCAAAGCATATCTGGTCGTTGATGAGAAAAACCATGCTAAGTTCTTTATCTATGTAAGCAACACCAAATTACATACAATAGTTACAATTTCATTTGACACATTTATAAATACTGCCTCTAGTCATAAATCATAAAAGAATCGCTACTAGCCGAGTGATAACCGAAACGCTCCAGTGCCCTAACGGCCTTCTCGGCTAAAACGGTCCCTGCACCAAACGGTTTGCCGGATTGTCCTAGAGGACGTGGATGTCTTGAAGCTGTGCGACGTGAGATGGAAGGACAGCGGAGACTATTGCAGTGATAGTTACAGGGTAATCTATAGTGGTGGGGGTGAGAATCAACGTGGGGTAGCTATAGTATTGAACGCAAGATTAGGGAGGAGGGTAGTAAACATTGAACAGAGCGACAGCATACTAGTGGTTGAAATAAAAGTACGCTCAACAACTTTCGGTATAGCCCAGGTGTACATGTCCACAAGCAACCATGGGTATTAAAAGGTGGATGGGCATTATAAACAGCTAGAGGAAATAATCAGAGAGTTCCCGGACAAGAGAAACCTAATAGTAATGGGTGTCTGGAACGCAGTATTGGGGGAAGGGAGAGATGGGTATGAAGTGGGAGGGTATGGATTAGGAACGAGAAATAATCGCGACGAGAAGGCAGTTGAATTTTGTTTGAATGCAGGCTTGAATCTTAACTTATTTATGATGATATGTGATCGGAGATATAAAAAAAGTAGGTGGATAAACAGATGGAACTTAAATGCTTTGGTAGGGGAAAAAAGAAGGGAATACCAAGAGCAAGTGGAATGGAACATAAGTGAAGCAAAGGGAATGGAGAAAACATGGGAGGATATACATACAGGCATTTTATGAGAGGCGGAAAAAAAACGAAATGATAAGTGGAAACGAGGGGGTTAAGGAGAAGTGGGTTACGCAAGAAATGATTGGGAAAATAGAGGAGAGAAGGAGGTGAAAAAATGCCAACACTGAACTAGGTAAGACGAACAGTACTTGAGGAAGATAAAACCCAAGAAGTGTAGAAAACCAGGAGGAGATTCTCTAGCTGTCACCTAAACCTATCTTTTACCGATAGAATATTTATAAGAAGTTACTTTTAACAGTCACATACAACGCTGAAACATAGCCTCGTGCAGGAGTTTCTATTGCTCTAGCTCGTTCCATACCTTCACCCACCTGATGGGTGGGATCGAGCTAGAGGTTCTGTGGACGACATAAGGTCCAAAACTCTGAGCTCGGAGACATTCAAAATGAGGGCCCACGCTGGCGCATGTCCCTTAACGACCACGTAGCAGATAAAGAGTTTCTGCGGTCTCCACGCGGTACCCTCAAGCCTCAACTTTGGCTGAATTAAAGTGGCGCTATACTTTAAAACATGGAGTAGAAAAAGGGTATTTTACTGTGTATCATTAACATTTTGATATAGCCTACATACGTTACAATTTCAATGAGAGTGGATGCTTGAAAATGCTTGAAAAAAGAATAAAATACGAATTTTTATTTAGATACACCGGATACTGCCCAAGCGTGCAAACTAGCGGGTAAGCTTATAAAGATATTTTGAAGTCTTTGAAGGTGGTTTCCTTCCTAAACGCACGGATAACTGTCGCTATTAAGGAAAGACTGTTAATACTGCTGCACGGATATCTGTGTAACTGTGGTGAGTAATGCTTGACGAAGTTATGAAATACACTGATGAGGATTCAGCAAAAATTAGTGTACTCAAATACAGAAGCCATGCTCTAGAGGGAATGATTTGTACATGGCCGCATATGACGGCGCGCGCCGCCGCGCCGACGTGGGGGACCGGCGGCGCGCCGCACAAAATCCATCGGCGGCGTCATCAAAACCATCGGCTGCGGCGGCGCGGCGCGGTGGCGCACAGGTCTATTTAGCTTCATCACAATCAGAAGTAATAGAAGATTTCATCTGCTCTCATATTATTTTACGAAAAGTGCTCCAAATCAATACTACATTTTATTCGCACCAGATGCAAGAATCGCCACCCTCAGAAATCAGTACTCATTAATGGCTACGAAAACGAAATTAGATTTTAAAAATGGTCATTAACATTTCCCATCTTTTGAAATACATGCGTTTCTTATTGTGATTTTAAGGTCTCGATGAGTTCTCCTTAGTGACGTGAACCCCCATTTCTTTGAATCCACAGATTGTTATTATTTCCACCCCCCTTCAATCTCCATTCCTCCAACCACATAACAATTCTAACTATGTCAAAGTTTAGATATTTTTTTTCTATTTGGCTAGGTTTATTGGTCATCGTCTGGAATTCTTCCTACTTATTTCAAATCCCATAATTTTTCACAAAATCTCTCGGCGGCGGCGGGGAGTGGCCGCTCACAGGTCTAATTCAAAGGAATATTGGAAAGCACATTTAGTTAAGAGTCTGTAAATGTAAACTTAGGGATTCTCTTCCATCTTTTTTCTGATTTCTAACCAAATAATCATCTTTCTTTAATGGCGAAAATTACCCCTCCTTCCGGTTGTCTCCCCTTATGAACAGCAAAATCAACAAAACCCGCCCGGGGTCTCAAATGTGAAACATGCGTTTTTGGAAACTAAAGAGTGACCGGAGAACACAAATAGTGTAAAGAATAAATATCAACACAAGATTAAAAGGGACATGAAAAAGTGGAGGAATAAGAGTTGCGAGCATGGAACATGGAAGACCTGGGATAAATTACTTCGGACTGAATCACATATTATATGCTATTATTGTGGGCTTATATCGTGGGAAAAGCCTATTTTAAATTTTTATAGATGCAGTAATTTTCCTTTATAATTATAATTGGGTCATTCCATCCAAATTTGACCCGGTGATTGCCCCTTGAGGTAACCGATTTCGTCCAAATTTGGCAAATCGTCTTCATTTCATTACAAAATGAAAACCCCTAAGCCATTTTGTAATCCATTCAACGGTTTACGAGATATTGCAATGTTGTAAAACAAGAATTTTATAAAAGCGTCGTCGATTTGACGGCATATCTCCGGAAATAAGGAAGATAAAAATGCATGCAATGACTTATTTTAAAGGCATTAAATTGAAAAAGATTTGAGGGAAGCCTATGAAGCCTTTTAAGAGAGAAATCCAAATTTAAAGATTGGTTTCTTCAAATTTGCAGATTTGAAGCCTCCTGAGTGCGTGTTGGCTGGTGAACCTGGCACTCACACCATATGTGTCTGCATGATCCACCAGAATTACAAGTTACAATACCTCGGGGCTGGATTAGGGCAAATAAAGTCAGATAACGGAGAAAAAATTTTCTAAACTTATCGGGATTGCCTGGAATTCTCACTCTGTCGCCCTCCGTTAAAAATGTGCGTCATGAGTGAGTACCCAGAAACACTGCTTCGAGAAGAGGGCGAAAACGGAGATGATGTCGTCAGAAAATGTGGGAGTAGAGACTGAATGACAGAAATTATTTCAGAGTACATCAAGGAAAAAACTACGGATGAGGTTCGTTTTAAGCAATGGACTCAGGAAAATCATTTTGCGTTAACCACACAGATCAAGGACGTAAATATTTTTTGTGAGGCTTTCGCTGAGAATACCACCAAAGTAAGAAGGCATGACTACATCGCTTGCATGCAAACTATATTTTATTTAAAATGTCAGTGACAATCTGAAATTGCGTAAAGTCATCGTTGTGGCCGATTTGTCTGAGAATTTTTCTTTTCTTCACCAAGACGCTGTACAAGGGGTCCATTGGTGTAACGATCAGACTACAGTACATCCATTTGCGTGTTACAGCAGAAATACCTTCGATAAAGTCGCACCTTTCAGTTTGGTTATTATTTCAGACTGTATGGAACATAACGTGAGTGCATTCTATACCTTTCTAGGGAAACTAATAACTTTTATTCGAAGAAGAGTACATCATCTAAGTAGAATAATTTACTATTCCGACGGTGTTGTGGCTCAATATAAGAACCGCTACAACATGATGAATCAGTTGCATCACTAAGAAGATTTCGACGGTGATGCTGAATGGCATTTCTATGCAACATTTCAAAGAAAGTGCCTGAGTGACGGACTAGGAGGAACATAATAAAGGGTATACGAGGTGAATGAGATAGGGGAAGAGAGGAAAGTAGCATTGGAGGTCTAAGACGGGGCGAGGTTTGTCTATTGTACTCCGAGCACGGCCGCTGGTGGGCCCATGGTCGCCCCCGCTGTTAAGCATGTTGTCGCTAATCCTAGATTCTAAAGCGACGGTCACTTCAGTGGGAAGCAAATAGCGAATGACATGGGTAAAGGGAATCAAAGGGTCAGTATACAGTTAAAATTGGTGAAAAGAAGATGGAAAAGGAAGCGCGCTGATGAGATCTGGAGAACCGACTACTGAACGTTCGGAGCGAGAGCCGGACGCCGCCGCGGCGGGAGACCAGCGTTACGCCTTCACTCAAAAATTTTTTTCCTTTTTAAATGAAATATTACCCCTACCAAATTTTTTTAACTTGTAGAGGAGGGTTTTATCTAGAACATATAAAAAAATGAGGAAAATCGAAGGCACAGCTACATCGTCAAAAATCGATTTGAAAATTTGAATTTGTTATAAACTTTATTTAATTGTTAAAATTTTATGTAATAATCCATTAATTATCTTTTTCAATTTAATGCCTTTAAAATAAGTCATTGCATGTATTTTTATCTTCCTTATTGCCGGAGATAGGCCGTCAAATGCGACGACGCTTTTGTAAAATTCTTGTTTTACAACATTGCAATATCTCGTAAACGGTTGAATGGATTAATAAAATGGCTTTGGGGTTTTCATTTTGTAATGAAATGAAGACGATTTGCCAAATTTGGTCGAAATCGGTTACTTCAAGGGTCAATTTTGCCAATTTTCTGGTCGAATTGTGGTGGAATGACCCAAGTAGAAGTTGAAATCTGGGTCAAATAGCAAAAAAAATGCAAGATTATTTAACCATAATATAATATATTCTACAATGTTGCAAATTGATTATATTCTATGAATATATTCTACAATAAATACATTTTACAATGTTGCAAATCGAATACTGAAAAAAATGGCATATGTGTAAAGTAATCCCATAAGAATGCTGGTAAGTAGGTATGGAAAAAATATTTCATGCTAACATTTAATAAAATTGGTTGGTTTGGTCCTAAGCTCTTTTACTCCGCTAATTTCCTGATGTATTCGTATGTTTACATGCCGTTCACACCGTTAAAGTTTAATTTCTTAACGTAAACCTCCCATGCCTTGAATTTTTATTACTATTTAATTTTTATCAATACCATTATTTCTAGGCCTTTTGCAGTCTTAATTCATTCACATATCATTTGAAAAATGCGGCCAAGGTACAGAAAATTAACTACCTCCTCTATTTCACCATTCGAACTCATCATGGCATCATTCTTTCAGTTATCCTAGACAAATGCCACAATTTACATCTCGGGCACCATTACCCTCCATGAATAAATTGATCCATGAAAAATGTACTGATGCAATAGGCACTTTATAATTAGATAAAGTATTCTAAACTGTCCATTGCATTTAGAATATCAAAATAGGTAAAAGAACAACATTAAAATAACATAACCATTACCGATCGTTTTGTACCACCATCAAACAGCTTATTTCACTGTTTTTCTTGGCATATTCAGCTCCAACGATCGTACAGAATCACAGGACGATGCGACAGATATCACTAACAAGACTATTAGTAAAATTTAAAATAGGCCAGTTGCGTTGCGACCTTAAGCTCCAAAGTATACTTTAAGAGAAGCAACAGAAATGAGAAATTCACTGTAGAACGGTAAATAAAAAAATTTACCTAATTCTCACGAACCATTGGCGATAACGGCTTAATCAGAGCTAGATATTTATTTGTCAAAACATATGTCACTGCCGTCAATTCCTCGTCTAGCTTGTTCTCCCTCGCATTCCTTCCTTTTTCATGAATGGAGACCGTCTGGTAGCTGTTTTGCTGGGATTTGTGTAGACATAATGCACCATACTGCAACATTTAGCATCTCGACTGATCTAAGATAATTGCATTCGAATAATCAACACGTCGTGACGCGTCGTCTGTTCAGTTGAGCATAGGGTTTGCAATTAAGTCGAATGCATCACCTTTATGATGATTATCACGCTGGATATCGCAAAGCGTACGACATAGTTGTTTTGTTGATATCATAGGTCGATGTCCCGCATAACATCACCAACATCACTTGGAGACTTACAAATACTGCATATTGCAGGAGATGAATTGCAGCGTCACAGGGGCCGGATGTGACGCAATTGATGTTGGGATACAAGGGTGCGGAAGGATGGATGTAATGGAAGAGAAAGGGAATTAAAAACGATAAAGGGGGGGCAGAGGAGCGTTTGGAGAGTTTAGAGGCGGCAAAGATGAAACAAACGATCGTTTGATGATGAGAGGAGGGCAACATATTTGTGGGCGAGTGGAGGGAAAATATCGGAATAAATAAAGCGTGGGGCGTGAAATAAAGCAGGGGTGAGGTCGCATTAATGCAATCTTTTGAATGAGTGATTCCTTTCCGCTTCAATGAACGAAAGGGACCGGCCAACCTTGAAGCGAATATTTATCTTCGATATTGAATCTGTAACTCTGCAAGAAAAGAGATATTAAGTAATAAATGTCTTTAAACTAGATTTTTGACCAATGTGGTCTCAATTAATTACAAGTTAAGCAAACCTATTACATTTCCTCACTGATAACTCATTATAAAAATTGCAAATGCTACCTGTAATAAAAACATACATTCCTTCCCAAGCAACACCAATAAAATCAGTAGTAGTGTAGTTGAAAAGAAATATAGCTGACATTGGCCTCTTCAATTTTCACAACCCAATCGCAATAGAAAATGACTAAGGGTACAAAAGTTAAAATCCAATTACAGAATTCTTTTCCGAATATATTCAACTTCAGTCACACAAGCATTTAAGTTTACGAGATAAAAATTTAATAACTTATATGCGTTTTAAGGTGAGGCAGAGGAAATACATTGTGTGTATGGGTGTGTATGCCCTACATTGTAATAACTTCAACGGTGTCTACGTTGGGCAAACTCAATGAAATTTTAATATTACGACCAAACAACATTGTAGTGCTTTTAAAAATGATAATGAAATTAGAAGTAACTTCGCCAAACATCTATTGTGTAACGATATTAGCCGTGCATTTGAAACAAAAATGCTATATTGTAATAAAAATTCACGTGAGCTCGATGCCCTCGAGCAATTACAAATTCTGAGAAAAATGCATGACCCAGAGGTGTGTGTTGTCAATGAATGTTTGTTTCTTCCCTTCCCTCTCCCCTATCCTTGAAGCAGTTGCACATTGATACCTCCTGCCACTTCTCTCTCTTTAGCCCCATTTCTTCTCTCTTCCACCCCCTCCCATCATCACCTCCCCCTTCTCTCCTTTTTCCCCAATATACATATATGAGAGTTCCCGAACTTGTTCTGCACCCGATGATGATAATAATGTATTGAAAACCGGGTCGTGTTCTTGAGTGTGTTTTTTTGTGATTTAGCAAAACTTACCATTACTTAAATATGACTATAAACGAAGGAGACATCAAACCAAACTTAAATTCTGACTAACTTTTTGCGGTTATAGCAAACTTCATCTCGAGCAATTAACCTTAGAAAACCCAAACGCATTAGAAAATGACAATGGGTACAACAATTAGAATCTAATTACAGAAATCTCCCCCGTATATATTCAACTCCAGTCACACAAGCATTTAAGTCTAAGAGATAAAATTTAATAACTAGATGCATCAAACCAAGGGTCACTGAAGGAGTCCAAATATTTCACATGAATAATTTGAAAAGATTTTATCAAGTCTATTAACAGCATTATAACTTCATACATCTTCCGTTGTGAAATGCCTAAAGAGATTACAGCGAGGTAATTTTCATAAACTGCTAATGGAAGTTCAACGAACTTATTATTCAACGAACAAGAAACTTTATCAGCAACTTATTTTGTCAATCATTGATATTATTTCTTGATTTAATCTTACAAAGGGATCCACAAGTATGGTAAAAAATACATCAGATAGGAAATTAAAATTCCACTTTAAAAGCAAGAGACACTTCTTGCCAGAGAGACTACTTGCTACTTTCATTGGAAGACTATTTATCACAGGATTAGATATGGGGATTAGAGGATGAGATGGAGACCATAGCTGCACTAAGGCTCTCTGTGCGCCAAAGTATTACATGGCAAGTAACTTTCACGACGGAAAAGACGGTGATCTCTGTCACCATTCTACTTGTCTAGTTTCTATATCTTTAATCGCTGCTGCCTTTGTAATTCTCAATCTATTTTATTCCATCAACTTGCACACAATATAAAATTTGATTTAGGTACAAGCGTGTTGATAATCCCAAGATTGTGACGCCGTGCACTAAGCCATAAACACCTGCAATCTCAACATCAAGGTTGAGAGGCAGCAACAGTGCATCCGAAAAACACTTGCGGTTCCCCAAGGAATTTTAGTGGCTAGAAAATTTTCCGCAAATAGTTTAGGTGTTGGAGTGAATGGGCTCGGGATTGTTTTGGAGCCAGAAGATTCTGAGTTGTCACTTTAACCTTATCTCTCATTGCCAAAGGATCGTCAAGAAAGTTAAAGAAAATATTTACAAGAGGAAAGTTACTTAATACATCAAAGACAATCATTTAGTTGCAGTAAGAAGGTTAGGTGTGAGAAAAAATAATACTAAGAGGCATATTATGCCATATGGAAGAGCAGTTAAAGGATAGAGATATCCAAAAGTAAACTTACCCTGATCTGCATCGCTATAAGATCTTCGACTAAATTTTGCATTCCACTCATCTGTCGAACAACCTATTAATTCCTGAAAAAATAAGAAAGAACCTCAGATAATAATAGTCTGAAAGCATTTAACAATACATAATCTTCAACTGCCATTTATTATTTTGATAAAATGAATAACTTTTTGGTAACGTAGTAATGATTCAACAAATGTAACGGCTAATTTCAAGTAAACCGTTTTATGTGATACTCAAAATCTGATTCGACTATTTATGTGAGAAATTGAAATTAAATGGTTAGAATGAGCGAATTTATACGTTCAGTTCCCAGATTTAGCATAATACCATGCAAACATTCAGGCATGAATAATTTCAACTTTTCCACGATGCAAATCTGTCGTAAGATGAATAAGATTTTGGTATGCTGAAATATACCCCAAAGGCTAATTGAAATTTCCATTCCTGGGCTCAAACGAGCAACCTTTCATAAAAAAATTCTTAATGAATCACAAGGACTCTAATATTTTATACAAACATGGATACATGCCGCAATGCTCAAAATTTCATGATTCATAATCTTAAGTATGACATATCGAAGAATGAGACGGACCACATTAATATTTTTCCAAAACAATCATGTTGTCGATCAATATTTCTGCCAAAAATGAATCTAGGAAAAGACTTGGAGATAATTGAATTGCAGCCAAATACCCACAAAGAGTTATGATCACGATCACAACCTGAGCAAACTAATGACCTCGATAGAGAAGCCTAACTGCATGTTACGCCTGAGTTGGGGCTCAGCAGGTTGGGAAAATAACAAAAAAACCTTGGAACAATCTAAATGGAATCTTAACCGTCACTTTAATATTCTAGGGGGATAAATGATACAGGCCCTACTTAATGGTTGTGTAAAACTAGTGAAGATTCAAAACCTTTCTGTGGTATCTCTCTCTGTGGTATCTCCTAGACTTATTATGGAGTTCAGATTCCCAAATTTCCATCCAGGTGTGTCGGAGCCTTTAGTCACAAGGCTGGAGGAACAAAGGTAAAACTCAGCACAGCACAGCGCAGCAGTCACTACCGAGTGAGAGTCACTGAGTAGTGAGGAGCAATTAAAATACAACCACCGGACATTGAGCAACCATCCATTGATTAAAGTGTTAACGTTCCAATGGGGAAAATGAAAAGAGAAAAATATAAAAATTATCAGAATTTTCCCCGTAACCCCGTGGGCATCACGAAATTTTGAAATTCCGCAAGTAAAAATGACCATCCCTTTTAAGTCGAATACCTTTGTCGTGCCGATCAGTTGACGCTCTCGAAGAGACTCCCGAGTAATTAAATTTAGTTAGATGAACCACGAGATGATTTTCATTACACTTCCCAAATCACTGAGGATTTAAATACCGATAACAATCTTGGATATATTTCCTTCTCCATATAAATTAATCGGCCGTTAGCGCTGTATCTTTCATTAAGTACTCATTACTAAGGCTATATTGGATTTTATTTGAAGAAGTTATATTCATTACTCAAGTTAATATATTGAATTGTGAATTTTTAACTGTCACGCTAAAAGGTTTATTTTTAATGAATGATTTAAATATGATTCAATAAATTAACAATTACTTCAGGGATTCGCCAGAATATCAAGGCCATTTACGAGTTTTAGAATAATATTTTATGTAACCATACATTTACCTATCACTCATTCTTAATATTCCTAGAAGAGATGAGGCGACAAAGAAGAAAAACATAGTGTAGACAAGAGGGAGATGAGGGATTACAAATTCCAAGGAAAAAGGTGGTACGAGTAGGAGGGTTTTCAATCCTGGGACCACCAACATTTGCATGCATTGTCTAAAAACAGAGAAGACTTGGCGCATGTCTGCGGCCATGTTCCCAGCTCGTGAAATGACTTTGCCAAGGGTTTTCTTCCAATCACGCACGTAATTTTCACCCGGGTTGATTACTAGTTAACGACTGTGTCCAGAAAAAAGAAGAGGGAGAAATGGGAAAAATAAAACAGCTAAACGAAACAAGTTCTGGAAGCCTCCCGTTTCTCTTGCAGTCCCAACTAGAGGTGGGCTCCGCGCCGCCTTGATTTTGGTCGGCGGCGACGTGGGGGGGGGGGGGGAATTAAGCCGGCGGCGCGAACGCCGAGCGTTTGATCGGCAGCGGCGGGTAGTCGGCGCGGCGTGTTAACGCCTCTTCGTATACTTAGCGGAAAAAAGTGAAGAACTGGGAAATCTCATATTCCAACCGTCAAAAATGTAAAGGGCTATCTTGAATACTGCGTCGTCAATGGGTTAATTTAGCAGATCAAAATATGATAGTATTTTACTTTTTACACAGTCACAAAGGCACGCTACAGGCTATACATATAGAAAAATAATTGTGTCACTGCACTCTATGCACAAACTCTTTACACAAGTCATAGTTTTCATGAATAAAAACTATTTTATTCAGGCGCTGCGGCTCAAGTCTACTTTTCTTGGCTGTAAGGCATACATTGCTGCAACATATATTGAAACTCCGTTCAATAGGTGTGCTGATGGCGGGGATGCACACAAGGCCATTGATAGTAAGGTTCCGACCACTCGCGGCGGCGGCCATTTTGGGGCTTGAAGCAGCCAGCTGTTCTGATAAACAACTACACTTGATGCATTATAACAAACTCCCTTACTTGCTAATGAGCAAGTTTACATAAAAAATGCATCGGGAAGTCATAGAGATTGAACATTTCAATGTTTTGGGCAAGAAAAATGTACGAATGAGGACATGACCTTGCTGGTTGCAAACAAAACTGGGATGAACAGTGTTCCCATGTTAAGCGAATTTGATCATAAAAATACCGATGAAACACGAGTGGAATAATAAAAATGGTACTAATGACTTTAATTCGAATATGAAAATCTAACTGTCACCAGCAGTATTAGTTGTTAAATTGAAGTTATTTGAAGAAAGATCGAAGGCTTTCCCGGCGTATGGTATCGAGGAAGTCAATGCGGGTTTTCCACCGGGTCAGGTTATTTGCTTTGTACCGACAATATGGACTACATATACTGCTAGCCACGGCAGTAAGATGCGATGGAATATCATATTTTTTTAAATTGCAATGAAAATATATGTTGATTTTAGGAAAAAATATGCACGTCCATAAACCGACCTTTTTCCATTGATTACCATAATTATCAACGACCAGAAATATAATCCATACTGGTCGAAATAAAAAAATCGACTATATAAGGCTCTGAAATTTGATGATAAAGGACAAATACCAGGTTTCCATGGGAACTAAAGGAAATGTAAAGGATAACTTTTTAATTAGTGGCCAAATAGTAATCCTAATCAGACTAAAGCCTGGTTGTAGAGGAAAGATAAAATTTTCAAATTATGATTTCCAATTGAAAAGAAAAATTACCTTGCGTTAACTAACTTAGTTGATGTACTTAGCCTGATTTCATAAATTTCACCAAGCACAGGCATCTGGTTATACATGGCCTAAGGATGCAGAGGAACGTGCGCGCCGCAGTCACCAGCCATGGGAATTGACAACGGCGGTCTTTCCAGAACCTCAATTAATATAATATATGTGGCGTCGAGCACCTTAGTCCCTTTCCATGGACAGCTTCCCAAAGTAACGCCATGCGAAGCTTGTTTTATGTGAGCCGTACAACGTTTCGACCATATACTTTGAAATGTGTTCTTTGATATATTCCACAGTCCCCGTAACAAGTACCCACGAAAAACGGATGTTTACACTAGACAGTGCTCTCAGAGCTTCTGTGCCGAACTCGAGTCGTCAATTCCTATGGTGTCTCAAATCGCTGAGACAATGGTATTTTCTCAAGCACAAATGTATCACATATGAAAGGGACCGTGCGAGTGAGTAGACGGAACTGAGGTAACATCAACGTGGCATAGCGTTCTTGAGCGACTCACAAGTAATCTTCTAACAGTTAATTTGTAGGACATATCCACACGCTTATCCACCGCGTTGCCAGGACCTAACTGGCCGCAAAAATATCAGCACATTTTCCCAGTTGAAGCCACATTGAAAGAATTATGTATTTACTTTGTGGCATTTGCATTTCTGCGAGCCCACGGCGCTTGTCTGGCCCATCTCGATGTCTGTGCTTGGACGATAATAGATACTCTGGTGATATGCCTATGGGGCCATTCAAGTATTACGTATGATGTTTTTGGGGGAGGGGGGTTGGGATCATCTTACATTGCCTTATGTAGGGGGGCCGGGTGCCTGGAATCTATTTACGTAAGATTTACGTAAGAGACGATTACACCTAATTTCTTTATATTTTACGATATCGGTACGAACTACCTCCAAAAATATGAAGCTCGACCGGATACAAGTAAATTATAATAGTTTTCGCGTATTAATAAGACCATCAGGAGTAATATAAAGAATAATACGCGTAAAAATAACTTGAATCTGAGGAAAGTATCAGTAGGCCACACCATGAGTTGGGAACCTCACGCCATGTTTCGCCAAATCTCACTGAAATAGTGGTAGTCTGGTGAGGAGCGCGCTCGCCTTGCGTGTGAAGGATCGTGGTTTAGATTCTCCATCGGATAACTTTTTGGTGAAAGAATTTATTTAGGTCACAACTTTTTGTAAAAACTCAGTAATTGTAATATTTTATTTCACAGTGATGGATAGTCTTATCAGATCGGTATTTTTATCTCTAGTTTTGAATTTTGTCTACGGGGAAGATAGTTTCGGCGACTCTGGGCTGGGGAACTGCGACATTGGAATTCTGACGTGTTCCATCGTGAGCAAGCATGCTTGCTCTTGCAATTCCTTTAGTTTATAGGTATGGCTAAAGTGATTCCCGGGTAATTGCAGCAATAGGCGGGTGCTATTCCTTCGCTTGTAGGCCCCATAAAAATATCTTCTCTGCGTGTTGTTTTCGTACAGAGAATACACTATTGATGACAGTACTAAAAATTCTCTTCTCGGCCGTCAGCCGATCAGTGCCCAATTCATGAAGTTTTCTTGCTCGTGTGACATTGGGTCCAACAGTTCACGAAACTCAATTCATGAATATGGAATTCATGAATAAATTTAAGAATAAAATTACCGTGGGACACCGGCTTAATGCGTTTCACATTGTGAAAAACTTGCGCTTTCTACTTGTATTTTTCTGCTATTAAATATTGCGTAAAGTTCAATATAATTCTACCTCAACTTTATCGTCAAGCAAATATATACATTCTAGGTATATGTATAAAAACTAAGCTACAAAAATGTAATAATGTATTATAATGATAATTTATGTGGATGAATGTAAAATTTTACATAAAATATTTTTAAAAATTATAAATTTTCAAATTTTCGTCAATACAGTTTTTTAGACCGCGCGCAACCACTGACATGCCAGTAGGCCTCTCTACTTATAAAGGTTTAAATTACGGGCCGTCCGAGCTTCATCGCAGAGATCTCGAAACACATTTTCCCCGTTTCCCTTCTCGTCTGCATTTGATCGATTGACTTTTGCCACTTTATTCTTAACATACGCCCATATCAACTCAATTGCGTTTAGCTCATAATGTGCCACCGAGATCGCCAAACGGAGATCTCGGAGGCATCTTCAGTGTAGTTCACTCCACAAAATCTTGAGGGAAACTGCATACTATCGTGCACAGTAGGCTAATGGCCGTGATAAACCACTGCTTTCATGAGTGATGACTAAATACCTCACGTGAATCATCGCCAAAAATAACTTGCAAATGAGAATGAGAGAAAGGGTAAGGAATGCAATTACATTGTTAACCAGGGCCGCCTTCCAGGCCGGCTTGGGCAGGAGCCGAGCGCTGGGGGCCCGAGCGGGTGTACGCGGCAACACAGCACCGATTCGGCTAGGCGTTTCGCCTAACGGGACCTCTCACTTCGTCCATTATAAATATCACTCGATTTAAATTAAACGCGCTTATAGATGTTTTGGACAATAACATATTGGAAACGTTCAAGGCATGCCAATTACAACGAGACCAAGAACGAAATCTTACGATGCCCCAGTTTGGAAATGCAATAACTTTAAATAATTAATAATAACTTTGATTATATGAAACATACAAAGCTGAAACTCGCACAATCTATAGCAAACATATCTATCCTCCATTTACATAAGTATAGTTGTCATTAATGAACTTGTGTTTGAGTTACAAGGTGTCCAAGTTGGAGCTTTTCCCGCGCGCCGTAAATCACCGGTACTTTTTACGTTATAACTGTAGTAAAAAATATTAAAATTGATCAAAAAATTCAAATTTGCCATTAAATAACGTAGAAATGAATGAGAAAAATGATGGTGTCATTAGGTTTTCTTTAAGTCTTTTCGATAACTTTTTATTTGTATCCAAACTCGAGTGCACATAATTTCTGCGCCGACAGTAGCGTGACAGCGGAAATCAATCCAAAACGCATCTTCTCGAGCAATTTGGCAGTACTTTGTCAACTGTAGAACTTGGAATTAAAAAAGTCACGCCGCGCCGCCGCCGTTAAAATGACCGGCGGCGGCGTGCCTTGCATGGCCGGCGGCGCGGCGGCCATCCCTAGTTCCAAACCGACTACTATCTCTAGAGAGATACGTGGGATGTGGGTGGGGGGTCGACATCAATCACTTCCAGTTAATCTCTTAGGATGGTTTCCAGGTGACGAGGCGCTCAATTCGCCCACACATGGGACCCTCTAATCAGGGAGGAGAAGAGGGATTGTTCAATGTTGACACAGTAATACATGGTTTAGTTCTCATAAGGTATGTATGTATTACCGAGTCTCAGGAATGCAGCAATGAAAAGGAAGGATATTAGGAAGTCGTCGTCAGTAAGGAAAGGAGGGTAAGTTATTCGGCGTTCATTGATGGATTGCTGCCTCACTATACTTTTTCAGGAATAATTATTGGAACAGGAAAAGAAAATCATTCGAAAACTAATCATTTGACTGTAAATGTAAACTAATTTTGTCGCTGTTAGTTATGCAACATCGATTCATTAAGGCAAAGTAAAGTATGAATAATATCTGTCACGAGGCTTCATACTCCTGCGATAGAATTGTCTGGTAACGATATGCTATAGTGAAACACACAAGAGCCGCAAGTGGCTCCTCATATTTGTTGCATCTGATGTTCATAAGAGGCAGTTTTAGGTAAAGTGCACGACTTTTGGTTGAATTTTTTAAATGCAAAGGTGCAAGAGATAAAGAGTCAACTAATTCGTTGATGTCAACGTCATGCCACATTTCCGTTTATTTAAGAAAATTGACAACTTATCAGTTTTTCTTCAGACCTCTCTCATTCCTCCTAGTATTTGACAGGTACTTTGAAAAAAGCAAGCCTCACGTCAAACTAGCAGCGTGATGTTGCTCTTCTTAGAGGCGTATAGTGGAACGGTTTTCAAGGGACAAATATCTCCCCATTAGTTACGTGAAAAGTCGGCATTCTATGAAAAGCAACGAGATAATTATGAATGACTCTGCTCCATCGATGTAATCATGTACTGATATTGAGATTGACTCTGCAATTTCCTAGATTGGAGAGCCGATGATGTTTACTGGCGGCCGGGGAGGGATTGAAAAGCAAAGGAATTTTTGGTAGCCTATATGAAAGAGGTGATTTAATTACTAAATAGATTTATTTCTATTTATTTCCTTGTGAAACTTTTATAATCCATAGCATTAAAACCACACTCTTCCGCGCCCACATGCACGGATATGAAGGGGATGTCTGAGAACCGAGAACATTGGAATTCTTGGCTTCGAAAATAAGGCTATGCATTAAGGGAATTATGACCGTAGTTGCGGAGCCAAATCATTTTTATGGTTGATTTAACATATGATAGCTGCTTTTACATTGGATGGTTGATTTTATATTGAATGGTGACTTTGATATTGTTTGGTTGCTTTTACATTACATAATTTCTTTCATCACTGGACTGTGTCTGCAACTTCTTTGCTAAAATAGTTAAGAATAGATTACCACAGTGTCGTAATATGTCCACCAAAGCTATTCTATCATATCTCTCCATCCCTAATCTCCCCACTCATAGACTCACAGCAGACTTAATATTTATTTATAATATTCTTAATTCCACCATCGACTGCCCTGAATTGCTCTCTTTTATCAATTTCAAAGTTCCATCCCGCCCCACCCGTTCTCACCCTTTACTCCACATGCCCATTCCTAGACTTTCGATCACTAAACGTTCTCTTTTCTTCCGCCTCTCCTCTCTATTGAATTCCCTCCCTTCCCATATTGATCCTTTTGCACTTTCATCTAAATCCTTTATAAGCCTTTCTCTTTTGTATCTTTCACCTAAGTAGTTATTCCCCCAATTTTCTTCTTTTTATATATTTCCATAATTTCTTTTTGCAACCTGTTGTTAAGTTTGCTTGTATATGTCCTTAAGTGTATGTATTGTTATATGGCCACTATAAAATGGCGACATAGCTGTATGTGGTTTTATTACTTTAAATAAATAAAAAAATAAAATAATTTATATTTTTGAATCGGATAGGCTAGGATTTGAAGGGTCTTTATGATGAATAAACCATGAAAGACATACCACTAGAACAGGAAATACTATTCATGATTTTCTGGATTTGTTTGTTCAATCTTCAATATAAAACAAACACCTCCGTAGCGGTATTGATCAATATTGATCTCAACCGCCGCTCCGGCTAAGTACCAACCAACCGGGGATTTCCCCGTACATTGTACAGAGCAAATTGACCCCTTCACCTCCTGTTCCGTCGCAGTCTCTCATCTATGGACCCCTAGGGATCCGATTTGTCACGCATTGCCAATCCCTCAGAAGTTTGCTATGACCGCACCCTTCTCCCTTACTCCCTCTCCCTCCCCAGACTTTCCAATCTGTATTTTGTGAAGCAAGCTCAGTTACTGTAGTCACTTGTCTCTTGGGATGTCTATTTAACAGCGCGTCCACTGCGTACATTTCATTGGAATCCTCTTTCGCTCGTGAAATGAAAGTGAGCTCATCGCATATACGCTCTCGTGAACGATCTGTCTGCGTTTACCATTGTCAGAGGATATACGATTGAGCACCTGTGTACATCATCTTCACGCACCACATATGAAATATTCAGGGTCTCCCGTGTAGCTAAAAGTATAACTCTGAGTTCTCGTGTAACAACTTCAAAAACCAAAAGCAATTTCGGCCATTAGGCTAATACGCAATCATATGGCGCGCATTATGATTTATCGAGGTGCACTTCCTGTGGTTCCCACAGTGATGGTGATTATGGTCACCAGATTTGACCAGTATCCTAAGTTGAATTATAGGAAAAGGAAACCGGCCCCACATTGACGAAAGCTATTGGTTTTGTACAAATTTTGCTTTTCACATATGACTGAGCCACTGATAAATGTCCTTTCTGAATGCTGCGTTGTTTGCAAACTTTTCATCCAGAAGACAAAGCAGCAACAAATTTATCATGTAAGACATTCGTCATTATGAAGACCAATTTTAATGAATTTGAAAATTACTCGCACCTAATATGTAATCAGTTGCTTTGTAAAAGAAAAATACTGAGAAGACACAGACTGAGGAGTATTTTATTCGAACTAGTTAGCCTGAGACGAGTGAATTCGTCTCAACGAAGCTAGCAGCATCAATGTTTCGGAACCATCAGCTACATTTTAACTTTAACTCACATTTGGCCCACAACCGCTAGTAAAAATATGACAGTAAAATATGCAAGATCAAGAAAAACGTATATCTATTCCGTTTCGGTGAAATTTCATTAGTGAATTACTCAATAATCAAATATAGGAATTCTTCGTGAGGCAAACCGTTTTGTGCAAAAGGAAGTGAAATTACGAAAGGTCATCGGAAGTATGTTCATGAGGTTGGTGCTTATTTCCAATACCTCTCATGTTCTGAAGCTCAATATCTAATTGTATTCTTAGTCCATCCACGATCCAAAGAACATAATTAAAACCAAGGAGTAGGAATATGAGAAGTTTTGGTCCTTAAATTCAGTCTAATAATAAAGAAAAGGCTAAGAGATCTGAAAAGAAAGAAAAGGAAATAGAATACTAAATAAAACAAAGAAAACGGTGAAAGTCCAAATAATAGTCGTATACATTATCGGCATTGCGTAATAATTGAATTATGAGGGAAAAATATTAACATTAAATGCTTGGCTCATAAGCAAATTGATAGTCGTAAACATGTTGAAGAAAATCCTTTCATTTGTTTCCATCCTACGTGGGAAAATCTACACCAAAAACGTGAAATTCCTCGCAATTAATACGTTCCTTGAATTCCATTTAATTGCAATTAAATACAGCAAGAAAAACTAAATGAACACTGACATAATTGACAAGCATAAGAAATAATAGAGAATTCCAAAATTGTCTGAGCCTAGTCGCCTAACCTACGTTAGATTAACATAATTAAAGGAAGGAAGGAATGATAACCGCCATCGCCAAAATTGCCAGTAAAAGAGCAAAAGGCAATAATGAAGTGAAACTCAGGAGAGTAAAAAGATGCTTTTTTCCCCAAAACGAGAAGTTGAAACAGAAAACCCGTAGTGATCCTTTCAATCCGTGCCTGATTGGATTGGCTTTAGTAAGACAGAAAAAAGGCTGCGTCTGCTAACGGAATCCATGTGAATCAAAACAAGAGAAAAAAAGCATGAAGTACAGAATCATGTGGGGATTTTCAAGAGGTTTTTGTGTTATACTGATAGTTAATCTGTTTTTTGAAGTGCTAAGTACGAAAAACAAAGATCGAAAAAAGTTTAGCGTTTTTATGCCTTAAGTACACTATCCAGTACTCATAAATACGCTTCATGGAATATTTGCTGACTTTGCTGATCGGTGCTAGTACTTCCACAATAAGTTAGGTTGAGGGAGATTTAGAAACCCCATCAATGCCGTAATAGAAAACACAATCAGGCAGACAGAGTATAACATAAGAAATTACATAGTGATGTGCGATCATGACAATTTCCTTCTTAATGAATTGAATTCGACTAGACCCAACGAGTAGTATTCTAAATTTTTAACATTTCCAATCACGAACGTGATATGCTTAGCAAAAGTCATGGTTTGTTCCTTTAGATTACCAGAAGTAAAATTGGGAGCATGAATCAATTTTTTAAAAACACCCTTTTTATGTATGTATAGTCCATATGATGAAATAGTCAATACTGAGATACTTTGATATAGAACTATTTACATTAGGATATCTATCGAAAAACCTCGTGCGCAATTGTCGCCGTTGAAAACACTACTACAAAATCTAAAATCTGGATAATGAAGTCATAGAAATGTCAATGATACAAGACGTTGTCATGAATAGTTGATCCCTCAACTAGTTTTTCATAGATGAGACCAAACACTCTCATGTCTCACACTTCCTTTCTTTGCTTTGGAATCTCATCTACCCATTTTCCGCCGATATCCGCTTTTGTTTCATACGGTGTTGAATGAAATGATATCCAAAAAATTTAGTATGACCCTCGTAAAACTTTAATTTAATGTCAACTCAATTGAGTAAACATAGGTTCCATATATGGCCAGCTTGTATTCTTTTTTTAAGAATATAATCTATATAAAAAATATGAAATACAAGAAATGTTGAATATAAAAACCTTTTTCGCTAAATAATCTACTCCCACGCAGAGGTAATAAAACTTAAAAAGTATAACTTGCATTAGTGAGAAAATAAATGTCTAGATTATTATTTGCAACAATATAAATTCTAGCTATCAATTATAAACATGGATGTATATAAGGTAATTTTGCCTTTACGGAATATTACGCCATTCTCTTGCATTGTAAACAAAGCATAGCAACAACATCGTGAACTTCAAAAATCTTCTTTTTTCCGTCGTGTGGTTTAATAGCGTCCCTTCGGTCGAAAACCCTTGCTTCGCGTGCAGATGCCTCTGTTCGTATTTTGCACATCGTACCCATTCCGACTAACCCATTGTAGCGCGTCATACGAACGTAACATAGGAATAAACAGAACCGCGCTCGGCGCTATCCAAGCGGAGGCAATTGTTATAATATCGCTACGTTATAATAACGAACGCATAAGCAGAATCGTTCCCCTGGTATATCCTTATGAGACAACATTTGTTTCATTTGTTTTCAATTTGTACTTTCCAAGGCATTTTTGCATTTTATTAATTTCGACGGACGTGAAATTGGAAAACTCCTGCACTCTTGATCGGAACTGTTTGTGTTCCAACAGGCGAATAAGAACCGATTATTCATTTTTATTGATTGAATTTCAGGAAAATCTTTCTGATAAAAATCATGAGCTCTAGTAGTTCCATATGCTTTGATGAGGCAAAGCCTACGCCCTTGTCATTTAAGTGGAAATGTCAATCAACCCTGAATTATCCCCTTGCTATTTTTAACTAATCCCACGGGAGTCTAAGGTAAAATACAAGAGAAATTAAACTACTGGAATACAAAAAGTAGGTCTCCACTGGTGAAACGGCAACTCATACGATGAATTCTAAAGGGATTACAGAAATAAACATCAGACATTAATATCCGGTGCATTGGATAAAGCACAGAGCCATCTGGTGAGGTGCACTATGATTTCTTTAAAAAAACTAAAAGCGCTCCCGAGGCTAGTTTCCCAGGTATGAATCTAGACAAAAGGGGAACTGCAGTTTTTTTTAATGCCCAACAATAGCAAAATACGGAAACGCCGAGGTAGTTCTCTTATTTATTAGGTGCTCACGGCTGCCTCGCTGAGCTCTGACCTTACATCTCGAGCCTCCCCTAAACCGAAAGGTGGGGATAGGAGCTCGCCGCAATCCGTAGCCATCTCCTCTCTCCAAGAGAACTATAAAGAGGGAGAGAGAGAAAGAGAGAGAGCAGAAGGAGCTTAAGGAAAGGTGGGTCAGTTCAGTCAATAGGTCTCACTAGGCGAGAGAGCGGGCGCATAAACCGCAGGATTTTTAATAGGGTCATGGTGGGTTACGTTGGGTAGGAACAAAGAGGAGGTTATATAAAAAGGTGAAGCATGGATAAATTTTTATATCCAAAACTGTCACGTATTGGAATGATCTTCTTCCGAGTCAGTATGGTGGCTAGAATACACCCGGGTTACAAGGTATTATTACCGGAAGCGGCGGACGTTTTTCAGAAAATCGCGATATGGATACAACTGCAACAGTGCAAATTTATTGGGATGTTTATCCCTCAAAGAGTTAAGAGGTAAGCATCCTCAGCGACTGTCGTTGAAAGTAGGCTACTTGCAAAGCCGTCATTAGCGGATCAAATTTACGAGGCTACCATTGAGGGCCAGAATTGATTTATACCTCGGTATTGGAGTTTTTTTAAAATGTAATCCCACAGGAATACTCTGAGGGAAAACTTATAAGCGTAGTATTTTGACTATTTGCTTCAAACTTTCATCACGCTTTGAAAAATCAACGAAAACCATACAGAAGTGATGTGACATATTCGTCATTCTAGGGTGGTAGGTGAAGAGCACTTCAAGATTTCACTCGTCGGGTGGGATGCTTAACTCAATGATCCCGATTACCTTTAGTTTGAGAGTACACTTATCAACAACCATCTACCATTCCCGGTTGACATCAGAAGAGGAGTTTCATCAATTAATGCCGTATACGCCCGTTCAAGTTCCATTTCCGTAGATTTTTAATCAGATAGTTTATCTAATTTGAGCAAACTCAATGCAAATAACGTGAATTGACTCTTAATCTCGCATAAATAAAGACGCCAATAATATTTATATTTTCTATCAAGCCCCTCCTTTGTCTACGTTCTGGCAACAAGCTGTAAGACAACTGTTTTGGAGAAGAATATACAACTCCCATTGATTGATCTACTTGTCACCAGGAAAGAAGACGGCACAATGGACTACTCAGTCAACAGAAGGAAGACCCACACGAGCAGGTAACTGAACCCTATTCATCTGGCCTCCGCCATCCGCACTATGTACCATCGGGTGCATGCCATCTCGGATGAACATTCATTCCAATCGGAGAAGGAGCACCTGCTCGCCATCTTCCAACAAAATAGTCACATCGATCATCTATCATGAAGATCGCCAGGTCGATAGAATCAATCGCGGCCCTCGATAGGGCAAACGTAGAGGACCGTACCGGCGGAAAATCAATGGCCTATGTAGTAATTCCATACGTGGCCGGAGTCTCAGAGAAAATATGTCGAGCTTTTATTGTATACAATGTGATTACGAGATTTAACCCCGCGCAGAAGACGGCCGGCATTGCAAGGCTAAAGACCACCTATCGAAGATGGCAACGAAGTTATCTCTTCCGCGACTGGCAGCTGCGGCTCCAAATACATCGTACAAACTTGCAGAGCTCTCTAATGCCGCATGCAGGAGCATCTAAGGGCTACGAAACAGAGGATATTCCAACTTTCTGCCATTGTAGAGTATGCCTGGTACGGGTCGCAGGACAATACTCTATTATCGGAGGCGACTATTTTCTGTTAAAAAAAAGATACTTACCCCGTCTCATTAGAGAAGCAGTGGAAACAACAAAATACCCAAACTACTACAATAGAGACGACGACTACTCACTATCTACTGACTGGAGGTCACTTTTCCACTAAGGCCCTCAGCGGGTCAATCAGAGAAAAGGAGCTAAAAAAGGCGCGATAAGCCAACCATATAATGCGGCGCCTCCTTTGACCCGACGTGTTACTTTGACGAAAGGAAGCCTGCAGGATAGCAGGCGAAAAATTTTCCTCAAGATGAAATGACTCGGCGGGAACCCCGAAAAATCGGAGAATCAACATCCAGAGCTGCTTACGTTTCTCAGAAGAAGATCAGCTAATCTCTCAAAATCAGAGATTGTGTATCGAGATTTATAGAGAGTAAGAATAAAGGAATCGGCTCTAGTTTTTATAAATTCAATAAAAAAGAAACAACTGAATTATTTTGAGGGAAAAGGGTGCCTATTCCGACTCCATTTTTTAAAATATGTGGTTCTTTTGGGCTAATGATTTAAGAATGATGCGAATTGCTAACATGAAAATGTATAATTATGACGCTTAGAAACAATTATGAAAATAAACCCAATCTATTGCATAATTGAACCCTAATCTTATTATGCCGTTTAAGTAATATTCCAAATTAAATCTGAATTAGAGTATTCATGCATAAGGCTCTCTAGTCGTATTTCATAAAAACTAATGGGTGCTATAATATCTTCAGTCTGCAGATCCCTTATTACTGAAAAATTGCGTTGCGGTGCGAGCTATAAAAATAAGTGTACAATACTCCACCGGCGGATCCCGAGGGCAGGCGCAAGAAAGCCACTAAAAGGATTGTAACAGTATGAGTGCTCTACGGCATAAGAAGCAAAAATTATGCCAATGGGCGAGATGTCTCATATCCATCCTCTCATGAAAGAAAAAATAATAACTAAAGGGACCGCCATAGGGGAGAACTGAATTCCAGGGAACCGCAGCCACTGAGCCCACAGGTTCGAGCCAAGCGAGTTGAAGTGAGAAATATCCATAACCGAATTGTATATAATGCCAATAAAACGAATGTTGTACATGAGATGATGGGTGGAGAGTACCTCGGCGAGCCATTTCGTTCGAACGAGTGGGAACGAAAGAGAGAAAGAGAAAAGGATGGGAGTCTGAATCAATTCCGGGAAATCGTTCGGAGAGGATAGATTATGCGTCGGAGGGAGGTGTTCGAATAGGAACTCGGGAGAAAACATAATCACGAATGCGGGAGAGTGAAAGACGGATGTAACACAAGCGATATATATATATATATATATGAATCCACATTTTTAACATTCGGAAAGGAAGAAGGAGAGCGCTCAAGGCGAAGGAGAAACTATACAGGGACGAAGGGAACAAGAAGGGATTATCGAGATGGACGTGAGAAGAAAATATGCATTCCCTCCGATTCCTTTTTTTCAACTGCCTCTCGGCCGCCGACTCGAGCGGAGACTGGGTAACGATTCGAAATTGGAAGGCGATGGTAGGTACGGTAGGGAGAAGAGGGGAAATATAGGAAAGATGAGGGATAGAATGGAGGGAGAACTACAGTAATCGTCTGCGGGTGTGGAGAAGTAAAGAAAAGCAAAACCGCCGCATGACGGGTCTAAAATGCGAATCGGGAGAATCAAAATTAACGCATAATTGAGAGGTCTATAAATCAAAATTCTGAATCGCATGTCAAAAGCAAACCTTCATAATCCAAGACTGTTGATTTCTCTTTCTCCTCTACCACGTCTAAAATTTCCTCCATGTCCAGAGAAATAATTAAAAGAAGCAATTAGCTTCTGATCAATAACAAATACAGTAAATCTTTGTCCCAAATGGAAGCAACAATGGTGAAAAAAGCTAAGACATTTAAATAACAGGAAAAAGACTAAGAGGTGATATCCTCGTGTTACAGCCATTTCAGCTCACAATATTAGTCTCGCCCAGATGAATTTCTTCGTGTTTGGAATAAGCAGTGACGACCTTCAGCGAGAGGGGTCTTTGGGGTAAAACAAGTTTAGGCCAGCCAATACTTTGGACCAGACAGAGAAACCGACTACTTTATCTCTCAACTTAAGATGTATGATCACTTTATTTTATCCGGCAATTGTTTACTTGAGAGGGATAGCTATGCGGAAAAACTACCTTTGCCAGCCGCTGAACCGATTTCCAGAAATCTTAAACCGTTTATCTAAAATGTGCATCACGATAAGCAAAAGTGCAATTTGTGAAGCCATAGATTTTGATATGATTAATCGCTACAATAATTAACAAGCCATATGATATACCATCAATTCTATTTTAAGGTAGCTGTGCGCATGAAAGTTGATTTCCACTGAAGCCTCTTAAGAAACAATAATGTAATACTAAATGAAGGGCATCGCTCTACTTTCACTGAACTTTCAAAAAAGAAAAATTTAATGTGGAAATAAATAGTGAAGTCGATGATAGCCATGTCTACTGACACTGAAAGGCGGAGGAACCTCCATCGTCTCCCCAAATGATCGCGACAATCATTTTAAGATTGCAAAGCGGAACAGAGTCACAAACACGATCCGATTGGTATATCTCCTTTTGTTTTGATGCAAGTTGCGCAATGTGAGAAACCTAGCGTGTAGGACTCAAGAGCAGTATTAAAAAGTCGATGTGTGTGTATATATATATATATATATATACAATTAAAGAGGAAACTTACAGGGGGGTAAAAAGACGAAAGTAAAGAGAAAGTCTTACTTAGAGACGTTTCGGGTGTTAGCCCTTCCTCAGTCACAGAGAGAATATATTATATATATATATATATATATATATATATATATATATATATATATATATATATATATATATATATATATATATATATATATATAAATAGGATGGAGGAGATAGACACACAAAAAAAGAGACGATCACACATACATAGCTAGCTTTCGGAGCTAGTCCGTCTTCAAGGCGTAAGCTAGCTATGTAAGTGTGATCGTCTCCTTTTTTGTGTGTCTATCTCCTCCATCCTATCCACATCGTGTGTTCATCGCCGCATGGCTGACTCCAATCCATTAACGTATTTATATATATCGAAGATTCCACGAACGTGGCAAACAATATAAAACTTCGTCACAGGGTGACATTAAACATAAAACATATAAAAAGGAAACTCACGAGTTGAAAATTTTCGGTGGGTCGCCCGCACCTTCATCAGTAATAGAATGAGGATTGAGGAGGAAGAATCGTATAGGAGGGGCGGTGAGGGGAAGGAGCAGGTAGGAGGGGTGGGGAAGGGCGGGGAGGGAAGGAGCCAAAGACCTATTTGGGAAAAGAAACAATGTAGCGAAAAGTGGGGGAAAAAAATAATGGGAGCGGTTGAGGCCAGGTGGACAGAGGGCGTTAAAAAATCGAATGCAACATTGTTCTAATGTCTTCAGACTAATTATAGTGGCTGTGGGCGGGAGGGAAGCCAGAATGGCTACATTGTAGCAGTCATCAAATTTTACATTGTGGGAGGCAGCATGTGTGGGGACAGAGAAAGAGAAGTTGGTTGAAGAGGGATTGCAAGAAGCACGGTGATTATTAATTCTAATATTGAGGGGGGTACTACAGAGCCCAATGTAAAAAGCTGTACATAATTTACAAATAAGGATATGTACTATATTTGTTGTGGCACAGGAAGGGGAGGCAACAGAAGGAAGATAACGTTTAACGAATTTTTTGGGTAATCGGTCTGTAATTAGAATTAAACAAGTTTTGCATCTTGGCCGGTTACAACGGGTGGCTGGAGCTTTAGAAATATTCAAAGATTTATGGAGGGGGTTAGTGGCTCTAAATATAGCAGACAGGTTTGGGGGACGTTTGTATACAACAGAGGGACATTTAGGGAATAAATTAGTAGTGGCAGGATTGCTAGAGAGTATTGGGAATAATTCTTTGAGGAGATGTTTTAGGGACTGTACGCCTGGGAAGAAAGTGGTGCAAATAGAAATATTGTTGTACTTAGGACAAGAGGTTGATTTAGGTTCTTACGGTTTTCTAAGGATTTTTTTATTTAAAAGGGATTCAGGGTAGCCCCTGCGAAGAAGAAACTGGTGTAGCTTGGAAAGAAAGCAATCAAGGGACTCCGGGTTGTTACAAATTCGATGACCTCTGATAGAAAGTGAGTATGGGAGGGAACGTTTGGTATGTGCGGGATGACAACTGCTGAAGTGAAGGTATTGCTGTTTATTAGTGGGCTTTATATGAACAGAAGTACTGAATTTACGGTTGGATAAAGCTACGTCGACATCTAGAAAGGTTATATGGGTGGAAGATATAGTAGAGGTAAATGATACAGAAGAGGAGTCATTGAGAGAGGAAATGAAGGAGTTTAGGGAGTCGATGTCATGTGTCCAAAGTAGAAAAATGTCATCTATGTAACGGAGCCACAGAAGGGGTTTAAAAGGGGCTTGGGAGAGGTAATTCTCTTCCAGAAGACCTAGAAAAAGATTGGCATAAGAAGGGCTAAAACGACTTCCCATGGCACAGCTCTTTGTTTGGAGGTAGTGAAGATCGTTGAAGGAGAAGGCATTGTGGGTAAGAATAAATTCAGAAAGGTGTAAGAGGAAGTCGGTACTGGGTATATGAGGAGTGGGGCGTTGGCTGAGAAAATGACGGATGGAACGGAGACCTTCTGAGTGGGGAATGGAAGTGTATAAAGAAGTGACATCTATAGTGGCCATCAAAAGTGGTGTATTATGTGGAAGTTTGACAGTTTTCAAATAATTTAGAAAGTGGTGTGTATCTTTAATAAATGAGGGCAGGGCATGAACGTGAGGCTGCAGATAGTGATCAACAAATGCCGAGATGCGTTCAGTAGGGGAACTGCAGGAGGAAACAATTGGACGGCCGGGGATGTTAGGTTATGAATTTTGAAATGAATTCAAAGGGATGGAGAGGGGGATTAGTGAAAGACATTGATGCCAGGGGGGAGGAACGCGTGATAGAGCCAAATTAGTGAGAGCTCTACAGAATTAAGATCAATGGTGAAAGCAGATTTTTTTTCTTTTAATTATAAGTAAACAAACACGGTCCCTTTAAGCCATATGGCTTGTCAGAAAGATCCAACACATATACATACAATGCGGCAAATTAAAAAAAATGGTGTATACAAAAAATACAAAAAAAGCTAGTTACAACAATTTATAATATTACAACTTGAGAACATTAAACATAGCCAGAGGCGTGGATCGCCACGGGAAGGGAAGCAGATTGAGATGGGTTTTTACAATTGACTCGGTGATTATTGATACATATGTTAAGGGGCGTGGAGCTTTTTCCGACACAGAAGCTTGGGCATAGCTTACATTGTAGGTAGTAAACGACATTGCAGGTGACGCAAGAGGAGGGAAGAGGGTTGGGGAAGGAGGCGATGGAGGGGTGGGGAGGAACTGAAGATTGGACATAATTTGCACCGGGGACGATTAACGGGCTCTCTTTCTCTCCCACCCCAAGCGTTAACAGAGTCACTCTCCTCAAGGATGTACTGCACTTTTGCCGGAACCTGAGATGGCGAGTTTTCTGGGACTTTCAAACACAAGCCCAGTCACTTCCCAAGCCCATTCATAGCGCCTCGCTTAAGTTCCCACCACCCTCGACCCATGAATTCAAATCTCCACGCCCCTTAACATACGTATTAATAATCACCGAGCCAATTGTAAAAGCCCATCTCAATGTGCCTCCCTTCCCGTAGCGATCCACGCCTCTCATCACAAGAAATCTTGCTACGATGCTACGAACAATTGCTACGATGTTTCAGTACTGTACACCCTTCCACCATCTGCTTCCACTGTTGATCTTAATTCTGTAGAGCTCTCACTAATTTGGCTCTATCACGCGTTCCTCCCCCCCGGAATCAATGTCTTTCACTAATCCCCCTCTCCTTCCCTTCACCTTCCTCTCCCCCCACCACTCCTTCCTGTCTATCCTTTACCCGTCACTACCGACTAATTTCTGACGAAGGCGGTTGTGCCCGCCGAAATATATAGATATATAAATCCGTGAGTTTTTTTTTTTTGTGTTTTCTCTGTGCCTGCCAGTCACGCCTGTGACATTTGTTTTTTATTATTGTGCACTACACGTGTTTTTCGTCGGTTGGAGATATATATATATATATATATATATATATATATATATATATATATATATATATATATATATATATCTATATACACACACGTATATAAAAGTTTGCCAGAGGAAGGCAGACGACAAACACAGAAAACAAAAGAATGAACACACTTACAAAGTTTCTTGATATTTCGGTGCCACTAGCACCTTGGTCGCAAGAACGAAGACTGAGAAGGAAGGGAGGACTGAGGCGGGAGGAATGGAGGACTGAGGTGGAAGGAAGGGAGGGAGGGGAGGGGAAGGGGAGGAGGGGGAGGGAGTGAAAATTTTCCCTCTCTATCCGTGGTCACCGAATATGCAACAACCCCGAATCCCTTGACCTTTTTCTCTCTAATCTCCACCAATCCCTCCTTCGCAGAGGCTACCCTGAGCGTCTTCTTCAGAAAAAAATCCTACAGCGACCCTCTTCTTCTAAATCTCTCTCCCTTAATAAGTTTCCTCATGATCAAATCTCCCTCTGTACCACCTATTTCCCTGGAGTTCCCTCCATTCGTCGCTTAATCAAAAAACTCTACCCCATCCTCTCTGACAACCTTACCACTTCCAAAATTTTCCCCCGCTGTCCTTCTCTCACCTTTAGACGCCCTCCCAACCTCTCCACCCTCTTTAAAATCACTAAACCTCTTTCCAAATCAATCTCCCGCCCTACTAAATCCCTTCCGACGCCGTGCAATCGCCCAAGTTGCAAAACTTGTGGCATCCTTCTCACCCAGCCTCTGCCTGATAAATTCCTTGCCGCTCATCTTCCTTCCGTCCCCTCACTCTCCTGCGTTTCCCATAATGTTGTCTATATCCTTCTTTGCCAATTATGCCCTAGTTTTTACATTGGTTTGACGACCACTCCCCTTAACATCCGCATGAATGGCCACCGCTCCAGTTGTAATGAACCACCTTCTATTTCTGTTTCCCTCCCTGTTGCCACCCATGTTTCTTCCCACAACTCCACCTTTAATAATATTTTTAAGGTTGGCATTCTC
The DNA here is from genome assembly GCA_963169105.1 of Ceriagrion tenellum. Classification (NCBI taxonomy): domain Eukaryota; kingdom Metazoa; phylum Arthropoda; class Insecta; order Odonata; family Coenagrionidae; genus Ceriagrion; species Ceriagrion tenellum. The sequence continues at coordinate 912,805 of OY720636.1, forward strand.
GCCTACCTTCCCCCTTCCTCCTCCCCACTCCAAATCAAAGATCTTGAGTCCTCTTGCATTTACTTATACCAGGCTTTCTCTCCGTCAGGACTCAATAAATCCCACTAACTTCTTCTATCACCTCTGCCCATACTACTTCTTCCTTTCGAATTTCTTCCACTTCCCGCCTCCCGCCCCCACCTTTCCTCTCCCTCCCCCTCCTCCCTCCCCTTCTCCTCCCCTTCCCCTGTCCCTCCCCTCCCTCCCTTCCTTCCGCCTCAGTCCTCCCTTCCTCCCGCCTCAGTCCTCCTTTCCTTCTCAGTCTTCGTTCTTGCGACCAAGGTGCTAGTGGCACCGAAATATCAAGAAACTTTGTGTGTTCATCATTTTTTTGTTTTCTATGTTTGTCGTCTGCCTTCCTCTGGCAAACTTTTATATATTCGTCACTTAAGTGATCCTAAGTGCAGTTATATATATATATATATATATATATATATATATATATATATATATATATATATATATACACGATGTGGATAGGCTGGAGGAGATAGACACACAAAAAAAGAGACGATCACACTTACATCGCTAGCTTTCGGAACTAGTCCGTCTTCAAGGCGCATCACGGAACAAAATGATTTTGTTCCGTGATACGCCTTGAAGACGGACTAGTTCCGAAAGCTAGCGATGTAAGTGTGATCGTCCCTTTTTTTGTGTCTATCTCCTCAAGCCTATCCACATCGTGTGTTCATCGCCGCATGGCTGACTCCAATCCATCAACGTATATATATATATATGTATGTATATATATATATATATATAATCGTTCACTCATTCACTCAGACTGCACAGCGGCAAATACTCACATAAATATTTATACAGAAAGGTAGAAAGAAAGTGGATAGGAACACATAAAATGAACGAACACAGTGGTGGTGTGAAGATGTAAAGATGGCCGATTCCAAGCAGAAAAAATTCGACTGGACCGGGAATCGAACCACGGACCTTTTCCCACAGCGCTCCCAGGTCGGCAATCAACTATACCAATGACTCCTTCATACTCTTCAAACCACTGCGTATAGCTGTTAAAACCGCTAATATATATATATATATATATATATATATATATATATATATATATATATATATATATATATACACACACATATATATATATATATATATGCGGTTTTAACAGCTATACGCAGTGGTTTGAAGAGTATGAAGGAGTCATTGGGTATAGTTGATTGCCGACCTGGGAGCGCTGTGGGAAAACCCATCTGTGTGCCACTTCCCCTTAGTTTTCCTCTCTCCGCAACGTCCCCTTCCCCGTCAAAAAGTGGTATAAAGGTGAATGCGAAAGTGAAAAAAAGGAGAGACTGCATTAAGCGAGATCACGGTGCGGAAGCGCTGCCCAAGTTCAGCCAAGACGGAGAGGAGATCATTGTAGGCCTGCAGTACTTCGTCTAATTATTGGACCCTTTTCCCCGAGGATATTATCGGCTTTGGTGGAGACAACATATGGCGTGTTGAGCCAGGCATCCACTGAAGTCATCGCAGAAGCAAGTTTGGACGACCCAGTGCCAGGCCCTGTAGCTCCTCCGTGCCGAGGCTCCTTTTGTACGCGGTCAGGTACGGTCGTCGACCCCGACAAAACCCCCTTTTTGTTATTGCCTCCAAACAGATCTATCCGTGTTGAGCCCAAACGACAATGGCAGTGCATTTCCTGCGGCGAGTGATTTGCGCCAGAATCGAAAATATTTGAAAAAGGGAAGGACTAGTAGTTACCTCCCACACCCACAGTTCCATTGGAAGTTGACTAATTGAGTAATCCGCCTGTGAGCGATAGTTAAGCCATTTTGCGGCTAATAAGGGTATTATCATTTCATTGTGTAAATAATATTCATCTAATTTCACTCATTCATCTCATGAAGGGTTGTTTTCACGATTTAAATGTCTCTTCTCTCATCAATCATAACATCAACTCAATAGTGATTAGAAGGGTATTCTCATTTGTAATATTTGTGAGTCAATTCATGAATTTCGACGGCCTCGGTGGCGGCGGGGTAAAGTCCTCACCTGCCAAAGCGAAGGTTGCGGGTTCGAGTCCCGGGTAGGATACACCTCATTGGGCATGGTTGTGTGTGTTCGTTCATATTGTACATACTGTATCGCCGCGCTCTTTTCCGCCGCGCTACCTTTCTATAAATTATTGTTTGTTTTGTGGGCTTTAAATATTTAATAACTTTATTGTTTATTTTGTGTGCTTTGTTTTATCTTATTTCTTGTTTTTGTGTTTTAATGATTAATTTGTTTATTCTGCATGGTCATTGTAGGTTGGGAGGGAGTTGTTTAGTTTTGGGGAGATTGATTGTTGTAGTGGAGAGAGGAGCAGAAAGAGGTGTGTGAAAAGTCCGAAAAAAAGCGCTACCAAAGAAAACTCGAAAGCGTTACAATACCTAGTAATTGGATTTGGCTGTTAGGTATAAAGAAATTATTATTATTGTTATTATATATGGTTGCTTTGTTGAATGGAAAAAGGAATACTTTATTCAATATTCGCAATTGGCGAGCCGAACTACCAAAAACCTTTCCCTCGACACTGATTCACCCAGCCCCGGCGGTAAACCTAGGGAAAACTAAATTTAAAACGCGGTAAGGAACCAACCAGCAAAGACCTAATTGTGGAGAGGTCTCAAATTTTACTAACAGGTGACGGATTTTTGCCCCGCGTGCTTCTGATGCGGGAGGGTACGCGTGGGTGAAGTGTAGTCGTGTCCCATTGATACCTCCGGGAGGGCGGGACCGGTAAAAAAAAAAAAAAAAAAAAAAATATATATATATATATATATATATATATAAAAATACGTTGATGGATTGGAGTCAGCCATGCGGCGATGAACACACGATGTGGATAGGATGGAGGATCTCCTCCATCCTATCCACATCGTATATATATATATATATATATATATATATATATATACATAAATATTTATACAGAAAGGTAGAAAGAAAGTGGATAGGAACACATAAAATTTACAAACACAAAGGTGGTGTGAAGATGGAATGATGGCCGATTCCAAGCAGAAAAAATTCGACTGGACCGGGAATCGAACCACGGACCTTATATTTATGTGAGTATTTGCCGCTGTGCGGTCTGAGTGAATGAGTGAACGATTATATATATATATATATATATATATATATATATATATATATATATATATATATATATATATATATATATATATATATATATATATATATAAAACTTCGTCACAGGGTGACATTAAACATAAAACATATAAAAAGGAAACTCACGAGTTTAAAATTTTCGGTGGGTCGCCCGCACCTTCATCAATATATATATAATGGTATATGGTATATATAAATACGTTGATGGATTGGAGTCAGCCATGCGGCGAAGAACACACGATGTAGATAGCATGGAGGAGATAATCACACAAAAAAAGAGACGATCACACTTACATAGCTAGCTTTCCAACACAGAGACGCCGTTCGACATCAAAGCCTCCGGCTCTTGCGACTCCCACAACTTAGTTTATGTGTTTCAATGCAAACTATGTCCCGGTTTTTATGTGGGCGAATGCATTACACCCCTTAATATTAGAATCAATAATCATCGGTGCACCTGTAAAGACCCATCTTCCACTTTCCCCGTCCCTACTCATGTGCGGAAACATGGCTTGTCTTTCGACAAGTGCTTTGAGGTGGCAATATTGCTCTCCCTTGTTAATTGAAGTGCGCCAGAAGGAGCTGACCATAATCTGGTTGCTGAAATCGTACGCCGCGCCCGGATTAAATTAATTACATTAATGACACGATTCCCGTTCTTTTCCATTTACCCCCTTCCCTGCCAAGACACGAGCTGGTAAAAATTCTCCTTTTCAAGAACCGTTCGTCAACCGCTGGGAAAAACCCCTTCCCCTTCTCCCCTCCCCTAACCTACCGCCCTCCAACCCCTATCCTCACCAGCGCACACGTCATTTGTTCCGTGATACGCCTTGAAGACGGACTAGTTCCGAAAGCTAGCTATGTAAGTGCGATCGTCTCTTTTTTGTGTCTATCTCCTCCATCCTATCTACATCGTGTATATATATATATACACACACACACACCAGTCTTCTGGTGGTCGTCCTCTCTTCCTCCTCCCGGGTGGTTGCCAATTTAATATCTTTCTCGGCTAACTGTTCTCCTCTAAGAACGAAGGACCATAAAACCATAACAATGATTAATAATGTGGATCCCCAACAGATAGAGACAGGCAAATGGCCAAAACTCAGATGAACACAAGGAGAAAAATTATATTATCTACGAGGAGATTTATTATTAGTAATTTTGTCTCATATTTAGGCAACGGATACATACAATTAATAGTTTCACAAGATAAAACTGTGCAGAATTCCGCTTGGAAGTGGATGAGATTACGTCAAAATTGCAACACCTAAGGCGTGTGAAAGAAAAAACGGATGAATTCCTTACCTCATGTACCAACAAAATGTGCTTAGAGTAATCCACTCCAATCAACTATATTACACACCGATCCCTACTTACTTTCGCACCATAACTAATCATTGATGCAGTTACCGAATTCTCTTTGAATTGAGAGAGGAACTATTGGAAGAGATTGAACTGTTCAGAGAAGGACCAATACGCGAGGGGGATGTGATAGAGGAAGACATGGCTAGTAGGAAGAGAAAATGGAAATGAGAGTAGGAAGAGGGCAACGTGCCATTCCATTCTCTTGAGCCGCGTCCGAATTCACCGTCAAGGACACTTGGAAGGTCGCATATCCGTCCTTCCGAGAACGGCGGCCATCTTGAAGGACGTCCGAATTCACCATGCCTCCTCGAAAGTGTCCTCGGGAGGGCCCTCAATCGAGGATGCAACCGGTGCACACTTCTACCCGTCCCCGGACGCCACATTGGAATGTTGCTCCATGGTATTGTTTGCGCATCATGCCATGCATTTCTTGGAATTTCACGTCACGGGGTACTTCCTGTATTTAAAGTTATTTGGCGGTAGTCGGTATCGGTACACGAGTGGACAAAATCGAGCAAATGGATAATTTTACTTTCAAATGTAAGTGGTAACAGGCAGAGAATTACAATTCCTTCTTTTAAGCTAACTTTTGAGCAACTACCTATCCTAATACCCTATTAATTGATTAACAATGATAATAACAAGGAAACTAACACTTTAATAAATTATTTAACGCGATATACTGCCTATTGTTAATACAACGAAAAATATTACGCTATATATATGCATCTACTACACTTAAGCGCCTACAAAAAAACGCCTAATCCTAATAACTAAGAACACTACTATAGGAATGGAATTATTTAACGCAAAAACTGCTAATATATCATGAAAACCATGACAGAAAAATTAGACTTAACGTGAAATATAATTAAACTATACTAAAGCTACGACAAAAATTGTTGATAGGTAACTAAAAACTCTAACCTTGAGATACAATGAAAATTACTACCTGACATTAAGTACAAAGAGGTAAAAACTAGATTTACACGCAACGCCCATTTGAAAAATAAAGTAAATAAAAATGAAGGAAGAATGTTATACAAAAATAAAACTAATAAAAGTTAATCCACTACGTTCTACTGATTATAGATACTAAGAAAACTACCTCACCCCTAATCTAAATTAATATAAGAAATGAAAATTTAAAACGAAAAAAATTAAATATAAAACAACTGTCCAAGCAAAAAGCGGTAGCGAACACAGCACCAGAATGCACCCAATGTACTTCCATTTATTTTCGGGGAATCGGGCTCAGTTTTTTTCCGATGTCCTTTCTTTTTAGTTCACTTTCTCTCCCGAAGAGGTCAGCGCTATGCCCTTAGAACTGTCCAGACTCATCCGTCCTCGAGGAGTCTCCTCGACACCGTACGACCTCGCCTTGCGACCTACCCTTGAGTCCTTGTGGCCTTCTGAATTCGGACGCGGCTTTGAATTTTCCTCTTTCCCCCAACTCACCCATAATTCCCTGCCCTCTACACATCGACCCTCTCCCTACCGAGCTAACCCTTCTCTTCTCTTTCCCACCCTGCAACAAACGCCAAATCTATAAATGATACTCTTTGCGTTGAGTAGGATTTCATATTCGTAGTCGAGAGGACGGTTGCTCACTCGATTGCCAGCTGGCGCGATCGTCTTAAACGCAGTCCTTAACGCGCACACGATACGAAGTAATTTTGCCATTTAACGTGATACCAAGTAACTTTGCCACGTACTTTCAAAAACATTAGTTTCTCGGAATGTCTAGGTTCCATCTTTCTTTTAATTGAAGCTTCCCTTCTGGTACAACCAAAATAGGGACCCTCTAAACGAAACACGATCATTTGGAGGGGAAATAGGAAACCGGAGGTAGGTAACTCCGGATCACAGTATAAGGAAGCTATCTCTCGACAAAAGGGAACTCCACGGACAAGACTAAAGAGAGAGGCGCTACGGTAGAGGGAGGCGTGAATTTAAGGGTAGAAGGGATGGGTAGAAGAACGGAATAGGGGTAGAATATTGGAGAGTGGGCAGTTGGACGACAAAATACGGTTGTTGAGAAAACGGAGAAGCGATATGACCGTTTCGGGAGGGGATGCAGGAAATATGCACGTGAAGAGGGAGAGAAGAGATAAAGGAAATGGCGAGGGAATGAAAAAGGGAAGTAAGGTAAAAGAGAGTGGGATGGGGAGAGAGAGTGCGGAGGAGTACATAAGAAATGGTTAGCTGAAATAAAGTAATGAAATAAACGGCGGGAATAGAAAAGAAGCAGAATGGAGTAAATTAATAAATAAATGTCAGTTATTCATGTGAAATGTAAGAGAAAAGGAAAGAATGGAGGCATTTAAAGTGTGGTGCTATAGGAAAATGCTGAAAATACCCTGGGTGGCAAGAGTCACGAACGAGGAGGTGTCTAAGAGGATAAGGAAAAGATGGTGTCTACTCAAAATGCTAAATAAGAGAATATGGCCAATCCAGGTGTTCCACCTGGATTGGCCATATTCTTCGGCACGAAAGCTTGGTTAAGACCATACTAGAATGGACAGTAGAGGAAAAAATCAAGAGGGGCAGACCTAGACTGGACTATATGGGACAGTCGATAAAGGTGTATCGTAGAGTGAAGTGAAAATATTGGCCCAAGATCGGATAAAGTGGAAGACTGTTGCAGACCAATCCTAGGATTGTAACTGTTTGGGTTTAAATACCTCCCACCTGTTTTGGGTTTGGACTTGCGCAGTGGGAGGAGATAGCTCGGGCGCATGCGCGTGCTGCGCCTCCTACCTTCCGCCGTCAGGCCTGTTCGCCCCGCTCTCGCGCCGACTCAATCGCTCATCTCTCACGCCTTCATTTCAGCCAGCAGCAGCTGCCCGACCAAACAGTGTAACTTACAGTCCACTCCTTAATAAACTGAAGGAACTTTGTAAATCGGCGTATTGTCTTTAACTTTATTCCGCACAGTAACCAGAGAAGAAGATTCATGTGAAGACGTAAATTCTTCAGATTCTGATCTTCCTACTTGTTACAGTTATATCAGTAGGCATCACCATAAATCAGAATAAAGAATACTACCTAATTTGTTCGGTCACTGTGAGACTGAAAAGTATATTCTATATCATTAGAAGGATGCACGAATATATATATATATATATATATATATATATATATATATATATATATATAATTTGATTAAGTATTTTCAATATAAATAGATGTCCGGATGAATGGTTACTGTAATGAAAATAAGCAAGCTAGTGTAATCAAAAAGATGTCAGTACTGGTAGGGAAAATCAGAATTATTGGCATCTTGGAAAAAGCTTTAAATGCATAAAAAATCCTCGAAGTTGGATTTCGTAATAATAAGCAAAACCTAATGAGAGAGAAGCGACATAGATATTTCCCCAGCAGAGTATTAACAAGGAATAAACAATCCGAATATGTTACCAACCACATGTGATTATGTAGTGTTAAAAATTATATACCTGACTTAAAATCAATAATGCCATGGTGCTTGGATATAAAGAAGTAGAAATGGGAAAGTGAGATTTGGGGAAAGAGTAGAATGGGGTAAAATAAGGATTTACATAATGGAACATGGGGAAGGGATAAAAATTATAAGTAATTGGTTTTTCAATTCTAAAAATGGTTGACTGCAGCCCTCCATCCTTCCCTATCTAATTCTAGTTCCCTTACATCATGCTATCTCTCCCTATGGACTTTTCTCTTTATTCGACTCTTAAACATATTCCTAGGTCTTCTTCTAGGGAATTTTCCCTCTACTTTGTATTGGATTATTTCCCTCACAAATCCATTGTGTCTCTGGGATCGTCAAATCCACCTGGTTCTTTTTCACTCTATCGTGTTCTATAGGGTCCATTCTCTTCTATTCTTCTGTACCCTTCACCATTTCTTATTTGGTCCATTTATTTTATCTTAAGGATTCTAGTCCTTTCTGGTCTGCTGTTCCCATGGCTCATACCTCCGAGCCATTGAGTGCCACAGTTCACACGAATTCTTCCACATACTGTTTCCTGGTTTGTAGTCCTATCTTTTTTGTGCGCAGCAGGTGTCTTTTCTCATGCACGCCTTCTTAGCTTGGGCTATTCTCCGCTTGATGTCCGTTGTACTTCATCTCTATAACGTGATGGTACCTCCGAGATAGGTGAAGTAATCCTCTTGCTCTAATTTCTCTCCTCTCATGGCGATTTCTACATTCAGATTCTCTCTTCCGCATAACAGAATTTTAGTGCTCGTATATACATATATATTGATATTTTGATAGAATGGAACGCAGAAAGAAATTGAAAGTTGTAAAAATAGGGATGATGGAAAAATTACGGAACGGAGAACATAGGCCTGGGAAAAATGGAGGCCCGAGAAGGGAGAGAGACGGGTGAAATAAAGGAATCGTGTCGAGGGGCAGGGAAAAATAGGGAGTAGCGAATGCAGGGAGTAAAATAGAGAGGATGGGTAAACAGAGAGAGTAGGTAGAGACAAGAGGAGATTAAAAATGAGAATGGGAAAAAACAAGGGAGAGGAAGACTAAGGAAAGAGGAATGTCGGTGTGGGGAGAAATATGGAACGTTGGGCAGTGGAGCTGATGGGGGAAAATATGGATGAGAGAGTACGTGAGGAATGTGGGGAGAAGAGTATAAGAGAAATAAGAAAACCGAAAAATAAAGAGGTTTTCTGCGAAATTGTGCTGTAAAATTGGGGAAGATTGCCTATCGTATTTCCGTAGTCGGCCCCGGTGGTGGCGGGGTAAAGTCCTCACCTGCTAACCCGAGGGTCGCGGGTTCGAGTCCCATCTGGGTATAATATTATATGTCCAGGACATGGGTGTCCGTGTATGTAAATTGGGTTGGGGGAAGAGGGGACAGTTCTGCCCCATCCAACCCCGGATAAATAAAATACAAGTAAAATAATAAAATTATTATAATTCGACTAATTATTATAATGAAATTCTTTCACCTAAGTCATTAGAATAATACATGGCTTATTCACTGAAATTTTTTACAAATATGTTGAGTAATGTCGTCGATGTTTAGAATTACCATTCATATCGCTATACACCACGGCTTGCAGATGACCAGGAAGTAAATGCAACTAATGCCGACGGTGATGCCGACATGACGAGGAAAAAATAGCACAGTTTTGAGATTACACCATATTCAGAATTAAATAAAAAGAAAAAGGGTGAAGATACAAGACAAACTATGCAGGTTTTGAGGAAGACGATTGTCCTATTAGGAACACTTACGATAAATAAATGAGGGGCGCTTGTACATGAACGTAAAGTCCAACGGAAGAAGAAAAAACAGACGCTCGAGAAGAACATCGGGGCTAGAGGTAAAAAAAACCATGATTTTGAGACAATCACTTGAGAATTCGATTCATGACAGAGGTAGCATATGGCGTAAAATGTAAACGCCGTCAAACAAACAGTTAAAAGTGAGAATAACGGAATATGAGGGAGAGGGCAGCTAGGAAAAAGGAGTGGATTAAAATATGAAAGAGGAATGGTGCATTGGACTTTTTAGCAACGGGTAGTGGAAAGAGAAAAGGGAGGAGGAAAGGGACTCGCTGATGAGAGAAAAGCAGGATGGGAACTCCTGGATATGTGGACAATATACGCTCTCCCTGTTTGATACATCGATTGCTCCTAAACTGACGCGCGCGCGCCCGCCTTGGACATCGGAAACGTGTCAGAAACATATCAAATTCATAAAAATTTGGAGGGCGGACCACCCATTTGACAGAGGCGGTATTCCTTTTGTTTTTTTCGGTCGCTTCTCAATTCATCATGAAGCGAACACAGACGTGGGTGGGAAACCACCACGTAGATGCCATTGAAGAGGGCGAGCATGAATGATACGGGGGAGGGCAGAACGTGCCTGAAATTTTAAGGAACCCTTTCCCTCTTCTTGGATTGACATCAAGTATTCGATAGACCTCACAAGAGGCGCCATTCGAATGTTTAAGTTGGTTGTGGATTATCAAAGGAAATAACCTACTATAAAAACAAGAATAATTTTCAAAACTGAAGCACTTAAAAATTCATTCTGTTTGCAAGATATTCGCGAGAATCCATTGCACAAACTCACGTATTTACATTACTATTAAAAATATCCTGCCGCACTCATATTAAGCGTTTCACTTTTAAAATATATTTTGGCAAGCGTTGAAAGGTTATACTGCCACAAATTACACACGACAGGCATTTCTCTTGGGTTTAGTAGTTCTAACCTCTCCTTTATTACTGCATCTTAACGTAAACCTTTCCTTGGCTGTCAGAGGTACATGGCGTCATAGACACGCAAAAACTGCAAGAGGATGTAGAATGAGACTGCTGATTTTTAACTCTGGTGAAAGGTTATCGTCACTTCAAATCACCTCAAAAATACTTCCAATTTAAGTTTACTTAAAAAATTTCGTTCTCCTTTTTAAATTTATCCTTAGACATTTTAAAAATGGCATCCCAGGCAACTTATGAAATCGGACAATTGAGATACTCTTACATATATTTTACTCAAAACTTCCTTTCCAGGACCACTAAAATAAATAGACAACCCTTGAAAAAATTCATTCAATAGGAGGGGAAAGAGGATATCAGCGGCAACTATCGTAGAATCACCGGTCTATCATATTAATCTATCATATTAATCGCAAGTGAGCTCAATTTGAAGAAATCAAGCTAGTTTGACACATAGCAGCAGTTTGACACTAGCAGCACAACGTTTCAATGTCCCTAACTTAGAAAGTAAACTCTTACGGTTTCTGATTTTGAATACAGAATATTTTATCTAAACAGCATGTTCTTTCCTAGAAATATGTTATTTAATTTATTGAATTTTTCGGCACTGGAACCCAACAATCGCAAAATGCTTAATACGGCAACTAATTGAATAGGTAAATCATTGTATGAAGTATTTTATCATTCATTTTAAACTTAAATCACTGCAATCGTAAAGAAACATCATTGAAAGATAATGTGGTCATAAAAGATGAAGTAGCCGCAAGTTATATGTTACTATGAAACTGACCCATTTATATATTGGCCAAGCAACGGAGAAGAGCCACGCAGCTTCGAGTACACAAAGTGGTATTTTTATTGCCGATGGCCATGACATTCACACCATCGATATTGGTGATGGAATTCAATTTATCATCCGAGCACAAAGGCCAACCAAGATATCAGCCAGTATTTGATTTCCTCCATCGATCGCAACGTATTGAATAGTGAGCTGACCTTTTCGGCAAACATCAACCAATATCGAGATAATATTCAGGAGTGAATGCATTTTCATGCCCTCCCCTTCAGGAGGCAATCTTCGACAGAATAGCGCGCTTCTCAGACGGCCAATTATTGATCCTACAAGCGAATACTAGTATATCGATTCTATTCTATACCCATTATTTCAAACAAATTTGCATTTAAAAACCAACGAATAACGATTTATTTGTATCCCTAAAATATGATAAAAAATTATTAGAGTGTAAATGAATTTTGATATATACTCCTCAGTCACATTCAGGACGTAAACGAGGAGCCACACGCACTTCGCGTGCCGCAGTTTGAAGACCGCTATGCTAGGGAATGCAAGAAAAGAGTGAGAGCTGAAGGAGGCAAACGTGTCAGAGTTACCTTGGAGGGAGGAAGGTATATCGGTGATCAAGGAAAAGGGAGCCGGGGTTAGAAGGGAGGAGAGACACGGGTGAGAGGAGACGAAAGGGAAATATCTCCTCCGGAAATATAGGTATGTACGTTTTGGGGCAAAGGGTGTGTCAGGGGCGTACATCGGGCAGATAGCGGAAAAGGGAGTCTGAGGGAAAGGGGGATTGAGAGTGACAGAGGGTGCGGTGAAGCTGGGTGTGGTAGTAGAATGGTGCCTCGTCTGGCATGAAGAAGAGAAAGATGAGAAGGGAAAAATAAGTCGGAACTGAATTGGTTGGAGGGAGAAAATGATGAGGATGAAAATTCTCCTCTGGGCGAGGGTGTGAGGCTTTAGCTTCCGGAGGGGATGAGGATGGTGGGGAAAGATTCGGTAAGCCTCACGTGCGTGCTGTCGATGGATTTTACATATCATCACTTTCAAGAGTCGGGCATGACAAGCTGGTCCTGGTTTTCTGACGAACTGGAAATTCAGCAAACTAACCGTCATTTGGAAATTATAAGTGTGAAGTCTCCGCCAATTTGCCCATCTATCAGCCGCCTGGTCGGAAATGCTGCTAGATTTGTATCGCGCAATAGCATTATGAGGCAGAGATATTCCATTGTGGAAGACAGAGAGAGTAATACTCGAGGCTATCTTGACAACAATTACTCTTTTCAGGAGAATCGGTTCACATCGGAATATTAACATTGTACTAGAGAGAGGAGAAATCAGATGGTCGCTTTAAATCAAAAGCTTTCCCATTCGAACGACAGGACACAGGATCGCCACATGCATATTGTGCTGGTCTTTATGACTCTTGCGTTTTACCGCTTGTTGCACTCGATGCTTACCTATGTGACTGAGTGCCATGTAACAAAATCCCTGGGTTGATTTTGTGCCACCCTCCTGAGGGCAATATTCATTGAGGTTCGAAATTTGTTTTCACATCAGAAAGGAACCTCGCGATAAACATTACCTACGGTGTTAGGATTTCTTCCGTCAAACACTCGTTTTAAAATTTTCACGAATGATATGATTCAGGTCTGTTTATCAGCGAGTTTCAAAGATATCAGCTTTCTCAATTAAAAAATTAACGTATTGTGATGGGTTGTCAAGTATAGTTTGTAAGGAATTCGGGCTAAACCTTTGGAGGCAAGGCTAATATTGAATCAGCAAGAAATAAATTTTTCGATTATAACACAACGGATAAACCGAATTTCAATCTGAAATGTCTTCAATAGAAATGTTTATTGCCAGTTTTCCTTGTGCATTGCCAGATTGGTGCAAAGAGAAAATAGGATTTGGATGCCATAGTATGATAAAGATCCATAACACTTTGCTATTCACGTATGGTTCAAATCCCATTCTTTCCCAGGCTGAAATGGATATGGAATCGCTTAAGTCAGAAATTCCTGGAGTTTATACTCTTTAATACTTGCCTACATGTATTCATTAGCAGGAGTTTGTAATGCATAAGCATAAGTTTTACATATTTAGTCCGTGTTACAAATTTAAAAAGACATAAACTCATCAAATAGTAAAGTCAGCCTTTGAAGTTTTATACTAAAAATGGATATGGTAGGAGTTTTCTGTAAACGTTTGCAATATTAAAAATATGAACGATATTATGATAAAAATATTAGGTATAATGAAAAATTTGGCGTTATATAAAGAGATGTATCCATACAAAATAAAACATCACATGGAAGAGAATCAAACGATACGCTAGACACGCTAATATTATTCCAAATTTTCCTATTATCTATTATTATAATCATAAAACAGATTTTTCTGATGAAAGAATGACAGCCAATATTTAATGAAAATACACTACGTTTGTACAAATGGAGTTTTCCCCGCCAATCATACGTAATGGCTGAGCACACAGTTCTAAAAGTACCTATCAAGTCAGAAAAGGAATCATGCAAAATTCAGAAGAAACAGTAAATGCCATTATAGAGAACGGCCAATGAAAATCGTCAATACTTTCCTTAGCAATACGAGTAAAAATTTTATGAGGATTAATGGTCAAGTTTGAATTTATTACACCGCAAAAAAAAAAACAAAATACAATTCCTACTAGCACCATCATACTTTTATGATGGTACTAGCATCTGATATCCACACTCAATGAATTTTATCTGACTTAATCAACAGAATTTTTCCACTCTGGGCCAAGATGTAGAACGAGGTCTAGTAATAATTGAAAATGGCTGAGCAAAAGTCCGGTTGGGAATGAGAAACATTAACCCATATCGTGAAAATCTTTCTGTGTACATCGTGAAAACTAAAACGAGAAATAATGTACCAGAAAGTGCAATCAGGATTATTACCTCACATTCACATAACGTGTTCATTTGCATTGGTCTCTTAGTGCGCTCATTACAAACTAATACCCTCTGCTTGTCAATGATTTTAATTCGAGGAAGAACGCCGTTATCCCTTTTCATTTACAAGAAACTCTTTCCCGTGCGGAGGGCTCATTATCTTGGAGTCGGCTAGACGTTCAACTACCGTCAATTTATACCAGTTTTAGGTGTTCAAATACTCCACGCGTTGGAAGATATTTTGCATCTACATTCTGATGTGATAAATTTTAAAATCTTAAAAACAGGCAATATTATTTCATATAAGGTAGTTTCATTTGAGTTTATCTAAATAATTGACCTGTCACATAAATAACCTATATAGATCACACAAGGCCTATTATGTGAGACTTTTTTCACGAAAAAGTAAATACTGGGGAAAACAAAAAATCAAACTAACTCTTCTCATTGGTAAAACCTTGTTTCTACTCGGAATTTTCAGCACTATAAAACAGCGCTTTTCTGACAGGTACGGCTTGTCACATGGTCTAAATACTTGAACATTTGTACTGGCGTAAAAGACTTTTCGAAACATTGAAGTTCAATTATTTTGATTCATCGCCATCAAACCATTATTTTGAAATTTTGAAACTGGGGTAAAGAAACTTTTATGGATGGTAAAAGTTTTATAATGAAAATAAATTCTGAGAGGGAATGCCTGAAGGTCCAGAAAAATGCGTTTTAATGCAGCATTTATCCTCTTTCTCTAATAGGTGGCCACTCAACAAAATATAGAGGAATTACACATGGGGGCCTGATCTAGGTTAACTTCTTAGCAATCAGAAAAAATATATTGCGGAAGACAGGGTTCGTTCAGGCATTTCAATATTCAGCTCACGCTTGCTATTTTATGATTTTCTTCATCTTACAACCCTCTCTACGGCACGTTTAAAACTACTGCAGAAAAGGAAGAAGAAACTTCACCTTAGAATGAGGGCAATAGGGGATAAGGTTGGTACAGAGTTAACACAGATTAATTTTATTTGTATACATGCATTTGTATTTGTGTGTATGCCTGCATCAATAAGAAATCTCATTTAAGGACAAAATGGCATTGGTGAATGGAAATAAGAGGAATGACATTTAATGGTGTTAAGTGAAAAGATATTTAAGAGAGCGTACCGTTGCATGTGTGAGAATGATGGGCTCTGACCAATGAAGACGAGGAAAAATGGAAAATAAGAGAAATTTTGGTACAGAGAAGGATAGATAAAGTGAGATGAGTAGGGAGAAAGACAAATAAGAGTAAATATGCCAAGGGCAGACGGAAGGTTAAAGAGAGTAATTTGAAGATGGGTGACTCGATCCGGTAGAGAAAACTAAAGGATCGAGGGAATTGAAAGGGACTCATAGGGCTCTGCGGATCGAAGTGAATATCATCACATACTACTGATTTAATCTTCACTGACATATCTGCACAATCCAGAATTTCAAAAGAAAGCTCTTTGAGCAAATTAATAACAACATGGGAGACTAATCCATCGGGAGTATATCAGGAAATAATTCGGGCTGAACACAGAATTTGACCGGGTTATTATACTCACCCGTTACATTCTTCGGAAATTGTCAAGATCAAAGGCATCATGTGACACAAAACACAGCCCTCTCATTATCTTGCCACAGGATTATGGGCATGACCAGTATTTTTGGAATGGTACTGGAATATTAGCACTTTGGCAAGACAGTTTTCCCATTAGAGGCTAATCATGAAGAAGGGAACTAGAAGGGAGATTTATATCACTGTTAACTACCACATGGGTTAAAATGTTCATTTGTTAGAATAATAAATTACTCAACAAATTATTCGGCAGATAAACGTTGAATGCGGGGGAAGTTGATAAGGTTGTATTACAAGCGCCATGGAAGTTGTAAGGAACGTTTGTGAAGGACATGGCCACATGAATGAAATGAGGTTCGTCTGAGTGACAAACTTGGAACAGCCACAAACACTCTTTTCAACAACCGGCTCGAGGTACTTCAATCTCAGTTGCTGCACATGCATCCAGGTGCGAGTGATTAATATATGATAGATAAGCAAAGAGGCTTGATAAAGAAAAAAGGGACGGGAAAGTGGCGCTCAGTGGTGATAACGCAGAAGCGTTAACTTCCGTCATATATTACTGTATATAATACTAGATATATGAGGCACCTTTTTGGCAATGCAAAACATATGGTTGTGAGGAATTTACAAAAATTAATAATCCGAGTAAATAAATAAAGAATGCGACCAAACTACAATCACAACAAAGAGAGGAGCTGTAATTTTAGTCTTTATTTGACTACATTATTTTTAAGAGTTTATATCCTAAGATTTTGTTCCCGTGGTGCAACTACATAGAAAAATCATGTTGAATTCGGTTTAAAAATATTGGAAAAGAAGAAGGAATGCATAAAAACAGACCAGAGGAAGCTGAGAGAAAAGGTGAAAATATTTCTCATGACGATGTGGTTGCGAGCGCTACGACCCAGAAGTAATTCATGATGACATTCAATCTCGCGAATGTCACATTCCAGACGAATTTGGTGCCGCGTCAAACGAAACGTCTTGATGCCCATTGATCACGCGGCTAGATATCTTCGTCTGCGCACAGATCGGGAGTGATGGAGAAAGAAATAACGGTGCTCTCAACCTTCCCCCACTCCACAACCCGCCCTGTGACACCACCACCCCGACATATTTCCTTTCCTATAGAGACTCAAACCTATTACGGCTTCGCGCAACCAAAAACTCCTTCCTCAAAGCCAACCGATATTACATGTGGAAAGAAAATAACCAATGGTAGAGTGTAACACTACGAATCAAAACCCAAATTCGGTTTGAATTTTTAATCCTTTCATTTTTACTTCCTTTACCAACGTCCGCTCCCTCATACACCTCGAATGGAAGAATATTGAAATGAACACTGAAGTCAGCAGTCATCATCATCAGCAATCCAATTTGTCCTGCCCCGGGCATCTTCTATTCTTTCCTTATAACTTCTTTTTATCTTCACTTCGTCTGTAATTTTCAGCATCCTTCTTCCTCTTCTCTTTTCTCCCTCCACTGTTCCCACGAATGCTGTATTTATAATCCCCTTCCTTCTTAAAATAGGCCCGACCCAGCTACCCTTTCTCTTCTGTATTAATTTCAGTAGTGTTCTTTCTTCCCTAACTCTTTCCAGTACCTCCCATTTCCATCTCTCTAGCCTCCTCCACACCCACATCTCGAAAGCATTGAACCAATGCTTTTCTCTTCTTCCCAAGGCCCACGTTTCGCACCCATTAACATAAAATTCCGTACATAACATTTCACCATTCTCTACCTCAGTTCTACGTCCATACCGCTG
Organism: Ceriagrion tenellum; assembly: GCA_963169105.1. Lineage (NCBI taxonomy): Eukaryota > Metazoa > Arthropoda > Insecta > Odonata > Coenagrionidae > Ceriagrion > Ceriagrion tenellum. Next base: position 930,673 of record OY720636.1, read on the forward strand.
CATAATTTCTCTTGTTGGTAATGTCTTGTTTATGATGAAAAGTCAGCATTAGTCAACAAAATTACGGTACCAAAGAAATCGCAGCTTAACAATCCATCTGATGGATGTAGGGTCTAAACTCAATAGTATCCGCCTGGAAATCGAAATTCTATGGAAAAAAATTTCGATTTCTGGGATCCAAACCCAATCCCATGGGGTGATAGACCTTTGATTTAGCCCCAAATACAACAAGATTCGTTGTGTACTCAAACATACTGGGCAGGTCATCTTGTAGACCGGCCTTGAATATTTTAAGTAGGTGACTCAAGCAAGGGCAATTTTTTGGATCAAATAACCTTTATTTAAGCTATAAATTCGCGTTCCTAATAGTTTGTTGCAGACATCATTCATAACCTTTATCCCTTTTTATCTTTTTGAATTCATAACTAAAACAGAGAAATCATTAATAAAGTTTAAGAGCGATGTGCATTTGATGTGATTTTAAGTAAAAGATAAGAAATACCTAAGTGAAATCTCACTCAAATTTTCCAATCGTTCCTTTTATATACTGAGTTCTTCTATTTTTAGTGAGATGATTTCACGTGACATTTCCCATCACGGATAAAGAGAAAAAAAAGACCGAAGGTGGAACAGGAAGATGCTTGGATGCGGATAGGGAAGAAGAACTGATCGCATCACATGGAGTCATATCGTCTAACGGCAACTATCGTCTATCTATGAGTAACGACAATTTCATTGCCAATGCGTTAAAGCGCAACATTAACCCGAATGATCTACTCCCTCCACTCAAATATCATTATCCCTCATTTACTGGGGATAATGCAGCTTTGGTTGCCCTTTCATTAATATGCTCAAAAAGAATAGCAGCATAAATACGATGGTTCCAGCAATATTTTTTCTTCTGTCCACACCCTCTCATAGAAATCGATGAGGTGGATATCATATTTGCGGGAAACGACACCGTAAATTAGGAAGGTACAATTATGGATACTTCTCAGTTTTCAAATAATCGTGGTCCATTTTGCTCCATTCCCGATGTGTATTGAGGTTTTTCACAGTTGTGTAGATGTCCCGTAAGTTTATGTATTACCATTTAATATATATCAAGAAACGAAATCATTGAAACAAAGAGGCGCCCACATCGGAAACAAATTGATTTGGAGTGCCCCGACGATTGCATTTTCAGATCACTACGAGTTTTTAATCCACCAAAATTAAAGGCAAAGATCAGCTAATAGACGCCATTCTATAAATTGTGTAATTGTGAAAACCATCGTTTGTCTAAATATTGCGCACATCCAACAAAAATTATTCAAGATTCTAAATTATTTCTCACTTCCCTATATTCACGTTATTAATAAATTTATCAAGTAAATAATCCATATATAACTTATTTCACGATAAACCTTCTTTGAAACATAGTAGATGCCGGTCTAGGAATTGGAAATGACCAAGGCACCAGCTATCCATTTAGCAGATGCATTTTAGCATGAAAAAATGATCGAATCAGATTTTCTCTAGCACTTCACGGAAGGTGGTCGATAAAGAGAAATATGATTATCGTTCCCTTCACTGACGAACAACACAGCGGTGTCTATCGGCTATAATCATGCACCAATTTCTCTGAATCTTTCTTAACTCTTCTAATCTTCTCCGACTCTTCAAATTTTATTTTAGCTACTTATTGTCACACATTCTCTTAGTCATTGGAGAGCTAGAGGGGACAAAAAAATAAACATGACAGGGCATATCCATTAACTCACATATACTCAATGCACTTATGAATGGATATTAATTGATTTTCATCAACAGAAACACTTAAATGTCGCACTACCGCCTAATTGAGATGAAAACACTAAAAAAGGACTTGAATTTAGATGAACACATGGCTGGGCTTTGTCTTAGGGACTTTGTCTGAATCATACAGACAACATTTGAAACTCGAGATATTGCTCCTGTGGATTAAAATAGGCCTCTTTGAGCGTACATAAACCGCAACATACACATAGTTAACCAAAAATGGGTTGGACTAGTCTAATATCTGGATACAAATACGAGTTTACACTAACCCACCCATGAATCAAAAATATTGCCATGTTTGCATTTATGAGAATCTTGCACACTCAATTCAAGAACAAAAAATACGTGAGAGACATATATCATTTACATCAAATAAACTAATTTTTAAGGGCCATTTATTTAAAAGTCGTTTTTTCACATGGATTGCAATGTTTTATTGCAGCAGTTAACTCATATGGTCACTAATTACTTATTACTATAGTTCGTATAAGCTTGTAACCAAACGGTCCATTCTAGCTATTCCTGTTTAACGAAAGCTGAATTTCCGGAGATAAAATATAAATCTCGTCAACTTTCGTTCATCGATCATAGAAGGACTGGACATAAACAGTGATTGAAAATTTAATGTCTCTATGTCTGGTTTTAGTGAGGTTGTCATGAATCACGCAGCATCGAGGCCACCTTAATTTAATTCTCCCTCGCATCAGGGACTTTGATAAGCAAGGAGGGGGAGGCTTCCGTCCCACGGATGACGCACACCAGCTTCGTCACATAAGAGGGACACTCATGCGTTTTAGAGTTGACGAATGGGTTCACGCCAGCATTTATCACGCGTGTTATGACATGGCCTTCAATAATTAAGACACGAGGGAGAGACAACGTTGGACATGTGCCAAGGCCTTCACACAACATTATGGCTGGCTTGTTAAACGCTAGTCGGACAATGGCGATTTTCGTAACTACCGTTTAACACGCAATGGCTAGTACTGAGTATCAATTAGAGTCCGGCTCTTTTATTCTGTGTTCTTGAAAATTTAGCGCCGGTCGATTGAGGTCTGCGATGGACCGCGCGAAATTTGTTTCGTATCTAGACGCAAAAGGGACCACTAGGCACAAAAGCTGAGAAAATTGTTTATTATTATGTCGGTTATTTTGAAGGATCAAGAACACGGGATGTTAGGTTGTTCAGGGAGTAAATTTGTAGCATGTGACCCTAAGTTACATGCAAGGTTAATGATAACTGATATATTTATGATTCCACATAGCTGGGTGGTATCAATACATTTGGAATCACGAAGCTAAAAGTTATAATTGCTATGTTAAAAGATTACACAAAATTGCGCCTGAAAACAAAATTGCAAGAGAATTTATTTTGATTTAAGCTCGGAGCAGCATTTTCCGTGAACGCTAATTCCTATCAGTTCGTTGTGTCATTGTGCTCATGAAAACGTTGGTTTTTTGGGAGAAGAAAATAGTCATTGTCTTTCCGACTTTGACGGATTGAGCATAATGTTACCTCATAAATGGTAAATATGCTTTCTATGTACTAACGTATTAAAATGAAAAATAAGCATATACATGTAGATTTAATTTCATTATCACTTTTTTACAATCAGCACTTATTCATTCAAATAAAAGAAATAATAATAAAATTCGTGCAGTGTAATGTATAATTCGTGCAGTTTTGATAGAATTGGCCTTAGAGTATGTAGATATTACAGCTAATTTCAACCGTCGATGTGGAAACAGTTTTTTATGTTTAAGAAATAAACATGGTGATATTTTACTTGTGTTACGTTTTGATCGCGAACGTTAATTTTGCTCCTAAGGAAGTTAAATATCTCCATTTAAATTAGTTTTTCCATGCGAAAATGGAATGCTGATACGAGCAATAATATGGTCCGAGCCATGCTCCACAGAGGCATTGTTTGCCGATGAAAGAAGAATACTTAGAATCATCATTTATATTCAGCACTGTCTCAGTAACACATTACCACTGGATCAGTAATAATTTAACAGGCATTCTTATCAGCCATGGGGGAATGTACTAAAGTATCCTTCTTCGTAAACAGTTTACTTTGCGTAAAGCGCGTAAAATGAAATTCGCTGCATATATTTCCATTTATTTTCAACGCGGTGCTTTGTTATGCTAGATAAAAACATTTACAAGTATTCCTGCTATTTATCACTAGTGAAGTTAGAGGTAATTCACAAGATGATTGGTCTTGTAAGAGTGTGCAAGGGCTAATACTTCATTGAAATCGAATGGGAGAGCTGTAAACTTCGTTGGTTTCAAACTCGCGCACTAGACAGAAATAGGCCACTCAAATTATATAGACAAGATATTGAGGGCATTTAAATGAGTACAGAGAGTTTGGTTGCATCATATAACCGTCTTAAATCCTCAAAAAATGGATAAAATGGAGATAGGGCGTGTTCGCTCATAACCCAGCCTAGCGGTCTCGGTTTCTCGAATGCCGTGGTGATACCAACCAATGGGCGACGCCCAAAATAAAATCTTTAAATTTATTAGGTCAACGAGATAGATATGCAAGTAACCAGGTGATCTTATTTCCCAATGGCTCATTAACAAACGGTGGACTATGTTATTAATTTCACTGACCACTACCCATGCAATATGATATCGTATGACGCATCATTACACTGGAACCAATCACCCACTTCGCCTATTCCTTGATGAGTTTGGAGTGAAGAAACCCGCGCCTAGGGATGGAGTGACGGGAGTCAAAGCCCCCTGAACACACCGCGCAGGCGCCAGTCCCTTCGCGAAGGAGAAACTTCCTTGCGATCCGACCACCTCCGCACTCCACTCAGTTGGTCCCGATTCCTCGGTATCCACGGGCGTCGGGTCTTAATTTCTAAACTCTGAATCTTATCAACCTCCCACCCTCGACCGGTGATGCCCGACACGTGTCTGCAATGGCAGCGTGCCCGTGCTCACTAGTGATGTGTCTCTGCGTGGTATCATACGGTTGTCTATTCGGGATGGCCGTCACCCTCCTCTTCTCGCCCGGGTTCGATCCGGCGAGGGAGGAGACTGCGTTCAACGGGGCCTGCAAGGGCGTTGGCGGTCGCCGCGGTCGCCCAGCCTCCACCTTCGGCCACTACCTACGCGATCACGTGTTGCCCTCTTCCCTGCCGGGAGTCGGGCGAGACGCGGCCGGCGGCCTCGCCGCTTACTTCTCGCGCCAAATGGGCGCCGGCGTGGCCAACGAGAGCGGCGGCGAAGAAGTTCTCCGCCCGGGCGTAGGAGGCGGACTCGGCGGTGTTAAAGTACACGAGTGCTCGGCCGTACACTCCGCTACCGACCTCGAGTTCGTGGCCGGTGGATGGACAAAGTCCGTTTACAGGGCAAAGGTGTGGGGTCAGGACGTGGCCATCAAGACGGTGAACCTCAACGGGCATGACGTTCGAGTGTGCCAGAGGGCTGGAGGTTCCCTGTCGGCGTGTTACAGGAGGACCGCTGTCAAGATCCTGAGGGAGATGGTGGTGCTTGGACAGCTGAGGCACGAAAACATTGTCCAGGTAGGAAAAAACGCTCTATTTTAGGGAAAACGCGTGATCACGATTAAACGCATCGCGCGGAGAATAACTGGCTTCAAAAATCTTCTATGGCAATTATTACCGTCGATTAGTATATTGATTTAGAGAATAACTCTAACTCAATGCGCAATCTCGCTATGATCCATAACCCATCCATATGATACAAGCACTGAACTCGTACTTTTACGCCGACTTAAAAATTTGAAGAATGGATATGTAGGATTCATATGCGGGTAACATCTTTGAAGTTATCATTGGAGACGACAAAACAGCACAATAAGACTAGCAACAATTTGCCAATTAGATCAAAATTTTAAGATCATTTTGTGGTGAAATCACTGACACGCTGAACCTTTCTAGGGTGAGCCCCTTTCTAGGGTGATCATTGAGGAAGGTGACTTTCACTGCCACCATATACTCTTTTAACAGGGAAGTTAAGTTACTTTAACTGAACCAAAAAATAAAGTAGGCAATTCAGGCAAAACTTCATTTTTACTCGTTTGCATTCTTGAGTTGTCGCTAGTAAGAAAAAGACGATGAGAAATAAGACAGTTACATTGAAGCTAAAAATTATACTTGAAAATCATTGGTATTGTTAGATTATTTTCTGATAACCTTCAGTATCAAATTCTCTGCACTGCATGGTATTACTTATGTTTTAGTGACTTTCATTGAGCTAACGAAGCTATATCTTGCATGTAACTAATAATATGCCATTGATCAATAATTCGATTTAAATCAAACAATGTCAATGAGCTTAGTTCAGATCTAAAGGGAGTCAGAAGTTTGAAAATCATGTCTACTTACCGTATAGCTTGCAACTAAAACGTTCTATCGACGTTCCGTTTGAAAGCACGAGATAAAATACACCATAATTTCATAAGAACATGAACACGAATGAATTTGAAGATGAAGTGAGGAATAAATTAATATTTATTAGCCTTTTTCAGGATGATCGAGAAATACGAGCTTGCAACTAAATAGTGAGGGAATAAAAGAGCAGGCCATTTGTATCTACAAAAAATAATACGGTTTAATTTCATGTTAATCCATCGTAGTAAAAATATAAACATAATAGTATATTACCAGGCATAAATATCAAGTTCATGTAGGTTGAAGAGGAATTATTTGGTTATTATAGAAGAATCATTATTATCCTCCCCTAACAAGTGACCACCCCCTTAAACAACCCTAGTTTTGCGGTGTTAGTTTTATTTCCCGCACTCTCAATGTAGTTAATATGGCAATTAAAAAACGATTCCACAGCCCGCACTGAAAACCACAGCTTGAATGGATATTTTAAGCCTTTTAATAAAAAAGAAAGGATAAAAAATACGAGCTAACCCCAGCTGTGGCAACCTAGGATGTTAACCTGCGTGGAGTCTCTGAGGGTGAAAAAATGACCTATTTTCTACCCGCAGAGCCAAGTCAGATATATCCGTCGTCCAAAATGACCCTCTGCCTACATATTAGGCAGAGGTTATGAAAAAAGCTAAGTTTTCGACATTAATGTGCAGCAAGTGGCGAATAAGTTGTAGTCTACATTTAAAAAAAATTTCAGTTAGCCATTAGTATTCAGTTAATTTTTTCAACAGATTCAGGCGAGATGTCGTGGGCATTCATCATATTAAAACAGAAACAACAATGTCACTATTCCACAGGGTATTTTAAAATAAATAAATACCCTGTGGAATAGTGCAATTGCTGTTTTTGTTTTAATAGTATTCAGTTGAGTATTTAAATTACTTTCCTAATAACTACCCCATGAGATTGACACATAAACTGTGAATTAAAGGATAAATTTGAGCAGCGAAAACGAAGATAAACTCTCGCTCGCCAGGCAGTAAATTAAAGGCTAACTTTTTTTCAATGGTTTGTGAGTTAACTTTGTGGAATATTGAGTTCATATTGAGATGAAATAAAAACACTTTGTAAAAATCCTCACGAAACTTTTATGGTATAAGCCTGGCCTGTTTCAGCACTTTCGTGTATTGTCCCCCTTTGAGAATGATACGAAAGTGTTGAAACCGGTCGGGCTTATACCATAAAAGTTTTGTGTGGATTTTTAAAACGTGTTCTTATTTCATCTCAATATGAATTAAAGGCTTAGTTTAGTGTAACAAAAAGAATCATTAAACATGACAGATAAATATACTCAGTTATTATAAATTGAGCAAAAAATGACCTTGTAAGAATTACTGTGAATAAAGATGAAATACTGTGACTATTTTGGGAAATGAATGGACCATTTTTTACTCTCTCTGAGCATTGTTGGTCAGTCATTGATTGGGAAGGAAAAAGAGGGGCATGAAGTTTATTGTAAAAAGCGTACAAAAGAGTATCGGAGAATATCTCCTTGAATAGCCATATGATTATTAATTCTCAAGCACTAGAAGGTCGGCAGGGCCATTTGACCCATTTTCAGAATTCAAATAATTTTTTTTCTATGTAAAATATTTTTAAAATTTTTGAACATTTTTTATTTTCTTCATTTTTACCTTAAATTTGATAAATTGACGTAAATATATCCCAATTATTTTTTTGTTATCTTTTATAAGAGGATATACCAAGAAGGACGGCTGCGGGTTATTTGTCCCACAACCTGTTTTCGCGCTGTATCTTTATATTCCTCTTACCCTTAGGCTCTTAAATATTTATATATATGGGTATAGTGCTTGGTTGTAAACCAGATGGTACTCGGTTCGATGCCGAGTGATGCATCTGGATACCCATATCAAAACGTAAGCTGAGTGATATTTGTACCCGATCTTTCGAGAAACCACACCCGGCGAAGGGAAAATAATTGGCACCCCTTTGTGACTTTCACATGCTTATGGTCTTTTTCTATTGGTATTTTTCTTTTTTTTGCAAATCTTGTTCTTGTATCCTCACCTCTGAGGTTAACATATCGAGAATTGTGCCTTTTTCCAGTATAAAGTAGATTGTGTGAGAAAAACGAGATGTAGACACGTTGTGGAGAATGTTTGCTGTTAACATATCGAGAATTGTGCCTTTTTCCAGTATAAAGTAGATTGTGTGAGAAAAACGAGATGTAGACACGTTGTGGTGAATGTTTGCTGTTTAAATGTGGGGAAGACCACGTTAAACTTAAAACTCTATGAATGGCTTTGTGAAGGAGAGGCAGAAAAAAATGATTCGAAACACATCAACTCTACGGATTCTGAGTGTTTTCAATCCCTAATGCCGTTCGATCGTTCGATCAAGTCGTACTCCAATAACATCACCATATTAGGAGCTGTTATTGAATCATTGGCCCAAAAACATCTTTAAACTTAGGAGTTTACAATTTTGGAACGAGATAATAACTGAAATTCTTCTAATTAGAGCCTTAATTGTTCATTTAATATTTTTTGGCCATTAGTTAATTTCTAAGTTGGTATAAATAGAACTTAGTGTTAACGTGAACAACTGTATGGAGATTTTCGCCATTTTAGGAAATGAAATTTTATAATAACGCTTCATGAAAATTTCTATTCTCTTCGGGCAACACTTTTAAAACCTTTTTTTCCTCGACTTTTCTTATTCACTAGAGTTCAGAGTAACTTTCCCCATCCCAAGATTGACTAACTCTAAAGATTCTTTTAAGGTGATATGCGCATGTTAAATAACCGATTTAAATTTTTAGTAGACATAAACGTTATTTTATAGTGCACTTTTTACTGATTTATAGGTATTATCCACCCATCAACTCTATCCATCCCCCACTTGTTGAGAACCTCATATTTTAAGCCTAAAGAGGCATCATTTATCTATGAAAAAAATTTTTTGTTTGCTAACTGGTTTTTCGATAGTTTTTGATTCTCGATTTTTTTACTTGACCTATTAACCCAGTTAGCTAGACTGTCTGCACTAATAAAACATACATTGGATAATTTTCTTCAAGCCACGTATCAAGTAAATTTAAAGTTTGACGTTCAAACAGTACAAATGTTTCAATTCAAAGGGACGGTATGAGGAGGGAATAGGATCAATTCTAGCTAGGGATCCGAATATCTATCAAGGTAAATGTTGCCGAACCAACTATGGTGTTCGCAGAGTTTCTGTGCACTGGAGAGTTCCTCCAAGCCTAGCTGCCCATGGTAGATGAGCAGCGATTGGGTGCCGGCGTCCAATCCCGTAAATCGGTTCTTAGCTCAGTGCGCGCCGCGTACGAATACTGTAAGTGGCGACCCAAAAGAATCGGCGAAAACGAACGCTATGCCTCGCCAGCGCGAAGGCCTTTAGAATAGAAATACTCGGGACGAGAAACTACTATAGATATCATGTCAAAACTTGCAGTGATTGCAATAGTCATCGCAGTGAGGTTAGAAAGTAATCCTTATCGGCGGAGGTCACCGTGGTTACACGATAAATAAACAAAACTTAAATCCTCTTCACCTACATTTTGAAAAATACAAATACGAAAATTGCGACTAATTATCATAAAAACAAAAATTTTTATGGCAAGGAAAAAAATAGAATACATCCGTTCGTTTTCACCGATTCTTTTGGGTCGCCACTTACAGTATTCGTACGTGGCGCGCACTGAGCTAAGAACCGGTTTACGGGATTGGACGCCGGCAGCCAATCGTTGCTCATCTACCATGGGCAGCTAGGCTTGGAGGAACTCTCCAGTGCACAGAAACTCTGCGAGCACTACAGCAGTGATTGAGGCATCACTAAGTATCAGGCACCCAGTCTGAGGAGCGGATATCGGCAACCCTCGTGCGCATTTACGTACGTTGAGTTGCCTAACTATTAATTAGACTTATGATGGCAATGCCTACCTTTCGGGATACTTTTCTCAAGAAAAAACCCCGATGCGATGAAAACATTTGTTAAAATAACTCCGTAGACGCTAATTTTTAGGAAATCACGACGTTAACTCGAAAAATGTCACAACTGTTGAACATGAGGTTAGCCTTCTCACTGGTTAACCGAATGAGTATATATTTCAATTTTTCCATAGCTTTCTGCAAGCATTGTTTTTTCATTTTAACATGACGACACTGTTACAGATGACAGTTTTTTGCTTAGAACCCACCACCTAAACACTTTTTCTTACGTAGTGATAACTGAGTGAATCATGCCTGCGGTCGGGTTCAATGAAACTCTCTTTCCTGGTGAGAATAGGGTGGAATGATTCAATCACCAGTGTTTTTCCGAGTCATGAGACTCTCGATGTTATTTTTGTGATTTTTGGGAAAGAACAGCATTGGGAGAAAGTGGGTCAAACTGGGTGAGGGTGGGAAGGTGCAGCAAGGCGTGGCGAAGACGGAAAAAGGGTTAATGCTGGACTCGGGAGAGGGAGAAAGAAGTGGTACAAAGTGAATGATTGGAGTAGCTCCGAGAATCCCGTGAGGAAATGGATACAGTTAATCATAACCCAATATACGCTATGGCGCCAGGAATTCATGGGTACAGAAAGGGGAAATGCGCATCAGAAAATAACATTTACAATTCACTGGACGCGAAGCGAATTAGCGACAAAAGGAAAACGGAGGGAGAGACTACAGAAAACAACCAGAAATTGTGTCGGTCGCATATGAGTCCTTTTAGCTGAACTTTCCTCCATATTATAACATCCATTTTTTATTGAGTCTTTATGGCGTAACCTATTCATCACAGTCATTTAGTAAAAACCTATTATTTATCGCACGTAGATTTCATGTCAAGCTATTAAAAATTAGAAAATATAATTTAAAAATATAGCGACACATCATATTTTTAAGATTAAATTTTATTATATATATATATATATTATTAAGATTTCGTATTTTTTTGTCGAGCATTTTTTTTCAATTAATACTTGTATTAATGGAATATTTGTATTCATGAAATATTTGTATTTATGGAATCATATTTTAACGTAGCTCAATTTACTTCAAGAAAAAGCGTATCATCATAAGAAATTTTCTATAGAATATCAGAGGGGATGATTCAAACATGCAAATATAATATTTGAGGTCTATGTGCCATGGTAATAAGTTTAAGTTAGCAACGGTAAATGCACAGGAAATGATTTTGAATCATCAAATGTGAATTTTCCAAGTAGCATTAAACTTACAAAGCTAAAATATTTTTTTAGTTTAACGACGGTTTACTCATAGCTCGTAACGATTCTATAGAAAATAGGTTTAAATCAAGGAATGTACTCGACAGTTATTTTTCATAGTGCAAGAACCTATATACATTGGAAACTTTACATTTTGCTTTTTATGACTTCAATGACAGCTCATTTCAATTTCAATTTCAAAAAGAACGCTTCATCTATTTTCCCGAAATTTAAGAATTATTTCTCACCCTATCATTCCACGAAAACCACATCTACCTTGGATTTTTCATTTACTTGCAGTTGGAAGGCTATTTAATAATTTCTCTTTGGTAAACCGTCTCTTCTAGTTCCAGGTGTTTTTTATTATTGCAAATGAAAAACATAGAAGAACGAGAGAATTTGCAGAAATTATGGGTCACTGGTTTCCATATTTGTTATACTAATGAGGCTACACAACGTTTTTTATTTTGAAGAAATAAAACTAAACATCCTCTCTGTAATTTCGGGTGTTCCCATGCATTAATTGCAATGCCGATATGTGACGAGAATTAAGTCTCAAGAGCTTCAGGTCGTCCAGTTAACATATTTAATGGCCTCCCAGACACAATTGGGAATATTTATTATTTGCCTCCAGTATTCGACCGCAGCATCAAAGGCAGAAAAGAAAAGAAAATAAGAACGACAAAGGTGTCTGTCCGTATACGCCTACTCCTTCCACCCATCTCTCACTTCAGTAGGTAAGCGAATAGAGGTAGAGGAAAAGCGAGTGGAGAGAGAGATAGAGAGAACGAGATGGGAACAGGAACGGATGCAGGTAGGGAGTAGATGTTATGGTGTCGGCGGAGGTTGACTGGGAATTGAGTGTGCGTGCGAGAGGCTGGGAGTGATACAGAGGGTGGGAGTGGGGAAACTAGACTCCCTTGACGCGCTTCAACTGCCCCTCGCGGGGGTTATTCTGCAGCCGCTCATTACACACGCCATCCCCAACGGCCTCCGCACTACGTTCCATTCCGTAATTATGAGGCCGAGAGGAGCTGTGCAAGATCGACGGCAGGCAGTGCGGATGACAGTACTTTATGTCCCTCCAATTGCCTACGGCCTACATTTTTTCGACCCCATACAAGAAATAGAGGATACAATTGAGGACTTTAAGGGATAAGGCGATTGAGCGGCTACTGAAGAGGATGAGAGAAAATAACAGAGAGAGGGAACAAGAAAAGGATCAATGCCGACTGCGTGCACCATGGGAGGCTTTGCGTGGACGGCCGGTGATTGAAACGTCAGTCAAGTAAGGATAGCTTTTGTTAGAGATTGTCATGCCTTGTTCAATAAAAAAGATAGATAACAGGGATTAATTCAGGTTGTTTCTTTGCGCTAGTTTCTTTGGACTGTACCCATTCCCCCTACTGTATTGTCATATTTCTGTTTCACGCATACGCTTGCCTTCATTTACCTTTGTCAAAGACGCGTGAGCGAGTTTTGATGAAGTACTTTATTCGTCAAATCTCCCTTTGAAGAACATATTCGTCTTTCCTTTATATGCTGATTGATAAAGACACGCCAGTATTTTGATTGCAGGAATGCATGAATTTAACAAGCTAATATAATTATGACATCCTTTTTATTATCTTAGAATGTCTAATTGCACAAGATACTTTCTCCTAAATATTTGTCAGAAGCAGTGTTGCTTTTAACGGTAGTAAACGGTAAATATAGATTAGAGGAAACACTTTACTATCAATCAACTAAGAAAAACCTTCTTTCAAACTTTGGAGCCAAAATCCATTAAATAATGGCAACTAGAATTTCTACAATCGTTTCAAGAGATTTATCTTAAATTGATGGTCAATTATTGCGTGGTTATTTTACTCTTCTTCAATTTACGTAGCCAAATGTATCAGTCTTCTGCAGCAAGCCACTCATTTACGAAGCTCAGGGGAGGAAAGAAGTTTGAGTGGAATGAAATGGGCTAAGAGACAATTCATAGAAATAAAATTACCCTCAAAATATAATTGCATCCAATTTAGTGATACGGGTTCTAAAAGAAGCCTTTTAAGGACTTGAGTATGGACTTCCACAAGATAACTCTTTTAGGTAACAAAGCCTATAACGCATAGTTTCCGACGGTTCAATGTGCTTCCAGAAATTCCACACCAGCCCTCACCAAGTGGGTGTATTGGGTTGCTGAGGAAAGATTGAAATTCAATATTGGTGCATTTCACGAATACCTAGGCCAAAGAGTGAGCACTAACAGGTGAATACAGTGGAACGGACCGCGGCTTCCAGAACTGAGAAGATCAACGGTATTGGCAAAATCCAGCAACATGTAGATCAAATTGTCCCAATAACGAAGTCAACGGGCAGGATAGCATTTCCCCAGGCACTTTTCTTTTCCCGGCTTACAGCATCCCCTTTCGCCCGAGTTAGACACACCACCGCATTCACTTGAAGAGAGTCTTCGCACATAGCGCCATTATTTCGTTCCAACTGTCGTGACATCGGTGATTGCTGATCGGTATCTTCAAAGCGGGCACGTGCACACACCGACTCACACACAAAGATCAATTTCAAGTGATCTGGGAGCACACATGCACTGGGAGAATAGGAATGGAGGAAATATATTGCAAGACAAAGTGGCTTGGCAAAGTCCGGGTGAGGGTCAGTATGTAGGGGGGAGTACTCCGTGTCAACTTTGAACAATTCCATGGGAGAGTGAAATGTAAGGGAAAGGTGTGCAAGCATAAGAGAAAAGATACAGTAGGGAAATATTTTTAAGGGCGTGTAAGAGGAAGAGAAGGTGGCTTGTGTTGGACTCCTTAATGTTTGCTCTAGATCAATAATTAGTTATCAACCATACAAAACTAGTAGCTTCAATGTGGTTTCCATTTTTGTTTCATTCAAATTGGCAGTATAGGATTTTAAAAATTCTAATGGTAAGCATCAATTTTTCTTAGCTGTCGCTTAAATAAACCTTAGGAATGTGCTTCCAAAATTTCTAAACATTTTCACTAGAAATATCCGAATTTTAACCATGAAATAAATGAAAAAAGATTCGGCTCTGATTATATTCAACTCAGTATCTTTCATTGAGAAATAAAAAATATGAACTTAATGAATAAAAGTTTTTATTTTGGGCTTCATCTGAGACACAATTTCCTTCAGCAATGTACCTTGAAAGAGTTATTAAGTTGTAGGCTATGGTTAGCGTTGACTATACGAGTCTCGATTTACCGTTACTCATATCCTCACGCTGTTACTTAGCGAGCCATTTCTGTTTTCCAAAACAAACTAAAGATTTGACAATTATTCTATCTTCAAATAAAAGGCGATTAAATTTATTTTATTCCAACTATACCAAAAATAAACAACGGAAAACAATAAAACTATAACATTTTTGATCTAATTCATTCTTGCTCATTAGTATTCAGTATTAGCTGAGTTTTTGAATATCCGAGGTGGCATCGTTCAATACTACCACAGATAATCAGAGATTTACTGTATGGAAGGGATGGCTTGTGTTCATCCTTGGGACCAACAATTTCAGCCGGTAATAATTTATGGTGTGGGTATGGAGGAGAAGGTATAGGAAGGGAAGAGGAAGAGACCATCTGTCACGTATTAATTGTATACCCGAATCATTAAAGAGGCATTGAAAATTGATAAGGGAATGAAGGTGATATGAACGGGTAGGAAGGTAGCGATAAGGTATTAAAGTCGCTGCATTTGCTGAATTGATAGCTTTAAAGAATGCAAGGGGATGATCGATGGCTCAGATGTATAATTACGGCACAGACTTTGATCACAAAATGCTTTATCAGCTGCCTTCACGTCATGATCACGCACGGAAATTCTGGCGTCACCATTGAAGTGTCTCTCGGGGAAAGGCAGACCATTTTTGCTCTTCATTTACTCCATCCACTGGTGGATTTGATAGTCAGCATTTATTAGAAAAAGAAGAAATTAGTGCTCCCATCGACCTAGAGCATCCAAAGAAGAGCGCTCATGGCTTTTGCTGAAGCTGCAGAAACACCAACGTATCTCTTTGGCACCACATCGTGTGTCTGAATCATCGTAACTCTGACGCTTTCTTAATTATCTTCGCCGCCTGTCTTTTATTTGTTTTCGCATTTTAAAAGAAGGGAATGCAAACAAAGCATGCAAACGTGATGAATTTCACGTCTATCTGACAGCCCATGTATTGGAGCGGAGCAGTTGTCAGATTAATAAAAGAACAATCAAGGAAAACCTAATTTGTCGGAACAGCAGGGCCGGAATATAAACCACGAGATTAATCAAATCTTCTATGAGAACAACGACATAGTAAGAGGATAGTGAGAGGATAATCGACTCCAATATTCATAACACTGAGGGATGATATATTAACTTATCCATTGCAGTTAAATCCGGAAATAAATTTCAATATTCAAATTAAAACCGCATACACCTGGCCATATTTTTTACTATAAACAGAACTCATGCAATTTACCAAAGGGTTATACATTACATTCAAAGAGAAGTGCAGCCTAAGCTAGCGTCATCGCCCAAAGTGTAAATGACAAAACGCCAACAAATACTGATTTTATTTTGGAATAAGATTAAATAATTAATTATTTTTCTTTTGTCTGGATAAGTTTTGATTTGCATAGGCAGATGCTTTTTATCATCTCAATTAAAAATTTTTAATATTTCACAATTTCGGAGGAAGACAGATTACCTTTCATATCTTATGAACACATAGGATAGGAGGAGGTAACAAAATGGGTAATCTCTATCAAAAAATACTGTACAAGTCTTGATGAAGCAGAAAATACATTTGTGACACTTTGGCAGTAAGAAAATAAGAACTATTACTTCTTAACTCAGACCTACCTAATACCGAAAACAGATAAACGAACCATAAAACAATCATATTCAGAAAATATAACATATATATTTTGAAAACTTATATAAATATTCATTTGTATGCTTTACAGGGTAGAGGAATGGTAGATAAAATTTAATTATGTCCGTTGCTACATAGAGTAAAAAAACTGTACATCAGGGAAGCAAAACTCAATAGGAAATAGTATTAGCATCACAAAGTAGTCCACAGAATAGGATTACATTGGAATTTTAACCATATTTTCATTTCGCAGAAATGCACACCATACAGAGAATATGCAGAATTAATTTTTCTCCACAAAGTAATTAAATTGCTTTACAGTTATGACCAAAAGCGATACCTGCAAACCCTTTTTTCTATTATATCAAATCAATATGGAATTATGGATTTGGAGCAATTTAGAATTGCCATTATTCTGCTGGCGAATAGCAATTTATAATTGCCATTACTCTGCTAAATTCACTCTAATAAAGTTAATGACTAACTTAATTTTTCGATTTTTCATTCAAATGCCATTAATTTTACTATGAGAAACTATCCAATCTAACTCACATTTTTAAAATTCTAATTCACGCGTAAGCGTGTATACGAGAGATTTAATTACTTACTCGAATGCTGTTTTTCATAGCATTAATTGATTTTGGTGCCATGAAACGTCTAAAAAATCACGAATCTCTTAATAGCATGCTCTCTCATTTTTATCTCCACATAAATAAGGCGGTTCATATGCCCCTGCCATTCTAAGAGGCTTCTATTAGAGCTACATCAGGTTTCCCGCGTAATGTACCGGCAGAAGTCGACAGGAAAATCAATGCCTGCACCACTGCACTCCATGCACAACTTGTACACGCTGCCGATGACGGGAGGGTAAAGCCGGAGTATTCTAAATTGTTCAGGGTTTATGGCTCACTGAACATTGGTCCCTGATTCCTACTATCCGGATATAATTTGTTTCTCATATGGATTTTTCTTGCCTCACTAGATAGTGAATTAAAATCCCTCGGGCTGCCCATAAACCAAAAATTTGAGTATTTTACCATCCAAAGCCACATATATTTTATGATTTTCGGAATACATAGAAATTACCAGGCAATATTTTGTAAATTTTGGTGTTAAAATGGCAATGTAAATAGTAAGCAGGCAATAGGAGGGAAGTGAGTAATAGAGTGACAAAAACTGACAGTTCATTACTCTATATTAACTAAGATGCAAAGCTTATATTTGAAATCTACAAATATGATTTAAATTCAAATATGATGAAATCCTCCATGCCACAAGTTCATTGCCATAACTTCAGCATTTGTCATCCATGGGGTATGTGCCCATATGGTCGAAAGTCGAAAACCCAATCAAGTTCTAGATGAAACATATCAGAATAATTTAATAAATTACTGTGGAGTTTACCAAGTTTTATCTTTTCACCATAAATATCCAAAATCTCCTCAAAGTAACGTGTGAAACAATTTCGTTTTTACATATCAGAAGTATTGAGTATCTTTCATATCAGAAGTACTGAGTATCTTTAAGGGATTTGGTCCGAGCATTGTATGAAGTGGAATAAGTACAATATACCTATGGCGATGGCTTTTCATATGATAATAAGTCAGGGAACAATATCAGCTCGACCGTATAAATATGGCGGATTTAAAATCATCTAGGAATTGAAAAAGCCAAGAATTTCAGAGAAGAAGACTTCCAAAATACTATTCATGTCTCTGTGCTATTCCAAAATATTATTCATTAGAATCATTTTGATTCAACATTAAATAAATCTTAAATTAATTTTCGTGATAAACCATGCGACTGAGTGGAATTCACCTTTTTCCGCGCTCAACAGATTCAGAAGAAAATAGGAATTCCAACGGCCATGTTTATCAGTGTATTCGGGATGGGATAAATAACTTAACTTTTTTTATATACTCACACCCCCGAAAACAGCACAACAAAGACCTATTACATCGGGTGATTAACAATTAACCATAGACGTACACCAACATCCATATCCTGAGTGGCGAAAAACCACCCAGGCGGGCCTCGAACCCGCGACCCTTGGACTGACAAGCGAGGACTTAACCCCGCCGCCACCGGGGCCGATAAATGACAAATAAATGACGAATTCAAGGAAGATATCTTTAATTAATTTTTCTAGTAGTTGTATTAATTTAATCATGTTAACCACATTAAAAATAGATTTTGAAAGTGTTTTCATAGGTTATGAGCTCTCTTCCGTCATTAATGCATAAATAGCTTCATTAAAACCTTCCCAAAATTCCCACGAATTCCGATATAAAACACATCCTATTGTAGCTACAAATCGTGGTGAAATTTAAGGCATTATTTAAATTAGTTGGGGGTAAAAAAACGTAAACGGGAGTAATAAGGTAATAGGACAGTAGTCAGAGTGGAAAAGGAAGAAATATTGGCTAGTTGAGATGAGCAAAGAATATGAATTGAAAATAAGATTAAGCGGATAAACAGAATAGCTGATGAGAAAGAAATGAGAAAGGCAATGAAACTACATAATCAACCTTGTGGTACGACTGTCATATGATGTGCATTGTACTACAAAATAATATGTGAAGCGGTATACTCTGTGCAATTAGCATATATAATACAATATACAGAGCAAGAAATCAAAAGCGTTATACAATGAAAAGCGATAGACGCGATTATTTGATACATATCGCCTCTTCGATGAGGTAAAACGCATATTTGAACGCTATGCTTTGAAATGTGATTAAAAAAATGTGACGCAATGAGATATGCATGATACATATGTTGAGTAATGCGATATATTTGAAGCCATACGACGTATCGATGCGTTTCACGGCGTCTTTTGACTAACTGAATTCATATCGCAAAGCTATGTTGACATGTAACGAGTCAACGTCAAAGGGGACTAAGGCGATGGGGTTCAAAGGATTGTCCAGTCCGATAAGACCCGTGGGGAGGACTGAGGGAGTTGCAGGAGTGGAATCTTACGGAGAGTGTTGCCTTCCCTCTTTTAGTCCGCGGAATTTCCCAGCCTGCTTGTCTAGGTCCCGGGAATTCACCTCAGCCGTTCAGAATGGAAGGTGAGTTTTCCTGTATGAAGGGCAAGAGGAGGTAAGGAGTCCAGTACTATTGGTCAGTTTTGAGCTCCCTCTATATCACTGTGCGCGGGAATGCGTGCGAAAACTAGATGGGTGTTACTGGGACTTTTAACATATGAATCGGGAAACGGATGTGTAAATAAACGGACCGGCAAGAATTCGGCCGCTCGCTCCCTCAAAGTGGAGAGGAAACGTTTGGCTCGTACAATGCACCTAACCTCTTCGCCTTCTCTGTTCAACTATCCCGGCCTTAGGCTCCCACTATGCTCCGCTAGGGCTTTCTCCAATGTTCTTGTTTGGAATATGTACAACTTTCCCTGATAGCGTCTTTTTTAATGATTGTATGGTTGCCCGCTTCCCAGAACAGTACGTTTTAACAAATTCGTTTTTTTTCCGGGAAGGCAGGCGGACGGGAAGGGATTGTGGCTGAATTTTAATTCCATTTGTATGTAAATAAGCCGTTTAGACTTCCCCTCGGCTACCATGGTGTTGCCAAGGGTGCAAAAATTCCATCGTTTGAGAAAACTTACCTTAGGAGTGAGGCCTGTATAGGGTTCCAAAGATTTCCGATTTACCCTTTACGATAATCGGTATACGTACTGCATAATGAGCTGAAAATTTACTGATATATGCATTCCGAGATGTGGAAAGTGAGGGATGATGGCATAATCCAAGGCATCATCGATGCCATAAGACAGATGGAATTCACTCGATTTCTATAGGTATTGTTCCATCAACGAAACGGCTCAAAGAGAGCGGCACTTCCGGAAACACGCTCACGGCCTGCAAGTTTTCAGAACCAGCGTTAGGCATTTAAATAAAAAACCAAGTACTAGTATTACGAAATAAAACCAAAAATAACACGAATTGATGGATGCCTATTACAATTAATAAGATCCTGACAAGGAACCACTTCTTGCTTAAGTTACATGTGCATATAATGAAAATTCAACTCGCTTAGAAGCAGGAGCAGTTCTCCTAGTTTTCTTAATTGTATTGAAATAATATATTAACCCTTAAGTCAACCTCAACGGTCATGGTATGATAATTAGCATATTATAATTCGAAAAAAAAAGAATACTGTGCTCCATGACGTTAGCTAAAAACGACAGGTGACAATGTATTGAAGCATTATGAAGGATAATAATGCCTCAAAAATTAAACAATGGATCAATTCTAATGCAACAAGTAATTTTTGTCAATCGTCAAAATTTACATAATATCATAAAAAATATCGCCAACGTAATTACGTCACAAGTGTGGCATTTTTATACATTTTAACCCTACGTACAATCTAATTTCTGAACTCCTGATGATGTCACTTGATGATGAACATATGGACTTCACCAGAAATTCCTTGAATTCCTCACTTTTTCTACTAATATTTCTTTAGGCATTTGCTAGTCTTTCTTCCCATCGTGTCTTCATCCTTTTCATCCCTAAGCACATTTCATTTGCTGTCCTTTCAATTCCAGGGGTTAAAATGATTAGGGTTCAATAGATGGAAATTACTCATTAGTATTTAAGGACGATAAAAATGTTTACCTCCATTTCTCGTGGGAAGCTCAATGTCCTCTCCCAAGTTCCCTCCCGCAAATGAGGCACAGAGAGTAGCACGAATTGTCAGCACGCGTCTCTTGTCCTGTGTCATTTTCCAACTTAAAGGATCGGACCAAAGACCTTTTTATTGGGCTGGTGGAGGTCAGAGACAGACAATTAATCCGAACCTTTGCGCGAAAAACATGATCTCCTTATCCTTCTATCTCTCCTTTCCAACGCTCTCGGAGTAATTTCCTCTCGATTGATTCATTTTCACCCGATTGACCTCGATTGGCACGCAGCCCTCACCCCCAATACATCGTCCCGTCCTATTTTTCCTTTCTTCTCCAAAACCATTGTCCTTTACTACTCTTACCACCACCTCCGTTTCCCTTTCATCCTCTCTCTAAAACTCCAATCACCACCCAACCGAAACCCAACCCAACTCTAAAAAATATCGAGAGCTCTCCGCGCCCTCGCCTCAATCGCCGCCGCGACGACGCCCAACCCTCTGACAGACCGATCAATGCCACGACAAAGACCCTTCCTTTCTCTTTCATCTTTTAGGGGAGTGTTTGCCGTTGAAAGAGACGAAGGAAAAGAGCAGGGGTGGAGCCGAATGGCAATATTTGGATACTCTATCGCTCGGAAAAAAACGTAAAAGGGGTGATACATAGTGCATTGAATAACATTAATCGTTTACGGAACAAAATTAGAATGATGCATATCTCACAATGCTGCCTTTTGCACTGATTCAGGTATCCCAAAGGGAATTGTGAAGAGAAATGCTGATTTCCACAATATTTTCGGAAAGGGTTGTAACTCTGCCTGCTCGGTAATTGAAATTCGGATCTTGATTAGAATCCGCACTTAAAGACGAATGACAAATATGAGAGAGGATGAAACTAAAATTTAATGCGTCAAATTTTTCCAGTGTAACTAGCACAAAATAGGAGATATATCGTAATGAACCTCTCGGCATGATGCCTTAATACTGACTTATATCGCGCATCGCACCTTGCATTTAATGGCAAATTTTTATTGTGCTATATTGAGCTATTTCAATCAATTCACAAACTATTCCCTTATAAATAAATTTCTTCGTTTACGTCAAGAGACACTTTCTCTTTTAATACTCCTAATATATATAGATGTCAAAAGAAACATGTATTGCACACCTGTTAGCGCCTCCTCCAATGAAAACCTTTTATGGTAGCCGACGAACTTCCTTACTTCAAAGCTAGTTTTGTTGGATGTTAGTTCACACTTATCCGATTCTTTCTCTAGTTCGTCTGCATAATTTTTACCATAGGTTATCCTGCTTCAAACTTAGGTATTTCATTTCTTATTCTTGTTCCAGTTTTTTCTATTCGTACTTCGTGATGAAAGTCATTCTTTATTGCATCAACATGATTGTTTTATTAGCTCGGAATTATATTTGAAATGTATTTACTACAGATTTTCATGTATTACAAAACATAATAATACTTTTTTTAGTGTAACAACATGCTTCCGCAAACAAATGCATTTCTCTATGCCTTCCTTGCATTTCCGAATCATGAAGATCCCACAATCAGGTTATCGTCAAATCATCTATGTAGTCCTATATATAAAGTGCTATGTCCATCCGTATGTCCGTTCATTTGATATGTTACGCTGTTTGGGCGATTTCATTGGGCGGCGTCGCGACAGGAGGTGGGGCCATTGGCACAAGATATGTGGGGTGGGGAGGGAGAGAGGTGGACGTTGCCATGTTTTCTCTTTGTATGCGAAGACCTCGTATGCGAATGGAAACGAAAGACCGCCTCTTTGTAACATTCCATGCGTGGTTCATTGGGAAGGGGAGGAGACTCAGTTGGCTCAGCGGATATTTGAAAAGGATTCTAGATGTTCACGCCTCAGGTCTACATTGTAGCACAATGAGACGATAGTCGTGCTTACAAAGCCACTGTCGCGGTGGATTAACCCAACATTGTCGTTTATCTGTATAACGACGAATTTCCAATCATTGCATTGACAAATGATGTGGTACGGATTCACTTGCACGGGTTTGAATAAATCATTTGACTTGAGCATCGGTTCTGAGAGGTTTCTGTTGTGATTGCCTGCTGGGACCCTGAGCCATCCAGAGCCATATCGCATCTTCCCATCTTCCCCAGAGGTGTTA
Source organism: Ceriagrion tenellum (assembly GCA_963169105.1). Classification (NCBI taxonomy): domain Eukaryota; kingdom Metazoa; phylum Arthropoda; class Insecta; order Odonata; family Coenagrionidae; genus Ceriagrion; species Ceriagrion tenellum. Next base: position 953,772 of record OY720636.1, read on the forward strand.
TGGCGTCTAAGGAGCAAACATTCACCTCCGTGGAGGAAATTTATGCTGCGTATGCGTCCTCGGATGAGGAGATCCGAGAGGAGCGCAAGCGGCACTTGAATTGACGCCGAGCGGCCGTCCAACGCTTCCGGGCGAGCGTTGGGCTACCCGATCAGGCGCGCCAAGGAACCAACACGATCGCCAACCTGAAAAAACTTGACGTTTGTCTAGCTTGGTTTTCATCCCAAGTCGGTTTCCTCAGCATCATGTGTTTTTGTATTAGTTTTTACCACGATCAATCATGTATTTCTTTCACAAACTAACAGTACATGTTGCATCCTTGTTGAGCCTACTGCAGCACTAACTTTCAGGTAGGGCCCGGGCCTGACTCCTTATATGGAATTATTTCGATAAGTGAAACATTACGTACCCAGAGCCGTAAATAACTCTATCTTACATGGGCATTTATAATATTAGGCTGCATATCTACATAATGCAAATTAATATCGATACATTGAAGCATAGCAGATTCAAAGAAGGATTGCCATACTCTGACACATTCCACTGCACTCTTGCTCCTACCACTGCTGATGATACCATTATGATACACATTATATGATGATTATACATTATGATACACATGTATCATAATGTATAATTTTTTACGTGGCATTACTATACTTCCCAAATACATGCACTACAAGCCACAGTAACCGATTACGGAAATGTAATATTTCACAAAAAGAGAAGGCGATATGTTGCCATGACAAGCACCTCTCGATGACAGCAATAGTTGCACGCGCACTTTCTCATTTCTCTGGAAGGGGTGACGAGGGAAGGAAAACTGTGCAGGTACTTTCCTATTGTACCGTGAACGAGTAATCAGAATAATGACACTGAAGGTTTAAAAGCTGATGCTAGAGAACCTATTCAAATAGTTAATCACGACAATTTAAATATAAGTCTTATTAAACCAAATTTAAATGATTGTGTGCCTTTGGGGGAAATGAAGGTGTGGATAATGACACGGAGAGTCGCACACCTTTATCTCCGTTGTTGCTCCACCATCCACTACTGTGTACTTCTCATTAAATAATTCTGCCACTCTCTCCCTCGCCATTTTGTTTCTTGAGCTCGAAATGTCGTGCACTGCTTCAACTCTCACTATTACAAGCCAGTACAGTCACATTTTATGATTAGGTTCTACTTTTTTATTATCTGCCATTAGGGATCATCCAGTTGTACTTGAACTCTTTTATTTTCTTCTCCAATATGTTTTAATGTTGATATGGAGACAGGGACTATTGTTTAGCCCGAAAGCTCTTCCTTTGTCATGAATACTAATGCAGACATTTTTAGTATGTTGCTCACTCCTACTCCTCCGGTCAACTCCTGAGTACTTGACTCTTAACCCGTCGTTCCATGTGTCATCTGCTCTAGCCAGTTGTACTTCGTTAACGCCATGATATCTTCCTAATTTCTCTTATGCTTGTTTTCTCACCTATATTTCGAAGAGTTTTCACGATTATGAAGGAGATTTTCTACCATCATTTGATAAACTTTTCCTGTATATTTTCTATTACCTTTCGCTGAGTTGAAATTGGGTCCGTTCAATTTTTAGCATAATGTTTGTCACACGTAAGAATTTATTTAAACTTTTTCTTTAGTTTGTTGCAAGAGTCTAATATATGGTATCAAACGCTCCTTAGGTCTCCCGAGTCAGAAATCGTAAGTACAGCTTTACTCGTGAGCCCCGTGATATAAGAGACTGTGGATGAAGAAGCTAAAGTGGGTGGAATTGGTCTTAATTTTTTCATACAAGTGCCCTCAATCCAATTGGATCCCCATACTTTGACCCAATCGATCTGACTTGCGTTGTCATTCAACCTTTATTCTGCTGAAGGCGTTTCAGAAGCATCCTCAGCTTCCGCGAAGACGTCAAAATAATTCCTTTCCAGCCTGTTTTCTTGTCTTCTGGAGGTAAACCTCCGGCTCCCCGATATCATTTTCCTCATCCCTCCGTCCATTCAAAATAGCTCACGGATATTTGTTGGATTCCACTTAAGAGGCATTCTATGATGGACGAAATGGCTAAGGACATGTTTAGATGTCGTAGTATAGTTCGCGTCAAGGAGCAGAATGGGAATCCCAAACACAAGCATTTATCTTGGGTTCGGGATTTTGGAATGAGGTGTCGCAGATGGGACTCCGAAGCTCTCTTCATATTGGCGAAAGTGGTACCAAAAGGAAACATAGCTCTTCTAAAGATTATGGAAGAGAAATCAAAATATGAGATGGATACAGGTTTACTAAGCCATAATTGGATATTAATATTAGTAAGAATTATTGACAAATAATTTGATTTCATTATGGAAGTAAAAAAATGCCACTAAGGTGATGCCTCAACCCTTTGGAAACTTCATTGTCTTCCTCGATAATGCGATCCGTATAGAACTCATGACAACCCAATACAGCGCATTCAATATGTACCTAATATCTCTTTAACACTTTATCTCCTTCAATTGGCTGCCAGCTATATTATATTTACGTTCTGTCACTATCTCTGTCCCATGTTTAAATCAATACGTGCTTAGATGATTTTTTGTGTCTCATTCTATCCCTCATTTGGAGTAAAATACCGGAGCCTATTTGGCGTCTCTCAATCATTTAGTGCACTTCGCTAGAAATTACAACAAGCTTTTGGCAGTGAAGAAGCAAGAATTTTACAAAAACGATACTATTTCTATCCATCTCCAGACAAGAATTTTGTGTAGCTGTAAAACAGTTTTCACCCTTGGATTCATTTTATTCTGATCCAATACCGGTAATATTTTCAAAACGATCGACATTTTCTGAATTGAATATTTTGCACTCTAATGAGAGCAGGGTATCCAGAAAGACCATTGCAGCAGTTTCGAAGGAGTTTATTATTGTATATCACCATTCACGACGTATATTTAGAAAAAAAACACAAAATAGGGCAAGCTGAATACAGCTTGACTAAATCATTACACAAGTTTTTATGTAGAATGTCTACATGAGAAGGTAGTTGTTAAGCTTCTCATATGCGTGAATAAGTTCTCCGCAAGGTTTGGAAGTATTACTTGAGCAATTGGTAGCCAACGATGTGTCACAGTGGAAGCTTTTTCATTAGCTCATGGATTCTTGATTTAATGAAATCTCGAAGTATAATCACCTGATTAGAAATACCTCTTTTTTAGGATATTCCCGCAAACGATTAACCAATATGGCAATTACTAGACATGTGGTGTGCGTAAATAAGCAGGAATTATGTCTGGAAATTCCTTCAATACCTACAAATAAGTTGAAATCGTTGAGTAAGAGAAAATAAAAACCACTAAAATCACCACTGCAATCGAAGAAAGTGGATCGTATCCTTCGACGATCGAGTTTTGCTTTGCTAAGAGAACGAATTCAAGATAAGAGACGAACTCTTGATCGCATCGCTAGGAAACTGAAGGACCTCCACCTACTCCATTCAGCCATTTATCCCCACTCGACTGGGAGTTTGTTGATCGTGTAACTAGTGCTTTGGGAGAATCAGTTTACAAGCGGGACACGGAAAGGCTGAAAAAGAAGTTGGGGAATAGAGCAACTACCGAGAGACAGTCCACTGCGATCGACCACCATCGCACGGTAATTAACCTGACTGATGAGAGGATTGATGAAGATGCACTCTCAGTTCTTTCTAAGGGACTTAACTTTGCCCTCGCTCCCAGAAATATTCAATTTTTTTCTTTCAGATGATTTAATGGTTACATTTACAAAACCACAACTTAAAAAACACACACGACCCGGGTTTCAACGCTTGAGCGTCATCTTCACACCTGAAGATGACGTTCAAGCGTTGAAACCCGGGTCGTGTGTGTTTTTTTAAGTTGTGGTTTTGTAAATGTAACCATTAAATCATCTGAAAGAAAAAAATGGAATACCACAAAGTTACAAAAGAACTTGTATTAAATATTCCATTTGGTGACATAATTGGAGGGGTAGAGCAATCTATACGGAAACTTCCCAGTGATGCAGCGGAGGAGGTAAGAAGTGATATCTCTCACGTCCTTAAAAAAGCCGTTCCACCCAAAGCCAACATTTCAAAGAAAGAGAGGGTTCTCATGAATTCCTTGAGGAGAAATACATCAATTATCGTTCTTCCCGCTGACAAGGGCAATGCCACCGTCCTTATGAAATGCGATGATTACCGCCATAAGATTCTTGGGCTATTTACCGACAGTGCGTACAGGAGAATACCCCGAGGCCCCACGGAAACCGTTAGCAGAAGAACCCTAAAGATATTTAAAGAACTGGGTCTCCCACAGGAGACAGCTAAGAATCTAATGCCTCAAGCACCAGTGCCTCCTAGGATTTATGGGTTGCCCAAGATACATAAAGAAGGAGGTCCGCTCAGGCCGATAGTCAGTGCAATGAACTGTGGACCTGTGTGGAACTGTGGTGGAAATAATGTGGCCAAATATCTAACAGGCATCCTGACGCCGTTCCTGGGCCTTAGTGAACACCATGTGAAGAACTCACAAGAATTTGTGAAAAGCCTGAGGGATATTCGTATGGACGCAACTGATTTGATGGTTAGTCTGGACGTGGTGTCACTCTTCACCCGGGCTCCTCTTACTGACACCTTGAGACTGTTGGAGAGTAAATTCGATGCTAAAACGGTCAAGTTTTTCCATCACGTGCTGACTTCATCCTACTTTTCTTCTGAGGAGATTTTCTATGAGCAATGTGATGGGGTCGCTATGGGATCGCCTTTATCACCGGCAATTGCTAACTTCTACATGGAAGACTGAGAAAAAAGCCCTCAATTCAGCTCCTCTACGTCCAAAATGTTTTTTTTCCGATATGTAGATGATTCCTTTTTAGTTTGGCCTTATGGTACCGTTGCATTAGAGGAATTTCTAAGTCACATGAATACCCAACACCCGAACATCAAATTTAACATGGAGAAAGAAGAAAATGGCCAACTTCCCTTTCTGGACATCCTAATCCGCAAGAAAGAAGATGGAAGCCTAGGGCATAGCGTTTATCGGAAGCCAACCCACACTGACCTGTACCTCAAGGGACAGAGCCACCACCATCCATCGCAAAAAGCCGCCGTATTATCTACCTTGATTCGTAGAGCCGAGGTAATATCGGATAAAGTGAGCATCACATCCGAGTTGGACCATCTTAAAAGAACATTTTTACAAAACGGCTATGGCAAACAAAAGATATTTAATGCCCTAAGAAAATCCAACGCAAAACAGGAGGGTTTCCGGGAGAGCCACCTGAAAAACCATTGGCCAAGGCTTTAATCCCTTATGTTTCAACCGTATCTGGATAGATCCACCGCATTCTACGGAAGTATAACATCAGAACTATCCACCTACCACCACCTAAATTAAGGAACAGACTGGTAATGGCGAAGGACCCCATCGGCCTGAAGACACCAGGGGTTTACCAGATTCCATGCGAGTGCGGAAAAATATATGTGGGGGAGACAGGTAGAACGATTGAGACGAGGCTGAAAGAACACCGAAGGCATTTTAGATTAGCGCAACCACAGAAGTCGGCAGTGGCGGAACACAGCATCAATGAAGATCATGCCATTCAATGGGGAGATGCAAAAATTCTTTGCCGCTCAGCGCGCTACTGGGACCGCATAATTAAGGAAGCCATTGAAATACGCCTTAATCCAATAAATTTGAATCGTGACTCTGGCTTTCATTTGAGCAATACATGGACACCTGTAATAAATTGCATTAAAAACATAAGGAAAAATCAGAAAATAATTAGAGGGGAAAATCCAAACATCAGCCAATCAGATGGCACCTGAGCTCAATTGTTGGGCCCGACCAACGGTCAATTCAATTCAGTTTACAATCTGACACGGACAGAGTAACACGCCTTGAAAATGGAAAACAAGTCGTTTTCCGAAACGTCGGCAAGCATGAAGCCAATCACCTGGTGCAGAGCCCGATAAGAGTTTACTAGAATACAAACCATTTCTCTGGTGCAATTAAGTCATACCGTCGCCTTAGTGACATTGTAATCATCATTATAGCAAATCACCGAATTCTACGAAGTCCTTTTCCATTGGGTTTACGTGGAAGAATAGGTCAACAGAAAAGGGATTGAAAAAATAGATTACCATCTCGGAAAAAATTGCATGAATAAGCGGGAACATTTGTATTTATTTCTATTTAAAACACAAAGGAATTGGTGCAAATGTTTCTACCATGAGCAAATAGGGCACGCAGGGAGGAACCAAGGGATGAAAAAACGGCATTAAAAATATTTGGAGAGAAGGTGAATGTTTAAGTTCCTCAATGAGAACTATACGGTCGGTGCGACTTAAGGGAGGGACATATATATATATACACACTATATATATATATATATATATATATATATATATATATATATATATATATATATATATATATATATATATATATATATATATATATATATACAAGTAGAAACTTACAGGGGGTAAAAAGACGAAAGTAAAGAGTGTCTTACTTAGAGACGTTTCGGGTGTTAGCCCTTCTTCAGTCACACAGAGAGTATATATATATATATATATATATATATATATCCACTTGGCGAAAAACACTTGTAGTGCACAGATATAAAAAAGGTCACAGGCATGACTGGCAGTTACATATAGATCACAAAAAAAGTAAAACTCACAGAAATTTTGATATATTTCGGCGGACACAACCGCCTTCATCAGAATGTTCCTATCACTACCTTCTAACATTCTGATGAAGGCGGTTGTGTCCGCCGAAATATATCAAAATTTCTGTGAGTTTTACTTTTTTTGTGCTCTATATGTAACTGCCAGTCACAACTGTGACCTTTATATATATGTATATATATACATATACACAATGGAAAACTTCGCCAAATGGCCACAAACACAATTAAAGAGGAAACTTACAGGGGGGTAAAAAGACGAAAGTAAAGATAAAGTCTTACTTAGAGACGTTTCGGGTGTTAGCCCTTCCTCACTCACAGAGAGAATGCACTCAAGAATCTTGTAAGACTTTCTCTTTACATTCGTCTTTTTACCCCTCTGTAAGTTTCCTCTTTATATATGTAAATATATGTATATATATATATATATATATATATATATATATATATATATATATATATATATATATATATATATATATATATATATATATATATATATATATACATATATATATATATATGTATACATAATCGTTCGTTCATTTGCTCAGACCGCTCAGCGTCAAATACTCACATAAATGAGTTTGTAAATTTTATGTGTTCCTATCCACTTTCTTTCTACCTTTCTGTATGAACATTTATGTGAGTGTGTGTGTATATATATATATATATATATATATACACGATGTGGATAGGATGGAGGAGATAGACACACAAAAAAAGAGACGATCACACTTACATCGCTAGCTTTCGGAACCAGTCCGTCTTCAAGGCGTATCACGGAACAAATGTCGTGTGCGCTGGTGAGGATAGGGGCAGGAGGGGCGGTAGGTTAGGGAAGGGGGTAGGGGAAGGGGTTTTTCCCAGCGGTTGACGAACGGCCCAAGCCCAACCATATCCATATCAAGCCCTCCAACAAACAACTGTATTTGCATTACAACAGCTGCCATCCCAAACACACTAAGCACTCAATTCCTTATTCACCCCCCTGGACACCCCCCTGGACGCCCTAAATCTTCACATCACATACTTTCCTGGCGTCCAAAAACTCAAGACCATCCTCAAAGACTTATTCCCAATTTTAGATACTAACAGATCGACAGCCAATCTCCTACCCAAATGCCCCACAGTATGCTTCAGACGTCCACCTAACTTAGCCAATCTTCTTCGCTCCAATTCTTCGCGAGAGGGTACATCGAATGACACTCCCCGTCCCACCACACAGAGATGCAACAAACCACGGTGCAAAACGTGCAACACCCCCAACGTTTCGCCCCCATCCTCGTTTCAGAGTCCCAACACAGAGACGCCGTTCGACATCAAAGCCTCCGGCTCTTGTGACTCCCACAACTTAGTTTATGTGTTACAATGTAAACTATGTCCCGGTTTTTATGTGGGCGAATTTATTACACCCCTTAATATTAGAATGAATAACCATCGGTGCACCTGTAAAGACCCATCTTCCACTTTCCCCGTCCCTACTCATGTGCGGAAATATGGCTTGTCCTTTGACAAGTGCTTTGAGGTGGCAATATTGCTCTCCCTTCCCCCGGACTTTCCCGTTAATTGAAGTGCGCCAGAAGGAGCAAGCCATAATCTGGTTGCTAAAATCGTACGCCGCGCCCGGATTAAATAAAATACATTAATGGAACGCTTCCCGTTCTTCTCCATTTACCCGCTTCTCTCCCCCTCCCCCCCCCCCCACCCTCACTTCGACCCCTTCCGCTCTCTCCGGCCAAGACACGAGCTGGTAAAAATTTCCCCTTTTCAAGAACCGTTCGTCAACCGCTGGGAAAAACCCCTTCCCCTACCCCCTCCCCTAACCTACCGCCCCTCCTACCCCTATCCTCACCAGCGCACACGACATTTGTTCCGTGATACGCCTTGAAGACGGACTGGTTCCGAAAGCTAGCGATGTAAGTGTGATCGTCTCTTTTTTTGTGTGTCTATCTCCTCCATCCTATCCACATCGTGTGTTCATCGCCGCATGGCTGACTCCAATCCATCAACGTATATATATATATATATATATATATATATAAGCTAGCAACAAGGCGTTGAGGTTGGGGATGGATTTGTGTTGTGATTTTCTCCCGCTGAGGAAGGGTTCTCACCCGAAAGCTTCCGAGAGCAGTGGACACCGGTGTCGCCATGGATCGCCTTTCTGTGAGTGTCCACTGATATACCTATCTATCCATCCCCAACCTCAACGCCTTGTTGCTAGCTTATATTTCTAAATTTATTTCCTTTTTCTGTAATATATATATACATATACATAGAAATATACATATATATATATATATATATATACATCCCGCTGTCATTTTGCCGTCCTTACACTCTGCAACATTTTGGCATCCACCAGAAATATTTATGTATATTGCTATTTTATCGCGTATGTCGAACAACCGAGTGATTTCCGCCCGTGTGTACTATTTTGTTTTGCGACAACTATTTTTTTACAGGAGATATACGTGCACCTTGAATCCGTACAGACAGGTAACATTTTGGCATCCTTTCATAACCAATCATTATGGCGTCCAGAGTATATTTTTTACATTTGATCATCAATTTGGAATCCATTTTGTATATTTACTACCACTACGATATCATTTTGCCCTCCTGCGCTGTTGCCAAATTTATCTATCATGGAAGCTTCGCTCTCGCTTGTCATTTTTGTAGTTTATAGCTGCTAATGCATAAAATGGGTGAACGTGTTGTTCTTGACTATTAACTAATATTAACTAAATGTACTAAAACTGCCAAACAACGATTTAATCAGCATAGGAGTAAACATTGTATCACTAGGAACATACTTAGCCAAGTTTTGTTGAAATCAACATCTTATTTTGCTCCTTATGCATGTATTTCAGTTTTGATTCGGTATGCTAAAAACACGCCTAGAGGAAAGCGAGAGAGGAATTTGACTGGCGCAGTCAACTAGGTAAGTCCACGGTGGCCTATCACGCAGCACTGTGTCACGAAATCGATTTGCAGGAAAAAAATGGAAGATTTTCCAATACTACGAGAAGATTCTTCCAATAAAACTAGCCGGTTTAAGGTTTAAAACACGGTTTAAGCAACATGCATACAAATATTACTTTCACAAAGCACTTGGTATTCTAATACTGGGTTGTAAATCAATAAGTTTCCATCATGTCACATTCCACCAAATTCGCCTTTTTATTTCATTATATGTGGAAACCGAAATACGTGAAGGACTCTCAAACTGTTTTTATCATTATCCCAGTAGTCTCGCGTATCATGTTTAGAATAAATGTTCAATTCAATTAAAATACAATCATTTACGTGAAAAAATAATCAAAAACAGAAACACGAGCGGCTGAAAAAGGGGTCAATTAATCTTCATAAGTTAGAAAGGGATTGGATATTTGCTGGCATTTCTTCTATCACTAAAACGCATTAACATGTTACCATGAAATACATGTGTCATTAGAATGCTAAATTATATTCTTTTTCCTTATAAAATGCAATAAAAGAGTAAGTTAAACTTCATTTGAGAAGAAGAATGCCAAAACCCTTGCTTTTTATAAAGCCAAGGACACAACGTGTTTATCGTGATGACAACGCGATGACGTGGGCCGCGAATAAGAACTAGTATAATTACGGTGGGGGCTCAAAATTTAACTTCACTTTTCACAACTTCCATGACTGCACACAAAATATAACTGTTCTAATGTTTATGGGACAGCAAAGACAGGAAATATCTCTTCCTTGAAAAACTGTGGCTTAAAGAAGAATTTATAACCTAGGAAATTACATTTTACTCTACTATCCTTTAGTTGGTCCGAAGGAAATGCTTCTCCCTCCTTTGCTTATCAAATAATGACTGATTAAGAATTTTGATAAAACGCTGAGAAAATATGAAAGTGGTTGTTAGTACTATGTGGAAATATTTTTACAGCATATAGTGAAGAGCTACGTCTAAAGGAAAGCATTTTTACTGGACCTGAAAACAGGAAGATAACCCTAGGCCCTGAATTTCAAAATATAATAAATAATGGAATGCTGAAAACAGAAAAGCTTTAGAGAGGTGAGGGACAACTTTTATTTGTTGCCCTACTGCCACTTAAAATGCAATAGGGTGCCAAATCTCGTTAAAAATCCACTTCCTGTATTACCTTACAGACGAATTTCCTCAAAATCGTGGGGCGGGAGGAGATAATCAGGGGGAAAGATTTTATAATGGCATAAGTGTTAGTCAATATAGATACTAAGGCTCTGGTAAACTTTAACAATCGGAAACTACTGCAGAGGCTTTAATAAAAAAGATTCAAGTCCGCACAAAAGAAAAAAATTGACAAAAGATAATTCTTTTCGCGGTAGAGGCGGTTTTTAGTTGGTATCTTTGAGTACATTTTACAGATTTCCGTTAGAAAAAAGTTTAAAAACCGCTTACTTTACCCCCATTATTTGGTTCGTTACCAACATCCTTTTCCTTAGAATTACAGTTGCTAGTGTATCTTTAGCTGGAAAATTGTTCAAGGATTCAGTAGCTACCGATGCCTGAACTTAAGGATAGTAAAGAGTAACGCAGTTTTCGAACCTTATTGGCTGAATTAAGATTAGGATAAATTGTACATATAATTGAGCCAAAGATTTAAATACCATCAATTAAAATCACCTTTGTATGAGGATAAACATTGGAAAGCAGTATCAATAAATTCGGGTTTCACTTCTGCAGAGATGAATAGTTTTGTCAATATTCAAAATAAATATATTGACATTGAAGGGTTTATGCAGTTTATTCCATCACTACTGCAAGATTATATTGGATTATCAACTAAATATGCCACTTTGAGGAAAAAGCAAACACCTTTTGATTTAGAATTAAAGACTTACAACATAATTCTCAAGATCAATGAAATGTACAAATTAAATAACTGGTCTTTGTGGATCAAAATCAGTGGTACATTTTTTTATCAGGTAGCAATAAAACCGCAAAATTTGATTTAAAAAAATGTACTGATTTATTAAAAAAATTGAGTAATACAAAAACTCTCTTTGGGTTAAACAAGTATTACGAAACTCTGCGTAGTCTATTTTGCCTTTGAAATTAACTTTTATAATATCATTGTACGTAACTAATCCAGTTATTTTTAAATGTTTTGTATAAAAACTTTAATTTTTAACCACGTTTTGTTGTCAAGGACCTCTGGATAATTTTCCTTAAGATTATCACACTCTCTTTTTCGGGGGTATTTTGTTTTGCATGTGTTTCTTAAAATATGATGCCACTATATGTTTTTGCTCCTCTGTCCATGGGACGAGTATCCTTTTAGTTTTTTTCGAAGTACAAGGGGAAACATTAGGTGATCTGGTGTCATTCCCCTTTTCTAGCTCGAAACTTGAGAAAGAATCGCCGATTACATCGCTCATATTCCTATCATCATCATCATCTTTTTCACCTCCATCATCTTCAATAGAGATCTCATCCTTTAAATTAATGTCTATTTCGTCGAGGGCCAAGCATTTAATTGGACGTGTCTCCATATCAGGACGTGTCTACATATCGGGTTACCGCTGCTATCGCATTACTCATGGAGTCAGTTCTCGTGTAAAATGAAATGAAATCTCACTCTACTTATAGAGACGCGGATTATTTTACCATGAGAGCGAAAGGTCAGTTTACCCTTCAATGCCTCATTTTCTTAAAGTAACCTTAGCCAGGGAAAAGTTCAAATTTCGTATTCCCACGTGTATCGCATTACTTTTTCGTGCCTGTTTTCGATACAAATGACTCGAGATTCACACCAAGAGGACTACATACGGGAGGCCCCAGTTCGTCCCATAGAAGCTTGATTTATATTGCCAGGGAAGTGTTTCCATATCGGGTTTCATGGCTATCGCATTACTCATGGAGGTAGTTTTCGTAATGAAGTGAGATCTCACTCCACTTACAGAGAAGCGAATAGAGCGAGCGGTCAGGTTACCCTTCATCGCTTCATTTTTATTTTTTTTAGTGGCCTTCACCAGGTAAACGTTAAAATTTCGCGTCCCACGTCTATTGTATTACTTTTTCGTGGCTGTTTTCGATACTAATGACTCGAGATTCACACCAAGAGGACTACATACGGGAGGCCCCAATTCGTCCCGTAGAAGCTTGATTTATGCTGCCAATTTGGGCATATTTTAATTGTTTTTTTATTTCTGCAGTGGGGCGATGAGTGCAAAGCGATCCATTTATTTTCAAATTATAAAACAGGGTATTTAGACTCGCAAGGAAGAGCTTTGAAAATTTATGAATTCGATAGATTATATCATCATGAATGTAAATTTTGGTTAACAGCCCTTTTCAATGTGCATTGGGTGACAGCAGATCTAGTGGTCGATTGGAGGATATTTAAATATTCGTCATTCACCCCCTCATTACACCCCGTGAGATACCATGCGGAATTGACGTTGACGAGAACAGAAAAAAATTTTCTGGAAAATATTGCTAAAAAAAAGTATCTAACAATTTCCCTGGCAAAAATGAAGGAAGCTGATAACGCTGCTGGAGTGCGTTTACAGGTGTTCTTTTAGCGTTCCTGTGCGTTCTTTGGCGTTTTCATAGCGTTTGTCGGTGTTCATCCACGTTAATGTGTGTTTCCCTCACTGTTCTCATACGTTCGTAAACGCTGTTCCGACGACCTAGGTCTGAAACGCTCGGAGAACGCCTCCTGAGAGTGTTTGCCTTTCTGTTCTGGAACACTCAAGAACGCAATCTGACTGGGCTGTTTTGGAATGCAGATGAACACCCGAGAAAACGCCTACTGAGAGTTTGCATTTATGTTTTGGAACACTCAATAATGCTGTCCGACTGAGCTCTTATGGATCGCAGATGAACGCTGCCGAGAATGTTTTGAAACATTTTGGAACGCTCCAAAAGCCATGACGCAGTATTACCATTTTGATTGCAAATTCATTGTGAGAATAAGTACAACTCTACTAACAAATCCATTGTGAAAATAAGCTTCTGAGAAGTAACAAAGTGCACCCAATCCTCAAAGATCAATATCTAATAGACATCTAATGGATATCTTTTAGCAGTTCATCTTCATCTGTGCATTTATTGAAAACAAAGCCGTTTTCTTTCTGGTGGTACAACTCTACTAACTACAATTCTACAAACAAATCCATTGTGAAAATAAGCTTCTGAGAAATAACAAAGTGCACCCAATCCTCAAAGATCAATATCTAATAGACATCTAATGGATATCTTTTAGCGGTTCATCTTCATCTGTGCATTTATTGAAAACACAGCCGTTTTCTTTCTGGTGGTCTTCAAGTGAATAAATGCATCCCTTCTATTTCTTTGTGCCAACCCACACAGCACAAAAATCCAAATCCGTCGCTTGCGAGCCGTGTATACCGGGTGTCTAGTTTCCCAAATGCATATTCAATATCAATAATAAATTAATAATAGCAACCATAGTGTGGCCTAACGCGGCATGAAAATTGGTGCAATCTTATTCTTTCTCAATTCTACTTCGAAATAATGTATATTAGAACGCCAATAATAATGTGTTATAAAGAAAAACCGTATAAGCATCCCTGACGTCACATATGAGCTTAAAAATCATCAGCCTTAGGTAATAAACGTCAGCTATGTTGAAATCGCGTACTAAGAGCAGAGCCATATCTAACGAAACGACTACACTCTTTATAAAGCATAAAATACACTTTGTCACTCCAGATATGAAATAGTGTAGTGGTAGAGTGTGGTTGAACTGGGTGAAAGGTCGTAAGTTCGAATCCCCTAGCCAGTTAGGATTTATACGATGTATATGTTCACTGTTACACGAAGTTATAAAATAATAACTTCAAAGGTCTTTAAGGGCACAAAGTTTTTTTTTAATATTTTTATTATGACAAATTCCCAACTTCCTAGATGAGTGCCTAACGTTCATATTAAATTATGTTGATGAACGCTCTCAACACCATAGACAGGACTTTCTGAAATGCAGGTAAACGCTCTGAAACGCTGAAGATTATGACTCACAGGGCGTTCACGAACACTCGAGAACGTTGCTAAACGCTCTGTAGAGTGTTTGAAAACACTCCAAGGCGTTCACATTTACGCTCAAGAATACACTGGGAGGGTGTTCTTAGCGCGTTCTTCGCAATTTATGAACACCACCGTGGTTCGTTCCTAAACGCTCAGAATACGCTCTCATTTTCGCCAGGGTTTTGTCGACATGCAATTACTTTCAAATTCGGTTTTTCAAAGTGTTTGTCTCTTCCACAATAGAAAAATAGAATTATATACGAAAAAATCATATTTAAACGAGCAGAAAATGTTGAAATAATAATCCATTCTTTCCATATTGCTTGAAATACTGATAAAAACTAAATATTTGTTTCATCTCAGAAAGACTACCATCGTTCATTACATTAATTGTTAACTCAAAACGAAGTATTCGCATTTAACTAGTCGAGAAAATCTGCGAGTGGTTACAAGTACAAGTTTGAGAGCAAAGGTTCTGTATTATACTTTTTGTCGAAGGTAGAGGTAGTTTAAAGAAAGAATTAGTCGTATTCTAGCATTATTCTTGAATTTCCGCACAAAGTATTAACATAAAAAAGGTGGCTTTCCAGATACACAATCCATTATTTTTCTGCTTAATCACCTGAAAGAGTTATTCTTGCGCCAGCCTGATGCGGTCCCATGATAACAATAATTTTGTTGTTGAAATTACCGTTGCGCAAGTCCACTTAATTGGCTTTGGACCAAGTAAAAACTGGAGCGGTAGCGCCGGATGACAAGAACTCCACTACCACGCACTCCTCCAAGGTATCAAAACTCGAAAGAGTCTTGGGTGAGAGAATTGCAGAAAGCCGCGAGGCAGAGCGATGTTGCCAAACCGAGGACGCCACTTGCTGCTCAGACTGAACGGAGATAACCACGACCGAGTTATACGCCGCAGTCAGCGCCACTCGGCCCGGAATTATGCCGAACTAACAATATACGAAATTTGCACATACTGCCGACAAATTGGCGTCCACACTAATTTTCGGAAATGGGGTCTACATGATGTAAATAGTCGATTCCAGTGATTTTTACACGTTTGTAATCCGGCGTCCGGTATACGGCAGCCAAATTACACTCGGACGCCAGATCAAATGCAACTGGCTCATTAACGGGTGCCAAAATGATAGCGGGATTTATATATATATATATATATATATATATATATATATATATATATATATATATATATATATATATATATATATATATATATATATATATATATATATATATATATATATATATATATATATATATAAATCCCGCTATCATTTTGGCACCCGTTAATGAGCAAGTTGCATTTGATCTGGCGTCCGAGTGTAATTTGGCTGCCGTATACCGGACGCCGGATTACAAACGTGTAAAAATCACTGGAATCGACTATTTACATCATGTAAACCCCATTTCCGAAAATTAGTATGGACGCCAATTTGTAGGCAATATGTACAAATTTCGTATATTGTTAGTTCGGCATAATTCCGGGCCGAGTGGCGCTGACTGCGGCGTATAACTCGGTCGCGGTTATCTCCGTTCAGTCTGCGCAGCAAGTGGCGTCCTCGGTTTGGCAACATCGCTCTGCCTCGCGGTTTTCTGCAATTCTCTCACCCAAGACTCTTTCGGGGTTTGATGCCTCGGTGAGTGCGTGGTGGAGTTATCGTCGTCCGGCGCTACCGCTCCAGTTTTTACTTGGTCCAAAGCCAATTAAGTGGACTTGCGCAACGGTAATTTCAATAACAAAATTATTGTTATCATGGGACCTCAACAGGTTGGCGCAAGAACAACTCTTTCAGGTGATTAAGTAGAAAAATAATGGATTGTGTATCTGGAAAGCCACCTTTTTTATGTTAATACTTTGTGCGGAAATTCAAGAATAATGCTAGAATACGACTAATTCTTTCTTTAAACTACCTCTACCTTCGACAAAAAGCATAAAACAGTACCTTTGTTCTCAAACTTGTACTTGTAACCACTCGCAGATTTTCTCGACTAGTCTAATGCGAATACTTCGCTTTGAGTGAACAATTAATGTATTGAACGATGGTAGTCTTTCTAAGATGAAACAAATATTTAGTTTTCATCAGTATTTCAAGCGATATGGAAAGAATGGGTGCGGAAACTTTTTATCAGCGAATGGATTATTATTTCAACATTTGCTGCTCGGTTAAATATGATTTTTCCGTATACAATTCTATTTTTCTATTACGGAAGAGACAAACACTTGGAAAAACCGAATTTGAAAGTAATTGCATGTCGACAAAACCCTGGCGAAAATGAGAGCATATTCTGAGCGTTTAGGAACGAACCACGGTGGTGTTCATAAATGGCGAAGAACGCGCTAAGAACACCATCCCAGTGTATTCTCGAGCGTAAACGTGAACGCCTTGGAGTGTTTTCAAACACTCTACAGAGCGTTTAGCAGCGTTCTCGAGTGTTCGTGAACACCCTGCGACTCACAATCTTCAGCGTTTCAAAGCGTCTACGTGCATTTCAGAAAATCCTGTCTAGGGTGTTGAGAGCGTTCATCAACATAATTTAATAAGAACGTTAGACACTCATCTAGGAATTTGTCATAATAAAAAATTAAAAAGAAAAACTTTGTGCCCTTAATGACCTTTGAAGTTATTATTTTATAACTTCGTGTAACAGTGAACATATACATCGTATAAATCCTTATTGGCTAGGGGATTCGAACTTACGACCTTTCACGCAGTAAAACTACACTCTACCACTACACTATTTCATATCTGGAATGACAAAGTGTATTTTATGCTTTATAAAGAGTGTAGTCGCTTCGTTAGACATGGCTCTGCTCTTAGTACGCGATTTCAACATAGCTGACGTTAATTACGTAAGGCTGATGATTTTTAAACTCATATCTGACGTCAGGGATGCTTATACGGCTTTTCTATATAACACATTATTATTGGCGTTCTAATATACATTATTTCGAAGTAGAATTGAGAAAGAATAAGATTGCACCAATTTTCATGCCGCGTTAGGCCACACTATGGATGCTATTATTAATTTATTATTGATATTGAATATGCATTTGGGAAACTAGACACCCGGTATACACGGCTCACAAGCGACGGATTTGGATTTTTGTGCTGCGTGGGTTGGCACAAAGAAATAGAAGGGATGCATTTATTCCCTTGAAGACTACCGGAAAGAAAACGGCTGTGTTATCAATAAATGCACAGATGAAGATGAACCTCTAAAAGATATCCATTAGATGTCTATTAAATATTGATGTTTGAGGGTGCGCTTTGTTATTTCTCAGAAGCTTATTCTCACAATGGATTTGTTAGTGGAGTTGTAGTTATTCTCACAATGGATTTGCAATCAAAATGGTAATACTGCGTCATGGCTTTTGGAGCGTTCCAACATGTTTCAAAGCATTCTCGGCAGCGTTCATCTGTGTTCCAGAACAGAAATGCAAACACTCTCAGCAGGCGTTTTCTCGGGCGTTCATCTGCGTTCCAAAACAGCCCAGTCAGATAGCGTTCTTGAGTGTTCCAGAACAGAAAGACAAACACTCTCAGAAGTCGTTCCCCGAGCGTTTCAGACCTAGGTCGTGGGAACAGCGTTTACGAACGCATGAGAACAGTGAGGGAAAGACAGATTAACGTGGATGAACACCGACAAACGCTATGAAAACGCCAAAGAACGCACAGGAACGTTAAAAGAACACCTGTAAACGCACTCCAGCAGCGTTATCAGCCTCCTTCATTTGCGCCAGGGAAATTGTTGGATACTTTTTTTTAGAAACATTTTCCAGAAAATTTTTTTCTGTTCTCGTCAACATCAATTCCGCATGGTATCTCACGGGGTGTAATGAGGGGGTGAATGATGAATATTTAAATATCCTCCAGTCGGCCGCTAGATCTGCTGTCACCCAATGTACATTGAAAAGGGCTGTTAACCAAAATTTACATTCATGATGATATAATCTATCGAATGCATAAATTTTCAAAGCTCTTCCTTGCGAGTCCAAATACCCTGTTTTTCAATTTGAAAATAAATGGATCGCTTAGCACTCATCGCCCCACTGCAGAAATAAAAAAAATAATTAAAATATGCCCAAATTGGCAACATAAATCAAGCTTCCACGGGACGAATTGGGGACTCCCGTATGTAGTACTCTTGGTGTGAATCTCGAGTCATTTGTATCGAAAACAGGCACGAAAAAGTAATGCAATAGACGCTGGATACGAAATTTAAACGTTTCCCTGGCCTACGCCGCTAAAAAAAATAAACATGAAGCGATGAAGGGTAAACTGACCGCTCGCTCTCATGGTAAAATAATTCGCGTCTCTATAAGTGGAGTGAGATCTCACGTCATTTAATACGAGAACTGCCTCCATGAGTAATGCGATAGCCATGAAACCCGATATGGAGACACATCCCTGGCAATATAAATCAAGCTTCTAAGGGACGAACTGGGGCATCCCGTAGGTAGTCCTCTTGGTGTGAATCTCGAGTCATTTGTATCGAAAACAGGCACGAAAAAGTAATGCGATACACGTGGGAATACGAAATTTGAACTTTTCCCTGGCTAAGGTTACTTTAGAAAATGAGGCATTGAAGGGTAAACTGACCGTTCGCTCTCATGGTAAAATAATCCGCGTCTCTATAAGTGGAGTGAGATTTCATTTCATTCACTGACTCCATGAGTAATGCGATAGCAGCGGTAACCCGATATGTAGACACGTCCAATTAAAGGCTTGGCCCTCGACGAAATAGACATTAATTTAAATGATGAGATCCCTATTGAAGATGATGGAGGTGAAAAAGATGATTATGATGATGATAGGAATATGAGCGATGTAATCAGCGATTATTTCTCAAGTTTCGAGCTAGAAAAAGGGAATGAAACCAGATCACCCTATGTTTCCACTTGTACTTCGAAAAAAACTAAAAGGATACTCGTCCCATGGACAGAGGAGCAAAAACATATTGTGGCATCATATTTTAAGAAACACATACAAAACAAAATACCCCCGAAAAAGAGAGTGTGATAACCTTATGGAAAAGTATCAAGAGGTCCCTGACAACAAAACGTGGTGAAAAATTAAAGTTTTTATACAAAACATTTAAAAAAACTGGATTAGTTATGTAAAGTGATATTAAAAAAGTAAATTTCAAAGGCAAAATAGACTAAGCAGAGTTTCGTAATACATACTTGTTTAACCCAAAGAGAGTTTTTGTATTACTCAATTTTTTTAATAACTCAGTACATTTTTTTAAATAAAATTTTGCGGTTTTATAGCTACCTGATAAGAAATTGTACCACTGATTTTGATCCACAAAGACCAGTTATTTAATTTGTACATTTATTGATCTTGAGAATTTTATTGTGTCTTTAATTCTTAATCAAAGGTTGTTTGCTTTTTCCTCAAAGTGGCATATTTAGTTGATAATCCAATATAATATTGCAGTAGTGATGAAAAAAAACTGCATAAACCCTTCAATGCCAATGTATTTATTTTGAATATTGACAAAAATTTTCATCTCTGCTGAAGTGACACCCGAATTAATTGATACTGCTTTCTAATGTTTATTCTCATAGAAAGCTGACTTTAATTGATGGTATTAAAATCTTTGGCTCAATTATATGTACAATTTATTATAATTTTACTTCAGCCAATAAGGTTCGAAAACTGCGTTACTCTTCACTATCCATAAATTCAGGCATCGATAGCTACTGAATCCGCGAACAGTTTTCCAGCTAAAGATACACCAGCAATTGTGATTTTAAGGAAAAGAATGTTGGTAATGAACCAAATAATGGGGGTAAAGTAAGTTGTTTTTAAACTTTTAACGGAAATCTGTGAAATGTACTCAAAGAGACCAACTAAAAACCGCATTTACCACGAAAATAATTATCTTTTATCATTTTTTTCCTTTTGTGCGGAATTGAATCTTCTTTATTAAAGCCTCGGCAGTAGTTTCGTATTGTTAAAGTTTACCAGAGCCTTAGTATCTATATTGACTAACACTTATGCCTTCATAAAATATTTCCCCCGGATTATCTCCTCCCGCCCCACGATTTCGAGGAAATGCGTTTGTAAGCTAATGCAAGAAGTGGATTTTTAATTGTATTTTAAGTGGCAGTAGGGCAACAAATCAAAGTTGTCACTCACCTCTCTTAAGCTTTTCTGCTTTCAGCATCCCATTATTTATTATATTTTGAAATTCAGGGCCTAGGGTTATCTTCCTTTTTTCAGGTCCAGTAAAAATGCATTCCTTTAGACGTAGCTCTTCACTATATGCTGTGAAAATATTTCCACTTACAATTAGTACTGGAAACCTCTTTCATATTTTCTCAGCGTTTTATCAAAATTCTTAATCAGTCATTACTTGACAAGCAAAGGAGGGAGAAGCATTTCCTTCGGACCAACTAAAGGATAGTAGAGTAAATTGTAATTTACTAGGTAATAAATTCTTCTTTAAGCCACTGCTTTTCAAGGAAGAGATATTTCCTGCCTTTGCTGTCCCATAAACATTAGAATAGTTATATTTTGTGTGCAGTCATGGAAGTTGTGAAAAGTGAAGTTAAATTTTGAGCCCCCACCGTAATTATACAAGTTATGATTCGCGGCCCACGTCATCGTGTCGTCATCACGATAAACACGTTGTGTCCTTGGCTTTATAAAAAGCAAGGGTTTTGGCATTCTTCTCCTTAAATGAAGTTTAACTTACTCTTTTATTGCATTTTATAAGGAAAAAGAATATAATTTAGCATTATATTGACTCATGTATTTCATGGTAACATTTTAATGTGTTTTAGTGATAGAAGTAATGCCAGCAAATATAAAATCCCTTTCTAACTTACGAAGATTAATTGACCCCTTTTTCAGCCGCTTGTGTTTTATTTTTTTATAATTTTTCACGTAAATTATTGTATTTTAATTAAATTGAACAACTATTCTAAACTTGAAACGCGAAACTACTAGGATAATGATAAAAACAGTTTGAGAGTCATTCACGGATATCGCGTGTCCACACATAATGAAATAAAACGGCGAATTTGGTGGAATGTGACATGATGGAAACTTATTGATTTACAAATCCTTATTAGAATACCAAGTGCATTGTGAGAGAAATATTTGTATGCATGTTGCTTAAACCGTGTCGGCTAGTTTATTGGAAGAATCTTCGTGTAGTATTGGGAAAATCTTCGATCTTTTCCCTGCAAATCGATTTCGTGACACAGTGCAGCGTGATAGGCCACCGCGGACTTACCTAGTTGACTGCGCCAGTCAAATTCCTCTCTCGCTTTCCTCTAGGCGTGTTTATCGCTTACCGATACAAAACTGAAATACATGAATGAGGAGCAAAAAAGATATTGATTTCAATAAAACTTGGCTAAGTATGCTCCTAGTGATAAAATGTTTACCCCTATGCTGATTATAATCGTTGTTTGGCAGTTGTAGTACATTTAGTCAATAGTAGTTAATAGTTAAGTGCAACACGTTCACCCATTTTATGCAGTAGCAGCTATAAACTGAAAAAATGACAAGCGAGAGCGAAGTGTCCATGATAGATAAATTTGGCAACAGCGCAGGAAGGCAAAATGATATCGCAGTGGTAGTAAATATACAAAATGGAGTCCAAATTGATGATCAAATGTAAAAAATATACTCTGGACGCCATAATGATTGGTTATGAAAGGATGCCAAAATGTTACCTGTCTGTACGGATTCAAGGTGCACGTATACCTCCTGTAAAAAAATAGTTGTCGTAAAACAAAATAGTACACACGGGCGGAAATCACTCGGTTGTTCGACATACGCGATAAAATAGCAATATACATAAATATTTCTGGTGGATGCCAAAATGTTGCAGAGTGTAAGGAAGGCAAAATGATAGCGGGATGTATATATATATATATATATATATATATATATATATATATACTCACATAAATGTTTATACAGAGAGATCGAAAGAAAGGGGAAAGGAACACATAAAATTTACGAACACAATGGTGGTGTGAAGATGTAAAGATGGCCGATTCCAAGCAGAAAAAATTCGCCGCCGATTCCAGGGGATTCTTAGTAGACTGAGTAGCTTGGTGGTCTGAGGATTGGAGGCAAAATCCAAAGGTCCATGGTTCGATTCCCGGTCCAGTCGAATTTTTTCTGCTTGGAATCGGCCATATTTACATCTTTACACCATCATTGTGTTCGTAAATTTCGTATATGTTTCTTTCCACTTTCTTTCGACCTATCTATATGAACATTTATGTGAGTATTTGCCGCTGAGCGGTCTGAGTGAATGAAAGAACGATTATATATATATATATATATATATTATATATATAAATGTTCATACAGAAAGGTAGAAAGAAAGTGGATAGGAACACATAAAATTTACAAAGACAATGGTGGTGTGAAGATGAAATGATGGCCGATTCCAAGCAGAAAAAAAAATGTATATATACATATATATATATATATATATATATATATATATATATATATATATATGTTAGGACGACGAGTGACGAGGAGCATGGCAGCACTGTCCACTAAGCGACACGGCGGAGGGGAAGGGAAGCTACGGAACGGAGGGAGGGAAAAGACAGGGGGCAGAGTGTGATAAGCGAGCGGAGTGCATGGTTGTAGACGAAGACAGAGTAATAAAGGAGTGATTTTGAAAGAGAGTTTTGTGGCGTGTTTGTTACCCCGGCATTCTTACAGTTCAGAAGTGGGATCTGAAAGAATTGGACAATGAGATCTGCCTGGTGAGAAGCTGAGGGAAGTGCAAACGACCAGACGAATCGTTTCGAGGGGAAACTGGCTGAGAGACGGTCGACGACTCCTCGTTACGACGCCCTGGAGGAAAGGATCATCGGTGGAGAAGAGCTAAGAAGGGAGCAAAGAGACGCGATCGCTGCCGGATCGTGGCTATTGTTGACTGAGAACACATCCCCCGATTTTGTGACACGTACGAGGTCAGTAGAGTACGCGCTGTACTAATAGTGCCGGTGAGCGCCACGCCGAGCCGCCATAACTTCCGCGGGTGAGAGGCTAGCAGAACTGTCGAGTGACCTTGAGTTGTTGCTAAGCGGTGCGAGGCGCGCATGGAGTGAGACGACGTCGGGCCCGTGACGGAGGGAACAACGGAGTGACCTTGGACGTTAGGATCGAGGGACAAGGTGATGGCGGCAGGCGAAGTGAAAAACGAAAGTGAGTGGGATTTGACAAGAACTTTTGAGGAGACGGACTTGGAAGAAGACACAGGATATCTGGCAGACCGGGTAAGGGTAGAAATGTACTCGGGGAGGGCTACCGTTGGTGATTCAGCAGAAGGCAATATAGTAATGGCAACAGACGAGAATGCAAGAGAGAAGGATTTGTTGAGACGGGAATGGGAATTAATCAGAAGGGAACGTGATTTATTGGAACGCGAGAGAAAGATGATAGGCGACCAGAATGTGAGAAACGAGTTTGGGTCAGTGCAGTGTAGGGAACTGGAGGAAAGACTGTTGCCCACATTTAATCCATCAGAGTGCAATGGTTTGACCGCGGAACAGTGGGTCAAGACAGTAGAAGGCATCGCAAGGGCATACTCATGGAAGGACGCGATGCTTCTGACGCAAGCAATCGGAAAGTTAGACGGCCCGGCAAGGTTTTGGTTTGACAGTATAGTCGAGGACGTTAGATCATGGGCAGACTTTAGAAGGGAACTAGTGCGCAGTTTTCCCACGTCGACCGACTCAGGACGTACATCTTGAGCTAACGAGGAGGCGTAAGGGCAGGAACGAGAGCTATGAAACATACGCCTACACAATGAAAGCAATTGCAAGGAAGGGCGCAGTAGACAATAATTCGCTAATCAAATACATTGTGAATGGCGTCGGAGACAGGGAAATGTGCAGAGTTTTAGCGATGGTCGAATGCGAGTCTGTCGAAGATCTGCTTCGTTTCATAAAGAAATACGAGAGCGTGGACTGTGGTGACAATGTACGAGACAGACTGGGTGTTCCCCACTTAGATCGATCTCCCTCTATACCGCAAAGACTGGCAGGTTCCTCAAGTACAAGAGAGGCGACATTTAGACGAAATGCAGTGGTCTGCTACAAATGTAACAAGGAAGGCCACTTGGCGAAGGATTGCAGGGACAGAATAAACTCCAAATGTTTTTCATGCGGGAGAGAAGACCATCTAGCTAGACATTGCTCAAGAGCTACCCAACGGGAGGACAGGGGCCACGTTCAGCGGATTCAAGACTGTCCAGATGAATACCACAAGAAAGTGTATATAGACGAGAAGATGGTCATCGGGTATATAGATCTGGGAAGCGATTGTGTCACATTGACCAAGGGTGCTGCGGAGGAATTAAATATTCTGTATTCTCCGGAGCGGTCACCTAGAACATTGAAAGGATTCGGGAGAGGGGAGTGCCGGTCTTTGGGAACAAAAATGGCAAGATTAAGGGTGGACCAAGCTGACATTGACGCAGAGATAATAATCGTCCCAGACGACGCCCAAGAAGAAGACTTGATTGTCGGCAGAAGCGCGCTGGATCGGAAGGGCATCATCGTTATGAAAACAGCTGGCAAGTTGGACATCTTATTGGAAGGAAAGGACGAGGGAGAAGCACAACATACAGAACTAAATGTCAGAAAGATCACAGAAAGGGCTAACATTCCATTGGAGGAGATATTCCATGGGGACAACATTGCAAGCGACGACGTCAAAAGATTACAAAGTCTAATAACGAAATATCGTCAGTGTTTCGCTAGAAATGGGTCAGAGGTGGGAAGTACAAAATTGACAGAGATGAAGATCGAGTTAACAAAGAAGGAGACCATCCAAAGCAAACCTTATAGACTACCGTATCCTCAACGCGCGGTGGTAAATGAGACAGTACAAGAGCTCCTTTCGTCGGGAATCATTCGGGAATCCTCCTCGGAATATGCGAGCCCGGTGTTGCTGGTGAAGAAGAAAACGGGAGATGAAAGACTCTGTGTTGACTACAGAAGATTGAATGCCATTACTAAGAAAGAACATGCCATGGTATCCCCGATAGAGGAGCAGCTTGATCAGCTAGCTGGACAAAAGTATTTCACAACCCTGGATTTAGCTTGTGGATATTACCAAGTGCCTGTGGAGGAGGCATCGAAACACCTGACCGCTTTTGTGACAAGTGAGGGACTGTACGAGTTCAATCGGGTACCGTTCGGACTAGTAAATGCCCCAGCGGTATTCACCAAAATGATGAAAATTATTGAGAGAAGGATGAGCCCACTCAAGATCTCCATCTACATGGACGACATATTGATACCGAGCAAGACGATTGAAGAAGGACTCATGAAGGTAGAAATTTCCTGAAGATAATAGAAGAAGAGGGCCTGACACTGCGCTTGAAGAAATGCAGGTTTTTCCAGAGAAAAGTGGACTTTCTGGGCTATGAAATAACCTCTGAAGGCATAAGACCTGGAAAAATTAAGACGGCAGCCATGTCCAACTTCAAGAATCCTTCGAATATTCATGAAATAGGACAATTCTGCGGTCTGGCGTCATTTTTCCGAAGGTTTATTGAACGCTTTGCAGAATTAGCGAAGCCTCTGACCAAACTCTTACGCAAAGACGCGGAATTTACGTGGGGTGAAGAGCAGAAGCAAGCATTCGAGAAAATTAAAGAGAAACGTAGTACGAGACCTCTTCTAGTTTTGTACAACCCAATGGCCAATCACATGATACACACGGATCCTAGTAAGTCCGGACTTGCAGGTATATTGCTTCAGGAAGAAAGCGAAGGCTGGAAGCCAATGGCTTATTACAGCAGGCAAACCAGCGACGTGGAATCAAGATACCATAGTTACGAATTAGAAGCGCTGGCAGTCACAGAGACAGTAGAGAGATTCAGGATATACCTTTTAGGAAAACGCTTCAAAATAGGCACAGATTGTAATGCCTCGAAGGCAACAATGACCAAGAGAGACATTATACCCCGAGTTGGGAGGTGGTGGTTGAAGCTTCAGGAGTTTGATTTCGAGTTGATATACAGACCCGGAGTTCAGATGCAACATGTAGATGCCCTTAGCCGACAACCACAAGGAGAACCCAGTCAGGTGGATATTGCCTCTCTCAACGTGTGGACAACCAGGATTAGCAAGGAGGACTGGCTACTCACCATGCAAATGCAGGACAAAGAGTTGCAGAGTATCTGGCAGACACTTCAAAAGGACCCAAAAACACCAGAAGAAAAGCAGATACATACCAACTATGTAGTGAAAAATGGGAGGGTTTGCAGACGCGCGGGAGAGAAATCTTTGTGGGTGGTGCCGAAGTCGGTTCGGTGGCAGGTTGTAAGGTGAAGCCACGACGAAATGGGTCATTTTGGCGAAGAAAGGACTTTGAAACATCTGAGACAGGATTTCTGGTTCCCAAGAATGAGCAGATACGTAAAGAAATATCTTAGGGGGTGCGTAGAGTGTGTAGTATATATATGAGAGATATATAGAGATAGATATATAGATATAAAGAGAACAAACGCGGCAAAAGATTAGATTTGACAGTATCCACCGGCAACCTACGAAATACAAGGTAGGAGACCTAGTCTTGGTGCTGAGAGAAGCCGCAAGTTGCGGCATGTCACGAAAATTGGCCGCCAAATACAAGGGACCATACCAAGTAGAAAAGGTGCTACCATATGACAGATATATTTTAACAGGTGCGCAGAGAACGCAGAGACATTTCCAATCCGTCTTCGCGGCAGACAGAATGAAGTGATGGTGTCAAGGGGAAGAAGAAGGACCGGATATCACCAGCTCCGAAGAGGAAGAGGACTCCGGAGTCGGGGACGACTCCGAGGTCAGGACGGCCGAGCTGTTAGGACGACGAGTAACGAGGAGCATGGCAGCACTGTCCACTAAGCGACACGGCGGAGGGGAAGGGAAGCTACGGAACGGAGGGAGGTAAAAGACAGGGGGCAGAGTGTGATAAGCGAGCGGAATGCATGGTTGTAGACGAAGACAGTAATAAAGGAGTGATTTTGAAAGAGAGTTTTGTGGCGTGTTTGATATCCCGGCATCCTTACGGTTATACATATATATATATATATATATATATATATATATATATATATATATATATATATATATATATATATATATATGTATCGAGGAGAAGAAAAGCGGTACCCCTCTCCGAGGTCCCATTATACCACCCGAGCTGAGAAAAGGGAGAAGCTAAGGAAAAGACGGACTACGCCGGTGAGCGATGGAATATTTTATGAGGAAGGTGAATGAGGAAATTCTTCCACACAAAGCGCGAGAAAAACACACAAATCGTTGTTCCGTGATACGCCTTGAAGACGGACTAGTTCCGAAAGCTAGCTATGTAAGTGTGATCGTCTCTTTTTTTGTGTGTCTATTTCCTCCATCCTATCCACATCGTGTGTTCATCGCCGCATGGCTGACTCCAATCCATCAACGTATATATATATATATATATATATATATATATATATATATATATATATATATAAATGCACTTAGGATCACTTAAGTGACGAATGTATAAAGTTTGCCAGAGGAAGGCAGACGACAAACACAGAAAACAAAAAAATGATGAACACACTTACAAAGTTTCTTGATATTTCGGTGCCACTAGCACCTTGGTCGCAAGAGCGAAGACTGAGAAGGAAGGGAGGACTGAGGTGGTAGGAAGGGAGGACTGAGGCGGAAGGAAGGGAGGGAGGGGAGGGACAGGGGAAGGGGAGGAGGGGGAGGGAGAGGAAAGGTGGGGGCGGGAGGCGGGAAGTGGAAGAAATTCGAAAGGAAGAAGTAGTATGGGCAGAGGTGATAGAAGAAGTTAGTGGGATTTATTGAGTCCTGGCGGAGAGAAAGCCTGGAATAAGTAAATGCAAGAGGACTCAAGATCTTTGATTTGGAGTGGGGAGGAGGAAGGGGGAAGGTAGGCGAGAATGCCAACCTTAAAAATATTATTAAAGGTGGAGTTGTGGGAAGAAACATGGGTGGCAACAGGGAGGGAAACAGAAATAGAAGGTGGTTCATTACAACTGGAGCGGTGGCCATTCATGCGGATGTTAAGGGGAGTGGTCGTCAAACCGATGTAAAAACTAGGGCATAATTGGCAAAGAAGGATATAGACAACATTATGGGAAACGCAGGAGAGTGAGGGGACGGAAGGGAGATGAGCGGCAAGGAATTTATCAGGCAGTGGCTGGGTGAGAAGGATGCCACAAGTTTTGCAACGTGGGCGATTGCACGGCGTCGGAAGGGACTTAGTAGGCCGGGAGATTGATTTGGAAAGAGGTTTAGTGATTTTAAAGAGGGTAGAGAGGTTGGGAGGGCGTCTAAAGGTGAGAGAAGGACAGCGGGGGAAAATTTTGGAAGTGGTTAGGTTGTCAGAGAGGATGGGGTAGAGGTTTTTGATTAAGCGACGGATGGAGTGAGCTCCAGGGAAATAGGTGGTACAGAGGGAGATTTGATCATGAGGAAACTTATTAAGAGAGAGAGATTTAGAAGAAGAGGGTCGCTGTAGGATTTTTTTCTGAAGAAGACGCTCAGGGTAGCCTCTGCGAAGGAGGGATTGGTGGAGATTAGAGAGAAAAAGGTCAAAGGATTCGGGATTGTTGCATATTCGGTGACCACGGATAGAGAGGGAAAAGGGGAGGGATCGTTTAGTATGAGAGGGGTGGCAGCTGTTGAAATGGAGATATTGTTGCTTGTTGGTGGGCTTGATATGGACAGAAGTGTGGAATTTAAGGTTACTGAGGGAGATGTCTACATCCAGAAAGGTAATTTTAGAGGCAGAGATGTTAGAGGTGAGGGAGACAGAGGAGGAGGAGTTTAGGGAGGAGATGAAAGAGTTAAGGGAATCAAGGCCATGTGGCCACAGAAGAAAAATATCGTCAATGTAACGAAGCCAGAGAAGAGGTTTAGGAGAGCAGGACGAGAGAAAAGATTGCTCTAAAGCACCCAAGAAGAGGTTAGCATAGGAGGGGCTGAAACGACTACCCATGGCACAACCTTTAGTTTGGATGTAGAATTTGTTATTGAAGGAGAAAGCATTATTAGTAAGTATAAAGTTGGAAAGGTCAAGGAGAAAATCTGAACTAGGGGCGTGAGGAACAGGCCGCTGGTCAAGAAAAAGACGAATGGCGGAAAGTCCTTCAGAGTGAGGAATAGAAGTGTAGAGAGAGGTGACCTCTATGGTGGCCATTAAGATATCACAGTCTGAGGGGAGTGGGGTAGATTGGAGGCGTTCAAGAAAATGATAAGTATCTTTTATGTGAGAAGGTAGAGAGAGAACAAAAGGTTGTAAGTAGTGGTCAACGAAAGCGGAGATGCGTTCGGTGACAGAGTTATAAGAGGAAACTATTGGGCGACCAGGGTTGTGAGTCTTATGGATTTTGGGAAGAATGTAGAAATTGGGGGTGCGAGGGTGTGGGGGGGTGAGAAGAGATATATCATGGGAGGAAAGACCTTCGTTGGGACCTTTTTCCTTGAGGAAAGAGGTGATGTTTTGCAGAAAAGTGGGGTTGGGATCATTTTGGACGGGCTGGTAGGAAGAGGCATCCGACAACTGCCGGAGAGCTTCATTTAGATAGTCAGAAGAGTTTAGTACAACTACCGTGGAACCTTTGTCGGATGGAGTAATGACAATATTAGGGTTGCGGGTGAGGCTTTTTAGGGCAGAAAACCTCTTCTTTGCTAACCTCTTCTTGGGTGCTTTTGAGCAATCTTTTCTCTCGTCCTGCTCTCCTAAACCACTTTTCTGGCTTCGCTACATTGACGATATTTTTCTTCTGTGGCCACATGGCCTTGATTCCCTTAACTCTTTCATCTCCTCCCTAAACTCCTCCTCCTCTGTCTCCTTCACCTCTAACATCTCTGCCTCTAAAATTACCTTTCTGGATGTAGATATCTCCCTCAGTAACCTTAAATTCCACACTTCTGTCCATATCAAGCCCACCAACAAGCAACAATATCTCCATTTCAACAGCTGCCACCCCTCTCATACTAAACGTTCCCTCCCCTTTTCCCTCTCTATCCGTGGTCACCGAATATGCAACAATCCCGAATCCCTTGACCTTTTTCTTTCTAATCTCCACCAATCCCTCCTTCGCAGAGGCTACCCTGAGTGTCTTCTTCAGAAAAAAATCCTACAGCGACCCTCTTCTTCTAAATCTCTCTCTCTTAATAAGTTTCCTCATGATCAAATCTCCCTCTGTACCACCTATTTCCCTGGAGCTCACTCCATCCGTCGCTTAATCAAAAACCTTTACCCCATCCTCTCCGACAACCTAACCACTTCCAAAATTTTCCCCCGCTGTCCTTCTCTCACCTTTAGACGCCCTCCCAACCTCTCCACCCTCTTTAAAATCACTAAACCTCTTTCCAAATCAATCTCCCGCCCTACTAAGTCCCTTCCGACGCCGTGCAATCGCCCACGTTGCAAAACTTGTGGCATCCTTCTCACCCAGCCTCTGCCTGATAAATTCCTTTCCGCTCATCTTCCTTCCGTCCCCTCACTCTCCTGCGTTTCCCATAATGTTGTCTATATCCTTCTTTGCCAATTATGCCCTAGTTTTTACATCGGTTTGACGACCACTCCCCTTAACATCCGCATGAATGGCCACCGCTCCAGTTGTAATGAACCACCTTCTATTTCTGTTTCCCTCCCTGTTGCCACCCATGTTTCTTCCCACAACTCCACCTTTAATAATATTTTTAAGGTTGGCATTCTCGCCTCCCTTCCCCCTTCCTCTTCCCCACTCCAAATCAAAGATCTTGAGTCCTCTTGCATTTACTTATTCCAGGCTTTCTCTCCGCTAGGACTCAATAAATCTCACTAACTTCTTCTATCACCTCTGCCCTTACTACTTCTTCCTTTCGAATTTCTTCCACTTCCCGCCTCCCGCCCCCACCTTTCCTCTCCCTCCCCCTCCTCCCCTTCCCCTGTCCCTCCCCTCCCTCCCTTCCTTCCGCCTCAGTCCTCCCTTCCTACCACCTCAGTCCTCCCTTCCTTCTCAGTCTTCGCTCTTGCGACCAAGGTGCTAGTGGCACCGAAATATCAAGAAACTTTGTAAGTGTGTTCATCAATTTTTTTGTTTTCTGTGTTTGTCGTCTGCCTTCCTCTGGCAAACTTTTATATATTCGTCACCTAAGTGATCCTAAGTGCATTTATATATATATATATATATATATATATATATATATATATATATATATATATATATATATATATATATATATATATATATATATATATATATATAACTGCACTTAGGATCACTTAAGTGACGAATATATAAAAGTTTGCCAGAGGAAGGCAGACGACAAACACAGAAAACAAATAAATGATGAACACACAAAGTTTCTTGATATTTCGGTGCCACTAGCACCTTGGTCGCAAGAGCGAAGGTCTTCGCTCTTGCGACCAAGGTGCTAGTGGCACCGAAATATCAAGAAACTTTGTAAGTGTGTTCATCATTTTTTTGTTTTCTGTGTTTGTCGTCTGCCTTCCTCTGGCAAACTGTTATATATATATATATATATATATATATATATATATATATATATATATATATATATATATATATATATATATATATATATATATATATATATATATGTATCGAGGAGAAGAAAAGCGGTTCCCCTCTCCGAGGTCCCATTTTACCACCCGAGCTGAGAAAAGGGAGAAGCTAAGGAAAAGACGGACTACGCCGGTGAGCGATGGAATATTTTATGAGGAAGGTGAATGAGGAAATTCTTCCACACAAAGCGCGAGAAAAACACACCAATCGCCCATTTTCTCCATAATGCATGGATGAGAAAAGAGGTGGCAATAGTCGCCATTAATATATAATGTGCATGGGGCGAGAGGAGCGAGGGTGAATTGGAAGGGTGTCAGGGTGTTGGTAGCCGAAAATGGGAGCGAGAAAAAGGAAACGAGATGAAGATTGAGCAAAGGGATGGGCGGGGAGAGGGTTGGAAGGATACGATGGGGTGGGAGAGGAAAACGCCGCGGGGTGGGTTTTCAGAGGTGGTATTTTCGGAACGTTAGAAGGGATCCAGTTGCTGGGGAATCATGCGACGGGCAGATATGTGAAGGAGACTAAGGAATGAGGGAAGTGATCGGAAGTGATACGGGGATGAGCATTCGCGTAGGAAAAGTGCGATGGTGTGAGGAGAACAGTTACAGAAAGATGGTCCTATGACATAAATTGCAGTGCTTATAGAAAAGTCGACGATCCATGCATTGATCAATCCATTCCCTCAAGAGACCCAAAGGGCATATTGAAAGACTTTAGAAAGCATTAGCACTCGAAGATAAAACGGAACAACCGCCTTCCAACCCAGGCCACTGGAGATTTTGATATTTTTTGCGACTCATTTTTCACTCTTCACCAACAACGGGCACTCCCAAAATTTAATCCTTCATACAGACTTCGTGGAAAAAATCCTATTATTTGCTTCTTCAAACCCAATAAGTGTGTATCATTCGAACAAACTTTATTTTAATTTTGTGTAAGGGTGAAGAATAAATTCTCGGGCGCTAATTATTTGCATTCACGACATCATCAGACAAACTGAACGTGATTTTTTAGCTTTTGGCAATCCTCATTAGCATGCATCGATCAATATTGACGGAAACTCACCCTCCGAAATAAACAGCACTGAGCCCAAGATCATTCGCGCTGGTTGAATTTGGATACGTGGAGCCATGAACCTCTTCCGGACAAGTATTAGAGTATTAGGTCAGCATAAGAGTCTAAATAGGGCACATCTTGGACCAATTTTTCAACAACCAAGTGAATGACGGCTCTCTATGATTGGCAAGATACCTTAACGTGTGCCGTGGAATTAATACAATCTCTCAGTGACCTGCCTCAGATGGGAATAAATTTTCAGACCCTTAGAGCAATTGAGAACCTGGATAAATGTAATTATTCTAACAGCCCCATGACTAAAAACAACAGCAAAATTTACAAACCTTTCAAACCATATAAGATTTAAAAAATGTAAATGGGAAAATTTAAGTAAATATTGATACACTAGCCAAATTAATGTAAAATACGCATGACGTTCATAGTATTGAAAATATCTAAAGTTTGCCAAATAGTTAATAAATTAGTGTCAATCCTGACGAGCTTTTGCCTAAGAGGTATGAGATTATCACGAAACAATTTTTAAAAATTCAATGACAGTAAGAGTCAGCAAGTGGGAGAGAAAATATCATTTTTGAGAGTTCCTTTTAACTACGTAAGTACAATTTCAAAGCCAAAGAATATTGGCACTCAGATATCCTATTTACGAAGAGTGCTTGCCCATGAATGACCCTTTACCGCAGCAATATCTTTGATGAAATACTTCACCGTTTGCAAAAATACTGAATTGAAAAATGGAAATCGATATCGTTGTGATTTAGGGTACGTCAGCGCTATCAGCCTATGATCATATAAGAATTTACCAAAAATATTAAATTAAACGTAATATTCGTTGAAGCCGCTGAGTTGGATGGATAAATTTTCCAGGAAGGCTGGTATTGGAAAAAATAACACCTGCCAATTTTATTTTGTAAAGAACTTTAATTTCCCTCTCTCAAGTACTTTGAAAATAACATTGATTATTTGTTTTAAACGAAAGCTTTGGGCAATGAAGCTATAAAGAAAGCTATATTTTAAAGCACACAGTTGAATATTTGATTGCGCATTCCACCACATCGGAGTCAGTTGGAAAGGAAAGAAGAGAGAGATGGGTAGGGACAGATTGTCGAGCGTCCCATTTTGGCATCGTGTCCCTTGCGTCCAGCTCATAATCGATGAAGGGATGAATATTTGACGACGCGTAACAAGCTGAGGTGATATCGAATTGGGGACGGAGGGAGATAGCTCTCACAAATTACTGTTTTCCCTACCGCAAAGTACGGCTTCCCTACTCTTTTAAGGGTCCAACTCATATTTTCCTGGCTTGTACGCCGTGATTATCTCAAAAATCAGAATTTAATGCTCCATGAGCACATGTAATATAAGCACCATTAATAGTGTTACGACTAAAATTTTATTCATTCTGAGCGGACAAACAGAAGCACTTTACCCAAGAATTCACCTCATTTTCTCAAATATATTTGTTCTGGTTACACCATGAAAAACGTAGAATATAGTGTTGTTACAAACCGAGATGTTCTTCTGAATTTACTTTGGATACATAACATCATCTCGGGCGATACATGACTTGGATTTTAGGAAAGGCAAGTCATTTTTTTCATGGTAACTTTTCAGTAAAATGTTAACAATAGATCTTGGCTTCACAAAGCATAAGTACTTCATAATAAGTAAAACATTTCACTCACAAAGTCATCATCAGGTACAAGACAATGTTGCTAGACAATTTTTTATGTTAATATGGATATTGATTTGTGAAAATCCAGAGGATTCCTACTGAGTTCCAGATAAACCTACACTTACCAGTAGATCACTTAAAGAGGAAAGGAAACATAATTCCGAGTACAGCTTAGCTTACAAGCCGTTCAACTTTCATGGATATTTTTGCAGCTTTTAAACTCCAGAGTATTCGTATTTTTCACAGCATATCATTGTAAGTTTAAGGTAAAGCAAATATTTTGAACTGGTTGTTACGTCACGTCGTTTCCAAAGTCTTTTAAAACGATAAAAATGATTTGACAAATTTTTTTGTAATTCTTTACGTCACCTGATCGCGAAACGATGACTTGCCTTCAGTCAAAGCCATTTAACAAGGGGGCCTATAATCTCTGTCAAGTACCTTGGTGTCTTGTGTAGAAAAAAGGAGGGGCAAGTTAATTATTGTCTATTGCCCCTAGACTTAGGTAGACCCTTGGAGGTGGTCTCCACCTTGTCGCTTCCCTCCTCTGCATCCCTTGCGACCACTCTCTTCTAGAAAAGATAGCAAGAGTAGAGGGGGCGAGCGATGAGCAAGAGGTTTGAGTAAGTGTGATGCTCATGGTGTTGGTTTTGGTGCACGGTTTCGGTGCATGGTTTTGGTGCACGGGTGTAAGAGCAACAATGAATGGACTTCAGAATCTATAAAGGACTCGGTGGGGCAATTTCTTCCTTAGATTCCTTTCCCCCAATTTTTTCATCATTCGAAACAACAGAATTGACGCTTGATCGTTAAAGATCTTTTAAATAATAAAGATATAATTAAATAATGAGAAAAATGCTCAGCTTGAAACAGAAATTAACGCATGTAGGCGAGATTGACGACGAAATATAAATTAGCTATAAGCTTGTGAAGAGGAGTTCAGTCATTTTTTTAATCCTTCCACTTGTGGGTTGAAAACGTTCCGAGTACGTAACGAATTGGCGATAATGTGACTACGATGTGATAACAAGGTGAACAAAGTGCGCCCATGTACGGAAGAACAAGGATGCTCAGAATGGAGTAAGACCCATTACTGATGAGAGAGTCTCAAGAGTACCAGAAAGGGTCTACATTATCTGATAATAAGTTAACATTGTCAATGCAATAAACTATGAGGGGAGTAGTTTGGTCCTGAAATATTTTCTTCGTGTAAGTATTTGTGAGAGTGAGTGCTATAACGGTCGATTGATCCACCAAAGGTCTCTAGGTTTTCGATATCTATTACAGGAGAGGACACAAACATTCAGTTAAAGTTTCCAACACAGAACGAAACTTCCTTCTAAATAAAAGCCAAAAACTATTAATTAGCTAGTAAAAATGAATAAG
The DNA here is from genome assembly GCA_963169105.1 of Ceriagrion tenellum. Lineage (NCBI taxonomy): Eukaryota > Metazoa > Arthropoda > Insecta > Odonata > Coenagrionidae > Ceriagrion > Ceriagrion tenellum. The sequence continues at coordinate 990,221 of OY720636.1, forward strand.
AATGCGGCAACATCACCGTGATACGTCCTGAGTCAATTGGGTTTATGACATATTTAGGGTGATCAAATTATTATAGGACCAACTGCATACTCCTACAATGCATCAAAATAAAGGACATGACATATTTTTTTCTGAAATAAAAGAGATGATGACATGTAAAAAGTAGAAATGGATGTTAAACGAAAAGCTCTTCCGTTTCAATTGAATATTGAAAAATCCAGCATATCACTCACAATTATAATTGTCCATATAATTTTACATTCCTTTCCCTGATTCACTCACTACCAACACATCTTTGATGCTCTTCCTCCGGAATTCAAAACTGTGTCTGTTCAAACTATTGGCCAGGTCAATTGTATCTCACTTGTACAGTTACATTGCCATATAGACTTTCTCTTTAAAATCACATCAAGCTGCAATGTTTTATTCCTAATGTTGCGCAATTTGACTCGAACCTTCCAAGTGATCTTCCGTCTTAAAATATTCCCTCTTCATGATTTTCTTTGTACGCTGAGCATCTTTTATTCCACGCCTCCCTCCTCCTAGCTATCAAATCCTCCTCTTAGATATGTTGCCACTCAGCCAAACTCTTAGCGTCTAAACTTCCTTCAACTTTCCCTCATCGTTTCACTTCACTTTCATCGCATTTCACTTCCTCAACATCTTTCTCAAACCCTCAACGGACCCTCTCCTTCTTTTTCTCTTTCCTCATTCGTCCGCACTCTTATTATTTTCCCACAGTTTATTATATGCATTATTTTGCCCATTCTCTGTAAGGGCCGAAAAGTTTCTCGGAACGCAGTCTCCCCCTAGATATAATCACCTGGATTAAACCAATTCCATTGAGTTTCCTCTGAATCCTGGTCCTTCAAACTATATCTAGCCATTCCTCCTTCCCATAAGCATCTACGAAAACCCGATCCCTCTATTCTACTCAACAACGACCCAATCACCTTCTGTGTTCTCCTGAAGATCTCGACCAGTGTGAAACTTGTCCGTGCCTGCCGGCTGAAGAAACTTGTGGAGGGTTCGAGGGAAAAAAAACGATTGCATACGAACCAAACTCTTGATCGAGGGTGCTATTAGCTAAGGGACTAACGACGCACAGTACTCGCTCAAAGCTTTCAGATAAATTGAAAGTCTTGCAGGTGCGGTTTGTCGATCAAACGTTGAAGTTTTCATAATGGACAAGAAAAATTCATGAGTTGAAGAAAGAGAATGTGGTTCAAACACGGATTAAGAAAACTCATATCAAGAAATAAACAGTAAAATTCAGAGAAAGACTTGTTGGAATAAATGTTAAAAAGAGTAAGTTTGGTAATAGCAAGGCAAATGTGATAGTAGATCAGAGTTTAAGTAACCTGTTTGAAAAAATAGGGCAAGAAACAGGGCTACATACCGTGTCCGTTACTGTTGAATGCTCCGTTAGAAAAATTTGTGGCAATAGCCAATGATGCAGTTTTGCTGTCTGAGAACGAATAGGGATTATAGAGACTCCTAGATAACTACAGTGAAGCACCAGAGAGAGAATGGTACTTTGTAACTGCGTCAAAGACTGAAGTTCTAGATTATAACCTGATGAATTGGAAAGATGATTATATTATATGAGTGATTTGTGATATAATTTAAAGATTGGATGTTTTTGTGTACCGTAGAGGATTATGAGAATTGGGCGAATAGATGGAGAGATGAAATGGCTTGGAATAGCTGGATGGAAATTCGTAGTTAGTATGAGGAAAACATCAGGAATGATTTTTTTCTCGGGAAGATAAAAATCGCATAGGACGAAGCTAATCTCCCTACAATGTTTTGTGCAGTATAGAAATTTAGGCATGCAAAAAAATGGGAATAGGCTTTAATCATGTCCTATATTTTTACATTAGTGCTCTGCCTTTTTTCAACTTTTCTAATTTTTCAATTTTTTATTCGCATTTACATGTCCATTTCATTAATTTTATAGCATTACAATTTAGGCAACATAAAGATGTGAATAATGACTATCTCTCTTTTTTGTTGAGTTTCAAAATACGACTACGATTTCCGGGATACTGTCTCAGAAGCTTCGCGTTAAGTTTTGGGTTCTGATCAAGTGGAAGCGCTAAAAACCCAGGAAATTATCATTGCAACATTGTCATGATCGAAACTGTTCCATGAAACACACTGTAGCGGAAAATAGCTAGAGGCAGGCTAAACAACGGGCGCTCGATCAACGCTGCTAGTATATCTCCGTTAGTTCTGTATTATATGTAATAAGAAAATATTTTTCCAAAAAAATAACAAGATCATCATCATTCGTGAAAGATACTTCACAGTTATAATTCTTCCAGCAGCGTTGGGGAGACAGGTAGGTGAGGGCTAAATACCAGCAACCGCCGGCAACAGACTGAATCCAACAAATTGTAGCTTTTAACTGAATCGCAACCATACGTACAGTGGAACTGAAACAAACCAGAAGATGAAAGCGCCAGTTTTAGCCATCAGTTACCGGTGCACAGCAGAGAGCGCATCGGCGCGGCTGCGGTACGATCATGAAATTAATCTGCTGTGTGTAACAGTTATTTGAAACAGTTGTCAAACGGAAAAATTTTTTATGCAGCTGACAGCTCCGAAAAATTTGATCCCACCGATGCACAAATCGCTTTACCGAGAAATTTCTAAGGGGACTTTTATAATCGTACCAAACCTCTGACCTGACAGCAGAAGCGTCACTGTCTTTTGGTGAAGACCTTGACACTGACAAAAATGTTTTTACTTCATGAATTTCAATTGGTTACACACGTGTCAGGACTTTCAATTCAGATAGGACGACGCCAAGTTACTGTCCGGAAAAACTTACGTGTTTAATGACGATCAACTAGTTTTAGGGTTATTCAATTAACTGATAAGGTTTGCAGTGGGATTAAAATTATTTTCCACATTGGAAAACTATGTTTTACTGCCAAGAAGCACTGTACGCTAAGAAAATATGATTCTTATAAGTAATTAAACTTACCAAGGTGATAATAGGCGAAGAATAGTTATTTTTTCAGAAATAGCGACATACGCGGAATTCTCCCTTGCTTTTTCGTACGCCAAATATAACCAAATATGATAAAAATATATATAATGATGGTGGACTCTTAGATAAAATTTGGTTCTCTTTATGTGCCTAAGCGTTCGTCTCGACAGTTCGAACGACAGTTCCTCTCTTGCCTCTGAGCTGTGCGGACGTGTTTCCTTCGTCCTTGAAATGGTTTCCTGCCCGGTGTGCAATAAGCCGGTGTCGCGAAGCGACACCAAATTTTATTTCGGAGAGTGTTGCGGCCTATTCCATGGCGAATGTGCAAGGATGGGCGACAAAGAGATAGAATTCCTTACAAAAAACGGCAGCATCTGGCGATTTGACACCTGTGTATCCGCCAGACGTACATCATTCCGACCGCCAGACCAGCAGCCTGGGGCAGAGGTCTCCGCATCGGACCGTGTGCTCTGAGACCACCTTCGCTGATAATCCTCAACTGGCGAACGTCATGCTGCGGGAAGTACTGGATCGCATTAGCTCTGTGCAGGCCAAACAAGATGAAATCATCAACGTGGTAAGTGCTAGCAGTGATCTGTCGAAGCATTTGGAGACGCTCAAGAGTGAATTGGCTAGGGTGTGTAATAAACTGGAAACAGTGGAAGACGAGAATAGGGATCTTGAAAAGAGAATAAGTGATCTGGAAGTGAAAATTAATAAGAACCTACAAGACAATCAAAGAAATGTCCTCGAAGTACGTGGTGTGTCATTAACCACCGGTGACAGTTTTAGCGGGACAATTCTGACTTTATAAACGATCTCCCTGATGTCATTAAGCATTGCAACTATCACTTGTATGCCGATGACTTTCAAATATATCGCCACTCATCAGTATCAGATATAATCTCTTCCATTTCACTCATCAATGAGGATATCGAGCGAATCATCCGCTGGGTGCAGAATAACAATTTAGTGATAAATGAAAGCAAAACAAAAGCAATATTAATCGGGAGCAATCACTTCCTATACCAAATAGACCTCGAATCTCTGCAAAAAATTCACATTGGAAGTTGTACCATTCCGTATGAAGAAACAGTCAAAAACCTCGGTGTTACGTTTGATTGTACCCTTAGCTGGAAGCCGCAAACCCAACATGTAAGGCGTAAATGCCTAGGATCTCTGCACCAACTAATTAGAGCGAAGGAGATATTAACCCCTGATATACGTTCTATTTTGGTGAAAACATTAGTCCCACATTTTGACGATTGCGCTCCTTTGATCTCAAACCTTGATGACAATAATAACAAACTACAGGTCGCCATGAATGCAGCTGTTAGATTCATTTGTGATCTAAAAAAATGAGACCATGTTAGCGACTCTTATACACGCTTAAATTGACTCAAATATAAGGAGCGTCGTATCTATCTTTTGATGACTTTGGCTTTCAACATCCTAACCACTGGTAATCCACCCTACCTAAATGACAGGTTTGTAAGAAAATCAGAGCTGCACAACATATCCACCAGAAATCATGTCATTGGCCTCCATTTCCCTCAGCACCGCACCTCCCACTTGAATAAATCCTTTGCAGTAATCGCCTCCAGAACTTGGAATTTACTATCTGTTCAAATAAGACACGCAAAAACTGTTAATCAATTTAAAAACAACGTATATAACCTACTGCAAAAGGGTGTTCTTTCGCGAAATAACTATTAAGAAAAACTTAATGTTCAAGATTTTACAATATCTTTAAATGTCTATGTATCATTGAACTTCCTATTGTATTGCTCTATGTATATATTTTCTGGTTAACTTATGAACTGTATCGATTCACTGTATAAACTTCAATACTTAACCTTTTTTGGTTACATCTGTTAATCGTCCGCACTCAATGTTCTTGCCTATAAGTGCTTTTATCTCTTTCTTTTTAAATGTAATTATTCTGTATAATTATTATTCTTTCTCAACTGTTGTGTTAATTTGTCATTGTAATTGTAATTACCTAATGGGCCAAATGGGCCATAAGTAAATAAACGAAATTATAATAACAATAATAATAAGCTTCACCCCCTTAGTCGTTGCCCCTGAACGCTCGCGCCGGAAACAATAGGCTGGTTAACGTATAGGGTAGTATACAAATTCTTCCGCGGGATTTTTGCCATACCAAAAAAACTCAATCGACAATTATAATTAAGCTGAATTACTGACCTGACCCAATTCATCATGTTACCAGCTACTCGATGGTGTTCCTCCAGCGAAAAAAATATCTTGAAATTCTTCATCTAAACCAATGATGTTAGGTTTTGTTAAGGGTTATAGAACTCGACTAGAAGGTGAGAATCATTCCACCATGACCATGCATAAGGAAGGATATCCAATTTATAAGTTATATAGTTCACTGGTGGTGCACATAGGCTGCCTCAGATGTGTATTTGTTTGCCTCCCCATGCATATATTCTATCTTCCGTAAAAATAACAGTGAGACGAGTCGCTTCTTTCTGCAAAAAATATCTTCACGTATCTCCAAATACATATTTTTAAATAATTTTCTTCACAAAATATGCCTCATTATTTTCTAATGCATCATCTTAACTGATTTCACTTAATTTTGCAAATGTTTTTATCGTATTGATACCAATTTTATCTTCTATCACACTAGTCTAATATATGTCTAAATTCTACATAAGTTACCTCTAAATATAGATTGATAATCTCCTATTCCTTTCCACCCAATCTCCAAGGGTCACCGTCGTTAGAATTACTCAGTAGAAGACTCCTCAGAATCATGAAAATAAATGCTCTTCCATCGAAAGCATTATATAAATCAAAAACTTCATTTTAAATTTACCTTTTTCCAAATAAATCTCCTGTCCATTTCAACCTATCCAAAGACCAAATTAAATGAAAATAACTTTTTAATTTTCCACACTTCTATTATAATATAACTGACCGGTTTCGATGTTCTTGCATCATCATCAGAATCCTAAATTTTCATTGAAGAGGTGAAAATGAAGAGGGATTCCACTTCTTTTAAAATTATCACGGGTGAGTGTATTTCTCCAAACCATTGGTCTTATAAAGTGGTGCTCGATAAAAAAAATCATCAAAGAAAAAATATTGACTTCGTCACAAGCGCCTAAAAGGGGTCAGGGAAACTAATCTCTCACATGAAAAGTTATGATCTTTTTCTGTTTATAATTTGTGGCAAAATTTTAAGGAACACCATACCAAAAGAAGTTAATTGCATATAGAGCTGGAAACGCACTAAGCTAAGACCTTCAGTACGGAACTAAAGCACGATTCAATCATATGATCAATCGCATGAGAAAGTTTTCCCAACCTATTTAGAAATGAATAAATGCAACATTGAGTTCTGCGGACCGAAAAGTTAGATGAAACCATTTAGACAAATATGTCTTTTCTCTTTCCCTAAGGCCATTAGTACGCACACTATGATGTCCTTCACTAAATTAGGGGGCGTCCATTAATTACGTGAGGCGTTTTGGTGGGGGAGGGGGTCGAGCTGAATTTCACCCAATTTCACGTGGGGGAAAGGGGGGGTCTCGGCAAATATCACGTACTATTTTTTCCGCAAGAAAAAGTGTAAAATTGCGAGAAAACTGGGTTAAATCAAGTAAAACATGTTTCTCCACTAATGTGGCAAAAAATGTGGCTAAATTATTCACAATATTGCCATTATGCGAACGCCACAAAGTAGCACAAAGTAGCCCCTCGATTGTTTAGCCGCCACCAACCAGCCAAACGCGCGACTCGACGAACGCTGCGGCGTACGAACCGGGTGGCAGCGACGCGCGGACAGGTCCCGACTGTCCTCTGTTTACGCCCGTAAATGTGTAAAAATGAGCGACAACGGTTTGGAGTGGCTAAATCAGAGCGAGGTTGAAGGGGCAGATGATTTCACTGAAAATCACATGGACATGTTGGTTCCAGTAGTCACTCTTGAGATCACACATGAGTCCCCGTGGACTGAATTAGAATGAGTATTCTTTTACGAATTTTAGTGGTTCCTATTTAAGTATTTTATTGCTCGATTTTCTCACTGTGATTCTAGACTAAGTTCTTAGTAGTTTTAAATCCTAGTCTTAACTAGTCTTAAATAAAAATAATTAAGCAAATTATGTTTTTTTCAATAAATTCAACGCAATCAAGCACATATTAACGTATTCACACTAAAAATACGCATTTTGATAAATCACACGTGAGATTAGGGGGAAGGAGGGAGGAGGTCGAGCCAAATCTCACGACATCTCACCAAGGTGGGAGGGGGAGTCGAACAATCGTCAAAATCGCCTCACATAATTAATCGGCGCTCCCTTGCCGATAACAGCAATTTTGACTCAAGGAATGGAACTCCAGAACAAATTTACCATACACTATTCTTCTATTACGTCGTATCATAAGCTAAATCCATCTCCAATTCGTGAGGTTTATTCAGAGACCTGTTGTGTTTTGACGGATACAGGGACATAAGCAATAAAACAAGATCAATTCTTAACTCCTCCATTCGCGATTATGATAGTCTTAGCACAAAGTTTAACTGATATTTCATACAGCTTCGTCGAATATGGAAGGGAAAAATTACTCTGAAAAGATACTCTAGTCTTTCCACTATCTTTCCCTTGGGCAGTGATATAATACTTGTAGTATAATGGACGGTTCTCGTTTCCTGCCCCTAAAAAACCACTTGATAACATGATATTTTGATTTGTTGGCAAAATGCTTCAGTCATTGAGATATTTTTTATACCATATCTTTTATCTTTAATTTTATTCCACATAAAGCCAGTGGAGCACCTCCTTTGGTCAGTGGATATTTTGCACTGTCAGTCCTTTCTGCCTCAAGTCAGGTTTTTCCATTCACAAGGTTTCCTGAAACGGACTCCCCCGTTGCGACGTCAATTCGATAGTTTCTCTCACTTGTCCAATTTTATCTGCATATCACGAAATGATTCCAAGGATTCTAAGTTTTCTTTCATCTGCCTTTTGAGTTGGAACATTGTACTTCATCCGCATCCAACTTTTCTTTATATAACTTGATATCCTTAAGAGAGAGAGACAATTTTTCATCCCCTTTTCTCGGATATACTCCGCGAGCCACGAACACACCGAGGTAAGTCCACTCAGATTTAAATTCTTTCGGTTGGCTGTTAGTGCTACTTCCTTCCGTTAATCACAAAAAAAAACTTCCAAAGTAAATTACGCAACACTGCGAATATACAATAAGGGTTTGTTTTCATGATGGAAACTTTTCTAATGGCACAGGCATATATTTTTCTTCTCGCTCTAAGGTTGCTGAATTTCAAGATAACCGAGGAAAAACTTAACAGAAAAATTACCTTTTTGAAATTTTAAAAACAATGATTTGGGTCAGAAATAAATTCTGCCTGTAGAAATAGCTTTATAGATATACAATGCATACATGCTGCCCCAATGACGGGGATGTTCATCGAGTCAAAAATTTATAGTATACGGGCATGTTTATTCTGATTAGATTCATGTTGAATGTAACAAATTTTACGGCCTTAATATGTTAAAGATTCTTCAGAAATTAAAGAAATATAGAACGGATACGTGTTTCAACTGAATGAGCAAATTATACGCACATATCGATGTAAAGTATTGAATTCAGGTCTATCAAACAGTGGTATGTAAATGCAGGGAGGGTATTTGGAAGCAACCCAATGAACAATGCAAGGGAAGTACTTCACGAAATCGTGCCTAAATAGAAATTCTAGGATCCCTTTACTCCTCGGTAAAACGTTGAAATCGCAAAATCTAAACACGGCTGACGAACAATTTTTTGCATTATTTTACATGCTTGGCTTTAAAAATTACATTTACTGCATCAGTATTACTAATGAGACCGATAAATTTGTTTACATGCAGGTTTTATATGGTATGCTTAGGTGAAATTGAATGAAAATTTGGCGATTATCTACACAACCTGTAAGCAAGTTTTAAAAATGGTTATTTATCTTCGATGGCTAAATAAAAGTGATCACTATAATTGAAAATAGTTAAAAATAGTTTCATTCCGAGAAATCCATATTCAAAGGGCTTTGTGCAAATTAAGACATGAGTGGTTTTCCTATCCTTGTTTTCATCTTTGGCCAGCACAACCTAAGAATTGATGCACATACACTCGCTCAATCTCCATAGAGTACTGGAAAACAGCATGTCACGAAGAATACACGATTTTTCGATCAATCACCGAAGTTGAACATTGATTCTAACTGCTTTCATCACGCGAAACGGCTTTCTGCCCAAACCACATACACGAACGAGATCTCGTCAAGCAGAAATTTCTGATCAACGCTGGGGAAACCCGCTAACGATTTTCACCTCCCCTTCACTATTACCCACCATCTCCCCCGTGTGCGTTAACCATAACCGCTTCCGCAGCGCAATCATTTCTTCATTCCAATAGATTTTTCTGATTGCCCATCCCGTCGCTCCAAGTCACCCCTCTGCTTTCCGATATGCTCACAGAAACCTCCCTTGCCCGCTAGGACGTCAGAGGATATTTCCACTCACCTCTGATTACTTAAAAAAGTAAAAGTAAATTACTTAAAAAATATTTGATTGTTCATTTTTTTGGTCATATTTATAGCGTTTGTCCTTGGGTGGTCATGTGATCTCGTGACAGCGCACAGAACTGTCACACCTCTGGAGAGATTATACCTGTGAGATTTGTCGCTTCATTTCGAACTGGGTTTTCAACCATTATTAAAATTCATAATTATTGACGCACGCAAATGGAAAATAGGCCACATCTTTATTAAAGTAACGGAATTAAAAAGCTTTGCAAGACATGCAATTTCAAAAACTGAAAATTTCTATTGTGGTATTGATGCGGAGAAACTCACTCCAAATGTTTTCCCTTCGAGTGAATCTGTAGGTGTGCACCAATTGATGTAAATGTATTTCGCCGGACACGAACAGGACTTTGAAAATTTAACCTCGGGTGTCACCCCCATCATTATAACCTCACGCCACGATCAATTAACTTTAATCATAAACTTAATGACACCACTCTGGTACACCGTACTTATTGCCCACTAATTTATTGTTATTCGGAGTTTTTATCTTCGAAATATAAAACCTGGGCGTGGTCTATTCATTTTTGCATAGCCCCTCTTCTAAGCTAAATTAAATGGGTCTCGAATTTTTCCCAAATGATCAATCTGCCGACAAAGAGCAAACCAAATATGACATAAGTTATGGCCTCCACTATAATGAGGTACATCCAAAATGCATGCTACAACACAGAAAAGCACCTGGGTTCATAAAGTCTGAAATGTGTTTTTTTTAATAGTCTTTAAAGCGTGTCAGCAGAGATGAATACCAAATTTAATTTACTTTTTGAGGATACTTACTTCGTGGACAAATATCACACTGCACTATAACACATATATTCAAAGATAAAAGCGCGTTTTTCGTCCTTTATTGTTAACTCTGGCATATACGACACGTAGATCCGCACTCAGCAATGTTTAAATCATGAGGAAATATTTTCATTACACCATGTCTATGTTTCAACTGGAAATGCCAGCTGAAATGAGTCATTTCCTTCGGCGATTGATGCAGGCGTCTCCTAATGATCGGGATTTATAATTTTCCCTTGTATTTACTCTATCGCAACATTTCTCTCGGCCCTGTGACACACCACCGAGTAACTCGTAAACTCTTGATCGTCTAGTGTTTCTTTTTCGTCTTCAATCTGTTCGATATCGGCGACTTCTGTGGGCTATTACTACATTGCTGCCTTCAAAGCACTAGACTGATCTGCCAGTGGGTACAGGGTAAGATATCAATATCGAATGTAATCTTCCTTCGATGAAGGTCTTCGCAACTCAAACAAGTCCGGTGTTGATGAGCTTATTTACGAATATTATCCGTAAGCATTGCAATGGCTGTTCAACATTTTTGTTGATTTGTCAGTGCATTTGCATCCAAAATGACATCTTGCGCGGCATATTTTTAGCTTTCCTTGGGTGTGCTTTTTCCGTAAGAGTAAAAGCTCAGTTAGCACATTTATGACGGAAGCGTGCTTAAAAATCGGTGCGTAGACCCATATCAATAGAGCTACAGATATATCATATTGAACAATCCTCGATACATGGTTCCGTTGACTCGATTGGAATAAATATGTTTATCGGTCTACGCGTCAAAAGATTTCCTCCGCACCGCGTCTTTTCTATGCCTCTCCCGTCTGCCTCAACGTGCGCACACCTCCATGATAGGTCTCAATCAATTCTCATCCGACTTCTCCGACTCACTCTACAGAAATTAAATTAAGCCTTAAATCCTCAAAGAAATCACCTCCCATCCCCACTCTGCCTCCTATGCGTCTATTTCTTACAATTACGTTCCCCTCATTCATCCACAACTAACCTTATACATATTTACACACCCTTAGAGGGACTCCACATCGCACGCTAACACAGGGGAGAATAGTGACGCCACTTTTTTCCAGCAGCACCGTTCCTCAAAACAAATTGCCAAAACGCGGGCAGCGACGTACGAAAACGACGCCCAACGATTGGAGGGTCGGAGGGAAGTAGGAGAGTGGTGGAAAGTAAGTCCCTGAATCTCGATCCACAATGTGCCTTTCTCTTCCACACAGCCCCGTTTCACTTTCTCCTCAAGACAACACGCCCCTCGCCAGCCACGTTACCCTATTCCTTTTAAGGTCGTGCATCCCAACAGCATAATATTGTGCCCTATCAAACCCTATCAAACTCTAAGTTTCTCCACCAATACCAAATTCATCACTGACTCTCATCAAAATAGTCGAGTTTTGACGTCTAGTGTGACTGGTCACTTAACTCAGCATCCGACCTAGAAGAGAATAAAAGTTTTTGGGAGAATCACGATTCATGACTGATTTATTTAGCAAAGAAATTTGACGGTACGCAAGTTAAAGTTTCAGACTTAACTTTGTGGAAAAGCGATACATGAAAAGAAACTCGCTTTGTACTTTCCACACTGTTTATTTCCAACAGTGAATAACCTTGATAATGACAAAACTTTGTCAAAACCATGTTCGGAGAGAAAAAAACAGTGCGGAAAGTACAAAGCGAGTTTTCTTTTCATTTGACAGTAAATTTACGAAGGCAAGTAAGCAGTTTCACAAATAAGAACTTTTTGACAGATGTTCGTCTAGAAAGTTGATAATTTCGTTATCCCCCACATTTTGAGGGGGAGAATGAGACACGGCCTATTTGGCTGGAATTACCACACGGATGATAAGGGAGGCTATGCAAAAAAGACGCTGAGCAACATAGTAGATAGAAAGCTAATCAACACAGACAGGTATTTCTACTCTGGAACTCACCTCTCCATGACTGAAATGAAACAGCCTAAAGCCTAAAAGAATAGAGAATATTATAAACACCTAAACCTACTACGATGAGTCCAACTTGGAAAAAGATATAAAATAATTAGAGAAAAGTTAAAAGTTTAACTGTTAATCGAAAAATACTGTGTAAAAGAAAAAGCAGCACTATTAATTGGTTTACAACATTTATTTAAATTCAAAAGCTACAAAATTTACTTCTAATATAAGACACTGTCTCTGGCGTTACTCTGTGGAACACACTTAGCGGTCAATTTAATTAAACGTTCAGGTGGTGATGACAAAATGTTAAATGAGATAAAATTACTTTTGGATTTTTGTATCGAACAAAATTATTTCTTATTTAATGGTACATTTTATAAACAAACGTCTGGCCTTGCTATGGGGTCACCATTGTCACCAATTCTAGCTGAGATATTCATGAATGAGTTAGAACTTAAATTATTTGATTGCAAGCATCCAATGTTAAGTAACATATGTTATTGGTATCGTTATGTGGATGACATTATATGTTTGTGGTCAGGTACCTTGCGCCAGCTGAATAACTTTACGTATTTCATAAACTCTCTGCACCAATCAATCGAGTTCACCTTGGAATACGGTGGACACAACATTAATTTTTTAGATATTAACATTGATATTAGTACGGGCAAACATGAGTTTTCAATATACCGAAAACCTACATTTACGGATGTGGTTATTCCAATGAGCTCAAACCATCACCGTATTCACAAAACAGCTTCGCTAAAATCAATGGTGAACAGGCTAACAAGTATCCCAATGTCCTAGGACAACTTTAATAAGGAATTAAATACCATTAAATAGGTATATTGCCCAACAAAATGGTTATGACCCAAAACTGATCGAAAAACTTATTGAAAGATCTAACAAAAAACAAGCTTTAAATTTTATAACTTCCATTCAAGTGGATATTGACAAACCTTCACGCTGGTGCAAGCTACCTTTCATACCTCATGTCTCATATAAGCTATGTAATATAATCCATAATGCCAAAGTGTCATTTTACAATCCTGTGTCAGTGGGTAAAATGCTTTTTAATACAAAGGACAAGTATGACAATTTACAGAAAAGTGGTGTTTACCAGTTGAAGTGTGATACTTGTAATATTAAATATATTGGACAAACTGAGAGAAATTTTAACATTAGAATGAAAGAACATCGACGATGTGTTTTAAATTATGACGAATCCTCTGGAATAGCCAAACATTTATGTGAAGAAAACCATTTGTGCAATTTTGAACCTCGGATTTTACATTGTATTGACAAGGGGTGTAAAATGGACTTCATAGAACAGTTTGAAATTGAGAATTGCCCCACTAAACTCATTCATGAATATCTCAGCTAGAATTGGTGACAATGGTGACCCCATAGCAAGAGACCATATGTTCCCCTCCCAGTCACCTTTACTTTATGTCACACTACCATCCCTCCACGACCCTCAACCTTAATTTCCTCATGCTTTTAAACCTTTTGGGAAACCTTCCCCCCCTCCCTTCCTTTGTTGTTTTTTCTTATGCAAGCAATCTCAAGGCCATCGGATTCCTATATGCCACCCAATGTAAGCCACCCAACCATTTGTACCTGAAGATGGCATGATATGCCGAAACCCGGGTCGTTTCCTTACAATAAAGTGTGGAATGACAACCAAGTGTTTTTATTATCAAAATTTACTTCATTGTCTATAAATCAGTGCATTTTAGGGAACTGTTGGAATCTCAAGGGACATCTATTAATAAAAGCTCACATTAACAAAAATATCCTTTACCAAGCCACTGAAATGTATTATCCTCTTTATTAATCGAGATTCGTTAGATATACCGAACGTTGTAGTTCTTTTGTAATGCCTGGATTGGGCCTATGTATATATAGCTCATATAAGCCTGGATGTATATCTAGGCTTGCTCTAGGACTTAATTACATCAATATATATAGTTCTCATTATTAACATCCAGAAAAATTAAAGCCTAGCTTTTTTAACTTGTGCTGTAAAATATGAGTTAAAATGATAAACTTAGAGCAAGGGAAGAGTGAGAGCGAGATGCTAACCATTACGATAACAAGAAGAATAAAAAATTAGCTACATATTTTCCTACAGTGACTAACTATGCAACTGCTGTAGGTGAAATTCCATTCCTGGTTAAATACAAGGGAATATATTTTCCATCACTTCTCGGCTGCAACATTTCAGAGAATATTTCATAATCATTTGAATCCCATTAAAATAATTTAAACAGTCGAAAAAATTAATCTCGCTCGCTCTCTTTCATGGTCCTTCAGAGTTCTTAAGTAGCCATATTTTGTTCGTCTTTTTGACACATTATAGCACTTAAACCGCCAATGGGTCTGGCCAGATCCAGTGAGCATTTCTTTTTGCCGCCATAACCACGTATGAGGAAAGGTGTGTCTTCCACTTTTTATGACTTATGACCGGAAATACATGCCCAAATAATTTTCTTCGGGGTGTCATTTCCCCTTTAGACAATCTGGATTTAACTTAAACCGCCTACGGGTCTGTCCACACCTAACAGATTTTATTCCGCCATCCGAAGGAATTCGGATCGGAATGTTGAATAATACTTTAGGACTAGTTATAATACAGTATCTCCGATCTTTTCACGAGAGACAATATATTAGGCTACAGTCTGAGTCTTAGGGGTCCCGCTAAAACTATTTCAGTACCGCCTGTGCAGCAGGTCAGAGAAGCGTGTTAAATGTTATCTCAAACACAGTGTCGACCACTATAAGAAATCCCAACATAGTCCCTTGTGACATGTATTAACCATTGGGAAGAAGAGTGACGACACAAGGCATAGTTTGCCTTGATGTCATGTTACCGCGGAAATATGTTCCCATTATCACCACTATTTAATCGCACTTAGATAATGCTTATATGTCCAGTACATGCTACAATCAGACATAACCAGAGTCGAGGGAAACGAATATTTTCAATATTATTCAATTTATCAATTTACCCATAAACGAGCGATAATGAAGTTATCCTCTAAAAAACACACAAGAAATGTCCGACCAATCCGATACAATTCGTTACGCTAAGCCATTAATCAGTTTCCATCTAGCGTAGACAGGTAGGCACTCCTTGGAAACCTTAAAAAAAAGAGAGTAAAATATTTCAAGTACCAACGATCTATCCATCCATCTGGCCCGCCAATAATGTGAGTGATGGATATTTCTTGAGCAACAGATGTGACCCGTTGCCCTCAATATAGAGAATAACTTCGACAACTTTCCTCTCTTTTCTCTGGACTATTTATTTCCCCGCAGGAAAACAAAAAGGGAGAGAAGAATCTCATCTCATTTCCACATAGATGAAAGGACAACTATTTAGTAATGATTTTTTGTTACTATTGACGGGGATTGGGAAAGACACGGCTCATAGCAGGAAGGGAAAGAGATGTACAGAGAAAGAGACAAAGGTAGAGAATAGAAGACTATGGAGGGAGCGATAAGAAAATAAGAATAGATTCCCATTTCTCATTATTCCTTGGCAATGATCACCCACCAAATAACGCGCAAGATCGCGCCATTGTGGATGACCTAAGTGATGGGTGCAAGCACAAATGCGACGAAGCAGCCAAAGCCAATGGAATGGACCCAGGTCCAGAACAGCAAATCCTCACCCCCTCTTCAAACCACCGACACTAGCCCGAGCCCCATTCAAGAAACTCCATCCGCCCATTTCTCCTCCATTGCAGAATAGACAGCAATTGTATCCGAAATATGAGTTTATCCTTCATGGGGTTTATCGATGGAAAGGACGTGATACAGACCAATATTATGGCTTTCAGGAGAGGACTAGCAGGAGGATAGAATAAAAAAAGAGAAAAAGGATCCGGAGGATTTAAGAAAGAGAAGAGGGAAGGAAGAGGAGGGATAATCTTTTATATTGGAACCGAGGCTATGAAGGGAAAGAGAAGGGTGGACACAGGGAGTCGCGGAAGTAGATTCGCACCGCCTCAGGTGAACGGGAAAAGATTTGAAGAGGGGTTTGATTCAGAGGAAAGACGATTGGGGTGACTGATTTCTGACTTCTGATAGCTCAAAAATTCTCTCTCAAAGCAAACGTACGCGCTTATATATACAGGGATCTCACGCTCCTTTCTTTAGCCGGCGGTCTCTTCCTCCTCTATATTCTCCGGGCACAGTGAGTGGGAAGTGGGCCCTCACAGCTCTGGGCACGTCCCCACTGAAATGGACTGGAATATAACCGTTGGTTCCGCCACTCTGTGCTCACCGAAGCAAGGTCGAGGAGAAACGGGAGGCGAATCACAATCGCTTCACTTCGGTTCACGCTCGCAGCGACCATTAGCTGAAAAATTGCCCGTGTCTCAATATCAGCCCTTTAGAAATATATTCTGGAATGCTATTTTAATAAAAAACAGAGATGATGTTGCATACTGAGGAGAAAGAGATTCAAACAAGTCCCAGAGAGAAGTCGATAACAGCTCATTACGTCAGATTTCGTTTCTAGGCACGAAGTGAAAATGTTTTGTGTGTGTACATCGGGTGGGTTAGCATTCCCATGCTTTTTTTTTAAACAGATCAATACGAAGCCAAAATTCATTTACACCTTTTCCAACTTCTCCATGGTGTTTATTCTTCAATTAAGGGGCAATCATGGCATTTCATGTGGCTGTGAGATATAGACAATCATTTAAAGCAAATAAATAGGCTTTTATTTCACATGCGAAAAACTACCGATGGGAAGATAAGCTATGAAACTTTCATAATGACCATTCAGCGCTCTGCACTAAAATCGTTAATTATGTGTGAGAGAGATAGACTGGTAAGCTGTCAACGTGGAAAGATGTCCCCGAGTTGGCTAACCGCTGGAGACACCCAGGGCAAACAGCGAGCGCTTAGTTATACCTAGTCATATTAATTTTACCCTCAAGATAGACGTCAAAATTATGTAGGATTATATGACTCCATAGGTAAGCAAAATGAATTAATCAAAGCAATATTTAAATTCTAACAACAAATTCTGGCCCCTACAATAATTTAAACGTACATCAGCAGAAATATGGCTTCAGTGCTAGTGAGCTCTGCTTTGTGGCCTCGTCTGGATAACTTGTGTGAAACAGCAGAGGGAATAGAATTGAGAAAAAAGGATGTGTAAAAAACCAAACTAGAAGTTGCTATATAAACAAATTGGAAGAGGGGTCTTACGAGGAGGGTAATTTATGAAAATCACTGAAAAACTGGGCCAATCGTTCGCAAAAGATGGAAAGATAGATGATGAGGATCGGAGGTGAGCTAATGCTGGGAGGAAAAGTCGGTGGCTATGGCTCACTGTTCATAGCAGGGAATGATTTTTTGTGTCCAGAATCAAAGATAGAATATTTACACGGTATACTTTTAAACCAATCTTTGGTCCTCACACAAACCTCTATTGATATCGAAGCACCCTTGTCACACGTTGTCTTGCTCCACTTCTTTAAGTAATATTGGCGTTGCACCATTCCATAAAATCGTACTCCTGTCCCAATCCCACGAAGCGACCCATTCAAACTCTGTGTACTGGCCTCTGTGCCACCGTCTCCCGACTCTATATGCCTCACCTCTGGTTCCCAGTTTTACCGACTCCTGCCTACACCACATCATTTCCATGTGGTCTCTTTCCAAAACCCTCACGGCATGTCGACCACGAAACGCTGCCTTCTGTGCTCTCCTCCGCAGATATCCTCCTCCTTAAACGGCATCTGCATATTCTCACCCCTACCGTTGCATTCACACGTGGTACCGTAATGGAATTTACCCCTAAGCATACATCGTTATGCTGTTCCATTCATATTTATGAGAAAAACCCAGTCTCACCCTCCTGGATATGTGAAAACCTCTACCACCTCTTAATGCTCAAAACAATTCGACAATTCTGACAACTAAGCAAGGAGCAATATCAAAACAGCTGGTATAAGGCCGCTTTGATATTTAGATTCTCTAGGGAATTTGAATGAAAATCGATAGACTGACAAAATACGCGAATAGTAAAGAAAATTAATGCCGACCTAAGATAAAATAATAAGTTGAAATCACGCTACAGCTCATTATAATTCGGTAACAACGTCAATGGATTCGTTATTATTTAAGGATATGCTCAGGGAAATTGATCTCCTACAATTCATTTCTGACGACAGTCATTGGTAACAAATTTCACTGTCCTTATATTGTCGTACTGACCTCTACCAGGTTACAGTGCCATGACTTTAAGAACTATCGTATAAATAAAACTCTTTTTGAGACCAACAATATATTATTTGCTCTCTTTATTATTTATAAAATACCCTATCACAGCCGGGAAACAAAAGAGACGTTGCAAGCTATACGAGATATTTGTCAGCCAAGGTCACATATTGAAACCCGAGTAAAATAGTAGAGTAGGGAATATTTTTGCTTCAATAGAATTGCTTTGACTGTTGCGGGTTTCGTCAGCGTAAAATCAAAACCATGAATTTAAAATTATTCTTTTTATATATTTAAATATGATGGGCCGAGAAAAAATTCTTTCCCTTTTGTTGCTTTCGATGCCTTTGAAAGTAAACCAAGTTTCCTCGAAAATGGTTATTTTGCCCACCTATTTGGGTTATAGGCCCCAAATTTTTAATTTTAGGCCGAAAGATATAGTGAGAGGAAAACCAAAATCTCAGAAGCATTTGCAGGCCGGGGAAAATCTGGGATACGAATCATGAATTAATGGCAGCGTAAAATAAAAATGCATAAAAGAGCAATGGTAATAGCAGTGAAAAGTGGGAATGTTTTGAGGAATGGGAAATAAAAGAATGTGAAACGTACCTAAGATTTACAGAGCGCAAATTTCAAAGTTTTAATTCTTTGTTTGGTCATAAAATAAATTATGTAGACGAAGAGCGTAATTTGAGCAACTTCCCACAGAAAGGAAATGCAGGCAATTATAAAATCGGAGAGTGAAACTCTCAAGATGGTAATGAAACAGGAGACTCCGAACTGAGCTGAATACTACGTCGAAACTTAATGGAGCAAGAGAAAAAAAATACAGCAGCACTTGACGTAATAGCGCATGTATTAATTACGGCAATTCTGGAAATAAGACTCTGAGATGCACACGATAGTAAAGAATGAAGAAAGAGCATTTAAGTGAATAAAAAGAGAAGGAAAAAAGATTGTCTTAATATGCATTATAAAATGAAAAGACACCTAACTATTCTTATGGTTGAAAGAGTTTCTTTTAAACTCTGTTCTTGTTATTGAATCTTCACTTTATGTAGCACACTGATATTACATTCCAAGCCAAAAAAGAACATCCGCTACTTACAGGAAACAAACGGTTGAGGCTTCACGCCGATAAAATATGTAGAATGGTAAAAATTACAATGCCCTTCAAAAGTAACATCTGGACGGCATTAGTGTGCACGTCTAGAGGATATTAAATAAGATAAATGTAAGTATCTTTCATATTTGGATAAAAGGAAACAAAGAGCAGAAAGAAACGTGAGAACAAACATGCTACGGTTAGCAGACAACATCATTTTGTTTGGAGACAAGAAAGAAAACCGATATGAATAATAACTTGGGTGTAAAATAGAATGAAAAGTACAGCCTCAAGCTACACGGGCATGGAACGAACATAACGGCATCTTATCGAAACAGGGTATATCAAAGTTAGAATAGAGACATTTCTTCCATTTTAACTCTAAGTGCATGGGGAACAACCAGGATGGAAATTAAATGAAAGAGATAATAAAAGAACGAAAGAACAATCCAGGACATAAATAACAAGAGCCTCAAAGGGGAGCGAGTCCTTATAAAAATTATTTAATGATGGAAAAAAGTTTGGGCTACAAGGAAAGAGAAAAAGAAATGGGCAGGTAGAGCAAATAAATGACGACCTCGTTGACGTAAAAATTAAAGAAATATATGACAGAACTACGCAATAGGAACAATAGATCGTTGTTTTACGATCATGAGGTGGAAGGTCTACATGAATCATGACATTTATTTAAAGGGAAAAGTCCAAAAAGTGCTACGCAGTTCAGTAAAATAAAACCACTTGATGACGTGTGGTACTGCTATTACTCATGTTTTTCAAATTATAATTTATGGTAACGATAAAAATTTCTCAAAAATAACATGGAATTTGTGCCGATGCTACACCCATCGACAGGATATCTTGAGAGATTCAACTATATTTCATATTTAAAAAATGCCATTTTCAAGCCAAGCCAAACGAAGAATGTCTGTTGGCAAAACTAATCTCAATCAGTTTCGATAAAAAGCCTGAGCAAGATAAATTACTATCGCAGCACGAGTATTTAAAAATTTCATTTATAATGGATTTTATATCACTGCTTCGGATAAGAAATTATGCGCAGTATTTATAAGCAATTTGAATTCATTAATTCTGCAAGAATGACATTCATTAATTATGAACCTCAATAAAGTTACTTTAAAGCAATGATTAATTATGATAAGCCTACTTCTGGGACGATTGCTATTTAAAATTAAAAGAAAATATAGAGTATTTTTATATTCTCATCGGAAATAAGCGAATCGGAAATAAATGAAGCAGGAGATGGAGATAACGGAAACTACCCAATGACTGAAATAACTGAATCATCCACGTAGAAACTGGATTAACCAAGTCTGGAAACAATCAAGGAAATCAGTTTTTTAGTTAAACAAAAGTATTGTGACCATCGGTAAAATCTTAACGTAAAATCGTAACGGAATCACATGGATTTATAAATTTTGTTTCAACAAGGTTCATGATGACGGCATTTTAACATACCTTATGATGACAAGTTATTTACTTTTCCAGAAAAATATTCTGGCTATTTAAACACGTGGCTCTTTTCCAGTGAACAAGACTCGGTGGGGTGAAACATCTTTTGAACCCATGTTTGCACGGTGATAGTAACATTCATGTGAGTAGATCCTGGTATAAAATTAAGGAAAATCAATTAAATCTACGCTTCTAAAAGTCGTGGACTAAATAAAAATTGTTTTTCCAGAGTAAAATGAGACAGCGATTCCATTTTCAAAGAGAAATACTATCAAATATTCCCATTAATATTAATTACGCCAAGCAGCTTAGTAATGTTTAGTTGTCAAATGATAATTACTTCCTCCTCCACTCATCTGAGCAAACTAATCAGCACAAAACAGAAAAAAGCTTAACTACATAATTAATCTTTATTTCATATTCAATATAATAAAATTATTACAAAGTCACGGTTAATACATTTTAAGTTAATGAAAATGCTCTGTTTGGCACTCTCTTCCAGCCTGTTATTTATTTTCGCTTCAATGCAAACAAAAGTGCGTGCTACATACTGTGATGGAGGCATTAAGCATTTTTTTGTGCTGTTCAAGAAATTTTTAAAAATTAGTAGGTATGTCAATACTGCTTGTTATACATTACACCGTCCTTTTCCGTAAAGCAGTGTTCATTTGGGATTCCCCTCGTCAGGAATTAAATAATAGGATTCTTTCTCCTTGCCGGAGACCTCCATAGGGCTGAATTATCAACGCTGAGATCATTTTCAGAGAAGCCGAAGAAAATAATTTTTTAATCCTGATGAGAGTAATCTCAAAAGAACAGCTATTTACATGTCAATGCAACATTTAATTAATACTATCGTCATTGGAATTGATTTCCTTTCGCTATTTCTTACGTTATAGTTTCGAGCGTTTCAGTTTTAGAGAAATATCTCCAAAAAAATCTTTTTTTTGAAGAGGATATGATAAGAAGAAATGTTTACAAAATTGAGATTTTCATCAAACTCAAATGATCACAAAAACAAGGACACGAAATTATACCTTCATAATATTGGTCAGGATTAATTCAGCCAATTCATCATTGAAGTCGCACCATGATTATAGATCCTCACGCTCTGCCACATACCGTCAAATTTCTTCACGGGACCACTGAGTCATAACAAAACACTGCCTGCAATATTCACGATATTTATATAAGGATATCCCTGCGATTTTTTCTCCATATCTTAGACGGAAGGTATGTGATTTACCAACATGTTCATAATCTGAACCACACTACACAAATTTTTCCTTCCAATATACTCCAAACAAACCCATTGACAGCACGGCACCAGTGTTTTATCCCCCTAGACAATTTTAGAATGATTGATCTTGGATATAATGCAGAAAAACCACCATCCATTATTCGTTTATCCGGTTCAACACTTTAATTATCACTTAACAACCTTTCTTTAATCGGATAAATATAATCGTTCCTTACATTCCTTCAATCATCTATTGAGGCGTTCATCAAGAGAAAGTCACTCCATGACTCCATGGCGGCCATCTCCATCCTGGGCGGAGTAGTGTATTCAATTAAGTGTAATCGGGGACGGGGCATGGGTGCCTTTGGACGAGATGGGCTGGGTTAGGTTTGGTGACTGGAATCATATTGCAAAGAGGGTCGGGATAAAAGATGGGGAGATGAGGACGAGGGACATGATAAACTACATGATCTCTCGCTGCTGGCGCAAACGACCTCTTCAAAGTTAAAGTATAAGTGGAGAAGGTTTGCAAGGGGGTCAGCCATTTCCGAATTTCATCACCCCATGTGCTACAACACATTATTCTCCAACTCCTTTTATCGCTTTTAATTGGCTCACACAATGTTTCTTCACAAAGCAACCCCTTCTGAATTCTACCAATACTCGATTCACCAAGGAGTCTTCTTAATGCGCGATTTTATAAGGGTCCTGAATTTTCATCTGTTAACGAGTTTTCGGTAACCAATTCTTAGGTTTTAAAAAAAACCAATACGAGCGCAAATTGATGCTAGAAAGAGAATGTTTTCGTCCATATCCTTATATTTTGATGTTGTCATAGTTTCTCTAACCGTATAGAGGTATATTAAAGTAGTAAATAAGTTAAAATTCAATTCTGGTCCATATATGCACGTAATTTAAGGTCAAAATTGCAGAGGCAGGTTATTAGGATACAATACATGCTAAGAAACCTCATTAAAAGGCACAACCCTATTAAAATAAGTAATCTGAGATTTTTTAGTTACTTTATGAATAGGAGGCACAACATTTAGAATGAGATATGTATTTAACATTAGTTCAAAATTTAAAATAACAACTAATTTTCAAACAACTGCCTAAAATTTCGCCAAAAAATTATATTAATGAGGAATTATAGCCCCGGTTTAACCAAATGCTAAATATAAATTTTTTCAACATGCGCTTTTCTCCCTAGAGATGAAATTTCCGCAAGAATCCTTTCCACAGAAATTAAAAGTAATGTTTTTTTCCAAAAATTCTGCTACACTGTTCCATGATCGAGAATTTTTAAAACTTTCTATCACTAAATCGCTTATGAATAAGTTTTATTACGCTACAATGGAGTCAGTTAACTATAAAATACGTAATTATTTTGGCGGCGGGCGCGCAATTTGGTGGTTAATTGTAAGTATCCCGCTCGATTCCTACTTCGTTCAATGAGGCCACTATGCATCCGAAGGGTCACCAACTATGCAAATTATTTTAAACTTGTTAATACTAATGAAAATTAAAAAATAATTGATGCAGAAACAAAATGATAATTTTTTACCAAATTAAAGGGCGATACATTCTACCACAACACACATTTGTGGTTCAACTATGATTAGCAAAATCGTACATTTATACAGTTATTTAACATAGAGTGAAATGTATCGTTTGAATATTCCCAACAAGGTAAATCCTTAGTGATGAGATGTGGAAACTAAGGGACATTCCCGAGTGCATGCGTACAATTATTATCCCAGGAAATATATAGAAGAGATATTCATTTGAACGACGACTCAAACACTTATTTCGAAATTTTGGCTTAATTTATGGCAATACTTCACGTGAAGTTGTTATGTGCTAACTTCTACTTTCTGCACATCGACACATTTTTCTTGGAATATAATTAAACGCTTAATTATAGGCTAACATAAACTTTAAAATAACGTTTAAGTTTTACGTGCGTTGAGCAGATCAGCAACACACTACCTAGTTGGAAATTTTGAAAGGGATGAACATGAAAGTAAAATCAGCCAAATGTCATGCAAATAAATAAAGGCTGAAAAAACTACGGTAATATATAATTTTTGCGCAGTAAATGTTTAATAATTCGGCAATTCATTTGGCGAGACCACTCTCGCGAGATTTATCTGAATAACTCATAAACACTAATCTAATAAAATGCTATCTCCACTCGATCTCAATCCAGAATGCACCAGGGGGAGAGAGATAAGGAAATAAAGACATATAAGCCCGTTCGTGTGACTTTATGCCTTCCATATTCCAAATCCACCGCCTTAGTTGTAATTTAGTCACCATAATTGATAACGTTCGCCACGCAATTCTAACAGTCCCATTGTTATTTTCCGGATTTCGGCTTTGGTTACGGTCAGACAGAGCGTAGTGAAGGATTGCACGACAGTATGGAAGAAATAAGAATAGAATATCATAGTAGATGGAGGGGATTCAGCCCTCGTAAATGGAGGACGCCATAAAAAGGGACGGAATAAAGAGATTTGTGCATCAGCCTAATGCGCAAGACGACAAATCGCGGACGGTGGTCTGCAGGCGTTCACTATACGCCGTATAGTGGCTTGCAAGTGGTTAAATACTTTTTTAACCCACTAATCCGTTCATATTCACGACGCAGTTAACTTAAGGGGGTGATACAAGAAGGTCGGATAGTAAAACAAAACTTTGTTGAAAAAAACTACGAATGATGCCTGGACCGAGTAGCAAAAATAATAGTTCTGAGATGCGTGCCGCAGTTTTCTGCTGAGGAAGCACGGGAAGTAAGCTATTGACTTCTTGTAATAACTTGAATATATAGTAACGACGATATTGAACATGTGGGTTCAGGTGATCATTATAATCACTCGGTGTTTGATGACTACAGAAAAGATCAATGCGGATCAATATGGCCTTGGCTGCCAATGCAATGTTAATAGCTAATCCTACCTGCCTAAAATTTACCGAACAGTCCAAACCGCTTATTACGTACGAAATAATTAGTGGGACGAAATACAAAAATTGGATGGTTTTTTTTTTGCTTCTTGCAGACATATTTTTGCTTGGGGAATATAGTATATTTTTGAGTTAAAAGGAGTGGAAAAAAAGACAGCGGACAAAAATTTTACTCTGTAAGGCAAGAGGGGACGAGGAAGAGAAATGAATGAGATGATTTTAAAAGGTTGACGGGGAGAGGTGGACAGCATATCAAGGAGGGAGGAGAGGTAAGATGATAGCTGAAGCGCCATTAGAACAGCATAATGCTCTTGACGAGCAGTGAACGATTTGCGTTGTGGTGGTGGTGGCAGGGAGAGAGGGATGAGAATGGAGGGAGAAGAAGAAATTGTCGGAGGAAAAAAGAAGATCAGAATTGGCCAGAAAAGGGAAAAGGGCAGATTTGAGAACAAGGGCAATTCTTTCGGTGGTTTCCCCCTAATAACCGTTACCGTTGTACGAAGCTTTTGTAGCCGTCGTTGAATGAGACAAGGTTTCCCTAAAGATTTGGGACGACCCATTAAGGGTAAGGAGATCGCGTTTTGGTGTGGAGAAGCGGGCAAGGCTTTGTTAGAAGGGGAGGAGGAGTCGGTTGAAAGGAGTGAATGCACGGTGAGAAGAGCCACGGAGCTGTGGGAGAAGACAAGAGATGCGGACTACTATGGTGTTAGACGATGTGCCATAGGAGGTGATGTTGAATCAGGAAATGGGAGCGAAGAGACTGCGAAGGTCCGATGAGAGAGATAAGGATATCAAGTTTCAGTAGCCGTGGCTTGGAATGGGAACGCGATGGCAACTGTAATTGAGCAAGTGCATTAAGGGCGAATGAGCGAGGGTTGAAATGCATCGCACTTTTTTTTGGCCCCTCACGGAGGACACCCAGGAGAGATCTGCAGGGCGTGCAATTCTCACATCAATAGTATATGGTGCATATTTAAGATTCCTCCTGCCTGTGTTTTAGAGATTTACTTCCCGAGAGGATAAACTCTCCTCATTTATTTTAACTTCTTGGTTCTCATTAGAGAATGATTAGGGGAGAAATGTTAAAACTAATAGGGAAAAATAGTTATACCAATCGATATATATTACCTTTCACCAGACAATCTCCAAATATTTCAGACACCTGCCATATTATTACCGTTTATTCTGTAGCACCATTAACTCATCAACTTCATAAATAGTAACAAAACTGGAAAGCTCTTGCTCCGAAAGATGTTTGCTTAATTCCTTATTTACTCATTCTCTACAATATGGATTTTATTATATGGATTTCCTTTTGCCTTGAATTTACAGTGATGATCTAGCCATTGTTTAATTATTGTATTTCATATTTTTCCTTTCCGGCAAAACTCCAAGGAAAGACAAATTATTCGTACATCAAACGGAGGGTGTAAATATTCAAGAGGGCTCAGCCTCGCCTATGCATCTAAATTTTTTCTCATTACAGGGTCTTAATTATCTTGCATGCCTCATGCCTAGAACAAGCTATTGTATGTCGCATTTGTAGACCTGGAGAAAGCCTGCGACAATGTTGAGTAGAACAAAATGTTCAGACTGCTGTAAAAACTCGGAATAGATCATTACGACAGAAGATAATCTACCACATATACAGGAAGCAAGTCGTCACAATGCGTATGAGAGACGGAAGTTAGATAGAAGCTAGAATTAAAAACGGAGTATGACCAGGATGCAACCTCTCACCAGCACTGTTCAACTTGTACTTGGAGGAAGCCATAAGAGAAGCAAAAGAAATTGGACTGAGCGGATAAATAAAGATAAACGGAGAAGATATTTGGGAATTGTCAATGTCTTCGCTCGTCACTCTCGTTGCGTGCCGCAGCTGACGCCGGTCGTGTCCGTTGTTCTTACGACGTTCGCCCTTGCAGCGCGAAGCTCGTTTTCCCCTTTGGACGTCGGATGGCGCCACAGATATATTCATGCCCCACTTCGCAAATAATATCGCTGTCACAGCTGGAAATCGCGATGTTCTATCATGGTCACTGAACCTAATGGACCAAGTTCTCCAAGAATACAGTATGAAAAAAAATAAAACGAAGACTAAAATCCTAGTAAGTGGAAGAGAGAAACTGAATGGGGAAGTCACCGTGAGAGGAGAGAATTTAGAGCAAGTGGATTCCTTCACTCATATCTCGGGAGCACCATCTCGTGGGACGGAAGAAGTACAGTGGACATCAAGCGGAGAATAGCACAAGCTAAGAAGGCGTTCATGGGAAAAAGACAACTCCTGTGCTCAAAGAAGATGGGATTGCAAAACAGGAGACAGTATGTAAAACCATTCATGTGGAGCGTAGCACTCTATGTATCAGAGGCATGGATCATTGGAAAAGCTGACCAAAGAAGACTAGAGGCTTTCGAAACCTGGAGTTGGAGGAGGATGCTGAAGATAAAATGGACGGACAAAATAAGAAATGATGAAGTGAACCGCTGAGTAGAAGAGGAGAGGACCGTATGGAACACCATACAGAAAAGTAGAACGAGATGGATTGGACACATCCTGAGACATATTGGGTTTGTGAAGAACATAATTGAAGGCAAAATAGGGGAAAATTCCCCAGAGGAAGATCCAGGAATAGATTCATGGATCAAATAAAGAGGAAATTACATAGAAAGAGATACCAGGAGGTAAGGGACTAGTATTAGATGGGAAAGGATGGAGGGCTGCAGTAAACCAATCTGAGGATTGAACAACCAATGATGATCAATGTTACATCAAACATGGATCGTATTAGTGTTATAATCCATTTTTGACATAAGGTTCACTCAATCCATGTGAACACGACAAAAACTTTAAAATAGTGCATGAATAACTCTCTTTCAATAATCATCTGTTTTTATATCATAAAAATTGATCAAATTCTTTAAAAAGTACTGAATAAAAAATTGTACCCTTCATAAAAGGGACCATCACAAGACCCATTGCACAGAATCAAGTTTAAAGCAATGGTTGATAATTTCGCACGAAGAAAAGATTATGTGCTCCGGAAACTGTAACTATTGAATTGGAATGGGATTTGTCTCATCAAGTTCTGAGAAGAGCACCTGTATAAAAACAATGGTAAGTTTTTAAAAGTCGTCATGCAAAAATGTAAATTGGCACGAAATTATGGAAAAGAACATAAAAATAGCTTTCCTATGTTGAAACTTTTATTTTCCTCCGGCGTTATTTTTAAACTTGTTCGTTCAAAATTACTCAAGCGTGGAACGTTGCCCTTCTTGGGCTGCTTTAAAAGTGATATGACCAAAATCAGCAGGAAAGAATTAAAAAATGATACAAATAAGAAAACCGGTGTTAAATAAAACATTATTCATCCCATCAGATGCAGGATTCATGCGAGAGAT
Source organism: Ceriagrion tenellum (assembly GCA_963169105.1). Classification (NCBI taxonomy): domain Eukaryota; kingdom Metazoa; phylum Arthropoda; class Insecta; order Odonata; family Coenagrionidae; genus Ceriagrion; species Ceriagrion tenellum. The sequence continues at coordinate 1,018,997 of OY720636.1, forward strand.
ATTGAAGATGGGGTTAGTGAAAAATGACCCCAAAGAAAATATTTAAGAGAAAGACGATTGATAGCGCGGGGTATTTCGAAAGTGGGTAATTTGTCTTTCTTCCTGCAGTGATGATATACGATATGATATATTTCGTAAAGGATTGCATTTTTGTCTCATAAACTCACTCTCTCACTTAACTATGAAATCAGCATCTACGAACGGGGTAATGTGTTGTCCATAGCAGCTTCTAATTAGAATCGTAGCCAGGTTCATCCTAGTAGTTAATATGGTATCAATTTAAAATTGAGAGATGCATACAAATGAGACTCGGGCAGGTAGTGCGCAATTTGCCCCATACTAAAACAACACACATATGCAGATGATGAACTCTGTTAAGGACAAGGTGTTATGATGATAACGGTCCATAACTTTCATCCTCATAAAATCGTCATTCATCAGTTCACTCCCAACGAAGATCATGTAAAATAATGATACATTTTATTTGAAACTGCTCCCAGGCGATAAAAATGGAAAGACCAAAGAGTGGCGGCAAAGAGTTGTTTCCATGAGAATACTGAACTTAAGGACGTTAAAAATCTCAAAACAAGACGACCCAACGTGTTCACTTACGATAAGGAGACCCATTTCATTCATCTTCCGTCCAATCGCATAATCTTCCCTCTCAATCTCACATTTCTCACTAACTCTCCTCATAGCATGGTCACTCGGGAATGACGCAGCAAAAGGGCGGAGACATAGAGACGGAGAGAAAAGGTGAAAAAAATGTAAAAAAGATTTAGGAGAAAATAATCTGTTAAAAAGATAATATCGCTTATGGAAATGGGTATATATCAATATTGAAAATAGACCTGTTGACATGAGTCCGCAATGCTCATCCTGCAATTAAGGCGTGGATTTGACACGAGAACTGTTAATTGTAGCCAATAGCTTATTATTTACACGCTAAAAATAATAAAAACGGAGCAAAGAGCGAAAACATATAGGATAGGATATAAAAATGTATACCATTGGCGTTACGTGGGTGTTATGTCTGGTATGAGAAAAAGGATAAAAATGAAGCAGTATAAAGAAAAAAAAGTAGAAAATTCAAAAAGACGCAGCATAAATGAAAAAGGCGTTAAATCGGTATAAGGAATGATATTAAAAGGAGACGCTGTGGACGCCGTCTAGTTATATATTCCTTCACTACAGCTCGAGTACGCGCATGAGCTGCAGGTAATGCGAAACATAGTTTCCTTGACCACTCGTCTTTGATGTGGAGTGAGGGAACACCACCTGGAAGAAAAATCCTGTGAACTACACTGCTATTGTCATCACACTCGGGCCACAACAAGTTGAGCCACCCGGCAAAGTACGGACACTGAGGCGTAACGTTTGATGAGACCAAAAAGAACTCCAATCGAGTATTTATATCAATACATTTTGGTCTTCTATGTAATAAAAATGCATCCAACATTTTCATTTAGATGCAGCAGTAATTTGCTGGCATGGTACTTGAGTTGAAAATTGTTTTCTTTAAAGTTTGGTTGCGACTATGTATATACCCGCTGCGCTATATATAACTGCAAACTGATTCACTGACTGACACATCGATACAAACTTGTAGCCCAAACTGCTGGGAGCAGGAGTTTGACATTTGGACATGTTAAAATTTAAAAAAAAAATCATCGGGAGGAAAAATCAGAAATCGTCGAAAAGTTTCATAGTTTTCGAGATGTATCGATCCAATTTAACATGGGCTCTTATGGGGAAAACGATTATTATCTGTTTTGAGTTACTTATTAACGAAACAGGACATTGACGATCAGATGAAATGATGATGATATGGAAAGATATTTGAAAATCGAAAATCTGATTTCGAGTCATCGTCGATTTTCGATTTAACACGTATCCTTATGGGATTTCGATTTCGGTTTTGAGGATTTGGACTTACATTTTCGGATTCAGGTTGAAAAAATGTTGTAGGCACATATGTGCCTACAGTCCATCGAATCCAACATTCGTGTTACTTCAATAAAAAAATTGTTTTCAAAATTATTCTGCAAAAAAAATACGGCCGTCGCCATTTTTCAGCCAATCAGATGCATTGCTCTACATCCGTTAATAATTTGCATTGCTGAGTGAAATTTTTAGGGAACACGCCATCTTGGGCAATGTTGATCAGTACCACGGAGTAGGATCCTACTCCGTGAACAGTACTTATGGTCGGGTTGTGTTCGAGATATATCGATTGTCTTTTTCGGAAAAATAATAGTCGTTAATTACTCATCGGTTATCAATTGTTTGATAATGAAATTGATACTAGAAAATATTATGGCCATGTTAATTTGGAAAAAATTTTGAGTTGTCATAATCATTACTTTGTTTTCGAGATATGATCGAATCTTTTTTCGACAAGTAGCCATTCGATATCATCAATTTTCTACGTTACTGTTATAAATATTTATTTGAAATTTGCAGAAACTATTTTGAGTTAAAAGAAGCATTGAACCTAATGAGAAAACTGGAAATATATTGATTACTTTTCGAGATATATCGCATCTAGTATATTACGATAGTCTTCAATATCAACTTCAGTTTCCACCCAAATTGTTTGAAAGTTTCAGGTTATATCCTTTGTTATAAGGAATTTTAGAGTAATATTAAAGTAATGGGCGACATTGGTTAATTTTTTATATATATCGATATCCATTTCCAATGCAATATAATAGGAAATATCTCCATCTGTGTGTTCTCTGTTATCCTTTGGAATAGATGAACAAAATTTCCGGGAATATACTTAGTATGATACTCCATCTTTACTAATGCTGACAACCTCGCATGGTCGAGTGATGTTCGATATATATCGATGCAGTGTTTATTGGAAAAGAAATGGTATTCAATAACTCAATAACATTTTAAGATATTGGAATTAAATTGATAGAGGACTATAATATGGCCAAGGTAATTCTTCCAAAGGTTAAATTTCACCAATTGATAAAAGCTTTTTCCAGTTATGACCGATTTATCGAATTTCTCCACTTCATAAAAGTAATGGTTGTTCATATCTCATTAAATATTTAACGTATGACATTGAAATTCATAAAGGTGTCTACTATGGTCATGTTTATTATGCTAAATCGTTAAGTTGACGGATCAATTAAAATACTGTAGAGTTAGGATCGATTCAATTTTCGACATCATGCCTTTCGATATTTTCATTTTTCCACGTTACTATTTAATCTATGTACGCTTAATTTCCGTATACTCTTAGCAGTCGAAATGAGCGCATAACTCCATCGTAAAGCATAGACTAGATTGATTAGGATTCGAGATGTATTGATTCTAATTCATTTCGATTTACTTCAATTCTAACATTACTTTTTATCTTAAGGGTACGAAATTTTCTGAATGTATTCTGGTTGTTATGCGATTACCATGACAAGGAGTGTGACGGGTGCTCTTTATCGCCTACCCTTTTCAACGCATACATACAGAACGGAATAGATGCGATGAGAGAAAGATTGAGCACCGAAGCAGCTGTGAAAGTACAAGGCAAGTAGATTGACATGGTAAGGTTCGCCGACGATATCGCACTACTGGCGGAGAGCGAGGAAGAGCTTAAAGAGACATTGGAAATAATGGAAGAGATTTTTGAAACCCGTTATAGTATGAATATAAACAAGAACAAGACAAAAGTGATGGTGGTAAGCAGGCTCGGGACGATAGAAGTGCTGGTTCTAGGAGGAGAAGCACTAGAGGCGGTGTGGACATGTTTATTTATTTGGGAAGTAAATAACATCAGATGGGCGGAGCAAGAAGTAAATAGTAAGCCGCATTTTACCAGGCCAGGTTAGCATTCAACAAGAAAAATAAACTCTTCACTGCCAGCAGTATTAATTTAAGGATTAGGAAATTGCAATTGAGGACTTTTGTATGGAGCGTTCTGCTCTATGTTAGTGAGACCTGGACAATTGGAAAGAAACAGAGGGAAAGAATGGAGGCATTTGAAGTGTGGTGCTATAGAAAAATTCTGAAAATACCCTGTGTGGCAAGAGTCACGAACGAGGAGGTGTTTAATAGAATAGGAGAAAGACGGTGTCTACTCAGAATGCTAAATAAGAGAAGGAACACCTGGATTGGCCATATTCTCCGACACGAAAGCTTGGTGCTGACCATACTAGAAGGTACAGTAGAGGGAAAAAACCAGAGGGACAGAAATAGACTGGACTATATGGGACAGTTGATGAAGGAACTAGGCTGTCTATCGTAAAATGAAGTGAAAAGATTGGCCCAAGATCGCATAAAGTGGAAGACTGTTGCAGACCAATCCTAGGATTGTAACCAGAAAAAAAGATGCCATTACGAGTAGTATGGAAGATATGAACGACATCAATAACTATTAAAGATATGTCGATTGAGATTTCCAATGCAAAATAATAGGAAATATCTCAACTGCTGTTGTCTCCATAAACATTCAGCCTAAAAAAATGAGGTTCTCGGGAAACAAAATGTGTGTGTCCGCGATCATGGAAATTCTGGAACGATCCCAATTGCCATGTGATATTCAAGATATATCGACTGTGTTTTTAAATGCTATCAAAATTTCATTCTAATTTTGCCGTTATTCGAGAACAGTTTGCCCGCTTCTCACCGGCCGATTATTTATGTATTGGATTATGACGTAGCTATTATAATAGGATATGTTACAAAGTAACAACAATGGCTTTTTTTAGTTTCGCCGGAAAAGGTAGACGGCGCAATCCACGATACGTTCCAGGAAGCGGCCATGGGCAGGGGGCTACTCGATGAACAATCAGAATTCGAGCACGCGCTCGAAGAGGCTGCGCTCTTCAAGGCGGGACGAGGCGTCCGTCAGCTGTTTTTTGCCGTCATCATGTTCGGCGCACCGGCAGGGAGCGATTCTGGGAGCGATTCAAGGAGTCCCTCAGCGAAGATTACATGCGCAATCAAGACAACGAGAGGGTTGCGTACCATCGTGCTCTGTGCGACATCGACCACATGCCCCGGACTCATGGAAGATGTCTGCGGGATTTGGGTCTCCCGGAGGTGGAAGATGTGACCACGGAAGTAGGTCACGAGGTAGTTAGATGGGATGCGGAAGACGCAGCCAGGACAGCCGAGGAGGGGCGTCCTAAGCTCACGGAGGAACAATCGAGCGTCGCTGATGTGGACATCAACGCTGTCCACTCAGAAGAAAAGACAATTAACGTTTTCTTCATCGACGGGCCCAACGGTACAGGAAAGACTGAGGTATTAAACTACATAACTTCAAAGTTACGTTCAGAGGGCGCAGTTGTACTGTGTGCAGCGTCCACAGGAATAGCCGCGTTGAACCACGAAGGAGATATCACGGCGCACTCAATATTTCAACTGCCTCTGGAAACCAACGACCCTCACTCATCCTACGGCATTACCGGCGGCAGTTAAAGAGCCGAACTCATAAGAAGGGCATCTTTGATAATTTGGGATGAGGCTCCCATGGCCTACAAAACCACAATATAAATCCTCGACCGCCCTTTGCGGGACAGATGTCAGGATACATGGACGTTGGGTGGAAAGGTGATGATGCTAGCCGGAGACTTCAGACAGATCCCACCAATAATCCCCGATGGTACGAAGGTTGACATAATCCAGGCATCCCTCAAATCATCTGAACTATGGCCCAGCATAGTAAAAAAACGACTGGGAACCATTCTTCGCCCCCGAGAAGACCAAGAATATTATTCAAAGTTCGTGCTGGAAGTGGGCGAAAACAAGATCCGCTTCAATGTCCATCGGTATCCACCGTCCCATACCAATGAGGATGATTCCTTACGCAAATTCACTGGAGGAACTTATTAATTTCGTAAACCTCCCGAAATGCTGAAAAATCCCGCTCAATGTTGCGGCAGGGCAATTTTATCTGGGACCAATCAAAACATTGCAGAGATCAACACTTCAGTTATGAGGATGCTGCTGCAGGAATCAGTGCGCTTATGCAGCGCAGATAGCACTCCACGCGCAGGAGCGGAGGATTATATCCTCATTCACACGGATGTGTTGAATAGCGTGTCACACGCTGGCGTCCCGGATCACATGTTAGGATTGAAGGTTGGCTGTGTGGCAATCCTCATTTCGAACACAGATTGGTCAACGGGACGAAGCTAATTATGGTGAAATTATCAAGAAAATTCGTGGAGACAAGGCTACCGAATCAACCTGACACTGTCCTCATCCCAAGAACTTGTTTCAAATTTCCAGTATCCAACGCGGGAATTGAAATGATCAGGAAACAGTTTGCCTTGAAGCTTGCATACGGCGTAACCATCAACAAGTCTCAGGGACAGACTTTAGTTAGAGAAGGGGTGTACCTGAGAAGTGATGTATTCTCCCACGTACAATTGCATGATACTCTGGGAAGGGTTTGCTCAGTCGAACACATAAAAGTGGTGTTGGCGCATCAAGAAAGGATATTAAACAATTGCCCTCATGCGACCAGCATAGTCATGGAAGATTTGATAAAGCAATAGATATCCAAGACCGCCCTCCTCTAATTTATTCCCCGCACTCACGACTGACCGCCGTAAGCTACGGTTGTCTAACCAAAATAATCAGACTCCCCAGCATGATATAGTGCGTAGTAGATGCGATGACCCCTCCTATGCTGAATTCCGGATTTGAAACTTTTTGAAATGCACAAAAGATAGCATAACACTATGATAGTAAAGTTCGACCAATAATGAGGATTTGAAATGGGTGTCAATGTGTCAACATCCAAGGTTTCTAAACTCCAAAAATTTAGTGTAGACCTATTTTCTTCCGTTCATTAAAATATGAAAAAATTGAGCTACTAGACTATTTCTTTCACAAATATGAGACTGAAAGTTTAAATAATCTTATTCTTGCAATCAGATGTTCCCTACCTACGTTAAACTGAAATTTTAAAAGTTTTATCGAGGGTTTTTGAAATTTATTCATTTGCGTTGCTATGGATATTTTCTCCATTGTCGCCGGGCCGAGTGTCAATTCGAGGTTTGGAACTTGGCGAGGTGGGCCAGCTCTCTTTTTGATTACAGTATTTTGAGAAGTTGTAAATAACCGGATGAGTTATAAAATGATTGGGACTAGAAATTTCTGGTATCCTTACCTCATGGACGTTGTAATTCATATTGAGAAATCCATAATATTTTTCTTTGCTTGCATGTAGCACGCATACTTGAGAGATTTCATTGGTGTTTGTAATGATGATGCATTAATTTTTACTTATTTAAAGATTATCATCATATACAAACTCCCTCCCTCCCCCCCCCTTGCTTGCAAATTGCAAGCACCCATTTACTCGTCATATTATATAACCGCACGAGCTTTTTCGCGGTTCATTGGAGTTTCCTTAAGAAATTGACTCTTTTCCTAGGTGACCGAGGTAACGGACCCATGATTCGCGAATTGTTAAGACTAATTATCAACGATATCATAAGTGAGTTAATAATGAGAACCATTTGCGATTTACTATTCTTACTGTAAGATTCATATCCTTCTATTATCATATTAACATTCGATTCGAGATAACTTGCATTGTGATAACCGAGATAATTTACTTTGTATTGATATAATGCTAACATCAAATGCCGATGAGATTCTCGACGGGCTTGAATGGAAAACGATATGAAACGGAATATTTTCCTCATTGCGGTCGTATCTAAATGATAAACGTTAGATATATAGTAATCGCATATAAGACAAAATTTAATTGCATGAATCTTCATTTGAAGTTCTTTTTGGTCTCGTCTAATCCTAAAAATTATGCTAGAGAGACGGTACTTCGGCAGACGGCTCACATTGATATGACCGAGTGTGAACTTCAGCGAACTTCGCAGGCTTTCTCTTCTAGGAGGTGTAGGAAAAGCATCCTATTGATTACTTCCTCGCCACACTACAAGGAGCTTGCCAATTATTGCCAGAATTCTCTACCTCCCGGAAAAGCGGAATACTATTTCGTCTGGACAAGATGAAATGGGTACAATGACAAATATTCCAAACGCAAGGAATAATACGGCATTATTTTCGCATATAATTGTATCAAATTTGATTGCTCGTGTCCTATCGAGTACCCCACTCTCATGTTTGAGGAAAATAAAAGCAGACCGTGGTCTGATATAACTACCTGGAACACGCATGCTACACAATTCAAATAATAAACGAGAAAAAAAAACCATAAAAGACCAGCAGTTGGCGGTTATTATACAGAGCATTACTTTGTCTGACTCTTGTACTCATGAGCACAATCTAATCTCTCCCTACTGGTTACGGGACTTTGAGGGAAATGTGAGACAAAAAGGACGCCGAATACTATTCCGATGATTCCAAGAGAATCTACCAAAGTTTCTTTGATGAGATATTTTTGGGTGTGGCGCTATGTTAGGCTTTCCACAGTTGACGTTTCGAAGAGATACTCGCTTATCTTCCACTTTGGAAAACTCTGAGCTGAGCTGGGTATTGGAATTGTATTTAATACTTACTTGATCAATGAAGGTGACTCCTCACTCGCAGGGGCTTTGCCAGCGTTTTCGCGCGTTTTTTTATTTTCGATTACCGGCCACGGAACTGGTCGGCCCAAGTTTCATGTTTTTCTCTACCTACTAATTTTAACCCTCTAGGAGAACGACCTCTACCATGCATTTCATTCCATGGGTGTAAATTCATACTTTCCCTCATTTCAACACTCTTATAATCATATACAACCAACTTTTTTTTCACGTTTACATACAATTTATATTTCTCTGGTGGTTTTCACGTCATCCGTCCGGATCCCATACTACTGAATCGGCTCCTTCTTCAATTCAAACTCCACTTGCGCGATATTGTATTCAGACGTCACCTACACCGACAACGACTCGCTGCCTTCCAGCCGGATTCAATTAGTGCATTCAAAACTTATTCGGATTCGGATGATAGATTCGTACTATATGTTCTAAAACATCTCGGGCACACAAACTCTTATTCGTCACCATAACGAAAGGGTCTCTGAATGTGAATGTTGACGCAGATTTTTCCGTATCTGGATCAAATAACTATTAATTGCGCGCAGCAAAATAGTATGATAGCAAAGTTATGATTATGACATGAGGGAAAGTAACGATGAAATAATTTTTAAAATTGCTCTTTTTATCCAGCCTCCGCACCACCAACGCGAGTTGAGACCTAATTTCAATACCCTTGAATATGTACTTAATACTTAGTAAACTGGGGGTCTCGACGAGAACATTTCATGCCATTCAAATTGTTTTAGACAAAACGTCACGGAAATTCTCACTCATTTTTGACTCTATACTGCTAATTCTCCATGCCTGTTAGGTGTGAGATAGCGGAATAGAAAAAAATAATATTGGTAGGGAAAAAATTGGAAAAAATTAATCCGCCAAAATAAATCCATTTCTGAACCCCGAAAATGCCCATAAAATTACGCCTGGATATCAAAGGTGAATAAGTATGAGTTGAACGCGTGAAGATTACCAAAACGCCAACAGTTTTCAGCAAACAGCAGCTATAATGACACTCGGAATGGGCAGACCGTGGCTATGGAAACAGTGGAACGGAAAAAGAGGTCTCCCCAATATGAAGACAATGTCATGCGTTGAGAGGATATAGCATATACAGAGGGGTGCTTATATAAGGGTGGGGACATAACTCGTATACATAAAGGTTTTTTTTGGGAGTTCTCGTGAAGAGGAAGCCGAATCATGACAACATAACACACACAACGGATTCGTAAACATGCGTCACTTACGAAACAATGGGGGGGCGCTGACGGCCAACGGACATACGGGGAGAGCAGACGGAAGGCTGGAGGGGAGATTCAGGCGACGGGAGTGGGAGATATATACAGTGAGACGGGTGGGGAAAGGAAGAATAGCACACATTAACGAAATAAGAGCAACGGTTCGCCACAGGGTTCTCTGAGAGTTAGACGGGGAGCTTCAAAACTGTACAAATCTCATCTGAGTATGTAAACGGGAAAGGCTTTAAAGGGGAGACGGTCCGAAAAAAGGAGAGAAGGAGGAAGGGAAAGAACGAGGTAATTGCAAGGAGGACCAAGGAAGAAGAGAAACGCGAGTGCAAGTGGGGTGAAAGCGTGAGAGGTGGAAGCGAACTGGAAAGAAGAGCGAGAAGGAAATTAAGGGAGAGAGTAGAAAAAAGTATGAAGGTGGGTAGGAGATGTGAATTTAAGTCTGGAGGGCTGAGCTGAGGGTGGAGCGGGTTGAAGGATGATGGAGATGGGCATTTTTTAAAGAACTTTGGAAAAGATGTCGTGTAGGCTAGAGCACAAAAAGATGGCGGAAAGAGGAATATGGAGGGTGAGAGAGGTGAGGAGACTAGAAGGGGCGAGAAAAGATGTGGAGTGGGGTTAAGGTTCGAGATTATGGGAAGACAGGGGGATCACTCCTGAACGTGATAATGGTGGACAATTTACAATACTTTAAAGTGGACTGAAATTTTCTCTACACACGAATGGTTGAGCCACGATTAACTACACAATATTGGGGCGCATGCCACTCACCAGCTCGCCTTCCCATGCGGTGCAGCCCGATGACTAGGGTCGTGTCCAAGGTCGAGCCTCTCTGCGCCGCTCTCAAGGGTACACTCTCTCATTCTAAAAAAACACACACTCACTCATACACGAAAACAAATGAATATGGTTAAGTGGCACCGCCCACTAGTGGCGCGGCTCAACCTCCAATTCAAACCCGAAATACAACTAAACACAAGAGAAAGGAAGCAAGTCGTTGAAAAGTGGAGAATAAAAGAGATAAAGGGGATGATGAATTATAGGGGAGGGAGAAAATGGAGAGGGACATAGGGTAGCTATGTGTATGACTAGGGTGAAGAGGGGATAATAGCGCGGGAAAAACAGGAGACAATGACGCGCGTGTCAGCGCCGACCCCAACATACATTTGAGGACTGAAGTATCATGATGTGAGCCAGACTAAAAGAGTCCCTTTTCCACGAAATAGCGCCCAGGAACCAGCACTCCGATACTTCTGTACATGTAAGCATGTGATATACGCGTTCCTGGGTAAGTCACCGACCGAAAGCAACGGCCATAACCCCAACGGTAAGCTGGATGGGTTTTTGCGAGTAGGATCCCCATCCGTGCCCTGCGGCACACGAATGCGCTCATTTGATGGGTACGGAGATGGAAAGGAGGAAGAGATGAGGCGGACCACCACTTCCACATCGCTCCTTAATGCTTCACGTAGTGACTTGGCAGTCCGAAAAATGACCAAACCAGGGTTGCGTTGGATGAGCGCCTGGAGGTACAGAAACGTGGGGCTCCTAAATGAGAGGAAGGTATGCAGGCACACCACCGACAATCCCTCATTCGCCTTCATTCTTCATCATATCTAAGAAAATTATGTATTACTGCTATCAATGACAATTAGGAGAGGATGTGATTCAACATTTATCGTTTTACTTGCAGTCTAAAAACTTTTATGAGATTAAACATTATTTTAAAATTAATTGTCACTAAGAGTACAAAAGCAACAATAGTGTTAGTTAAATTTTGTCTCAAAACAAAATTAATGATTAGCTATGAACATTTTACGTCCAGTTTTGGACAAAACCTTACGTTCCACACAAAAGAAGGGAAATTATGAATGATAAACCATTTTCATAGAAGTACTCAAAGATCCAGCTGGGAAACTGCTGCTTTAGATGCAAAACTCGCTAATTTTGCTTTATCCAGGTATTCCCTGCAGTTACAAGCAACTTACTCAGGTATTTCCACACTGAGATGCGGCTACGCACCACGCTCATTAAAAAGATTACCTAGAAAAATCTGTAACTGACTTCTTTATCGATCAAGGTTTTAATCTAAGTAACCCACGAGCCAATAAAACGAAAACTCATTTGTATTTCACTCATATAAAAGTTAACTTGGATGTCTAGCGCTTAACTTAAAAGTTAAGACTTTAGCAAAGTTAGTCTGCATTTCTTTAACTGAGAATATCTTATTTCAAAGACTCGTCTAATTTAGATTTTTTATATATTCGTTATATAAATTTATATAACGAATTACCATTAAAGTGCTAATCGTTGAGGGTGAAATGCTCATGAACGCATATCATCGAGTGCTTTGTTACGTCCGAACGTTAAAACCTTCCGAGTCAATTTTTTCAACTTATAAATTAGAATGCAAACTCTCTAGTAATCGATTTTGAAAACTCTCTCTTTCAGATTTTCTTGGAGCCCTTGACCGTATGAAAATCCCTGAATCATATTATATTTCCTTAAAATTGATTTGATGAGTTTTCTATCATTCCAATATTGAATTATTGTCGGGAGTGATACATAATTAACCAACTCTTACGATTAAGAGAAGAACCTTTGACTATTCCACTATCCACTATCTTTGACTATTCCACTGCAAAATCCGTGGCTGAAAATGTAAATTACTCCTGACTAGTATAAATATACTTCCGCCGCCCATAGCGAAGACTAGAAAATAACTTGCTGGGACAAAGCTCGGGAATCAAATAGAAAAGTATTGCTTTCACCAACAGTTTCTATTCAACCAATAGAAACTTCCGTTGATAACCATCGTCTAAGTGATCCGAGAATGCAAATCCTCATAAATTCCCTTGACTTTCTCTAAACATGTCATTTCAGTCTCAGATACCAATACAAGGCTTATCGGCAATGCACTCTAACCGTAAATACCTAAACATTCGCGTCAGCTCCTTTTCTGAGTGACCCTAGGTCAACGTGTCTGAATCAGTTTTGGTGGCATATCAATTTCAATAAAATTGGCATTGTTCAAGTCGACAGTAATCGACTTGAAAGTTTCCGTTAGCAGTATTTTTTGCATAGTGAGAATAAGAAGTGTGAATATGGCCATTTAGGCATAATTTTTTTATCATAAATAGTTAAAGGACATTGAAAATATTTAATTTTCAGATATGTAACTTAGTATGCTTTCAAACAAGAAAAAGTTGGAGGATCAATAAACATTAAGCCGTTGTGAATATCGCCAGCAAGCACATTTCTCTCCGTCAAGTTCTCTCCGTTATCTTAAGATGAAAACTCTTAATTATGAAACATATTTTGCTCTTTGAAGACGAATGTTGCTCAGGAAGAAAAATTGACGCCAAAAAATAAAATTGGCTTCTTCTGGATAAGGCTTATGCCCTATCATGATATTTAATAATTTAATTCTTAGTGGCAATTATAATTAGATAAGCATAGTATTTTGTTATTTAATAGTTAAGTGACGGAATTCAAGTATTTAATGTATAGTGAAATACACGGTTATAAGGGATTATTGGCGAAAAATGTTAGAAATGCGAGAGGAAGGAACTTATGCTATCAGTTCCATTAAAAGCAGGCTTTCTTAGCCCTACACGACGAGGTTTATGAACCGACCAATTCGAAAATGTACGAGTACTACTTATTGTGTTTTAAGGAAGTTACTTGCAGAATGCTGCTCACAATCACCCCGATGTTCTATAATTTAGAGGAGTATTTTATTAGATGACTTCGACGTCATTAATTACGTCGGGTAAATGGAGTAAATTTCCAAACACGGCAATAAAAGAATATAATATATTGGATTTATAGATCTGAAACCAATTCAAGTGATATTTAATCCACTTGACTGAACCTAAAGAGCAGAAAAGGGGCAAAAAAAAAGAAAAAAATCCTCCCACCTCAAAATCTTAAGACTCCCTCCCTCCCTCAATCTCCTCTACGTACATCTTTCCAATTCACATCCACTTCGCTCCCTTTCACCCTACTCAAACTCGCGTTTCTCTCCTTTCGTTGGTCCTTTTTATGTAGTCCTCGTCATTTCCCTTCCTCTCTCTTTCTTTCTCTTTTGAACCACTCCTCCTTAAAGCCCCTCCCGTGTACATATCCAGATGAGATATGTACAGTTTTGAGGCATTAAAACCCAAATACGTGGCATGATAAAACCATCTTGGCGAAATTTTTGTACAACCAACGGCAGTTATTCGCATTGAGACTAAAGATATAGTTTGCTCACATGCTAAGGCAGGTAAGGCAAATATTCCAGGCCTAAGTTAAGCCTCTGCCAAATGTTTGATACATAAAGTGAAATCTCATATAGGTATGCCTTAATAGGTACTCTCCGGAAACTTTTGACACACGGGAAATTTGTTCACTCATCCTCTCAACTTCGCCCGGCGCGACGAAAGAAGATTCTCAATTCCATCTCATTGATCGTAAAAGGAAATATTCCAATCCAATTTCGGCGCAATCTCCACTCGGGCGCTTTCTTCGTCGAAAGAAGGCCTTGGCTGGGGACCCGCCGTTCCATGTATAATCCGCTACCTTCAGGAAGAGTTATTAGTTGGGGCGCGCACACTTCACCCGGGTCGGAGGAGAAAAGCAGGAGACGAGTCGAGAAGAGAAATGAGAAAAGGGAGAACGGGGGTTTGGAGGGAAGAGGAAAAAAGAAAGAGGCAGAAGATGGAGGAGTGGACGATGAGAAGAATGAAAAAAGGCAAGGAAGGAGATCTTCAAATGCTTAGAGGGTTCCTCCTTTCGAGCACATTCGCCATTCTTTACCCGATAGGAAGTGAGGGGCAGGGCATGACTCTTGGTGCCGATGATAAAGCAGGGAGGTGATCGTGTACCCTAGGGGTGAACGATATTTGATGAAATCTTATTTTATTTCAAACACTTAGTATGTATAAATGACGATTTTTTCGTTGAGTTTTGGTCTGTTGGTTTTATTGCTATGTGTTTAGCCCTGACGATATCAAATAAAATTCTACGAAACTTTAGGCAAAGGCTGCTTGAGAATATTTTAACCACATGACCAATACTCCAGAATAGATATTTTGATGGATAGCCTGTGATGTGTACTACACACGACATATCTCATAATGAAATAACACTATCCATCCCTGAGGTTCTTTTAACTGTGACAATTGTTGCACTTTTTTATGAGATCCATTATTATTTCGTTCGATCCTGAAATGATCCACCATCATACATACATTCATAAACTGATAATTAAGTGGATATTTGTAAGAAATTGATTGCTACTAGCCTCGTTGAGGAGAAGGTAAAGTTCTAGACTTTTAACATTATACCTATTCACGGGTTTAGGTCCCGCCAAAATGAAATTTTAACCATGAGAACTATAGACGTTTCTGTGATAATAAAACTATTTAAGTGCTAGTAAAATCTACGTACAGTTTATCCGTTCAATAATGCACATATTTATTGTAGTCTGTCGCAAAATTTATGCCAATTTTGAAGCATGATAGAATGAGAGAAGATTGTAGCAAAAGAGCTAATACCTCTCTGTACAGCGAAAGAGAAGAAGAGTTGAGAGCAAAAATATTAAATTTTCATATTGATGACTTATGTCGGTGATACGATTCCATTAAAATCGGATGTCATTTGATTTAAATATTATAAAGCGTCTCAAAATGGTAAGAGATCTTATGAAGCTGCGATACATAGAGCAGTGACATGAGATTCGTGCAAAGCGACCATTGCGATATAAGCCAGTTGCAAAAAGTTAAATATCTCACAATCCGAAGGTTTGCGCGGAGTATGCCGACGTGCAGCGACAAGAAGTAGAAATTGTGGCGCTGTAGAGGAAGAGGAGTGGTGAAGAGAACGACGGTGGGGATTGGGCCGTGGCGGAGGCCAGGACATGAAGGAAAAGAGGGGGAGTCGGTCGTGGCTCCGGCTGGATGGACAGTATGCTGAAGCGTCCTGGTGCTTTTCCTCCCCGAGGGGGAAGAAGGCACGAGGGGGTTGGCAGCCGAATGAGACTCTCTCCCGCTTTCCAATCTCCTCTCCTATCGGACCCCTCCCCACCCCAATCCATCCACTCGCCCTCTCCTCCAGTATCATCCACATGTTATTGCCTACGAATATCCCCCATGGCTGCTCCACGTGATCATCGCTCTGAAACATCCTCCTCCCTCTCCCAATGTTTCTGCATACTAGTCGCCGCGAACCCTACGATGCATCGGGAACGCAATTCAAGGAAAAATCTGTGAACTCCATATCACAAATCTAATTTCGATCTAACGATATTTCGATGGCCGAGTAACGGAATCGTAGGAAGTAATACAGAAGAAATGTCGAATAGAAGTCAAAGTCTTAACATAGTAGTAGGGCGGGTCGATTTTTTTAACTTTCTTTTTCCAAAAATGAGGGGGGGCAAAAAGTTGTGTTTTGGTTCGCTATTCACAATTATATTAACAAGACATGGCAATTACATTGGTTTTCTTGGTAAATTGCTACTTCAAATTCGTGATATTTTCACGTTTCATGCAAAATTCGCAGCAAACTGTCACAGTCCTGAACAATATAGAAGAAAACTGGAAAAAGGCCAAATACATATCACTTGGCAGAGGAAAACTGGAAGTAAAAGAGGCTTTCATAGCAACGTTAGACAAGCTCTTTGGCATCCTCAATTTCAAGTGTGAAATTAACCCATGTTCAGAATTTGAGGGTCCATGTCCAGGTGGTGCCGACTGTAAACATGAAGTGCACATCTCCCGCTCTTGTTCTAAGGATATGAAGTTCCCTGTCAAAGAAATGGTGTTTATTAAGAGTGAAAGAGAGAAGGTTGGATCTGTTGGACAGTTTCAAATTGCATTACCAGATCTACCTGAGCAGGGAAGACAAACTCAGAAGCAGAAGAGGAAAGAAGATGATTTAAGACAAGACATGGCAATTACATTGGTTTTCTTGGTAAATTGCTACTTCAAATTCGTGATATTTTCACGTTTCATGCAAAATTCGCAGCAAACTGTCACAGTCCTGAACAATATAGAAGAAAACTGGAAAAAGGCCAAATACATATCACTTGGCAGAGGAAAACTGGAAGTAAAAGAGGCTTTCATAGCAACGTTAGACAAGCTCTTTGGCATCCTCAATTTCAAGTGTGAAATTAACCCATGTTCAGAATTTGAGGGTCCATGTCCAGGTGGTGCCGACTGTAAACATGAAGTGCACATCTCCCGCTCTTGTTCTAAGGATATGAAGTTCCCTGTCAAAGAAATGGTGTTTATTAAGAGTGAAAGAGAGAAGGTTGGATCTGTTGGACAGTTTCAAATTGCATTACCAGATCTACCTGAGCAGGGAAGACAAACTCAGAAGCAGAAGAGGAAAGAAGATGATTTAAGAAGAATTTCTGAATACCTATAAGCTGAAAAGGAAGGAAGAGTTAACATTACAACCAAATGAATTACTTTTCTCCGACGAAGATGAAGAGCCAACTGATGATTGGGTTGAAGTATCTGATGATCCTTTACAGATTCCATGTAATGATTCTGATGTACCTTCTACGTCAAGTACAAGTCATTACAATACATTACAATTGCGCAATGTCGCATTGCAATGTATTAGGTATGGTTTCGGTCAACGTGCTACAGCTGCCATTACAACAGCTGCATTTTTTGATGCTATATTAATTACTGAATGAGACAGGAGACTTGTGGTTGATCACAATAAAGTTAAAAGGGCACAAGAAAAAGTCATGAAATCATTTGATGAAGAATTATGCCGGATAGGCAATATTGAATGTATCTTCTTTGATGGACGCAAAGATTCCACAGAAGTTCTGTTACAAGCAGATAACTCAAGTCATCAGTTTCCAAGTATTGTGAAAGAAGAGCATTAAACTGTGTGCAGTGAGCCAGGTGGAAGGTGTCTTTCCCATTTTACTCCATAGAAAGACTTTACGAAAGGGAAATCTGCTGAAGTTATTGCTAACCATCTTGTGGATTTCTTAAAGAAAAACAGCATCGATAATAGTTTGCAGGCTATTGGTGGAGACCCAACGAATGTTAACACTGGTTGGGAAGGAATGAATGAATGCACTGAATCAATGCCTCATTTGTCAGAATATCCTTTCCAGAGCCCTTGGTTCCATTGAGTGACACTGTTGTCAAAGATCTCTCTACGGATCAGGCTTATGGTCACAGAATAACTCAGGCCATAAGGACAGGTGTAATTCCAACTGATCTGGCATTATTCGAAATTGGTCCTGTAAGCCATTCTCGGTGGTTAACAACTGAAAATAGGATTTTTCGCACATGGGTTTCAAAACACGACCTTAAAGGCAACAACTTGAAGGCGAAAAAACTGCTTGTGGAATACATTGTTGGCGATTACTATCCCTGCTGGTTTAAAATCAAATGGAAATTCTCTTTGGTGGAAGGACCTCGCCACATTCTTTATCAATTGAAGTTCCTAAAATCTAAGAAGAAGGCAGTAGCAGATATTGTTTTGCCAATAATTCAACGTGCATCGTGGTTCGCATTTAGTGAAATGGTGCTTCAGGCACTTTTATGCTCGGAAAACCATGAAGAAAGGAAGCAGGGGTCCAGAAGATAATTGAATTAAGGAATGAAGATGATGATACACCAGGAGACCTACCTGTTTGGCCTAGCATAACGCATATAGTAAATCCAAATGCAACTTCTCTTTTGGAACTGATAGACTGGTCAGAAAAAGTTTATGAACCTCCACTTACTTGTAAACTCAAAATATCAGAAATAAGAAAGTTTGTTGAAGAGCCAATGAAAGTCCCAAAGTGGCCATGTCATGGACAGACATATGTGAAACAAGTAACAGAGGCTTCTGGCAAAGAGCATACTCATGAGAAACGAGAAGGATTCATGAGAGGCCAGGAAGCAGGCAGAAGATCGATGTCTATGAATGAATCGAAGCAAGATTTGATGAATATTGTTGGTTGAAACATTTTACATTTGTTTCGTGTGTTTTTAGTGTTTTATAATAAAGACAATATATATATATATATATATATATATATATATATATATATATATATATATATAGTCTTTATTTTTAGTATATATATATATATATATATATATATATATATACAGCATAAATTATAATCAAGCACAAATTTACCAAGATAAATGTTTATAAATAAGGAAAAATCTTTTACATTAGGATATTATACATCAAAAGGCACATTTTTAGTACATCATACTCTTTCACAAAAATCACGAATTTTTATTTTTGACCTCCAAATTGACGCGCCCTAACATAGTAGGTTAATAACTTGGAATACCTCTGATTAAAACGATATTATGATAAAAATATTGGTTATCATAATTCTGGTGTGGTGTGCTCAGTCTTAAATGTAGTGCGAACAACTTTCGTATGATTCTTACCATATGATGATTCCTATTACAGGTTTCTATAGTTTAAAAAAATAGTTCAATAAGGTGGTGTAGCCACCAAAGGATACAGTTGATAGTCTTGCTTCAAAATAAATCAATGTCCACTGAAAATGGAATATTTATTGAGACTTTGGATTTTAATTATGATTTCTAATTAGTAGTTAGATTAGATACATGGGTATCCCATTTCACATTAGACATAGGCCGCGCCGCGCCACCGCCGCCGCCGCCGCCGATAGATTTTGTGCGGCGCGCCGCCTGTCTCCCACGTCGGCGCGGCGGCGCGCGCCGTCATATGCGGCCATGTACGAATCATTCCCTCTAGAGCATGGCTTCTGTATTTGAGTACACTAATTTTTGCTGACTCCTCATCAGTGTATTTCATAACTTTGTCAAACATTACTCACCACAGTTACACTGATATCTGTGCAGCGGTATTAACAGTCTTTCCTTAATAGCGACAGTTATCCGTGCGTTTAGGAAGGAAACCACCTTCAAAGATATATTTTTAAGCTTATCCGTTTGCACGCTAGGGCAGTATCCAGTGTAGTTAAATAAAAAATTCGTACTCTATTCTTTTTTCAAGCATTTCCAAGCATCCTCTCTCATTGGAATTGTAACATTTGTAGACTCTATCAAAATGTTAATTATACACAGTAAAATACCTTTGTTCTACTCCATGTTTTAAAGTACAACGCGACTTTAATTCAGCCAAAGTTGAGGCTTGAGGGTACCGAGTGGATACCGCAGAAACTCTATATCTGCTACGTGCTCATTAAGGGCCATGTGCCAGCGTGGGCCCTCATTTTGAATGTCTCCGAACTCCGAGTTTTGTACCTCATGTCGCCCTCAGAACCTCTAGCTTGATCCCACCCATCAGGTGGGTGAAGGTATGGAACGAGCTAGAGCAATAGAAACTCCTGCACGCGGCTATGTTTCAACGTTGTATGTGACTTTTAAAAGTAATTTCTTTTAAATATTTTACCGGTAAAAGATAGGTTTAGGTGACAGCCAGAGAATCTCCTCCTGGTTTTTTTACACTTTTAGGGTTCAATCTCCCTCTGGTACCACCATTTATGCCTCAGCACACGATATACCGTTCTCCATCCGTCCATTAAACCAATTCTCCTTTATTAAATTTCCCTGCTTGCCCAAAATTCTTTCCTCTATCACGCTGTTGTGCAACTTACTTCCACAAGACATCTACTGAAGTTTCCTTTCCCCGCCCACAGTCTTAAGCACTTCCTCGTTTGCCTCCCATTTCGTCCACCTCACTTTCTCCACATCTACATCTTAAATGCCTGTAGCGTATTCTCGTCCTCTTTTCCGAAGGTCCACGTTTCTGCTCCATACAACGCTACGCTCCATATCAAGCTCTTCACCAGACTCCTCTTCATATCCTTGCCTAAGGGCGTTTTCGAACTTGGCAAACGCATAGTTAACTTATATTAAGATATCTTGATTCCTAGGTAAGCAAAGTGAAATTCTTACTGGAAACTTTGGTAGCCCTTTTACGATGGAAGAGACATCATGCGGCCTTCGTCTCGTAAAACATACGAAAAACGCTATCCGTGTCCATAATTTTTGTGGGTGATTGAAGTCGATTACTTCTTAAAAATGCTTCCCATCCGTTTGCGACAAATAAAAGGGAATATAATTTTTTAAATCTCATTGCTTATGAATAAAATAATTCTCATATACCATAATATGGTGAATAACTATTATGCTTCGATTGCTAGGGGCTGCTGAAATGAGCGACATATTGCTCACTGCATTTCACCATAGTCAACGTCTTAATGCACGAAAAGGAATTATAACATTTTTTGTTTATATGAAAAAATACGTAACAATATATTAATGTATTACACTCCGAACAAACTACCTATGATCTTCGACTGATTACTGATAAATACGCGCGTTGTAACTAACATAGGTAATTAAGTTGAAAACAAATTACATTTACTCTAATGGTTTATAGTCCCCTTTCTTTGATGAATGAAGTGAAAACCTATCCAATGCTCAACGTTATTAGCAATTATGATATTTGTTAGCTAAAACTAATGCTGCCAATGATATTATGGCTACCTGAGAGTACTTCCCATCGGACCATCCATTTCAATCTTTCAACGAGATCATTTTTTATTCCTTCCAGAACAAGGAAGATAGAATTCAATGGTTCTCAATTCAAAGAAAAGGTTCAATGAAGTAAACAAGGACGGAACATCTACAATGTATGGAATTATTCACACAAATATTAGGTGCTAAATCTTTTATCAGTGAATTCACATTTGAAAAGCCTTTAAATATAGCGATTTCATCGATTTTTCGGAAAAAAATCAATAAATATCACACAAATATACGCTGTAATGATAAAATAGTATCCATTTGAAAGTTTCTCCACTTCTATTTTCCATACAAGCCAATATTATCACACCCCGAGTTCTAACTTAAAACCTAGTAAGCATAACAAGTCTGCTTTTTCATTTACTTGGTATCTAGACTAGGTATCTAGACAATGTGGCATCAGCGGTCCCTTGAACTTGACGTCATATCTGTCCAATATGAACTAGGTTCCAAAGGAAGATTGCTTGAATTGCCAAGTTCGAAAACGGCCTAAGATTCCCGGCATCAGCTCCCTTCAGTTACTAAACGCCTCCTTAGTTGACGCTATTCTCTTCCTTATGCCTTTTCAAATATACCCATTTTCTTCAAGCAAACTGCCCCAGTAATTAAAATGTTCTACTTGCTCGTGTTTTTACCCTACAACTTTAATGACCAGCCTCGCTTTCTTTATCCTTGATAATCCAATTACATTTGTTTTCTTATGATGCCTTCATTTCGAATTTCCGTACTGAATTTCTAAAGCATCTACTAAAGTTTGCAATCCCTTCGAAGGTTGACTAATCAGCGCCTGGGGGGCTATGCCTGAGTTTTCACTCGCATGCGAGGGAGTGGTAACTAAGGACTCAAGTGATCTTTCTCGTACGGCGAGTGAATTTGGTATGCTCGAGTCGGGGGAGACGACTCGTACGTACGAGAATTCACTCACTCCCTCAAACCCGGTGAGAAACATGTCGAACGTACGAGTAAACAAACAACATGGCGCTCGTATTTTTACATTTGCAAGTCATTGAAGACTTAGAAGAGGAAGATCAAGCGGTACGAAGATTTACACGAGACTACGTGAACGGAAATCGCCATTTGATTTAGTCGGTTTTAAATTTAATAAATTGTATCGCCTAACGAAAGCCCTAACCACGAAACTAATAACAGAATTAACGCCGTATGTGAGGGTCCCTTCGCGATCATCAGCTCTAAGCATCGAAATAAAGGTTAGTTCCATTAATTTATGCTAATTTTTATCATATATATAAATTAAACTTAAATAATTAAAATAGATAATACTAGTTTCTACAGCGAAAATATAAAAAATAAGTGAAGTGAATGAGAGTATATACCGCCTTGAAGAAAGAATGAAACATGATTTGTTTTGCCCTTCGATTTTATTTTTTGAATTTTTACCTCGGTAGTATTTTTTGAAATCCAAGATAACTACAAAAGTTTTCGTGCTTCGGCCTGTTAAAATTCGCCGTACTTCGTTTTTAGTAAGCTGTAACTTAAAATCTTTTCACGTGGCGTGTTTGTTTTCTCGCTCATATTTCACGTTCTTCTATTCAAAAATATTCTTGTAGAAAGAAATTGGTGGAACAGATTCGCTTGAAAAGTGATTAAAAGTAGAACATTTATTTGCCACCATAGTGGAAATGATATGCAGAACAGATAGTTGTCGCTGAAAAATTTGTAGTTTGGTGGAATACGATAACACTTGATACTTAAATAGGTTTTGGCAGCACTAAGATTCTTCGCCGTTATCGGATTTTAATACTTCACTTATTACCTCAAAAAACTACCTCTAGAAAGTAAATAGCTTTAAAATACATCGGCCATTTGTAATAAATAAATTCTAAAATAATAAAATTCTTGAACACACATCAAAAAAGAAATCGACTGAAATAATATCTTGAAAATTGACAAATCTAGCCCGTCTCTGAATATATTGAATAGCAATGAATAACAGAAACACCAGTTAATCAAACATGCGGTCGTCTTTATTACGTAAATAGAAAAAAGTTCCATGAAGCAATATTTTTGCACTTGGGGTGGTTCCACGATTGTTACACTGCTAATTGGAAATTACAATGTTTGCAAAATATATTCAGCATTACCTTTCTCCATTCCTTCCACGTCTTTTTCACGCCGCATGCATTTAGAGACGTGGAAATCTCCTCCCAAAGTCTCACAGCGTCCTTATACCCTTGGAGAGAATTAAATTTTTCCATAGCAAGAGAATCATGTGCTGCTAAATGAATTATGACAGCTATTTATATTCTGCTGAAAGAAGTGGTTCTTAAATAAATAATCATATAATACTTACTCTCTAAAAATTCTAGCAGCATGTCTTTCTGTTCGGCATTGATTTTACCCCTCGACATCTTCGTATCGATGGCTGCAGTACGCTGAAGAAAGCTTCTCATTAACAATATTTTGCTTTGAAAATAGTAATTGATATTACTTCACATTACAGAACATACTATTACAGAACATACTTCATCCTACTGTTCTTGAAACTATGCGTAATTAGGACGTGTAATATCGATAGATTTCCCTTCCTCGCTGAACAACCTTACAAAATTTTCATGAGTCTCTCCGTCTACTGCAGTTTCTCCTTCCTTCTCCATATCCGCATCTCATAGACTTCCCTCTCTTCTTTCTTTTCCTTGCAAGGTTCACTGTCTTCCAGCCTTACAACGCAATGTATTGGAAAACGGGAAGTAGTTAACCAAAGGGTTTATGTACATGCTGAAGAGTTTCTAATACTTCTGAATTAAAAATAAAAACATTTGGAGAATATTTGAACGGTATTTCTTTTGTATTTGATCATTGGTTATGGTAAGTGAAGTTCGAGGAAGTAAACCTACGGTGCGGTCTGAGAGTATCAAGGAGGATCTTAAGGACCTCGCCTCGCATGAGGATAGCAGAAGGAATAGGAATAGGTGAAGGGATAAATTTCATTGGAAGTTTTTATGTCCCACGGCATTGATGAGGCATAATTGTTCATCAAATACTATTTAAATGATGCAAATAGTATCCATAACGCATCCTATTACCCGTTAAATAATAAACCGCAAGCCGTAGGAATTTTCCTCTGCGGATGAACAGAGTGCTTAAGTACATGTGATGGACCTTACTGGAAAAGTTTAGACGGGTGAATAATGAGAGAGTTTATTTAAGAGAGTTTAAACTACATTTTTGTGACCACCTGGGAGGGAGAGTGGTCCCAGCCCTGATGCAAAGAGGCACAATGGGAACGAATGGATTTGAGGGGGAGAGGTCTCTTTCGAAACATAGAGGGGGAAGGAACAGGCCCTGACAAGTAGTTACATGTTGATCCGATATCCGGAACCCAAGGAGGAGGACAAGGGGGGCCAACAGATTCCACGCCAGGCTTTCAAGCAATGATGGGAAAACTGTGTGGCGACTTTCTGCTGCTGGTGTGGCGATTGTCTGCTGCCAGCTGGTGGGAGCGCCACGAGAGAGGGTCGACCTGAGGAAGCTGGCAGACATCACCAAGGAACGAAATGAATAAACAAGACTTACGACGCGATTGTTAATGGAACTGAAGACGCGCCATTTCTTATATCCGGAATAAAAGCGTCTTCATCGAACTACGTTTGCTTATTCATTTTCGTTCACCAAAACTGTGATTCCCTTTCCCTTACTCTGATACCCCACTCCCTCTTCCACTCTCTTACACCGTGACATACAGATGCCTGAAGCAGATACAAAGTATTCAAGCATGATCGTGGGAGCTCAATTTTGTCATATTTTTAAAATTAGTAATAAAAGTTTATGTATTTATTAACATAACTTTATGTGACAAACACACAATTGTTCACAGCAATATGTACTAGCTTAAGCTGTCACCTTCGGTTTGAGCTTTTGAATTTTACTCTCAAATAAAGGTTCGCTTTCTTTTCCCCTTTCATTACTTCTTCACTTTTGTATAACATGATTGCAAGCTGCTACTTGAAACAGTTGCCCAATTTAAACCTTCCGTCATCATAATTCAGCAAGCATTTTGAGCTTTACCACAAAAATTCTCCTAACAGCCTTTATGCCACATCTTCATTTAAACACCAGAGCGCATATTCAGTCGTTCGGTCTCCACTTTTCAAAACTTCGTACCACGCGTAACAACAATTACAGGCTGTAAATGGTGTTTACATAACAGCTTACACAACAACAAAAAATCACCAATCAATCAAGATCAGGTCTCAAAAAATCTCATCAACTCTTAAACTCACCTAGGCATGGATATATCACCAAGGTTAAAAACTAACCGAAACAATTTCCCTGACATTGCTGATCTTGCACGTAACTCACAATCAACCAATACAGGAGCATGTCTCACTAAATACAGCTTCACGTCATCCTCACGTCCGATATTCTTGCTATCACCTATTCTCAAAGTTGTCAACAACCTATAAAGCGGTAAAAGCGTCAAAACTCACCTGACCAGTCTTCGTCTTTACTCCGCACTCACAATCTCGCAAGAACTATCCTAAACGCTCGCAAACACGCACAAAAAATGTTTAAAACTAATCAGCAACAAAATTCGAAGAGAAACGTGACATTCTCATTCAAATTCTAAGACATTGTATTTTCCTTTTTTAAAGCAAAAAGAAAGTTCAAACAAACAGCTAATCGCCTTTATTTAAATGAATAGTTTGTAAAAAGTCAAGTTTCCTCGTTCTAACGTCTAAAAATGCTCGACATCTAAATCTATATGCATAAATCAGGTGTTGCTAGATCTCGTTCACCTGCAAATATGTATGTACGTGAAATTCCAAAATTCGTACATCCTACTACTCGAAACTAACACATCCACATCAAAATTACTATAAGCATTGACTCTTTCGCTACATCTCGTATGCGCACAGCCAACGCCCAAATACTATAACGTGGATTTCGCTCGCATTTGCAATGAAAGGAAATTTCACTCGCATTTGAGTTAAAAGACACGGATATAGTGATAGTTTTCATAGCTGTAGCTATTAAATACGTCATTTGTCTAAACGCTTAAAACTGTGAGACGTTTTTGTCACATACGTATGTAGGAATTTGATTATATAAGATTTTACATGGCATTATACAAATGAATGTATTTTTGTCACAGACGCATGTAGGATTCATTTTCATTATACAGTGACAAGTTTTTACATGCCATTATACAAATGAATGTATTAATTAATGAAAAAAAATTAATACTTTTTCCTATAGTTTGCTTAAGTGCTACAATACTAGTGAACATATGAAGGCAAATATTACGCCGCCCATAAAATCCATCGGATCGGCGCGCCGCCGGCCGCCGACCCATTTCCAGTCGGCGTCCGCCGCCGATAGTTTTTCCATCGGCGCACAGGTCTATTTCGCATGAATGCTTAATATTTTCGTACAAGTAGTAGCATTTATTTGGTGGCCAACCAATACTATATTAAACGCCCCCTTTTAGATGGTTGTCTAAAGAAGACAATTTTAGTTTTTGTAGAATTAAAGTTGTAGATCTTAGTGTACTGACACTTTTGCCTCCACAACTACGGAATTCATATTAGGTGATGAGATATAGAAATTGGTACCATCACCATAAGAGACATTTTTAAAATTGTAATTATTCCCTATTCCTAATAAGTTATTCATAACAATAATGCAAAGTATTGGGCCAGCCTCAGATCCCTTGGGCACCCCAGATTTGGCTGGGTTAGAATCAGATATGCTCGGAATTAAGAATTAAGTCCGGCTTTTACCCAGGGGTAAAGTTGTCAATGAACCCGCCTGTTGAGTTCGTTGGAGAGGTAGACCCTGAAGGTAGACGCCACGGAAACCCCTCCGCTACCCTTCCTCAGTTTAAGCTCTATAGAGATATTGAGGAAATGGAAGGATAACGGAAGTATGAGGAAAACACGGAGAAATAAAGAAAATGACTATTTAAAGAGAGAAAGAAATGTACACCCAGAGGAAGAGAGGCGCGCATTTTTTCCTGGCGTGTGGCTTCATGCACCGCAATGACGATCAACCATCGAACGGACTGCCAACGCGGACAGTAGGAAGGTGGTAGACATAAGCGTCGGAGACGGCCGTCGACGATTCTTCCAATGGTCCCATTCTAACCTCCAGGAGATGCCTACTAGGCTGCGCATTCGGAAACGCATGTAAATCCCTACTTTACTTGAATTACTTGTAAATCTAACTGAGAACTTTAACCTATTTCGTTCCGAATAAATACCGCATTCACTGAGGATATGCTAATAATAATAGAAAATAAAAATACTTCACAGAAGTGACAGAGAAGTGAACTCAAATCCTTACAAGTTCCTTAAAAATTCTATAAGTCAACAGCATTCTAAAAACTCTGGAATTCGAAACATCGAAGATGATTGAAACAGTGGAACGATAGAAGAAATCCCACCATTGACCCATCGAATATAAGAAAAATACTTCTTGACTTATGAGAATATCTTAATCGCTGACGTTTTTAAACCGCTGAAGGTGAAAAATATTACATGCTGATTCAAGCATGGCGAACCAATTCTGAAAGCATTTCGATTGCGGTTAATATAAATCACTTCAATTATCTAAATCGATTTCACTGCAATTGACCATATTTTTGAAGCTTGGATCTCGCAACAAATAGATAATAACTCAAATAATCGGAATCAGAATTGTTTTAAAATAAATCCGGAAATAAAACTGTAATTAATGACGAGACGAGTGGTCTCAGGCTGGCCTACAAGGGATTTCTTCACTCAATGAAGTAATGAAATAATAATGAGCAAAAATATGTTAAAAAATATGATATTTTTTGATGTAGGTTTTGATGTTTTACGCCATTATCAGATGTGGAAATTTTAATACCTAATACACACAATATCCATGTGGATGGGAGAGATGCGGGAAAGAGGATAAGGAGGAGGTCTGGGGATGGAATACTCAGTTTCTTCATCCAGAATTCGTAACGTGAAGAAACCAATGTCAAAATATTACATTCCCTTAAGTAAAATTTCATATGCTTCTTTTTTCAAAACTTTCTTGAATTAATAGGCGATACAAAAGAAGCACAGAATAAATGACTGCATTAAATGATTTATTACATCAGGAGGAGTTCACTTTAAAACCGTCTATACTCCATAAAGGCATTTCGCTACGGATAAATGTAGTCATTTGTATGACATGGTAACAATTGTGAGGTGAGTTCATGTCATTGCCAAGAGCTTTTGTAAAAAAATAGCTTCTTATATAAGTTTTTCACATTAATTAAAATAGTAAAATTTAAAATTCCCATTTGTTCTATGTTAGACCATTTTTACCTAACATATAAGTCAAGTCATTTTAAGGCTAACTCAAAGGAAAACAGGCGGGGAAAGCTTTCGTTTATTCAGTCATGGTGGGTTTTCGGCGTCCTATAAGAAGAAGGTTTGGGCAAATCATGAAGGACATGTCCATTTCCTTTTAACCTGAATCCTCCTTAGACCTGTCTCCTTCTCACTCTATTTCCATCCGACAACCTTACATGTCTTCTCCCCATCCAGCTAAGCCCCGAGAATATCAAGACACCTTCGTTGGCCATCCCCGGGTTCTTATTTTCCTCTGCCACCACTGCACCCGGGGCAACCCAGTTGATTGATGGAAAGATTACGAGTCACATCGATCATGTGCACGGACAGATGAAACAGAGAGGGAGAAGAGGACATAAAAGAGGAATTAGAATGATTATAACGTAGATACACGGAATAAAAGTGCGAGCTAGGTTGACATTGCAGAGGGACATAATTTTGGAAAAGAACAGAGCACAGCATCTACAAGAAATTGATCAGCTTATAGGTAGAAGTGAATCGTCATTCTAGATAAAGAAGAGACGGGAAAAACAGACTGTCGTAGAGTCTTTTTCATAAAATTTGCCACATGTAATCCACCGGAATTCTTTTCAAGTGGATATTATGTTATGACGAGAAAATTATTGAAGTTAGGGAGTGTGAGAGAGGTGAGAGGGCTGGAGACGACATTTGGAGAAAAAAGGAAAGGAAGTTCACGTAAAAGTTTTCAATAGACCTCGAGAACTCACGAAATCCAAAGGAGACGAAGTTGATGAACCTCACGCTTGAAAGAAAATAAAAATTTCCCCGGCGAGAAATACGTAATAAGAGCTCATGTTGCCACATTAAATACACTTTCTATTGAGTAGAGCTCTCACTAAACGGAAATTTTGATTCCAACCAGCAGTTTAACAGTTGAGTTATAAGTTGTTCTAATGCAGCAAAGATATATTTAAGCGACAAATGTAACAACAAGGCCTAGAACCATGTTAAATAAGTTAATCTGAAAAATGTTTTTGGAATGGCAATTTTCGCGAATGGCAAAATGGCAATCTTACCAAATTTTTAAACAAAACTGGGCGACGTCATTGTGCTTATAACACTTTTGTAGGGAATGTTATGGTAAAATAAAAAGTTTGAGTCCTATTATTGTGCTAGCAAATATACGAACGCATTCCCCTATTCTCCTATGCGATATGAAATTCGCGTATTTTTGGTGTGACAGTCAGAAGTGAAATTAAATATATTAAATGATTTTAAGAGTTATATTGAAAAGCGGGAAAAAGGCAATAATTAAACTGCAAATTAAACCTTTTACGTTAAATACTGTTTGTGACATTTATATTGTAATTATTTTAACTAAGTCTCGTAGCATTGAAATTAAAATGTAAATTCATAAACCTCACGCCAAATTTCCATATTTATTAGTAAAGTCCCAAGCACGAAATAATTAAGCCTCTCTGCCAACCCGCTCGACCAGACGCAGTTTTCTCAAAAAAATATGCAGAAGCACCTGCTGTAATCAGAACCCAAAGTCCCATTCCATTCCATTCGAATCAAAATGCTCCCGCGATGGGAAGAGAGGAGGATGAAGGACATCTCCGCACCATTTTCTCTCTCTATGGAGAACCTCCTTACCATAGCATATTTCCACATGCTACGCTCTGAAGAACTTCCGAGACAGGTGCAAGAAGTAGTGGAGGGGAAATAACATCCAGTCAGGAGGTGTATTTACATCGCTAATGGACACGCCTCTCTCATTCCCAATTGAATCCTCCTAATGATCGCTATTCAAATTATGATTCTCTCTCTATCAGAACTCTCCACACAGATGATCATCGGCATACCTTCATTAGGACATATATTATTGCCTGCTTCTCTTTGGTAACAAAATATCACTGGAATACGCTTCGACGCGCCCACTCTCTAGCCGAATGAAATCTCTTGGAATTTGGAATACGTCCTTGGAGTCTACATTCTCCACTAAATAGTTGCTATACATGTAGAGGGGCAGATTACAGCCTATTTTTTATTCTACAGACGCGAAAAGCGAAGGCGGGGAAATTCTCTTCCGAATCGCAAGAGCAAAGGGGGTGGAGGTGAGGCAATCAGAATTTTCGTCGGTTAGTTCGTCATTTTGGGGTGACATGGGGCAACTTAGTATATTTGCGACATGAAAGACCCTTCGGAAAGATAAAGAGATAAGAATTATACGGGAATCAATGAAACGATAAAGAGGAATTCAGCGTCGATATAAAATTGATAACAGTGAAAGTCACCAAGAAGTTACTCTTTGATGGCCCATACGAAGGATTGAGTACTATACTTGAGGTGGTAAAAAATTTCATGCGAAGGGATTGGAGCTATGAGAAAAAAATTGTATTAGAACTGGAATCCTCGCGATGGAAGCATGAACTGCCAAATTTGCGCAACACTCCAGTATTTACTCTCTAACGCAGACTGTAGACCTCAAAACATATTTCGCCAAGGACAGTTCTAATCCAATACGCATAGCTTAAGCGCATCTCATGGTTCAGTAACGAAATATAAGATTGAAAAAGTCCTCTGGAAACAACAACAGTGTAAAATACTCTCAGAACCCAAGATTTTACTCAAAAATCTCCGCCGCGGTCGAGGCATGGACACTCGCTTACACAAAAACAACAGAAATCAAAGCCCAATTTCCTAATGAATGTATATGCAGCCGCTTTGAAATATCATATGATTCTTGATCTTGATCTTGATCATCGATATCTCGATTTTATCGATGATCTTGATCATCGATAAAAATGGGGGTAAAGGGGCTCATCTGAGGCACAAGCATATTACACTCTTGTGCGTTAGCTTACCGTCGAGGCTTGCAAAAATTTAAATGGTGACACACTCGCACTTCACAAAAGTTAGCATTGCGAGAAAATGCTCCATGTCATTTGCCGCAAGGGAGTAAATTGACATTTTTTAATAGGCAATCATAGCTTCTGACTTCACTCCAGCATGTCTCAATTACTCGATTACCTTAATCGAACATTCGGACGTCCACGATAAAATAGTAGACTTATAGAAGCGATGAGTATCCGTTCTTGGACTCCGTCCCCTCGCGAACAAACCCCAGGCGCAAATCAAGTGAGCCCACTTTCCTGATTTTCCACTTCATCAAACCATCATCCGATCCGTTGAACTCGATAGTTATTTCAAAACAGGGAATACCCACTTAGGGGAAAGGGATAGAGGAATTCTGGTGTATTAGCTTCCACCCATCCTGACTTGAAATTAATCCTCTTTCTTGGGGATAAATTCCTTTTATTCGAAGAAAACGCAACTACCCTTTGAATATGCCCAAACACTGAATTAACTTGACCAACGCTCTGTCTCAACAGGAAGCATCTCGTTTAATTAATCACAGTGATCCAAAGACGATGATCGAACGTGGGGTGAAATAATTTTTGTACCACTAGTACGCTCATTACAAATCCAGAAAATATAAATCTCTTTCAAATTATGGGGGAGACGTAAATGGTGGTTGGAGAAGTCTCCTGGCGTGGTACATGACGTTGACTGGAGGAGTTTGAAGCAGCGTAGTTCGGGAAGAGAATCGAGGCATTAAAGAGCGACTGGCCAAACCCGAGTTTTACAATTAGGAGCCTGCAGTACCTACATGTCAATGGAGGAAAATAAACAAAAGGAATTTCCTCCACCCATTATCTATTCCAAATGTCACCCAATGTTTTCCTCGTCCCATGTCTGTTCGTCTCCGTGGCGGATAATCCGCTTGAGTCCGCCCGACGCTGCGGAGAATGCATAGCCCTAAGGAGGAGGATGATATGCAGAAGAAAGAGGTCGCTGAGGAAGAAGGAAGAAAGAAACTCCCCATCATTGGCCATTCGTACAATGGGCCAAATACACAGGCA
Organism: Ceriagrion tenellum; assembly: GCA_963169105.1. Classification (NCBI taxonomy): domain Eukaryota; kingdom Metazoa; phylum Arthropoda; class Insecta; order Odonata; family Coenagrionidae; genus Ceriagrion; species Ceriagrion tenellum. The sequence goes on from OY720636.1 coordinate 1,051,527, forward strand.
CATTCAGAAAGCGCGCAGCATTCTTTCCAGCTCATTCTTTTAGGTGCATGTCACAAATTAGGGAATTAAAAACAAAAGCGAAGATCTTACCCTTTCTTCCCGCGATATTTCCGGCTATCTTGCATTTGAGGAGTCTTTAGTGATTTACGGAATTCTGTCGTAAAGTTTCTGGAGCATATAGACGCATAGATGATTCACTGTTTTTAGAGACATCATCTCCTCATACCTACGCTTGTGTAAAAAAATCATCAATCTTTGGCAGGCATTCAGTCAATTGTTTCTCGCCACGAATTTATTTAAACTTAATGGTTGAAGTCGTAACTTTGTGGAATGACACTACAGACATGACGAAAAAGAAAAAGCTCTTAGTATTTTCAACACTCAAAACTTTTATGCCTGACCCAGGTTTCGATTTCCTTGCAATCATTTTCAAGGGTACATTATGTATGGTATGTGAGTTAATATATAGATGGGGGAAGAAGTGGTTGGTTAACGTCCGAGACGTGCGTCACGGTCAGTGGGAGGTGGTGGGGGGAAAAGGTATGGATAATAGGGGAGAGTGGGAGGGAAAAACACATTCATTAGGAGATTCCTACTTATGTTTTTGGCAGCACTCAAAATTTATTTATCTTCAATTCATCACCAAGTGCAAGAATGAGCCGAGGTCAGCAACACCACATTTCGTGCGGACGTTTAAGTGATCTTCTAAATTAATAGTAGTCATCCACATTTCCTAACGCATTAAATGTTTAAAACACCATTTTTAGATCTTAAGACAGCAAATAAAGCGTTCTTAAGGAAGTTTTCACGTTTTCCTGAGGATTTCTCAACTCCTAAGGGGAAATATTCAAACATGGTGGGTGAATTTGTTTAAATAAATTGCTATGAGAAAAATTCGGCCTGGACCGGGAATTGAACCACGAACATTGGTTTGCCGGACCAATGCGCAGACCACTACGCTATCCAGGCTAAGAGGAAGTAAATCATTCAGCTGTTACTATGTAAATCGGAACAGGAGAACTGAAATGAAATAACTATTTGAAGGGGAAACTTATACAATACCCGTTCTCCACCAAATTTTGACAGCATTGTAAAAACGGATGGGGAAAATGAATCTCCTCGGAATAAAATTTTTGAGCACGCAAATGCCGGGATTTTCCCATTTCGTAGTTTCTAAACAAATATTTTTACATGCCAGCTACATGAATGGTAATTAATGACCTTCACGCCTGGGAAAGAACAATAGTCGGCCATTGTCAAATTACGGACTACGCGAACATTCGTGCTTCGATTACTCTGCTATAGCCAAGTGAGAAGCTTTACATCAAATGCAACCGATTTTCTCGGGCTGAACGAAGCCAGCATTATTTATGCGCTGCCGCCGATGACAAACTGTATATCACCCTCCCACGAAGAGCGCTATTTCGTGTTTTTGTTTCCTGATGGTGTAATGGGGCAAAAACGGCTGGGTTGAACGCGCGTGCCATATTCCACAAGTCCTTTATTTATGCAACAGCTGGCTTAAATAGCATTGAACAGCATTAAATTTACTAGATCATCATAGCTTAGAAGAGGTAGCTGTATATGTGGGTAGAATAGATGGTAGAGCGAACGAGTGAGTAAGGTTAAAGCGAGGGGGGACATGGGAGTAATGAAAATTTGATGAGATAAAGAGGAGCGTTGAGGAGGCGTGGGAAAAGCAAAATGGATCACACTTACATAGCTAGCTTTCGAAACTAGTCCGTCTTCAAGGCGTATCACGGAACTAATGTTTATTGTATCATTTGTTTTGTGTATTTTGTGTATTAGCATTGTGTATTGTATGAATGTATCATTTGTTCCGTGATACGCCTTGAAGACGGACTAGTTCCGAAAGCTAGCTATGTAAGTGTGATCGTCTCTTTTTTTGTGTCTATCTCCTCCATCCTATCCACATCGTATATATATATATATATATATATATATATATATATATAGAAATAAAATGGATACGAACACATAAAATCAACAGACTCAACGGTGGTGTGAAGATGTAAAAATGGCAGATTCCAAGCAGAAAAAATTCGACTGGACCGGGAATCGAACCATAGACCCTTCGATTCCGCGTCCAATGCTCAGACCACCAAGCTACTCAGTCTACTACGAATCCACTGGAATCGGCGAGAGGTTTATAGGAACAAACAATCCCCAAGACATGACCCACGAGAGCGGACAATAGATGGTGCGCGGGCTGCTTTTCACCCACCGGCAGAGAGAGAATGACATACACAGAAGGCGAAATGAAAGAATAACTCATGCACACAGACAGTGGTGAAAGATATAGAACAGGCGTTTTGGGGTACGCTAACCCAAGTAGGAAATGAGCCGTTCAGGCCATACAATCGTTCGTTCATTCACTCAGACCGCACAGCGGCAAATACATAAATGTTTATACAGAAAGGTAGAAAGAAAGTGGATAGGAACACTTAAAATCAACAGGCACAACGGTGGTGTGAAGATGTAAAAATGGCCGATTCCAAGCAGAAAAAATTCGACTGGACCGGGAATGGAACCACAGACCTTTGGATTTCGCGTCCAATGATCAGACCACCAAGCTACCCAGTCTACTAAAAATCCACTGGAATCGGCGAGGGGTTTATAGGAACAAACACTCCCCAAGGAATGACCCACGAGAGTGGACAATAGATGGCGCGCGGGCTGCTTTTCACCCACCGGCAGAGAGAGAATGACATACACACCTTCATCCAATGAGTTGCGGGCGACCCACCGAAATATTTGAACTCGTGAGTTTGCTTTTTGTATGTTTTATGTTTGTCACATTCTGACGAAGTTTTATATTGTTTGCCACGTTCGTGGAATCAAGTTGAAGGCTAAATAATGCGAGAAAATAAAAAGGATTTTCTTGAATTTCGCATTGGCGTTCAAATGCTCACACAAAGCGCGTAAATTCCTTATGTTTCGCCTTGTAGAGTAAAAATAAAAAACCCACTCACATTCAATGATATGAACTCAAAGCGAAGTGAAAGCGGTTGAACGACGGCGAATAAATTAATTTTTGATTACTGACTTGTGGACTGCCACAGTAAGGCCAGTTGAAATTCAAAAAGGGAGGTTTGAGAGCAAGAATCGCAGACTTGCATCGCGAATGCAAGAATAACGAATTACAGAGCATATAAATGAGTCCTCTAAGAGTTGACAACAAAGATACCAACTGCGTCTACTCTATGCTTCATCTTTTATGTATTTGACAAACTGTAATACGCTTGAAATTTTCGCTTTATGTACTTCCTCGAAGTAAGCGTCACCCTTCAATTGAGGAAATATTTTGGAACAGAGAACAGTAACCTTTTACGATCAATGGTTTATTTATTAGAGCTAATTTTCTAAATGCCCTTTACAATGAAATAAAATGATAAAGATTTTCCAGTCGCTCCCTCTATCAAAAAGACATCTTGTAGGTTAACAAAGCCAGAGCGCGTAGGAATACAGAGAAGGAGTCCACTTAAGCGGAGGTAATTGTTTCATGATGAGAACGACACGGGCGGAGACAGCGGAATTAGTGGAAGTACGGAGAAGGCAGGGAAAAGCGGACGTGAGAGAAGAGGGTGTGAGGTGTAAAAGGAGTGTCGGGACTAAACGAGAAAATTGAAAGAATGGCGGAAGGTAATGAAACAAGTGAAGAGGAGAATAACGGTGGTAGGGTAGACCCTGCTAGGGTATAACAATGAATGGTGGGGAGGAAATGGGAAGGCAGGAGGAAGCGAGCGTTATTTAGGGAGCCCTGAGAGCTAGTAACAGGGGATACGGCAGATACAGCTTACAATCACTGGAAATCAATCATAGTAACCTTCCAAATATTACTTCGTTACTTAAACTCATAAACTGAGATACTTGGTGTTATCAATATCAATTATTTCCGGGTTTTCTGCTTCGTAGAGTATTTTTTTATGCACACTCAAAAGTTTCGTTGTTTCTACTGAGAACGTCGTTAGGACGCGCTTGGTAATATTTGTTTTCACGAAAATTTACGACATCTTTTAGCAATAGTTCATAAGCCTTGAGTCCAGTATTGTTTTCCAAGTACTTCAGAAAACATAATATCAAAGGAATAATGTGTGGTGAATTTTAATTCCATCAAACTCCATCTAGGTTTGTCCGTGTTACTGACAGAAACCAATTTCCATAATTTTCAGCAACCTGCTAAAATTCTTCTGCGCAGTAGGCATCCACCCTAAGGCCACAGTCAGATCACCATGCTGTCTGACAGAGATATTCGAGATAGCTTCCAAAAATCGGAAAGTTTATTCCACCTTATGGAAATTCAGGGCACGAGCGTGAGAGAGAGAGAGAGAGAGAGAGGGAGGCCGTATTTGATCTTTCCCAGAAAAAAACACCCTCGTCGCGTTGGCAGGTGAAAGGATAATAATAGTAATGGCACGCATGGAAACCACCTAATTTATTATCCTCCTCAAAAACGAAGCCGTAGCGAAGGCGTCGCGTCGGAAGCCAATTTCCTCGTCCGCCACACTTCTGTCCCCGACGAAGAGCAGCCACCCTGGCAAAGGAGGCTGTTAAAAAGGAATGGGAAATAAGAAGGGTGAGATGGCCATAAAGGGAAAAATCTATGAAGGAGAGAGAGAGAGAGAGAGAGAGCGAGCGAGTTCAGGGGACGAAGGATGAATCGGAATGAGGGCAGGGCGGAGGGTGAATGAGAACTTGGAAAGGACAAGATGGCCGCGTCAAGGGAAAAGTGGAGGGAGTGGAGGGGAGATACGAAGGGAGGGCGCTATCCACACACCCTCCGAGTCCTTTGTTTCGCCTCACTGCCAGCCCCTTTGAAGACAAGACTACATTATGCTTCGCTATGAGAACGCGTACCTAGGGTTTGTCAACGTGCATATTTGTCCCTAATGCCACGCCGCCTTAAGGTTTGAGTGTACGCGGGTGGAGGGGTGTTAGAAGTGAGGGGTGGAGGTTAGAGAACTGGCTGCGTAGCACTGGTACCGCCCTTCCACCCCTTCCGTGCACTCAAGGGGCTGTTTTATTTTTTAGGGCCCGCGCCGTGAGTTCCATTTTAAAGAGGGCAATAGCTCCCATGAAAGTAATATCAAGGGTATTCGGAATATTTTTGTGAATTTTTAGCCCAGGGTAGAGTAGGCATTTCTTATTCCCGTGTCGCCTCTCACCTAAAGAGCGTACACATGACCATCCTCGATTACACCGCTGTCTTTTAATGTACGCGCTGCGCGTAGCATGTGATTAACAATGGCAAAGTAGGGGATAAAAGAGTGCTAAGGATAATTTCAAGTAGAATAAAGCGATATACATCCATCTAATGAATGACAACGATTTATGCATAGTGAAATATGCTTTATGCGAGTAAACTTTGAATACATCAGTTAAAATTAAATTATTATTACCTTATCTAAAGTCAACAGTAATTTTAACTGAGAAGCGTCACCGGTTTTGGCATATACAAATCAACAAATACTAAATGAGGCATCGAAGATTACTTCAGCAATTTTGCCGTAGTGTCTTATGAAGAATGTTCCATGAGAGAAACCAATCTAATTCAGGCTCAAAAATCAATTACATCAATTACGATAAAACTTCGAATTTACAGCAAAAATGGCCACAATGAAAATGTTTTTTACCATTTTTCTAATTTTATGGCCACAGAGAACCGAAAAAGAAAAAACATCATGTTGGAATAAATCATTGAAGAAATTGACTTGATTGATACAATTAAAAGAGAAATTCCACAAAATAAATTTGAACGATCTGGTCACTTTAATTTCAGCTCATTTGCACCATTACCACAGGTTCCATTTTGAATGTAAATAATACTGAGATCTATTTGCTTTTGTTGCTTTGCATGACAGTGAGACTCCAGAATATCGCTATAATCGATAAGTATTCCTCACGTTCGCATAATGCCTACAACCGAGGGTTTCTCGGATAGAGAATTTCACATTCTCACCAGTACAACGAAGATATTCGATTCTTGACGTTAGAATAACAACCAAGCACATTGGCGTGTAGATAATTATTGTCATACAAAGAAATAGGAATTTAAAAGTACTGTGTTGAATAGAAACTCGATCCGCAAAGCTCTCGCACGATGAGGCATATTATCATTCTGAGAATGGGTAAAAGACCACAGAGCGACCATCTCCGGAGACGGATGTAAAGAGGATTAAAAAACACATCAAAATAATATGATTAACTATCTCTCGTTACAACGGTACTTCTTTTCTATAGTTAAAGATTGCCTGCTAAATATTAAAGTTTATAGTTCCAGTCATATTTGAATTCAACTTGGTGCATGTGTCGGGAAATATATTCAGTTCCAAACCCACACAGAATTTCCATGTGAGCAAATATGTTAGAGGTAAAGTTATTTCTGGTGCCATTAGCTCGAGAAAGTTAAAATTATACTTTACATAATTACTGTAATATTATACAAGGCACGCGAAACTTTTCCCTCTTTAAGAAGCATCATTTCGGTACCGATCAGAAAGTAAAAAAAGCTTCCGCAGCTTATGACTCATTTTTTACCCAAGCGTAAAATTTTGAGAGCAGTGGCTTTTACACCCAACAACACACCCTTTCTCCGCCGGTTTTTATAGTTGCCCTGTGTTTATATCAGATTAAAAATAAACTCGTAAAAAAAGAGAATGAGAGAGTCCCGTAAGCACCATTCGGTCGTGTCACCGAATATATTTCCTGAGTCTTACCGCGGTTGGAAGTATTTGATCACGCAGCTCACTCCTGTTTGGCTCAACAAGAAAACGCCTAGGATTATTGCTTAATTCACCACTGGAGAGGATTGCACTGAGTGGAGATGAAGCTAAACGATAAAATAAAATCCTAGTATTCAAACGAAAATATTAGAGAAGGGACATTTCACTGCAAATATTTTGGAGAATGAAAATATTTTGTTTCTGTGGTTTTAGATGTAAGACTAACTGCAAGATTACTTTACATACATACCACTTCTTCCGCACCTATAAAAATTATAATTTGAGCTAACAGCTGTTCCTGCCGTATATCACCCAGCATATAAATCGCAAAAAGCGATGTTCTTACTGATTTCTGTTGATACAGGAATTGTTGAAACTGTCAATGGAGTCGAGGCTTGGATCCCCATAATCGCGGCACCGGGAAAAATCTTCTCCCGCACCGGGGAAGAACACGGCCGTCACTCGTCCGCTTCACTCTCTGCTTCTCCAGAATTTTCCTTGCTTATCCCATCCTCCACCAGCATAAATCTGGTTTGCTCACGAGGGTGATGGCTATTATGCTAATCGTAGGACTTCCCCTAATGTTTCTCCACGCGAAGCACACACTCCGGGCGTTTTTATATCCCTCGGGAGGGGTAGTCACTCGTCGAAGAATGAGGTTTTCGGTGAGAGGGGGTTACTATTCACATACCTGGGATATAGTGGGTCCTTAGGTAGCCCTATTTAACTTGAGGAAACCACACCGGCCACCATTCACCCTGACACACTCACACGATAACATCACACAACCAGGCAAATGCACTGTATTTCAAAACACCTTAAACCAACACTCGATCAACCCTTGTTCGAGCCGTCACAATATATAGAGGGGTTTTTCTAGTGCAGGTCAAAAAAAGATAAGAGAGGAATGAAGATTATAATTGTCTTTCCTGATTCAGCTGACAGATGAAGTTGATGATGCAGACGTACAAAATATATCGAATATAAAATCGAGTAGTAAACGAGGGAGGTGAAGTATAACTCCTTCTCCTAGAAACATTTACCTTTACACCGACGTAATTAAACCTCAATTCGTGGGCGATTCATTAAGCCGCTGTTTACGTATAATCAACAGCTACGTTGGGGGATATCAAGTATTCAATCCGATTTTCCATTACCCCGTCGAGAAGAACAGCATTGAAAGCGTAGAGATTTTAATGACCGATAAACTCGGTGAGCCCATTCCATTTCGTGGTGGGATACAATCTTCAATAGTGGTGTTATATTTTATATAAAAGAAGTAATTCCGATTTGTTCATTATTAAGCAACGAGATGGCTCCGGTAGCATATCGTTATTATACATACTATGCAAGACAGGTGGGAAGAGAGGATGGACCAATATATCGGGCGTCATATCGCGTGCAAAAAGGGAAGGTATTGGGAGTTTTCTCGCCGTCCTCTGGCGCTTTGCAAAACCTTTACTATTTAGTGGACTTAGGACTGTGGAGATAGAGGTTGCGAGTACGGAAGCGGCTTCCCTCGGCGATCTTGGTAACAACTCGGTTAAGGAAATATTGCGAAAGAGATTAGACGAGGCAGAACAGAATTTGAAGCGTAAGGCCGAGGAAAAGTTGTTGAAAGGGGGGAGATTGAGGATAGCAAAACGTCCATGCCTTAATTATTTAAATAACTTCACCAACAGAAGTTAGGCAGAGAAACGAAAAACTTACCGGTAAGCTTTGTATTTTCGAGTTTGTAACTGTAAAAAAGTTTTTCCTTTCAAAATCTTGGGGGGCCAATTACCACCCCATCCTCGAAATACTTATGCCTATGCCTCGGGACTACCAAGTGTTTTGGTAAGTCAGTAGCATCCGGAAAAATAGTAACTAGAACGGTAAAAACATGAAATAAACGTATAACATCGATTGCCATACTCACCCCTCTAACAGCAATTTAAAAGCTATGAAACAATAACAAAATGTAAAACATATATTTACAATTTCTTAAAGGATTATAACCCTCAAATAGGCTCTTTCGCAAGGAAGGTTACTTACTCGGCGCTATTGTTAATCAAGACGGCACAACAATTGAGGTTTGGAAATGATGAGGTGATTACATTATAGCACTGAAATCAAATATTATGCAGGTGGAGGTGAAAACCAGAATTAGGCTTTAATCACTACCTAGTTTAGCCTAATTGTGTCTAATACTTTAAACAACCACCGTCCTCCACCACCCTCTTATGTTAGTCCGGCGATTTATTCCAGATTCGAAATTTTTGTGTTTGTATACACATACCAACTTCACCCCGCTGAACGACTTCGCCTTGATTTAAGGTTGATTTTTTTTATTTTCGAGGTACCGAATAACATTGATGAAACAAGAGAAAGAACCTTAATAGATTATGAAAATATTAAATTAGGTCTAAAGAGTCCCATATTCAGGTATTGTGTTCTTTGTGAAAAGATGATAAGCGCCGGACTGGAAGAAGTGAACGATCATTCCACAGAGTTAGGGATAAATTAAGTTGATTTCGATGAGGCGATATATTATGGTTTATTATAAAATGATATATAGGATACTGTTGGTGAAGGGATCTATTAGAAAATAAAAAGGCGCATGATGTGTACATTCCCGCAGGGACTTAATTCATGGGTATCACTGCAGGATGTGAACATTTACAGATACAGGACTCCACGATTTGGTAGGATGAAATCAAGGGGAGCAGTCAATGAGTCTAATAATACCACCAAGAGTGACCTAGAATAAAAAGTTGATTTCCTCACAAATCCATTCATCAGCATCAACATAAAAAGGTCAAATCATTAAACAACGAAGATATATTCCATAGAGAGCTATCCTAATCGAAGAAACCGCAGACAATGAATACCTCAAACCGTTCTAATTCATGACTTATGTGATTGAAACCTGCGGTGCAGGATACTAAATATTATTGCAACACATGACCGCAAGAGACGACTAAATGACAGCGGACCGTTAAGACGCTCGAGTTGGAATAAAGTTCTTAACACCCAAAGCAGCTTTGCCCTCAGCCGAATGATTCCACTGATTTAAAATGCAAATCTGACCACCCCCACAGGAAATCCTCAAATCGCTGACAAAACCAATGAGATTACATCAAGAGAGAGCGATCGTTGGCAAGTAAATTACACAAAAAGATTCGACAACACACATATAAATTCAGACATTCAGTCGGTTCCTCGTTGAACCCGTGGCTTTGGGGTTGGTTCAAGACTCTCTTCCTTCACCGACATACTTTTACAAATCTAAGCATCGTCGTCTCCATCAAAAATCCGCAAACACGGCCACGAGCTCATCCATCTTCTCCTCTATACGCCACACCCAGCCTATCCCATCCAAAGACAGTGTTTGTCCCCATTGCCCATTCCTCCCAGTATCCTCTTTAAGATTTATCCCTTCAAAGTCCCCTAACAACCCTACTTACGTCACGACCATCATCTGTCACTGCAATGCACGACATTTCCGTCTCTACGCACACCTCTCACCACACCTACCTCCTGCCCCAACCTTATAACTGAGTGTCTCATCCTTCAAAACGTCCGCGCTCCTCGGAAATAAAAAGAGGCACCAGATATTTCCGACTCGGCACCAGATATTGTCCACTTCGCCACAGAGTGACAGTGTTGCGAATTGAGCTCGCTATTCAATTTGCTTAAACGCGAAAGAACTCTGCAACAAGTGATTGAATTTCACTAACAGAAAAAATAGGCAATGAAAGAGAGCCAGTATAGCCCTTAGTAACCACTATCTGTAATGCCGTATTTTTAGTTTGCCCAAAATACTAAATGAAAATGTATCAGAGATTTTTGTGATGCAGAATTTAAGCGAGCAGAAGTACAAACAGCAACGCCAAAACTCAGAAAGGTTAGAAACAAATGACATAAGAAATTAAATACAACTAATGTATGCAGAGCTTTTTAAAGGTATGTCCGGAGGACAAAAAGGTATGTGAGCCTTAAGAATTCTCAAGTATTTTTAATTGACGTAATGCCATTAATAACAAGTAGAAAAATTATGGTAGCCCAAATCCTGTTGACTTTAAGCTAAATACTGGGATATAACAAGTAACTCTAGCTACATAGATAAAATAAAAATGGGAACCAAAACGTTTTTCACTAGGGTTTAAGTCTTCCCTTTATTTTATATCAACCATGAAAGAGTTATGAGGGACAAGCAAGGACAATATCTAAAGTAGACGGTAAGGAAATTTGGGTAAATTAGAGATGATGATTAACTTTCCTCTTATCTTCAAATGAGACATTAAGTTGTGATTTTATAACTATAATATGCATAAAAAGTGGAAATAATAATTCCAAACCTATAATATCTACAGTTAAATCTAATGTGATGCAAATGTATGGAATAGATGAATTAATGTGGATTATGCTAATTATAATAAATACTTGTACAGGCAAGGAAGCAAGTAGTTCCAGTCGAGAAAAATTTGTATATCTCTCTTCTTCCTAAAAGCCACTTTAAAGTCTGTAGGTATTCAAAAGGGTAGTAAAAGCATAGAATATTTTTAAATACGAATGAGAAAGCAAAAAATTTCCCTAATTTTATAAAAATTATCGTTTTCAATGAGCTTAACAAGGAAATGAGATGTGTTCTATCTGACAAAACCCGATAATTTAATTCGTCAAAATTTAGTGAATTTAACGGTAATACGTGATCTATAGGTATTGTTTTCCGTAATGCCTCCATTAATACTTCAATGTGTGCCAACCAAAGAGTTTTTAGCGACGAGCGTTGGATGCATAATTATTTCAGGAGCACCAATCAGCTTTCCCAAGATAACGCTACCTTCACAGATTAAAATTATATGAAAATAATCTTAAACCGCCAAATCGGAGCACTTGACCTCCGTGTCTTCATTCAACCCATGGAGCCTAAGCATTTATCCTAACATGGTCATTTGATCAACTCAGAAAGCCAACGGATAAGGGATAATTAATGATACCGATTTCCAGGACGGAATTTTGATTGACGATTATCGATCCTCATCACGATGAGGAATCTTTCCCAGTATCACCAAATCCATTGTTGCATCTTCTGTTAGAGCTAACGTTTGCTCAATCTCTCGCAGTGTAATCAGGTTTATCCAGATTCTCGTTTTTTAAAGTAGGAGAGAAGGAATTTGTAATCAAACACCAAAACCCCACTCACGGACTTAAAGCGAACAAGAGGTTAAGGATATTTGGCGACAGACTCGTATTCCTCATCCTCTACAATTTCTGTTAACTCCTCTCCCAATCACCGCATTGCAAAGATATAAAACTCATCACCCACACCTCCGTCCCTACCACCACACGGATCTCATAACTCCGGACTCACTTTCACTATTCCTCCAAATAACCACAGCCATCTGGTCTCACCGCCACCTTGTCACTAACGCCCTCCCTCATCCTCCACAGCATTCCAAACTACGTGAGCATTAATTAACCAGAATATTTTGAGCAGCACTTCACAATATTAGTAAGCATTGATAGCGTTATCAGGCTAAATATGGACCTATCAGCAAATTACAAAATGTATTCAGTAATTATAAACATAACGCCTCGGCATTTACTCCAAACAAGATTCAAGGCTATAATGCAAAGAATCCACAAATTCACCTCATTAACTAAAAACACTCTGACATAGACAAACCGAAAGATTCTGAGAAAAATTATGTGTCACCATTGGTGAAATGAATCATTATAAAGTCCTTTACGGCATTTATCATCCAGTGTTATAGACCAGAGTATTTGCTCCCGCAAAACGTTGTCGGAAACAATTTTGCAAGAAATTTTTGACACTGGCATTATGAGTCTATATTTGACTTTATTTTGCCAACATCAAGAACAAAAGTCTTAGATTTAAATTCACTGTCAGATACTCGCGTGCTGAGCCACATACTTGCAGCGATATTTTAAAGGCCGCTTTACACGGTGCACTTCATTGTACTAACGAATGTATCATAGAGGTACAAGAAAATGAATGGAATTTGAACAGGTTCTATTTCCCATTCAGTTATTTAGACAATTTACCGCTTTACACGGTATCATTTTCCTTATGACAGAGTTTATACATTCGTTCGTACAATAAAATGTACCATGTAAACCGACCTATGTAATTGTGAACAAAATTAGAATTAATAAAATGAGCTCTAAATTAGGGAAATTATTTGGAAACATTTCTCATAACAGTGTAGATTAATTTCCATGTTGAATTTATACGAATTCATGGTAATACGACCCCCGCAAATAAATCAAAGTTAAAACAAATAGCAAAATTAGGAGACGAATGATGTATGATATACGTTGGCGATGAATGCAACCATCATTTTCCTTCTTAAAGTGATGGAAATAATGAATAAGTAAATTTACTTTCAACGATAAAAGAACTGCGTACATACTCATAAAATTACGAAATACTGCTTTAAATATAGCTTCCGCGTTGCGTTGTTCAATTAAAAATAATCTGCACTAGCCGAGAAAATCACCATGAAACCAAGAGGGAGATTAATTATTTATTTTCCCTACCGTTAAATACAGGTTATAGGCTAATATATTTACCAGCAGAAAAAATTTCGAGGCAAAAATATATTTTAATAGAGTATCTAGTGTTTAGTGTGAGTGTTTAATCTAGTGGGGAGGCCAATGTTCTCCTGCTTAACCGTATTCATTCCACGGAGTGTTCACTACTCTAGACTTAAATTCACACAACTGCATCTATAATCATTGACATAGAATCCCAAAAATGGGATTATGCCTGTTTAGGCCTAGCCTCTTGCGAGGAACTCTAAAGTCAAATAACACGCCCTCCTGATAGACCACGATATAATCACTTGGGTAACGGGGACACCCGAAATTTGAACGCGGCGATTCTCTTTGGTTTCAAGAATAGCCGCTGGCGTTAGGGTAAAGGATCCGCTAGTCCTCCCCCTCTCCCCATACGAACCAGCGAATGGATCATGTGACACGGTCAGCATTTATTCTTGGATGTACTTGCTTTCACAAGCAGAGGAACTGCTAAAATGAAGGTGCTCGCGTATTTCAAGAACGGGGTACATACAGATTCCACGAGTGGGAGTGATAACCTCGAACCGCAATCCGTCGATAACAAACAGTGGTTCTTGAACTTTATGGAGTACAACAGAAATTTTTATTTCTGAATTTCATCTTAAATAAGATACGACTCTTCGTAGCAAATCCTATTTCACCGCAAACCACTTCAAGTAAGCGTATGACATCGAGCATTATTCTTCTTTGACGCTGAATTTTTACCTCCGTGAGAAAAGACAAACAAACATCATTGCATAAATATTGCTCATTAAAAAAAGTAATTAATTATTATTACTCTTTACTTGAATCGGTGCTGACTTATATAAATACCCCATGCTTTAGGATGTTATAGATTTATTTCGAAGAACATGGACGTTTTTGCAGAAATATATCTCAGGATAAATCACCATACGTATTGAACCTGGTACGATACTTGCCCAACTAAACTATTGAAGCAGACATTTGATAAGGTTTAATTTTTACTGAGTATGAAATTCCAGGTCTTGATAGCAATCTGAATAATTCCGTTACAATTTCGGGGTTCTCTGCCACTCTTCATATGAATGTGTGACTGGGGGATTTTTACAAATACTAAAGTGGTTTTGTACGATCGTATAAAAGTTTTTCAGGCGTTTCTTGGTAAAAATATTCTATGGCCAAGATGGTGCAAATAAAAGTTGTAATTTCCACACTTAACAAAAAACCGACCGAATCCATGTTCGGTTTGTGATAAAAAAGTGAGGAAATCACAACTGATTTATTTCATTTGTACCATCATGGCATGTACGATGCTCTCCTCAACAGTACAAACAAAATGAAGGGAGCCACCTACGCTCATCAAGAAAACCGATTTTTGCTTTTCAAATTTATATTAGGGTATGATATTTATGAACGGCCAACTAGTCTTTCATTCGAAATTAATTCGACTTTCCCAAAGAACGAGAGAAAAGGACAAACGTAAGTTCTCTTAAAAAGCCCAAATTCTATAGTAAACATTTTTTCCAAGCCTTTTTAATCGCTCTATCTCAAAGAAATACACCCTCGCTTAATCCAATAGACACTTGGACATATATTTGTAAAACTAGATTTTACATGCAGCTCAATCGCAACTTACATACATCTCGAGTGATGACTGTCGCACATTCATTCAATGAAGAAAGTAAATGGATTCTCACTTTCGTGATTATTCTGCCGAGTAATCGCTGCCTTTTATTTATCTACTATCAAAAGGGTATCCCATTCTATCATCATTCTAGGCAGTTTATAGTCACGAAGCCAGAGGTTTTTGAAGTTGCAAGCTGGATATTAATTCGTGAGGCGTAAAACATAAATCAGTGAGGAATGAACGGTATTTTATAGACCTATATTTCCAACGTTCACCTTTTATCGGTTGTTAATAATTTTTATCTCCGCAAACTTATCCCTCGCGGCCTTTAAGTATGTATATCCAATCCGGATCAGAGCCTCCCATTCAGAGAATTTATCTACTCCCATTTACTATCTTTCTCCCGCAATCTTACACTTAAATGACTTCTATCTATGTAATGTGCTACAGAAACTATTTGTTTCCTATTGTTGCGCTACCTTTTAGCTCTACACTAAACATTAAATTATTCATAGGGGTAGCCAAGTCAATTTATCAATGGTTGAGATGATGTGGCCGAGCTCTGTCTACACACGATTCTTCGAATAAATTTCCTTCGCCCTTACACGTGATCTACATGCTAAAATGAACGGATTGGTTGAGGATTCTGTGAAGTCTAATGTCTAGTGCAATGAAGATGCGCCAATGAATTTCTTCCCACAGATGGAAAACTTCGAAATTGGAGCGACATGACATATTCCTTCCGATTAGCGTTATAATACAGACACCCGACCTGCACAAAATGTACGTCATGCATGCCTAGTCAGCGCTTAATAGGGGCACGTGCGCACCCTCACTTGAATTTTTGTAAGTACTGAGGGTTTATGCGAAGGGGGTTGTGTTTGAAACCGCTCGGATTGATTCCAAGCTCGTATAAAAAGGAGTCAATTGGTACAATCACGAAGGGTTCGAGATTTTGAAGGGTTCAGACGACTAAAAAAATCATACGCAGTCCTTACGATCTAGTTTTTTCTCTGGAGAATATCGTTGATGGCGTTGAACATTACGATTAAAGTCACTGAATAGTACATCAGGCACTTAAGTAATCCATCCGTGTGTGTAAAACTCACCACACTCTCCGGCCGTTTGTTGTTGTACCACGTGAGTCCTCACGCGCTCGGAAACATTCTAAGCGGGTCACCACCCAAAGAGATCGATAATCGCTCGTTTTTCACTTCCTCTACGAGCTCTTTGTCATCCTGCCCCTTCACTGCAGCACAAAAACTGTTCCTGGAGATGAGCGAATATTTTTCCGTCGCGTGGATGACTTTAATCTCCTATTTAATGGTAACTTTTACTAAACCACAAAAACTCGCAAAAACACGACCCGGGTTTCAATACATAAGTATCACCATCAGGTGCAGAACAAGTTCGACAACTCTCTTATATATTGGGTTCCCGAAATTTTTGAGCACCTGATGATAGTTTTATACTGAAACCCGGGTCGTGTTTTTATGTGTTTTTTGTGTGGTAAGAAAAGTTTCCATTAAATATGACTATGGAAACACACCACCAAGTCAACCAAAATACTGTTTTATTTGATATTAATCGCAACGTAGAAACCTCTCTGGGGTGTCAGTTGAGATTAAATTCACGGTAGTGAAAGAACACGGTAGACACACCTCACTGATGGCAAAAAATAGCACATCGAAACAAACGAGAGGAGCAAGCAAAAGAGAATGAGATGGAGGAGGGAGAGGAACTACGTCACGCCGCTGATTCCGACACGCCACATGACTTTCTTGCTTCCCCTCCGCCTTCACCAAAACGATTCGAAAACTTCCACGACCTATCCTTCAGATTTGCTAGTATGCTTCAGATTTGCTATCCTTCAGATTGGGGTAGTAGTCTCCGTCCTTCACTAACTACATTTCCCAGCCTTTTAACCTTCGGCACAAGCGTTGGTTGGACATGGAAAGGTAACAGATGAACCGCGGCCAAGGCTCTGTGGAAGATGTTGTTGCTGGGAAAGCATAGGGACGACAACGTAAACACAGTATCCAACCCCAAAGAGAGCCATGCCTTAGTAACATGCATCGTCACCTAATCCACCCATGTACCCCGACCCTTTCATCCTCATTTAAGCACATCCACTCCTTCTTCCCACGTTGCCATCGTACCCCAAACTCTCGCTTGTATTGTTTGCGCCACCATTCTCCTCCCCTCCGGATATTATATGCACACATATTTGAAGCGGGCACTCCAAAATTTCCCGAGCTTTCGACAGAATGTTACCCAAGAGCGAAAGAAGGAAAAAAATGGTATGAAGTTTACGAGGAGGCTCCTCTCTCTTCGAAATGGGAAAAAGGCTATTTTTGGGTAATTTCAATATAGCATTTGGCGTATAAGGATTTTGCGGCCTTACGGTAGTTGTAGTGTCCGAAAGTAGGTAGGAAACAATTTAGATACGATATCTTCGGAGACTAATTACATTCAAAACTAACGCATATGTGCTTGTGACATATAAATTATGAAGTGCACAGGTAACTACAAAATACTAAGAGTAATTACGATCATTTCAAGTCAGCCCCGATCATAATCCTCCCGGAAAAAACATATTTACACACCAATCATTATTCACAGGAATATGGTGATTAAATACATACATCTGGTAAAAGCATCCGATTTGAGTAGCCAATTTTCTACAATACCGGGTAGAAAGCAAAGATGTTAATTAGATGGACAGACAAATGGACAGATGGACAGATGAATGGACAGTAAACTCCGACTATTTGCAGACGATGCCGTCGTGTTCTGCGAAATCGATAATGATAAGGAAGCTTTAACAAAGGACCTTAAGGCAATTGAAGCGTGATGTGATGCATGGCAACTAGAATTAAACTTGAAAAATTGTTTTGGTGTGAACATCTGGAAAAGGAATGCATCCACTCAGTACAGTTACTATGTACAAAATACACAATTAGAGAAAGTAGAATTTGTCAAATATCTTGGAGTTAACCAATAATCTCTCGTGGAGCAACGATATTCGGTTAATAACTGGTCAGGCTAATCGTAAATTGGGATTTGTTAAAAGAGTACTTGGAAAGTGCGACGATAAAGTTAGAGAAATCAGCTACTTCTCCCTTTTTAGACCCCACTTTACATACACTGCCAATGTTTGGGATACACATGAGGTAGGCTTATAAACAGTTAGAACGCGTGCAGAAAAGATAAGCAAGATACGTGAAAGGTCGTTATAATAGTCTCGTAAGTGTAACTGACCTCTTGCAAAAACTAGGATGGGAATCGCTATCAGACCTTTGATTGAAAATTGGACTCAATCTTTTGAATAAATGCAAAACCGATTTATTTTCAGAAGAAGTCATCAATATCTTACGAAATCCAATATACTACAGTAGATCAGATCATGAGAATAAAATAAGGGAAATAGATTTTAGAACAGATATGTTTGAAATGTCGTTTTTCCCGCGATTGATATGAGACCATAATGGCTGCGTAAAGACATAGATGTAAGTACAGGTAGGTAGTGTAGCTGATTAATTCGTATACTCCCAAATGCATGTATATAAATCTGCAGAGTAGTACTAACACCATGTTTTGCACGTTCCCTGCATGACTCTTGTGTCAAGTTTGCGTAGTTACATTATAGATTAATTTTGTGGTTTCTGTAGCATTTGTAGCATGTCTATTATGTGGTGTATGTTGGTGAAAGTAATTTCCTTCACTTTAGTTCGTGTTGTTGACAAATCATCCCCTGCCAAACACCCTAGTGGTGGCTTACAAGGAAATGAGTAGAAGTAGAAGTTCATTAAACTAGACGTAACAAGAGGTGTTAGAGAAGCGCTAGAAGAGAAACTAGATTTGGTTTTTGGATTTTCTTGAAGACGAATTTCAGCGCAAAAACATTTGAGGGTACCTAAAAATCTTACTCATTTAAATTTTGGACAAAACTGGCCTAAGATTAGTAAACATTCAAAAACAGGAATCAATGACTAGTAGGAGGAGAGAGTTAATGGAAGCGGTTCATTATAAGAGTGTCGAGACGATAAGATAAAATTTAATATTGGACGTAGTATCAAGTACTTTCAAAACCTTCACTATCGGTAGTGAATTAGGTTAGATACAAAGTTTTAGTCGTTGTACTTGGAGAGGAGTTGCTGAGTCGAGAGGACATAAATGGAAGAATAATTCGTAGAGGGCAAGATGATTGATGAGTGAAGTTCTATTATACGCAGAATGTAAGCGGAGAAGACGATTGAGGCGGAATAAGTTGAAAGCCTAAAGACAATATAGCTCAGTGTAAAAGAAGGATAAACTTGGGGAGTTCTTGATACTTCCTGTCTTTTTTGACTGTTTTTTGAAGAATATCCTAACCCTAATGACAAAAGAGGATTCTGTTGTGTTGGTTTTAACACTAAATTCAAACTTCTGATAAGTATAGTCTTTTAATAAAAACAAAGATGATGCATTGATAAAGTCTCAACTGATTCACCTTCCCCTATACTCTAATATGTGTATCAACGCTGATTTCATCGTCCGATTCTGTTTTAAATTCATAATTCGCAATTATGAATCTCGTTCTTCATTTATAAATATGACGAGGCACTCTATGAGACATTAGAAAACTTAGGTCATGAAATATCTAGCCGAAAATAAAGAGCATTAAAGAAATCAAAGGAACATAGCTCCATGAAGTTAGGGGTACGCTTTCTACATCATTAGCGTCTTTCGCTTTGAAAAATGCGGCCTTTCCTTTCCTCCTTTTGTTTTAAGCCGGCGGCGCGCCCCCCTCTGTCGTCCTCTGCCACTTCTCCCCCATACTGCCTCTTTTTTATTCAAGTGGTAGCAAGGGCTTATCCAAAGGGCTCGCTGCCAAAAGGGTTTCTCTCCATCCCGCTCGTACCCATGCCCTCCTCCACTCAAGCCAGATGCTGCCCAGAGACGACGAGAGAGTAAGGCGCGACGGCGCCTGGAGCTAAAATCACTAACCTTTTCGACTTTTTTTTTGGATCGGACTTTTTTCCCCTCTTCAGACTCTCTTGGAGGAATAGTCTCCAGCAACACAACTTCACGCTTTGCTTACCGATGGAAAAAAGAGCTCAACTCATTTGCCATCATATATGAGGATATACCTGAGCGGATGGAAAATTTTCTCAGCTACGAGCTTTAGTATTCTCGGTTCCACAATGTTCTCCCAAGGTGGCTAAATATCGCATTTGGAATGGGTTGGTGTTGATCTGGTGTTGGCTGGCTGGTCCATTTTGAGACCAAGGTTCAACTCACTTATATGCAAAATCCAAATTCGGAAAATATTTTAACACTAAAGATTGAACATTGATGTTATCACGTATATTTTTCAGAGAAATGATATGCTATAACAAAACTGAGAAAGCACAATAGTTGGAGCGGAGCCGAACGCTCAGCCCCAGGACACCCTGGGCATGCCATAAAAATAACTTCAATTCTTATTCTTACAATTCATCTAAACACATCTGGAAATGCAGAGTATTTCGCTTATACTATGTACTGTTGATTCGAAGGATAATGATATGTCATTAATCGATGTTGAGTAATTTCAGATATGGGCCATTTAGAAACTCATGGACGTCTAGTAAAGGTCTCAAAAATATTGCAAAGGTGTTCCTTCAAGCAGTATATCTCCTTTCTCACAAACTATACGTGATCTTCCAACGAGACAAAGAAGGATACATTATTAATCAACTATCACTAATAGGACTTGAGAGACGGTAATGAGTCATTGTAGCTTGAAAAAATTGATAATTTTGTGACTGATGATGATGTAAAAAGTAAAAACTCCATCAACTTTTTCTCTATTTTTACTATATTCTGAATACTTCCAAACAATCCTTGTGATGATGAAGGGGTGGAATAGAGATTTATAACCTGGGTGACACTAAGCAAAACTTTCACCATATTTGCCTTCAGGCAAAGTAATCGTATAGATATGTATATATTATATTACCTCGGAAACTAATGAGATGAACGCAAACAACTCCCATCCATTTGAATTTCTTTACATTTAGTTGCTCATGGAATTAAATTCAACTTCTATCTTAACAACTTTTTAGAATTGGAATGTAGCATCTTTACCGCACGTTTTCTCAGAACTAAGCCACAACTACTTGCTATATTTCGTGGCGACTTCTCAAGAATTTATGATGCCAAAGTAGACCTGTGAGCCGATTGATTTAATATCAGCGGCGGACGCCGGCTGAAAATGGGTCGGCGGCCGGCGGCGTACATACCCAGCCCTAATGTATTAACAAGTATTTCAGCATGTTATAGCATAAATTATTCATTATTTCTCATGATTTAATGTGTTAAATTGTTTATTTCAGGTTAAAACTTATTTTATTACATTTTTATTAACGTATGCGAGAAATTTCTTTTAATTTTAAGTAACTAAGCAAATATCGTATCGTACAACTTCTATCAAACCTAATATTATAATCTTTAATTAATAAATGTTATGACTCAAATTGATCACTAATTCACCTGTTATCTCTAATGCGAGCTAAAACTTTCGTTGTAAACAGATATGTCCATTTCACTGTTATAATTTTATTTATAGTTTTTCAAATATAATGAAATACCATTCAAACGATCCTGTATGTATTTTTTTTTCGCCTCTTGCATTCATCTATATGCATTGTAAATTTGGAGAGCGGAGGATTTAATGGAAAAGTCCTCCCATTTTATTGACTTTTATTAAAAAATGTAATACTTTTAGTTTAATATCCGAATTAATTAGACGAACAATAAGGCAATATAAAAAAATTAAACCCTTGGAATTCGATTAAGACTTCCAGAAAAACAACACAAACTTTTACAAAACATTTAAAAAGAAACTATTGGGGTACCAACCCCGTAACCATCGCTTTAGAAAAGAAAATGGGAAACTGGAACTTAACAATCAAACCAATGGCTCAGAATTCATTAATTATTTTGAAATACTTTCGAACTGCCCAGAACCCAAGGAAAGATTCTCACCAAAGGATCCCAATGAAAACAACCCTAATTCACAAGTACCAGATAAAGAAGAAACCACAAGAAAATTAAAAAGCCCAAAAACATTAAAGCATCAGGTGAAGATGGAATTATAGCAGAACTCGTGATAGCAGCTGGACCAAAAACCATAGCAGAAATAACACAAAAAATACAAAATTTTGGCGAACTGAACAAATCCCTAATGACAGGGAAAATGTCCTTATTCATCCATTTTATTAAAAAAAAGGAGATAGAACAGATGTAAACAACTACAGAGGAATTCCACTCCTGCCTGTCACATATTAATCTCTCACAATGCTTTCTTGTTCAGTCACAACTTAAATCCAACATTGCCGAATATCAAGCAGGCGTCAGGCCAGGTAGATCACTCCCGGAACAAATTCTAAATCTAAAACTAACAATTCGGCACCAAAAGATGTACTGCAAGAATATAATCTGCACCTTCGTTGACTTCAAAAAATCCTTGGATTTAATCTCTTGATCAAATTTTGACAAGGGCTCGACCCTAAAACACTTGCAACCATTACACTGACGCTCACTGACAAAAAATGTTAAGTAAAATTCAGGGGCAAAACTTCGGAACCTTCGAAATCAAAATAGGAGTAAGTCAAAGAGATGGACTCTCAACATTACTCTTAATTTGTGTCCTAGAAAAAGTAATTCGAGAATGGTGAAAAGACAAATGAAGTCTAAAACTTGGTCAACCAATCAAATTAGGAATAACAAATGTAACAATTGACAACCTGGTTTTAGCAGAAACCGTCATGCCCAGGCGATGTCTTGCACTTCTGCAGGGGGTACTCGGCAGCGGCCTATGACCCATCATCAAGGATACGACGTTTGGATTTTCCATGTTTTTGTTCTTGATGCCCTCTTCCTCCCCAGCATACGCCCTCTCCCACGATTTCCCAAACCTTCACGGTCTTTGTTTCCCAGCCCTCACCAGCAGCGGCGAACGATCCATCTACACTGTAGATTCTACAGACATCTGTCTGTAGATTCTATAGACATCCGACTTATACCATTGAGACTATCGATGTACTTGTTTGTGATTTCCCCTTACCTCCCCAGAAAACGCCCCTTTCCCAGGGTTTCTCTTGACGGTTTCTGTTTTCCAGCCGCATGCCCTTCTGAAACTGCTTTGTGTGATGTTCTCTTCCGTCACCCACATTTTTCATGAATATATTTTATACCCAAATCTTTAATAGTACGATGATGATGACGTAATATCGGAACTCGTCGAGTTATATCTTTCATTAGTGAAACTGCGAGTGTTTTCTCTGTAATTATGGACATTTTTCACCATATCACATCTAAATCTGTATTTGATATATTTGACGACCTCGTAGTCAAAATTTATCGGAAGGGCATTCAACTAGAGCATTAAAGTTGCAACGACCTAAATAAAAATATCACCTTATGTTTAACGCTATGTTCAATTAGAACAAAAAAGTCGAAGTCAATATAAAATTAATTAGGTGATTCATTAATGTTTCAATTGACAATGCAGTACCACAAATGTAAAAAAAAAGTTAGATATCCTGCCTTCCGTCTTCTATACTTCAACGATTGTTCGAATCGTACGGGAGTATCAAAAACGCACGAACTCCTTTTTTGGCCACCCATAATATGGCCACCGCGTTGTTTAATCGAAAGGCACTCCGTCGAAAAAAACTGCTGCAAACAGGAACCAATGAGTAGTTTCGTACCGGAACAAAACTATAAGCTTTCTTATTCAATGTGACTTCGTTTCAGATTGAAACCTTAAGTCTGGCTTGGTTTTAGTTTTGTTTCGGAATGAAAGTAGAAATTGAACCAAATATGACACTCCGGAACTGTTCCTTCTCTCGAATAGTTTCGGTTTAAGTGAGTGGGAGCTATGATAGATTTATGACACTCTTATGATAGACCGTCGACAGTAAAACGACTTATCTCAATGAAGACCATCGCGCAAGAGTCTATATTTGTCCTTTCTAGTGCACGCAAACACCGCTACCAGATTTTCGACGGCCCGATCATCTTTGGAGCAGACATGCGCCAGCTCCCTCCTTTTAGGGAATACCCAGTGCCTGGGAAATCCAGAGGAAAAGCGGCGCCTACCTTGTGGTTCCCGCTGCACCGTTCCTCCTCTGTCAATATCGCGCCCTAGGGATCAAAACTGCCCCTTTGGAGGGGCAGTTTTGATCCCTAGGGTCATCGTGGTCATCGACCACGTGGACAGTGGTCGATGTGTCAGTGGTCATCGACCTCAAGGACGATGCGGACAGAATCTTTCTATAACACCTTAGGTAAAACAAAAGACAAAGAACAAGAGGGGACATTATTGCTTGAGAGCCATGCGTGGAATCTGATGGGTACATTTTTTCTTCTCCTTGGGTGCCGCATATTATTATTATTATTATTATTATTATTAAGAATTTGCTACAAGTAGACCATATGGTCCGGTAGTAACACAGATACTGAGAAAATACCATTATACATATATGTAAAAATTAAAACAATGACATTACCAAAAATACAAAAAAAAGCAAAGTTATTACCTTAGAAAAATATGGAGGAAAACCCTCACAGTACAACTCCCCTCAATCTCGTCATTAACGTCAGTGTCTTATTTGGGAAGGGCTCTAGCACTTTCTTGGGCAACTCATTCCAATCCCTTATCCCCCGGTGCAGGAAGGAATATTTCAGTGTGTTTGTGAGCTGCCTTGGAGGCTCTATCTTATATTTGTGATCTCTTCTCGCCAGATAACTAAGTTTTTTTAATCTTTCAGATATGTCCCTCCACGCAGGATCGCCAATGTATGCCTTATGCATGCACATGAGACGTGCTTTCCTCCTCCTCGATTCTAGTGATGTCCAGCCCAATACCCTCATCATCTCCGTTACACTAGCCTTCCTATTAAAATTTCGCATCACAAATCTTGCGGCAAGACGCTGAACTTTTTCTAATTGCTTTATCTTCCCTCCCAAATAAGGGTCCCAGACTGACGCCCCATACTCTAAAATGGGCCTAACAAATATGTTATAGGCGAACTTCTTGGTTTTCTTACAAATTTTTCCAAGGGTCCTCATTACAAAGTATAACACTCTAAAAGCTTTTGTCGTAATTTTTTCAATATGTGGCCCCCAATGCAAATCCCTATTTAAAGTCACTCCAAGGTAATTACAGACACTGGCTTCCATCAATAATTCGCCCATACTGAAATAATTATTTGATATAGTTATTTTTCCTTTCCTGAATCTTATGAGTTATGAGAATTATGTCTTATTTGCATTTATGACCATGCCGTTTTCATCCGCCCATTTCTCCAAATTATTTAGATCATTTTGTAATATATCGCCGTCATCGACTTTTACCATTTCTCTGTAAATAATGCAATCGTCTGCAAACATCCTAACAGAGCTCTTAATATTTTCACCAATATCGTTCACATAGATTGTGAATAATAAAGGTCCCAGTACACTTCCTTGCGGCACAACTGAATTGGCATCGAATTCCTCAGAGTAACAATCGCCGACCTTAACCCTTTGTGACCTGCCAGAGATAAAATAATTTATCCATTTTATTACCCTCCCATCAATTCCCAACAATCCTATTTTTTGCATGAGAATCGGATAAACTTGTCGGTTTAAATGGTCAGGGCCTCTTCCTTCTCCCTTTTTGCTTCTAAAGAGACCTCCACCCCTCCAATGGTTCAAACAATAATCGTACCCACGGTCTCTTTGCATTGGGGCTGAGACAACTTTTCTCCCTCTCGGATTGCCGCAGAGATATTTATTTTGTGACGTTTATTTTGTAACATCCATTACCTGTACTTCAGCACTTGCTTCATCCGCAGGGGAAAATTCATAAGGCTCCCCTTTTATTATCCATTAATACTGACCCGCCAAACTCAAGCCGGGAAATCCCAGTCGGCCCCCCCCCCCCACTGGGATTTCCCGGAAGTGAGGAGGGGACGCTAGAGTAAAAAATTCCGAAGAACCGGCTGCTGTTATTAATCGGACTACTAAACTGCAAAAATTAGTTTCATATTATTTGTTACGTGAATTAATGTACATATTTGAGTGAATATCAAAAGACTTAAAGTTTAAGAGCGGTAAAAGAAAGAGGGCATATTTTTCTTGTTTCAAGTTCCGCAGGAGAAGAGAATGTTCATGTCACCACTTGGATCCCCCTAGGTTAACCATTCCATACAGCCTTTCCGGAGACACTTAAAATAGCTTCCCTATTTCATGGTTTTTCAGAATTTTTATAGGTCTAAGATGAAAAGTAAAGTAACGGCACAGCGATACAAAACTATACCTATGCGTTAACCATGCTTTTAAGATAACCAAATGAGGGTGATTCAGGTTTCTCTTCATGTCATTTTAGTGCTTGTTCACGTGAAGAATCGGAATCGATTCAGAAACTATTTATATTATGTAAATGGCATATCATGGAAGATTACGCATGGAAGATAATCATCTATGCCGAAGGAAATAAAAACCTCGTATGCAATTTCATGACGCCGATTCCTTCTCCCATCTCAATGCGAAGTGGCGAATGCTCTCGCCATCCTCCTATATACACTATGATTGCATTGTTGATTTATTTCCTTGAACTTCGTTTACCTACAATTAAAGTTCAAAAGGGTTATTGTTTAAATACATGACTAGTGTTTTTATATTGAATGTAGCTAATATTCGAGCCTCCACAGCATGTACTTAAACCAAATGACTAAACTCCCGTTGTCAGACACATTTACATTGCATTGACTGGCTGGAAGACATGGAACCTTGGAAGGGAAAAAGGAAGAAATAGAAGTCTTTGAGATGTAACTATGGAGGGAGAACAGAAAAAGCGCAATAGACGGAAAGACTAACGAGAAGTTTCTTAGGTAGGTGAGTGAGGAAGGGAAATCTGGATATCACACGTCCTAAATACGCATAGTATAAAGAAATGGAGCACTAAGGATATCCGTCACCTTGTTCGATCATGCGGCCTGTTATATCATTACTTGAATCTCCAATGTCACAATGTTGATTAGGACGGCATCAAGCGCGAAACTGAAGATAACGGTAAATGGGGCACTAAAGGCTTAAGCAGAGTAAAATCCATGCCGAGGAAGCGTGGACGTGTGGTTGCTGGCTCAAAAGAAAATGGTATCTTTGTTAATTCCAATCGCACAGATTTAATTGAGAGACTATTTTCAACAGCACATCACATATGGACAGAAGAGCCGCTCTCTTTTTTCATTAGTTATTAAGTTTTACGTTATTATGAGGAGTCCGCAGTAATAAGTGAATATAAGTATAGTTCCGACGCATCGGGGGCAATGGTCGGTAAATGACCACCTATGACGGCGCCGCGCCGCCGACACGGAAGACCGGCGGCGCGCCGTACGTAATCCACCGGCGGCGGCGTCACCAAAACCATCGACGGCGGCGGCGCACAGGTCTATACCAAAGGCACTCGAGCTCATGATTGATGCAAGGGTGTCTATTAGGAATTACTACGGGGACCTGAGAGCACTTGCGACTATGCGGATTAGTAGATGGATAGACAGGGATGGATTTGATAGGGAAATGAAAACAAACAAGAAGAGACATCAATTGTCGGTTTCAGCATTCTGGAAATATGTAATGAATTGGGCCGATTAAACATTCATCCGATGAATGCAATAATACACCATCTGCTTGAAGCTTTCCAGACCGTAATTCGAATGATGTGTATACCAAGAAATTGTGATGATATCAAGATTTCAATTCAGGCCAAAGTGGATTGACTCTCATCCATCGTTAACATTCTAGTTACCTATTTGTAAAGGAAAAATCGCAGGGTGAGTTTATATTTCATTACATCACTCACAAAATAATTTGAAGAAATAATGTTTTATTCACGATGCGTGGCACCATTAACGGTCGGGACTAATTGCAGATAGGAAACAACAGTATTTTTTGAAAATAAATGTACCCGCAGCTTTCCCAGAGTTAGGAATAAACTCATCATTCGGGCTAAGAGTATGATTATTCCTATTAGTCGGGAAATTCTCATTATCCATCCAATCAGAAGTTATTGAATTAAAAATATAGCGTGTAAATTATTATACAATAATTTCCATGTTTAATCCTACTTTTTTTCATTTTTAATTTTACATATTGAAAGTAAAACTACATTTTTAATATTTTATTTCTAAATGCTAACGTGGCTGACCCAATGTAAAAAGAGTTTAACAAAAAAATGTTTAATATTCAACGCCGTTAGAATTACCTATGGCGTTTGATATTATATCAAATGAAAATGACGAACTCAGAAATTCGCTTCAATACCTTTGATATCCTGGGCCTTTACCGAAACGCGGGGGGCACTTATAAACCTGCAACTTTTATGAAATATTTTTTTTCACAAAATGAAACGCTTTGTCAGAAATGATTTCGATTTTTCAGGAGCACAAAGGTTAAAATACGTAGCACTCACCGTAAATACTAGAGAAAGAGATATAATTCAAGCCTCTGGAATAGTTGGGGAAACAGCTGCCGGAAAGTTTGGGAAAGAAAGAAACAAGTGGTAATATTTGGTGAACTTCTTTTCAGTGAAACTCGAATTCCGTCTAAAGCTAAATTCCACGCTCTCCCTCTTTGCAACTCGCAGTGGCTCACCTCAAATGTTCCGCGCAATTTCTTCTACGCTCTCAGGCACGTGGAGACAAAAGGGAAGTATTCCTAGTCCGGAGATAAGCTGAAAAAATTTTCCGGTTCATATCGGATGTTCACGTCTTTACCGACTCGCATACGAGACCCCCCCCTCCTCCCGAGAAAATAATGATGCATACATACATTTTTCGTTTGGCCGTTATAGTCGATTGATTTGAGCCTATGATAGCAAAACAACGTGAAATTGTTTTCTGCTCCATGAAAATCGTTAACTTTTTTAAGCCAGTCAATAGAGCACCTTAGTCCCCGCCTATACTTCTAAAGCATTAAAAGACTTCAAAATTTGTACGGTATTTCTAGGCTCCATTCCCTCTTCAGCAATTTGCAGTAAAGATTTATCACATTTTCATTCAAAATCGCCGTGCCGTTTCTCCGTGGTGGAGAAATTTTCTAACTGAGGCCAAAACTATTGGACAAATTAAGCTTGTAAGATAATCAAATGTATCGTATTATGATTTAACCTAATTCAGCCTCAATATACTTCATGGAAGTTCCCTGAAGTAAATTTAAATAAAGAAAAGAGAATTCAGAGAATGAGGAAAACGCAAACTATTGCTGTCTGTTACATTTGACACTGGAAGAGATCACAAATACTATGCTGAGAACTTATCACTCAAAACTCTCACACTCCGAAGGTAATTTTCCCCATAAAATAATTCTTCTTGGAAAAACCTTTCTTAGAAGATTGGAAGTAACACCATGTATCGTTCGAGAGTCTCAAATGACTACCAAAAATTATTTTTTAACATTTGTATAAGGGGCCTTAATCTGGATAAAAATTCTCTAGACTTTTTTTTGAAAGACCGTCCAAGATTTGTTACAGGAAGTCTCACAAAAAGTTACAGGCTAAAATTTATAAGACACTTTAAGCAGATTTAAATATTAAGCAAAAAGAGCTTGATTTTTTTATTACGTTTTTGGCAACGGATTTCGTAAAATTTAATTAGACGACTTTTCCTCCTCATATCCTCCTTTGATGGAATGTATTTGCCCATTGAATAGTGGTTTATGATGAAAGACGATGACGATTACAGTAAATATTATAAGAATATTTTGGTATGTAATCCAAGAATATGTTCATGGATGGACCCAGTAATAATACTTTGCATAAATAATTTACAGTGGAAAAATTGGAAATTTGAGGTAACGCTCCAAATGCATGATTTGTACGACCTAGTAACAGGAAATAGTGGCTGCCTTTGACTCCGTCTACGTTACAAAATTACCAAAAGAGCCTCCAAAGCAACTACTTGTGCTACGGTTCGATACATTAATCCCCGAGATGTTATCTGGAACGTTAACCAAGAATCAGTCATGACCTTCCACTCCGGTAGGTTGAGTATTAATATGCATGACTAATGAGCCTATGAGACTCCTTATCCATGCCTATGAAAGTTTTGAAGAGCAAAGATTTTCAGTTATTATACGGTATAGTTTAGTAAAATTCATATTTAAGCAAAATATTAAATAGCGAGCCATGAGCTAAAGTGGAAGGTCTTCTTTCCTTCGGATCACAATGTCGAGGAAAGGTAGGCACCCTTCCTGTTCCATCTCCATGGTGAATTTTATGTTAGCATGTAGACTATATATGTGCTGGAGGAAGCTAAGGAGCGTCCCAGGTCTATGTTGCCTGACGATGGCGGTGTCGTCAACGTAGCGGAAGAAATATTTCGCCTTACATACGGCTGAAGGTTGGGCTATCTCCTCAAAATCCACCATGAAGAATTTGACTATGTCCGGTGAGAGTGGAAACCCCATGGCGACGCCGCTGTCAATTTGCTCATAGAATCCTCCTCGGAACTGGATGTAGGTCGTTGTGAAGATGTAGTGGAACAGAATGACAATATTCTGATCGAAACGACCACTCAGAGGCTGAAGTGTCCGTCAGGGGGATTTGAGTGAACAACGAGACGACATCAAAGCTCACCACTAAATATGTTGATTCCAAATGAATTTTTGCACGACTTCTAATTCTTACGAGTTTTTAACATGATGCTAGCGCTATGCGACCAGCGTTGAGAGGGTGCCAGTTAAGTTCTTGGTCAGGTTGTAGATCGGAGAGCTGATGGTAAAAAAATGGGCCTGAGGGGCATTTCTTTATGGATTTTGGACAGGGATTTTGGATTAATAATTCATAAAATTGGCGGCAATCTATGGCAATTTTTCCTTACCTTATTCAACTGTGAATAACTTTTATATAAAACCATAGAAAGCTATTCCCAGCCTTCAAAGAAGAAAAAAATTGTTAATGGATACTTAAGTTTGGTTAACCACGGAAACTCGGGTTTTCTAATAAACTATCGATATTAAATTGATAAATGAACCTTCTCAAATACATCCCATAAACGAGACTAGGAGCTCAATTTTCTACTAAAATTAGTTGAAACATAATTTTATCGTAGAAATGAAACTGACTTATACGAGATAGTGAGCAAACTACTCGACTGGAAATTTGTTTATTTTGGAATATTTTTTGAAATACAGGGGATAAATTTAAATATATTTAATGATATTTTTATTAAATTCTACAGGCATATTTATTAGAAATATTTAAAAACTAAACGTCATTAAAATCTTTATGGCCATTACCTTTTTCCGGAACACATAATATGCAATAATTGAAATGATTATTCGTAAAGAAGGTGATTTAACCGACCTATCATTATTCATGGAATGGCAAAAAAAGTTAGATACCATTAAAATCATGAGTCTTTCATCCGCCGCAAAGTAAAAAAAATAACAATCACCATTCGCCACATCGTCTTTGTTTATACAATGGGTACATATTTTGGCTTATCGGAACTCATACCAGAACGCTACCCAGTATTTAGGTAGCCTATCAGAAAGCTGTTCCGCCGGTTGCATTATTGGGAGGAAAAACCATTCAAAATGTGCTTCTATCTATTGCCATTTAACATCCATCAGCATTCAAAAACGAGCCTAAACACCCTGGTATTATTTTCCAAATTCGAATCCGGATCACATTCCCGCAAATCACAAATTTATTTTTCTTTAAGATATTCAACATGGCCGGCGTGCTTCTTTCATGGGAATGTCAAGAACACGAACAATATGGAAAGCATCAGAACTCAAACCAATATCGCGCCCGCCCCATCGATGGAGTGGAACCCGCGTAATGCCTGTCATTTTAATGGAGTGGCCTCAATGGCGAGGATGTATGCACTGCATGTCAAACGTGATTGAGCCATTTCCGCTGGCACAACCGAGGATCCTACAGAAGAGACCTCAACCGTTGCTGATGGGGAGCTCAAGAGATTTGCGACATCAGAGGAAGACTCCCTTGACCGTACCCGAATGCTTTGTCAAGCATTGAGAGTAAAAAGGGCCGAGGCAAAGCCGAGTGCTTCGCGTCCGCTTTTTTCACTCCACTCACCTCCTCCAACACCACTCAATTAGTCAGTCCTCCGAAATAACGCACACATTTTTCTCTCCAAATTCGCAGGAGAATTAATTTTTTCATGGGAAATTATATCATATATTCAATCCAATCAACAAACAGGCCTCCATGTTTCACCAATGTTTTTGTTGTGTGTCAAAATAAACATTTTGAATGTTGATTATTTACATGAGACTTTAAGATACATACCTATCTAAACATTATATTTTAACCTTTGAAAGTAAAAGCTAGGAAAAATTAAAATAAATATTTAATTGAATGAACAAAATTATTATGAAACGAACAAGAACAAATAAAAATAATTCCTAACTTTCGCCACAACAGGCACGCATCTGTTGCACACACCAAACTACAATGCCCCATATAAATGTGTGGTGAGGTACCACACAAACTACCTTAAAACTTTTGCATCGGAAAACGAGGAATATGAGCTGAAACTAGCTGTACATAAATAAAAATTCTGTGGAAAATAATCGATGTTCATCTCCTCATGGAAAATGAAATTCCACGAAGCCACGCGTGAATTCGCTGAGTTTATGCTGAATATTTTGTTCAAGCGCAAAGGGTCTTGTCTATAGATTTTTTCAACGTGCCCATTTTCCAAGGGAAATTTTTTTTTTCAATCTCCTGATGCCATAAAAGACAAGTTTCAATAAATACACGCGCAATAAGCAGATATAAAAGACAAACAAATAGTATATGAGAAAAAATTACAATTTGAAGCCAAAACTCAATTTAAGCAGATTTTAAGTAAAATTGCACTTATATGATGAAAATCCTTTGACGCTTGGTACAAAAATCCTCATGGAGGGAAAATGAGAGCTCCTGGGTTTTAAGCTTGGTTGTCTGGGTTGAGCATCTTCATTTTCGTCTGCATAGTTAACGTGCTCTCGTTAT
Organism: Ceriagrion tenellum; assembly: GCA_963169105.1. Taxonomy (NCBI): domain Eukaryota; kingdom Metazoa; phylum Arthropoda; class Insecta; order Odonata; family Coenagrionidae; genus Ceriagrion; species Ceriagrion tenellum. The sequence goes on from OY720636.1 coordinate 1,084,480, forward strand.
ACTTCTTAAAAGATTTCCCAGAATGGTGCTCCTTTCAATATTACAGCGTCGTCACCTCCTCCAACTACTCCTCTCCTCTCACTTCATCGCCTTCCAATTTCCTCTCTCTCCTCCCTGTTGTCCATTTCTCTCATTGGAGAGGCGAGTGAATGGGTTGTGACGGAACACGTTCGTCATATACGTGGAAGGAAGAGGGGAACACCAGCCGTCCCGAGTGAGGGAATGATCGAGTAAATTGGTCTATTTGAATCCACCAAAATATATTTCACAATACCTGATGACATACCAAATTAACAAAAAATACCCTGATGAGGATAAGGATGAATATACGATATGGAAACCTCCAACACTTGAGGATTTAGATGAAGATGGACAGCGTGAAATACATACATAAAACAAAAAAAGGTGAATGCAATGAGTCTATTCCCCCTTCCAAAAATGATACATTTTACAAAGAAAAATGACTTTGGGCTAACGTTCACATGTGCCCAAAAATAAAGTTTCTTGATCACTAAATAGGTCACTGTCTGATACTTTTCAACACTTTGTCGAAAGTTTGGTGAGGGCAAGATGCACGGGGGTAAAGGGAAAAGAGATTCTGATTTCGTGACTGGGGAAGTGAAGAGTTCATCTGGATAACCAGAACGGTGGTCGCGTCGCAAAAAGCGATGTTCTTACTGATTTCTGTGGATGCAGGAATTGTTGAAACTGTCAATGGAGTCGCGGCTTGGATCCCCATAATCGCGGCACCGGGAAAGAATCTTCTCCCGCACCGGGGAAGAACACGGCCGTCACTCGTCCGCTTCACTCTCTGCTTCTCCAGAATTTTCCTTGCTTATCCCATCCTCCACCAGCATAAATCTGGTTTGCTCACGAGGGTGATGGCTATTATGCTAATCGTAGGACTTCCCCTAATGTTTCTCCACGCGAAGCACACACTCCGGGCGTTTTTATATCCCTCGGGAGGGGTAGTCACTCGTCGAAGAATGGGGTTTTCGGTGAGAGGGGGTTACTATTCACATACCGGGGATAAAGTGGGTCCCTAGGTAGCCCTAGTTAACTTGAGGACGCCACACCGGCCACTATTCACCCTGACACACTCACACGATAACATCACACAACCAGACAAATGCACTGTATTTTAAAAACACCTTGAACCAACACTCGATCAACCCTTGTTCGAGCCTTCACAGGGTATTAACCCAGCGCAGCATCCCGACGCCGTGGACCGTCGCGATGCGTCGCCTCGATGATTGGCTAACACTTCACACCCCACTTTAACCTCCTGCAGCGTGTGTGAATACGTGGTTGCTAATCATATTAAAGCCATCTCCCACTCTCCATCCCTCAAAATCTACTCTTCCCCTCAAATCAATTGAAGGGCGCCTCTGGCGCGCAAGGCGCCCGTGGAATGACCGCCAAGTGTGTTCGAAAACTCATTTTTCTTTCAATCACCAACAATCGTCAATGCTCTTCGAGCCTAATTAAAAATCTCACCTTTCTCTATATATCCAATCGGTCCCATTTAAACCTTTCATTAATAATGCCTCAAATAAGGGAGACTACCACAGCAAAAAATCTTTAAAATAGATATTTGCGCAGTTTTTGCACTAAACGATGCAATTTTTGGTAGAGAAAACGGGAAAACTATAAATTATAGGTTCTATGATCAAACTTCTTCCTTTGAAATATGGTTGTTCACAGGACACCGCTCGCCACCTTTGGTGTAACTATCAGACTGCAGTTCACTTGAAGTAATAATATTACAGTTTGACCTACTTCGACGGATGAGGTCATCTCGTGCATGTTGTCTGCCACGTGCAGACGGGAACAAAAGCCCTTGGATGAATACGAGGATCACATCTCGAAATATAAGCCAAACTGAATTATGCTGAATTAACTTAGGTGACTAATGGGGAACTGGTTTTTCTGTCGTGGTTGAACGTTGCCCTTCTTAACTTTACTGTAAATTTATCTGAGAGACATAGTTTAGGATTTTCTAAAGTAACTAATATTTTTCAAGAAACATGAAATTCAAAGGCTATATATATACGATAAACATCTTCAAAATGTCATATTTGCAAAGCACTTCCAGCCATTCCTACATTTTGTCAATCTAAAGGAGACTAATCCGGAGGATTCAGTCGGTCACTTACTCGTAAAACTATCCATGGGTGATAGCGAATGTCACGAAACGAGAATGGATTTTTGGATGCATTTGGAAAGAACATAACTAAAGTGTTCCGGAACGAATAATACTAACGATAAAAAAAAAGCCTAAATATTCATCAGCGGGTCATCCCTGTCCCAGCTGTGTCCAGGCTTCCCTCCTCGAATTGCTTCTATGAATCGATGGAGTAGTTTGAAAATAACCCATCAATTGCTTTTCAAAATTTTCTAAAACTCACAAATCAACCTACCCTTTATCTCAAGACAAGAATTCTGAGTCAATTTTTATGAGCAAAGATCCCGCCTCTAAAACTTCTTCATTGGTAAAAATACTTTCCAAAATAAACTTTCCATCACACATCGAGTATAATTTTAAAGCTGCCAAGTCATTTCATAAAGTTAATTGCCAATTTCACTTTCTCTCCACTTATTTATTGATTCCAATATCAATATATGGCAATACATCAATAATCAGGATGACGGGGAAAACACTCCATTATTTCAAATTCTTTCGCAACCATAACTAGTGTCTAATTTTATATCTACATTCCTTTTTAACGTAGTTTCATGCACGATGAATTAGGATGAAACTACATGGAAAAGAATCCCTGTTCCAACATATATAGTTAAATTTCTGCAGAAATTAATATTTTAAAGTAAGTTTTCAAATAGACACATACATACATACATACACATCAAGCCGTTCCCTTCCGGGGTAGGCACAGTCAAAATTTTTCACTCATTAATACATAATTGTACACCTAACTCTGCTTCAATAATTTCCTCCATACTGACCTATCCTTGCAAACCTCTTTTGCCTCATTTACCCCCATACACTGTTTCATACACACCCTTCTGTTTTTAAAACTTCTAATATTCCTCCTCCTAAGAATTACCTCAACCACATTCAACCACAACTTTCTCGGTCTACCCTACCTCTCACACCATTCATTCTACTCTCATATATCTGTTTCGTTAATCGACTCTCATCCATTCTTTCAACATGGCCAAACCAACGAAGCACACTCCTTTCATACACGTCCATTACTGGAGCATTTAACCCACATTCATTCATGACCCACTCATTCCTGACCCTATTCATCCTACTTTTGCCGCTAATACTCCTCAGATAACTCATACCCACGGCGTTTAGTCTACTCTTATGTCTATCCTGACATACCCATGTTTTACTACCATATAGCAAAGTGGGAAGAGGTGCACTTTTGTGCACGGATATATTCGCTTCCTTAGACAAGCACTCATTCCTTGATACTCCACATGCTACCTACCACTTTCCTTCCAGCATTCGCACGTCTCTTTATCTCCTCATCGATTCTTCCATCATTCGCATTCATCTTACCTAAGTACACAAAATCATCCACCTGATCAATTACTTCACCATTCACCATCATCATAGAGTTATTCTCCTCATTCTCCTTATCAAAAACTACTACTTTAGTCTTGCACGCATTTACTATCAATTCCATTCACAAAACATATCTAGGAGCTTCTGTAATCCCTGTTGACTGTCTGAGATCAAAATAGCATCATCCGCATATAGAAGAACTCGCACGTTTACATTTCCAATCAAAACACCGTCGTTTTCACTACATGCGTCTCTAACACATTAATCCATAAATACATTAAACAGCCATGGAGACATTACGCATCCTTGCTTTACACCCCGATTTATTACAAACCAATCACTCAGAACCCCGTTAACTCTTACACTTGCCTTACTTTTGTCATACATCGCCATAATAACATTCAATAACTGCCATTCACTCCATAGTCTCTCAAAACCTTCCACAACTTCTTTCTATTTACTCTGTCATATGCCTTCTCTAAATAGACCAACACACAGTACACTTTCTTTCGGACACTCATACTTTTTTCTATCACTTGCTGAATTGCAAAAATCTGGTCACTACATCCTCTCCCAGGCATAAACCCGCACTGCACACCCCATATTTTTTCGGAAGTAATATTCCTTACTCTTTCGATTAATATTTTACTGAACACTTTTCCTGGGACACTCAATAAACTAATGGCCCGATAATTATTACATTCGGTCTTTCCTCCCTTCCCTTTGTACAACGGAACAATGATAGCATTCTTCCAATCCGCTGGAACAACAGAAACCTTCAAGCATAAATTGTGTAGTACACGCAGCCTACAAATTAGTAATTTACACTCACACTTCAACATTTCACTGGATATCCCATCTCTGCCTGCAGCCTTCCCATTTTTTCAATATTCTCACAGCCGTTGTGACCTCTTTCTCACTGATATCCTTTTCCATCATCACATTCTCAAACACCACTTCACGAGGCTCATCCTCAACGCCTGCAATATTATTGTACAATTCTTCAAAATACTCCATCCAGCAGTCCCTGATATTGCTCTCGTCCCACATGATCTCTCCACTTTTGTTCTTTACCGCATTCATTCCCCTACCTTCACCAATCTTAGCCCTTTATACCCACTTCCAAAACAGCTTTTTATAACCTTCAAAATCACTCTGCATTTTGTTACCTTCATCCGCACGCATTCTCTCTTTGCTCTCTTTCACAACGATTTTGCATTCATTCTTTTTCTTTCTATAAATCTCACATGCCTTAGTACGCTCTTCCTCAGATTTGGCAGCAATCATATCCTTGTACGCCTATTTCTTTTCTCTGACTGCAATTTTCACTTCTTCATTCCACCAAGCATCACCTTTTGTTCTTCCTACCACTCCTTTTCCGCATACACTTCAGCACATTCCACAATCAATCCTTTTAAACACTCCCACGCATCATTTTCGTTCTCGTTTCTGATATGCTCGTCCCATTCTCTCTTCTTCAACGATAGAGCATCTTCAAGCATGCAACCATACCGCATTCTTACCTCGCTGTCTAGCAACCTTTCCACTTTTACTCTCAACTGCTTACGCGCAACATTCTTCCTTGATACCCACTTCCTGCCTAAATTCACTTTGAAGAGTACCAAATAGTGGTCAGTTCCACATTCAGCACCCCTCATTATTCGCGTGTCCCACACTAACTCTCTCAACATCTCATCATACTCAATAAAATCAATCATGCTTTTACAATCGCCCCTTTGCCAAGTATACATATGTATTCTCTTATGTTTAAACCATGTTATCGACACAAAAAATCCTTTTTCCAAACACACGCTCACCAAATTTTCACCATTATCATTCGCTCGGGGGTCACCATAAGGCCCAACCACTCTCTCAGATGCATCCCGCCTCACACAAATCCACCCATTCCTGTCACCTAGTAAAATTATTCTCTCACCAGGATCACATTCATTCAAAACCTCTCTCAGTTTTTCCCAAAACTCATCTTTCACACTTTCACTTTCACCATCCGTTGGTGCATAGCACGCCAAAATCACAAATTTCCTAATACTTATTTTCATGCGAATCCAGAGCAATCTAGGGGATACTATCACGTACTTCCTTACTAGCAACTTAGCTCTCTTATTAAGAATGAGTCCTACACCTTGACTGCCGTGTACATTATCGTCAACTCCTGACCACAAATAGATAAACTATGAAATGTGGTACTCAACCAGTAGGCTCGAGTTTTAAATGTTTGACCTCCGAATAAATTAATTGAAACTCGGTTCAGCATTTTGGAGTTCCATGTTGAGTAAAAATAACTTTTACTCTCCACTGGTCAGTTCACAGGTCAATAATTTATTGCAAAATCCGCAGTTTGATGCGTGTTCTCATCTCCAGGAGCTCAGTGAGCACCTGGAGCACCTAAAGATGATGCCAGGTATCAAAATCCAGATTTTGTTATAAACTATTGACCTGTGATCGGACCAATGGAGTTAAACCTCCTATTGGGGAATAATTTATCACTTTAGAGAAAAATACTACAGAGGACGTAATGATGAATTTTATATTCCTTAAGGTATTACATGACACCAATGACTTTATCAAGTACAAAAGAGGAGAAAAATTAGCAGGATACCTATCCTAAATTCCATAGGCAATTATTATTGGAAACAGTTTCATAGAGAATCGAAGACACAAGCCGGAAATGATGATAGACTATAGAAATATCCACGTACCAAATAGCTGACATGAATTGATATAATATGATTTTTAACGTTACTGATCACTTCCTGTACTAGGTACGATTTTTACACCAATCTTGCACGGTACAGCTACTTTGTAAAACCGTTCACAAACAAGTTTTAGTGACTTCAACTTTTCTAGGAATTTCAACTTGTTCCTGAGGTTGCTTTATTCTGAAGAGTTAAGACTAGAGGGATCAGGGAGAAGAAGACTCACTCACTTAATGGAATGACTCGCAAGGCCCAGCTCTCAATATCGAAGAGGGTGACGATAATTGCTTCTTCGTCCTTCGCGAGCCTCGTGGGACACGGGTGCTGCTTTTGGTGTCCGAGTAGCGGGAACAGGAGGCAGCTGCACATTCACCCCACTTACTTGCTCTCGAAGTGCACGTCTCAACTTAGCATTTTGATTGCATCAACGGTAGGACCATCCTGGGTCTTGGACCACTCCATTCCGCCATGTCACCCGAAAAATTTGGGTGTCGCGGCCTCCGGCTCCCGCAAATATGAGGTTCATACTTGAATTACGTTTTTGCGTTGATACTTTACATTTGCAAAAACATGAAAAAAATTAATAAGGTGATCCTCTCGCCACCTGACCTCATATGTCTCACCTCCACCACCCTCAAGGCCAAATGAGAAAAATTGCCGCAAACACATACATTTATATTAACAGATAATTTTGAAGTCAACACGGACAGATAGTGAATTTTAAAGGATTACAGTTCGTTTCAGAAACCGTATGCCTCAGCCACGAATGGACCACACGAATATATAGTCGTCCCTATTTTCGAAAGAGCACCTTATGGCCAGTTGCACGAACGACATATATTTATTCTTTAATTAATGGTACCCATAAGCCATGGTGACCATTCAATAAGTGTTGCATAAACATTCGATAAATTTATGGGCTTCATAACTTATGGAACGGTATAATGAATTCCATAAATAACCAAGATGGCGAAAGTGCAATGAACCGCTTGGAGAATTGATTACTTGATGATTGAGTTGTTTTGAGACGATATACCAGTTTGTTTACTACTACTGACAAATTATGCGCATTGATATTTAAGCATTAGAAAAATCTTCCTTAAATTTGATTCATTTGCATTGGACTGAATCAAACATCCGAAAGATTCAGCTATTAAAAGATAAGTCATGAAGTTGGTGAATGTGTTCCTGCGACCTAAATATTTTTATTAGGTCCACAACTTCATGGCTCTCATAACTATGGATTCCATAACTAAAAATTCCTGCAACCGGTCATTGGTGGAAATAAATTGATTTCTCTTAGGACAAAGTGATTTGCTTCCTTTCAGATAAAGTTCAAATGGCATCAACTCACGTATTTCTTAATGAAATGTAAGCATAATGTTAATTTATACTTAAACTTAAAACGAATCCAGAGAAGTTAGCAAACAAAATCATCTTTATATCAGCGATAAATATGGAAATATTGACAGTGGCGAATAAAATAAACTCAGACTTGAGGTATGTTTAGCAGGCTCAATTGCCAATTATTCACATTCTTGGTAAAATACACTCAATCTTAAACGCAGTGGAGATGGTGAATACTACTTTTGGAGTCTAATGAGGATTTAATTACTTGCATAATTAAGTTGTGTATGAAAAGAAAAGCACCGCGCACTTAGCCCTCCACCGAGCAACTTCACCGCCAGCTCACGCTGCCGTCTGACATGGACTTTAAAGACATTTCTTTTTTTCCATTTCCAAGTCCCGATTTTGCTAAATTTGCCGGAGTAGCTGTTTTCGTGTGGCCCTCGGCTACTTTCGTATAAAAATAAAAAATGACCCCAGGAAGCACTAAACCCCGACGAGGGGATCTTTTTTCCTTCCTCTCTCTCCGCTCATCCCAACACGCTTCCCACGCTTCACTTCACATGAATAACCACAAAAATGAAAAGGTTTTTCCAAGAAATCCCGGTTGTGAGGTCTTGAGCCTTTTTTCAGGAGTCCACCGAGCTTTCAGCTGCCTCTTTTCTACTCCACCAGAAGAGTAATGGAACTTCCTGCTTCCCACAGACTCCGTGGGGGTTAAAAGCGACCAATTAGATGGATCACTTGGCTCTCTTGGATGCACCGAAAATACTAAATGGACCTTATACTCATCTCCCCTCACTGTTTTACCGAAGGAATCAATGACATATTAGGTGACTAAGAAAAAAATGAAAATCCTGTGGGCAATACCGTAAGCATACTAAAATAAATAGACATTTTTCTTGATGCCCAAACAAATGGACTCTTTTTAGCTTCTAGTAAAATTTATATTAATGTTTTTTGGTGGAAGAATTAAGATCTCCGAGGACCTTTAGATGCTTCCGTCCGTTGCTACAGTGGAAAAAATAGCATTTTTTGGAGGTTATACATAATCAGACCTTTCCTAGCCTTCGACCATGGGGAGTTATTTGTATTAACCTCTACATTTTCCTAACAGAATGAATATCAACTTTACTAGTTGCGGTCAGAAGTCGATAGCATATAAAAGGGGTTATACCAGAACTATGCTTCAAAAGGCTAACACAAGCCACATTGAAATTAAAGAAGATAGTAAGAGAGGCCACCATAGAGAAGAGAAAATCAAGATTTGCCGTTTTCAAACTGTAGTTTTCCTCTATAACTGAGATACTTATTAACAAAGAGACAAAATATTCTGGAAATTGTTTGAACCTGCAAGCACTAGACAACCTATTAAAATTGCTACCCTTTACATTGGCTTATTGTAAATATTTAACCACTTTATCAGAGTCGTTCTAAAACTTAAGCCTTACTTCATTTTATATTACCAATCTACAAAAGATATATACATAACCAAATATAAGGAATAGCCTTTCGAAAAAAAGTCAGTATACTCGCTACGACAGTTCGTATTAATATTCAGCTGATAGCAATAATTTTCATGAAAATTGTAGCAAGTCTATGTTTTAATATAGAGAAATATGACAGTTTTACATCCTATGTGCTTCTGCGCGCATTAGATTCAATTTGATATGAGGAGCTATTTGATCAGAAAACGACGTAGAATCTGATACTTTAGTGGTGATAATTTAGGTGTCTCACGTTAAGACAGCACGTGGGCAAAAAGAGTAATAGACGGCAAGATTTGCGTTTTGTAAATAATTTTGACCCATAGATTGATTTTTGGTAGATATTCATTGCAATGTCATTTTAGTATATTACTGTGACTTTTCTACGACGTAATGAAGGTGAAATATGCAAATAGCACACCTTAGCCTGCTTTATATGGATATATGATAGCCTATTGATGAAAATACCAGCCGAAAGTTTGACTCCGGCTAATTTTACTATTCCTGGAGGTTCCCAAAGGGGAAAGTGCCCTCACTGAATTCCCTAGGAAGCGAGCAGAAAACTCGATACCGCCCCTGTTTACGTCCCACCCAGGCGTTTCTCCAAAACCGATAGGTTTTGGAGAAACGCCTTTTCCCTCTTCTTTTACTTTCCCCTCTTCTTTTACCCCACCAAACCCCATCCTTACCGCGTTTCTCACTATCTGTCTCAACTCCCATTCTACCCTCTATCTCTTTTCACATTTTTTTCCCACTCTAGCGCGGGTCTTTTCGGTCTTCATGCGTCTCCACCTCCTCACATTTCATTTCGCTTTTCTGAGTCTTCCTCTCCCTGTATCCATTTACTGGTACAATCTCACGGTATCCCCTACTCAATCACATCTCATCGTCCCAATTATCAACCTCATCAGACTGACTCCGCTGTAGTGTTGGGCCACTGGGAACCCTGATAACTCTCCACACTGACCTTTTTACCCTGCCTATCACACCATCCAGTCCTCTAGGAGACCACTCGGCACACAACCACAAAAAATTCACGAATTCTCGGCGACAATCCATCCACATTTCCTTCCTGAAAATCCCCATCTCCCCATGGCACGCATAAGAGTTATGTAGCATAAAAGTAAGAAGCGCCTGGTTCAAAATAAATTTATAAACATAACATGAGATTGTAAATTAACACGATTAAATCTGATAAATATATTTTCTATAAACCGAATGGTTAACTACCTGGAGTGGTACCTACAGCAGCGAGGAGGGCACAGTCGAAGGAGGATAACCTGGAGAATGGAACACGATTAGAGAAGAACCTGGCGTCCGTATAGGCTTACTCCAACAAAAAATCAGTAACGTGCCCTAAGACAAAAGTCAAACTGGAAGAATGAAACATGACACTTATCTCTCCTGATTGAACCTAATTAGAGCTGCGACTCACGAAAGGAATGTTGTCAGGTCCGAACTTGCGTTAAATTCTGCAACAATGTTCGTACCCTCAAGATAATACCTGTCTTTAACACCTGCTAAAAAAAATTCTGGAGGAGACTCAACCCAACCATATGAGATAAACGAAAGTACAAATCCGAAAGTTGAAAGAAATCATGTAAACTTTAATACACTCACATCACTCCTGTGCGGCATACTATTATTCTCCACCCGCAACCACCGAAACTCTCTCATTCCCCTCTCCCTGAGGCCCTACCTCGCTATGACAAGCGGCTTGTGTTGGAGGAGCGCTCTTCGGGGATAAGACCGTCCCAAAGCCATCTCGCTGTTCTCATCATAAAGACCGAGGCCACTGGTCGCCGACACATATTTCTACAGCCCCTCGGGAGTGGTAGTCCAATTGCCTGAGCCACGGCGGAGGCGGTCGCCGGGGAACGCAAGGACATCACGATTACGAATTTCCACACACATCTCATTATCCATCGTACACTCAATCTTACAATCCCATAGATTTTCTCACTCGTCGTGACAGCCGCTATAGAGACTAGAAAACTCGACCAATACCGTGATTAAAAAACGAGATCAAGGCAAGAAACGGGCGGATGGAAATATAAATGACTTGATTAAAATTTGAATCAGTCACTGCATTCGAATTTATAAGTCAATGTAGGCTCCACTAAGTCAATACTAGAAAATCGGAGAAGTTACGTCAGGACTGAATAAGACAGGAGAGAAACAAGAGTCGGTAAAGCAAGCACTTTCAAATAGTAATCATACTCTCTTTAGCAGGATGGCTCAACAGTTGCACCAGTTTCCACTCCCTCAGCCACGTGGAAGACCACACAGAGTCGGATCTGACATTCATGACCTTAATACAGAAATAAGTGGTCGCATGAGGAAAATTCGTACAAGTTACGCGCATTGACAAGATTATTTACGCATTCTCACACATGCAGAAACTGCTCAGTTCATCACGAAATGGCGGGCGACTGGGTGTGAATTCTTGAAATTCTGAAAGCAAAAATCTTAGACCGTACCGAGTCAAGAGCGATAGGAAAAGGTATAAAATTTGAAGATTATAGAGGAAATTTAATCGTCAGCATAACATATCGCGAATGGTTACAAGTTGACTCTATACGTCCTTGAAATCCTAATCAACCTTTAACTTCCCTGAGACTAACTGAAAAGACGCAAAGATTTCTGTTACATGACTACATTTCATAGAAGTAATTTGAATACTTAAAAAGTTTTAACATAGCGTGTTCATGAATTGCCGCGAAATTTTGTTTAGGAAAAGTGAGTTAAGTACAAGTACAAATATTGTCTTTTAAAATAGATGAAGGTTTTTACACTTGCGTAAATGTTCATCCACTCAAGCAATAACAAGCTTCATGCAATTTCCTTCCACTGGAGTTGGTATCACAAGCCTCATTTCTTAAGCTGAAGGGTAACTTAGATGAATCTGGAAAAGAAAACGACAGTCAATTGATCTTCACCAAATTTTCTTTTTTCCCGAGAGTCGGAAAAAACTGTCAACCTTCTGTCACACAGGAGACAACTCCGATCCACATATCGTATTTTGCCATCAAAAATCAACTCATTCACCCTCTAAAATGTTACAATACCCACTAAAAAATGATCCGTTGGCCCATGGGCAAAGGAGAGCTATCGAACTAAGAAGACGGTGTCATAAGCCAAAGGAAGCAGACAGTGGCGCACCCACCACCTCGTCCTATTTTCTCCACCAATGTATCCTATCCCATTACATTCTTTCTCTCCTCTTCCTCTCCCCTTCCTCTCTCAAGTACTTTGTCTCACCTTCTACCTTCATCTTCTTTCTTCATAGATCTTTGCCTAAACCAATTCCTAGCCTCCAACCTCACCAGAGTAATTTCTTATTAGAAATATTCTGCATCTTTCTTTGATCGTGGGTGCCACCCTTTACCGCTTAAAATTAAAAGCACCCCAGAGGCTTGAAATTTTCGTTACCTTAGATACTAACAAATTTTTTCCTAGCAAACAATTAATATAACCTTTACATTATTTGCTCTATATTTTTTTCAATCTAGCAAAGACAGCGTGCATCATCACGAGAGAATGTATTGATCTAAGAGAGAAAATAAATGACAGTAAAATAGCTACGGTGCGGACAAGAACTGGAAAAAAAATCAGTTTTGACTTAATGTATTATTTTCCTGGGAAAATAATGACCGATTATTCCTTAGTCGCGCGCGTAATGCAAATCCCAATTCCTTGACTTATGCTAATACGTCAAATGAAATATTGCAGTAGCTTAATAAATTCCAAAAATTGGAGTTCTTTAATTCGGAAGTGCATTTAAACATTAAAACATATGGCACTCACATAACTAAGAAGTTTTATAGATGAAAATATCTATAATGAATAACGATAGGTACATAAAGAACAGAATATTAGATCTAAAAAAAGTTAAAACTAGGCTGGAAAAGCAAAAAAAAAAAAATAGCACGGATTCGTGCAAAATAACTTTCACGATCTAAAAGTGTAGAATTATTAATTGACCTAACGGTGGAGAGTAATACTTATAAGTATTGCGAACCAATCAATACCGACGTCACTATATGCGCAATACGTATAAAAATGGATATAAGTTAAATGTATTTCCAGGTTCTGAGAGGTATTTCCAGGATTCCTGCACTCTTTGAAACACCACTCTGCGGAGAAACCATAAAATCGCAGTAACAATAATGCATTAGTAAAAAATAACAAGGAGACAAATAAAGGAATAGACCGATATCTACATACCATCCTCCGGCGCGAAAAGAACGAGTTTTTGTACCTACCCGTTCGGCAATTAATCTCTCTTGTTTAATCGCTTGTCAGACCTAACACACAGTTCTGAATTTCTCAAGAAAACAAAGCCTAACGTGTAGCCCCCGAATCTTTAGGGGCTCCGACCTTAATCCTTCTAAAAGCTGTGAAACACTTTCTATGTTTCCTCATAGCAGTTTTTAACGAAGCGCGAAGCATATCTTTGTATTTTATTAATTTTTTGGTAGAATCTTTCTTCACATGGAACCAAATTCTCGCAGCGTATTCGAGGCGTGTCCTAACCAGAGCAAAATAGCACCTCTTAGTTTACTTGTTCATCTTTCCAATTGTACACTTAATAAATCCTGGTCTTTAATACTGTGCCGCATATGTTTGGTGTGTTCCCTACGACATATCAGAAGTTAGGGTAATTTCAAGATATATAACTTTAACTGAAGATTTTGTTTAGTCTACCTAGATTGGAGTAATGGCATTTGTGTGATGACTTTCGCAAAAAGTGTACTGTGGTGCATTAACTAAAATTGAATTCTATCCCCCACGCCTGGCACCACGAATGAACGTTGTTTAGGTCCGACGACAGAACCTCTAAGTCCACGTCTTCACTTATTTCACGGTAAATAACTGTATCGTCTCCAAAAATCTTAACTTACTGCTACCTGGAGAAATTAGGTTGTTAATACAAATAATGAATAAAAGAGGGCCTATCTTGCTTCCTTGAGGAACACCGGATTTGACTTCGACCATATCAGAGCTAAAACCATCACTAACTACTTTTTGTTTTCGTTCACTGAGAAAGTCCCTTCTCCAATTCACTGTTCTTCTACTAACACCGCATGAATTCAGTTCATATATCAGTTTTTTTGTAAGGAACCTTATCGAATGTCTTCTTGAAATCAAGGGATATCGACTTGCTTTTTCCATTCACCTAATTTTTGGATATTATGAAGGAAGAGCGCAAGCTGTGTTTCGCTGGACCTAACCTTACGAATGCAGTACTGACTACTATGTAAGAAGTTACGATTATCCAGGAATGATATTATTCTCTTCGACAACGTGTTCGAGGATCTTGTATAAAAGTGATGCTTACGATACAGACCAGTTATTTCCTGGGTCATTTCTGCTTCCTTGTTTAAATATCGGTGTGACGTTGGCTATTTTCCGGTCTGGGGGCACCTTTCCTTCGGATAATGACTTGCTAAATTTAATGTCTATGAATGGTATAATATGTGGCACTAACTCGAGAGCACGTGAGTAGGTATTCTTTCTGGACCTGGGGACTTGTTGCTTTTTATTGAACCCAGTTGAAGATATCAAGTAAAGCATGATGGATGTTAAAACAGAATGGAGGAAAAACCCAGCTACCTCAGAATAAATAGGAGTTAAGAGTTTTCGAAGCGATTTGGCGATGACTTTTTCACTGTAAAATCCAATAAAATGCTTTTTATTCGACAAAAAATTAACATCGAAAGTGCGAAACTGCAATTTAAATTTCAAAGAGCCCGACAACATCCCCACATCCCGAACACGAACCGTTCCAGCGCTCCTATCAATTGCCACAGGGCACGCCTTTCTCATGTCCGTCAGTGTCCATTCCGTCGTCCGTATTCCAGCCTCTTCAGCATCCTTCCCCCACCCTCACCTACAAGTCTCATCTATCTACGAGATCTACTGTTCCCAGGGAACACCTATCGATAGACACATTCACACTGCAGGCCTTACACCTCCCAGTCTCCGGACCGCCCAAACACCCTGAAATCCCTCCCCGAGTTATTTCAGACCGCCGATGACCACGTGTACATCTCCACGACGAACGGACGAGTGAAAGAAAGAGTGGGGAACAAATGGAGTTTCCTGCGGGGACGGTATTCCCAATATTGAATATTAAGAGAGAATTTTCGACGAGCAATAAAAAGGAGGCAGTGACGATATACCGCTAAACCGAACATAAAATTAACCATGTAGGTACATATAACGGTGTCAAAAGTTGTCATCACCCATTCGAGGTATAAGTAGCTATCGCGCAAATCAAGATCATTTTTCAACTGTCAACATATCTAGTCCTCTAAGTACTCATATCATCTCGGAGTATGTAAAAATATCGAAATCATGCCTAGGCGTTAGTGTTTGAGGGCCTGTTTCACAAGCCGTAGCCCAATGTGTGGGGACGTAGAGGGAGAGTAGAGTAGATGGTAGAGGTGAGAAGATAAAGTGGGAGTGTCAAGAGTGATGTGGGCTGTTTTTTCCCGTCTTTCGCATTCAACTCCATCTTGGTGTAATGGAAGGTATGGGGAATGACGTCATCGCACGTCTCCTGCACTATATATGGCGTCTCACAACCTGAAACGTGAAATAAGCCTTGGCGTTCGATTTTCCGCTGTAGCTGATAACACCTCGATGGGGAAAACGTCCCAAAAATATCAGAGGAGAGCGGCCATTGATAGGTGTTTAGGTGGATGGAGGAATCTTTGATTATGAACTGATTTGTATACGTTAAATAATTATTAATTTGTACATATAGAGGTAAGAAAATTGCATGCTATCAAATTTAGTTCCTTGACAATTTGATGTCATTTTAACTCGTAACCATATGGCACTTGACATTTACTTTGAATTAATTCTATTGCATACTAACATATTGTCCCATCAACGCTAAATAATACGTTTCACACAACCGTGATGGTTGATAACGAATATCAAGGTATCATGACCTGAGAAAAACACCATTTTATGCATGATTTTTACTTAAATTTCGAATTCCACAGAGCTAACCCTACTTATAATGACATTAATTAAAACGAAATTTTTATTGAAATTCTTCCATTATTTATACCACTAAATGCACAGTTGTTTCAATGGTATAAACAGATATACTCAAGTGAAGTGTGGCCCAAGAAATGCTTTCGACTTACTCAAATTCATCCATACTGAAAGCAATTAGAAGTGAACTCTATGATACACGATTAGCGCTCCAGCCACCTTAAAGAGCCGCGTGCATCAGTATAAAAGACTTCCATCTATTTCAGCATCCAATCCGCAATGTCAAAAAAACTATAAAAGGAAACAATTGGCGTAGGATTCCTCAAAATAAATTGAAAACAAATATCAGAAAATTGAGGCACTATGTATCTAAAAGAAAGGCTCCACGGTAAAAAAAATTCAATAATTAAACAGTGAGCACAGTTCATTGCAAAAATATGTGAGAAAAACGAAGTTGACTTTTAGCACAAACGACGATAGGCATACAAGAGAGACCAAATGTATTTGAGAAATGGAAAGACATAGAAGGGAACTCAGCTTTGTTATTTACTAGGTTAGAAGTCCTTCTCCGTCCAACGTCATCTTTCGTAACGTCAGCACACGACTTCGCATTGTGAAATGATACACGCAAGACTCATAGCAATAAAACATGCACTAACTTACTGTAATTTAAAAATATGAAATTTGCCCTTATAGGGCGATAATACAAAAAATCTTTAAGAGAAAATGCCACAGCTGCTGGTGAAATCGCCGTGATCAAAAACAGACGCGAAATGGCGGGATGATATGTGCGTTGCCATTCTACCAATTTTCCCGAATCCTAACTCTACTCAATAGCAAACTGTGGAATACCGACGACCTCCAATTTTTTACCAAATAACAGCAGGGTTTTTCTGGAGGAGTTAAAGTTAGGGGTGAGTGACGCGTTTTTTCGGGTGTTATGTGATTATATATGCTTTTCCGTCATTAACTCCCTAGGTGAATGCTGGTAGTTAGAGTAGATTGTTAATGCAAGTCGCTTGATGCAATTACGTTCTTTCGCTTATTGTACTGGACATTGTATGAAACATAAGGCTGTAAGAGTAGGCGGATACAAGCTGATTTTCAAATACATAGAATGGTAAGGTTGAGACATGATGAAAAGATCCACGAAACAACACTACAAAAAATGTTCGATTGAAATACAGCTAATTCGTAGGAAGAAAAACCACACCATCCACTACAATGTTTACGGCTGAGGTACAAAGATAGAACCTCTCTTCCGGTACGCATTCTTCACTTCATTCTTCTAGCAACCGTGCTCAAAGCTCACACTCTGTATTCATCCACAACCAGCAGCTTCCACCCGCCCACCCCACTGCCTGAATAGCCCAAGCCTCGTCGAGCGTTCCAAAAATAGCGCGGGCATGGAATGTTCGCGCAGCAGAGATTGGCATAAAATATTTAATGGGACTGAGAATTGGCACCTCGAGGCAGTTTTTGTGAGGCACTGAGACGACGGCGACGCCTTATCCCTTACTTCAATTTCAAAATGAGCGAAAAATTGAATATTAATGGAATTGGGTGGCCGGCGTAATAGTGCAACCCTCGTTCTGGATGAGTGAATCCCTTGAGCCTCTCCTCCCACGAAACGAAAAATAAAAATGAATGCATCGCCGAGCATTAATGAAGTAAGTTAGACAAGGAAAATCTACAAGAAAGCCCAGAATCACAGAATTGTCTCTTTAGAACTGAAAAGTGATGGAACCATTTTACATTACGAAGCAACTTTATTTAAACGATAATTCCTCTTACTTCTTTCAATTAATCTCGGCACTGATATGACTAATGTACAGCAAATACAAGAGGGACAACAACTGCTCCCTGAAGAACCTGTTATATAACGTTTTGTGTACCTCATGATATCATGAATTCATACATACAGTGCAAACAGTCGTTCTCGACCATTTATATTTCACTGACCAAACACCTGATATTTGTACACTCCATGGATTTTGGACTTCAGGAGCGATTGACAGAAAGGTTAAATATCGAAAACACTCATTTTCACTCATCACGCTTAAGGTTATCAGAAGAGATTATAAAAACAAACACTATGGCACTAAAACATAATCATAAAGGCATAAGCCGAATGAGTAGTTACGTAGGAAATTACAGTATTGTAGCGTCGTCCGCAATGTTCAGCCGTTCTCGCGCCCAAACGGCTGCGCCAAAATGGTCGCGCCAAAATGGTCGCGCCAAAGTGGCCGGGCCAAAATGGCCCATTCCCAAATTTCGTATGCTAACTATGCCTATGGATTTCATAATTTTAAGCTTTTTCTACATATGTCGTCGCACATCAGAGGACACATAACCATGAATGCATTCTAAATGAATTAAAACACGGTTTAACTTTGTTGAGTTCCACATTGATTAGTAAAATAACATTTATACTCCACTGGTCATGAATTTTATACACCAATGAATTTAAACTTCACTTACTCTGAATGTATACTGACGATTTAATCAGAGCTAAATCATGGTTTTTGTTACATTTACAGCACTGTTGGTAGTAGTTTAATAATTAGGTTCATCACTGCTACTTAAACACAAACTATTTTTAAAGGCCATTTTGCGAACAAATATATGAACCAAAGTTTTTATTCTGATAAAAGAGAGAAAACAAAATCGTCTAGAAATAATTCAGAGACTGCCAACTGTCTTACATTTGGGCCCATCCATCACAAAACAAGCCTAAGACCATTTTCTACTCCTGACACCATCCACTAATTATTTACCCGACACTATTTGGAATCCGAAGTCACCGATAACGACCGGATGGGTAAAAACTGAAAATGGACAGATGACGAGAACTACTTGCTTCAGAAATAGACGGAGTCAGTGGAAGCCCTGGGCCAATTAGTACCGTTAGAAATGAGAGTGAAAGGCCGAAAATAGAAATTCACTGGGTTGGTGATTGCTGTGGCTCCTTGTAATTTGAGACAAATACGTAGCAATCTGTTGATATAGTCCGGACCTATGGACCATCCCCGGATATTTTCTATCCTATTTTTATTTAGGGAGTCCTCTCATTTTTACGTTTACGAAGGTAGGAACCATTAAACGCCCATTTAATGGCCAAAACGAATAATAGTGGGATGCTCAACTCATAAAGATACATTTTTGCACTTAGTAATTTGATATCTGATAACATTGGCTAATGGAAACGTTCTTTATGATTTTTAAATCAAAATTGTGTAGCATAGCCATACAAGTTTAGTAAATGCAATCAAAAGCGTGCTGGCATAAGTTACAAGTTTAGATATTTGTCAAGAAGGTATTACAAACATGAATTTTTAATTTTTAACCAAAATTATTACTTTATATCAATATTTTTACTACTCCATAAATGTTCAGAGACACAAGTGTTTCACCGCAAACATGAACACAAAGTTGAGAATACCACGTAGCAGACGGCGATACAGGTATTAGAAAGTAAGTAAACTAACTAGCAATAATATATATACAGAAAAACATAGTTTAATGTCGGGTCTTTGCCTTAATAATGAAATTTAGACGCTCAGGCCGTTGACCAATCTTGAAATCAAATGCTTTCTTATTGTTTTCTTCTTGGAGATTATTACTGGTGATTTTGGGGTCCGTAAATGCAAAGAAAATGTTGTGGAGGGTAAATCTGTACATTCTACGCAGTTTTCAGGAAATTGTTTCTGTTATTAACGAGATAAAATGCAGTTGACATGTATTTTGAACAAGCAGCTTTGTTGATGAATTATTATTGACGTTTTTTAAATAAATACATACATGAACATGACCAATGAGCAAAATTGTCTACTAAATATGATTTATGGATACAAATATCATTTTTGAACCGTATTTGATGGTATTAACCAATTTTCAGGTAAGAAGCACTGATCTGTCGTCGTAAAAATATGCTCCACTGCCGAAATAGAGCAAGTGAGAAAATATGCTACAGACGTTTCGCATATTTGTCATAGATGAATAGGAATTTGAATCTTCAAATATTCGCCTTGCTGGTACCATTTTCTAAATTCACTGTCAACTGAAACAAAAGAGCCTTTCCATTTATCGTCAACATCCTAAATGGCTTCAGGAGAAGCTTTTTCTCGATATTTATGAGAAACATACGCTTTCGTGTACAATAGTAGCCGTCACTTACGCTAAAAATATTTACATGACAATTGAATAAGAGTGGTGTAAAAACGTAAATACCACATTTTACTTACTTGAATATATTTTGATGGTTTCCGAAACTACAGTTGGAAATAATCACCTTATTGCATTTTCTTTTTAACATTCTCTCGTTTTGTTTTATTTTTCGTTAGGGTGTAAACAGAAAAAATTCATATTCAACATGCATTGCCTCACGTTGATGTGCAAAATATAGTCAATGGCGATAAAAAATTAGTTTTACTCGTGAAATCCCACAAACATCCTCAGCAACGTAAAGGATGTAAACGTCTTACCCCAGAACCGTAAGGGAATATTCATTTACCAGGGGTACGTAAATATAACATCTGATTGTGCATGGAGAAATCTTTGTATTATATCTTGTTTACGATTGTTTATAGCTTCAGGATACAAACGATCCCAAATTAAAACATAAAATTTCAAATCCGAGCAGAGTCGTCTAGAGAGGTCACTTTAATGATTGAGGAAAGACTTAACTAGCAAAATATTTAGTGGCGTGTTGAATTCAATGTAGAAGGCTATTTGTTTTACTATTGCTGCTTCTTAGATGTTATAGCGTTTATTAAGAACCTAGCTCTCCTCGTCGTTATAGGTACGCCCAGGTTTTACCCGGGACTATGGATACTATTCAAACACATAACCAAGTGGGCTTGTATACAATCGCTATTCACATTCATCACACTAAAATACAATAGGATATTGCATTCAAATTGATACGGAACAAAATACCTCAAACAGGATATTCATGGTAACTAGTCTTTCGGCACCAATCCGTGATTCTTCTGATTTTGATCATTAATTGGCCACAACTCGTGGGTTATCCTATATAAATGACACGGCCTCCTCCGTGAGCATTCATTGGAAATTGTGAGACCATTTCCTCAATGATCATGACGCTCTATTCAGAGGGGAGCGAACCGTCTTGAATGGAGACAAATTTATTCACTCACCATGGAATACAAATGTCTTCCGCTCGAAGAGATACCCTCAATGGCTTTTCATTTTATACGATTCAATTTATCATTTTTTTATAGCTTCGTCAGTTCCAAGAACTCATTGGACGGAGAATAAGACTCTTAGCGCAGTTAAAAACAGAAAGATATCGCAAATTTGAATTTTTTAATGTAGTGCAATACTTTTCATGCTCGGCACTGCGTGAAGTATAGATTTTCAATATCCCCCTCTATAATTCATCCGAAAGCACTTCCTCGCTCCAATGGCGCCATCTGGCGCTTCGGGCTTCTTGTCACACTTTCAAATTCAGCAGACTGACGAGGTTCGAAATGAAAAACGATGCGACTTAATAATGGGAGCATCATTAATCATTACACCGCCATTACTATTGGACCTTGCGTCTCAGTTAAGATGCAGATTTTTATCGGTTTATCAAGCCTCATCATTCTTAAGGAAAAACGGAGACTCAGGCTTACGGAAGCAAAGTACATACATCTAATCGGTCTTAAACAATTAAAAATTTGGTAATATGAAGACTTAGCAGTCGCAATAGTTACATGAGGAACAAAATAATTCTCTTTGAAATTATAGATGAACACAAACTTGAGCCAAGCAAGTAAATAAACATTACAGAAACCCATATTTTTCCTGTCCTTTCAGATTCATTAAGCTAGAGATATTTAAAGGCAAATGATTTTCGAGAGACGGTTAATTTAGGTTCTTAGAAATGTTTAGCATAATGACGGCCCTGAACCTCAGGACCCTGAAATAAAAATTATACAGGCCAGAAAGAAAAAATAAGATTTTGCCACGGCATACTTCGACTATTTCCTTTTTTGCATTTCGCAAGGCTCTATATGTTGTATGAGATCCGCATTAACTTTGAAAATTCTCTTAGCGTGGAGTTGTATTGCGTGGAATTGAATAGCGCGGAGTTGTAAGCATGGTATAGGCGATCGTCATACGCCTCCAAGCGGAAATGGAGGGAACAAATAACACACTCGCACGTGGGGACACGTGCGGACAAAGGACTCCATTCGCCACCAAATAAGGAGAACAGTGCGAGGGGGCTGCCTGTCTGGAATAAAACCTGCAGCGGTAGAGGAGGACAGATTAGTGAGTTCCAGTCTGCGTTCCTCGGCATTGATCAACACTCCCGCATGTTTTGGTCAGGATGAATGGTGAAGTTGGTGAGAAGACGAGAAAGAGCAAAAGAGACAAACGCATGTCTGATGATGGCTGACCCCACCACAGGATAAACTAACAATCTCATAACGAAACAATGACAGGCGAAGGCTGTGCTTTATCTGGTCTAATCCCTCCACCACCACAGTTTCCTTTCGAATCCATCCTATTGCACATATTCCTGGTTTCCCCTGGTGCTCCTTCGTCTCCTCATTATCCTCCTTCTTGCATTTCGCTCTCGGAGCTAAATTGATGCCGGGTACAATGCGCGTGTGGTGTGTGGTATGCTTTCACGGCCAATTTTAAGTAATAATATTCTGATCTTCTCAGGTGAATAATTTCTTGTACAAACACGGACGCAGACTTTAATACTATTATCGCCTTCGATAAATGATATCCATAGGTACGCAGTGTGGCATTATTTTCCTTCTCCAGCTTGCCGCATCATCTAGCTTGCCATGCAAAACACGCGTGACAAACTTTCCTAGCCTTTTCCTACACTATTTATCTGCAAATTTTCTAGTTAATATAAAAACGGAGAACACTGAATTATTAGCTATTAGTAAGCATTCAAAATGTTTGGACCAATTCATGCTGCATTACTGCGAGGTAATACATTGCCTTTTTTGTTCAGAGAAGGTAAATTAACTTTGTCCCAGATTTTGAACACTCACAGAAAAAGGGTTAAAATAGCCTTCCTCTCAGCCGGTATTGTACACACAATATTAAGATAGGATGGATCTGATACTCAAATTACAAAAATATTGTCAAATTTCTTCAAAGATACGAGGGTCGTCCGGAGAGTAGTACCCGTTTGTACCGTGTGGAGCGCTGGTGAGAAGAGTAGCCGCCGGACAAGTTCTAACACGTTTAATTGTATTTCAGCTGTCTGTGTGCAAAGTTACGCCTCGCTGGTATTGACTGTGTTCTTTCTGTGAGTGTTTAAAATGTTCAAGAAAATAGAGAACGCCGCCAGTTGTGAAATTAGGGCTCTGATTAGATTTCTCAACGCAAGAAATGTGAAACCTTGCGATATTCATCGTCAACTGAAGGAGGTGTATGGAGACAATGTTATGGATGAGTCATCTGTTCGGCGCTGGTGTCGCAATTTCAGCTTGGGCAGAGAGAACACCCATGATGACGAGCGTTCCGGACGGCCGTCAGTCATGACGGACGAACTGCTGAGTTTGCGAAATTTTATTGCGAAATTATTTTTGCATTATTGCATTTGCATTATTAAAAATTGCATTATGCGAAAATTTGTGCAAGGTGGGTCCCTCGCATGCTTACTGACGAACACAAAACCACCCGTATGGCTGCAGCACTGACGTTTTTGGAACGTTATTCTCGTGAAGAAGACTCTTTCTTGACTCGCATAGTCACTGGTGACGAGACATGGGTTTGTTATGCAACACCTACGAGTAAAAGACAATCAATGGAGTGCGTCATGCTCATTCTCCAAACAAGCCGAAAAAATTCAAAACGGTGATGTCTACCCGGAAAGTCATGGTAACCACATTCTGGGATCGGCGAGGTGTCTCATTGACTTCATGACCCGTGGAGACACTATAAATGCCAATGCATATTGAGCGACATTGAAGAAATTACGGCGAGCAATTCAAAATCGACGGCGTGGTTTGTTGTCTAGCGGCGTCACTCTCCTCCACGACAATGCCAGGCCTCATACGGCTCGGTTAACAGAACACTTGTGCAACAATTCAAATGGGAAACTTTCAACCATCCACCCTATAGCCCAGACTTGGCACCCTCAGATTTTCATCTGTTTACAAAATTCAAGGACTTATTGGCAGGAAAGAAATTTGAAAGTGATGAAGAACTGAAAGCAGCTGTGACTACATATCTCAATACACTGGCGGAAGAGGAGTACGAAGCTGGGATACAAAAACTCGTCAAACGTTATGACAAATGCTTAAATTTGCGAGGTGACTATGTGTGTGTATGAGGCGAGGTGTGAATGTGGAGAAGTAGTTTAAGGTATGTTCTTTACAAATAAAACATTAATATTTGTTAAAATGTACTAGTTTTTTATTCCAAAACGGGTATTACTTTCCGGATGCCCCTCGTACATTCTGCTAACAAAGAATACGTAAAGACGTGGGCATTTGGACAGTGTATTTATGATATTTTTTAATAATTTTGTGGCAATACATTTGACTGAAAAAATACTGACGATTTAACTTTTAACACAAAGCCCAATTGAGGACGATACTTTAACAAATAAAAAGTAATTAATGGTACAGTGAGCCGGTTAAACGAATGAGTTGTTACAGCAAAACTTGAGAAGTTGTCCCTTCCATTAGGCAATATCAGGCATTATTAAGTTAGAAAATATTGACATGCATTGGTAGTAAATCATCCACCACTAAATAATCAATCTTCCAGTTACCATATTCCGTTGTCTCGGGCGTGACTTCGTGGAATTTGCTTAACATTGTAAATGAAAAGTAAAACTTAGTTATTCCACATAGATTTATTAGCAAGACGACCTAGATTTCGACGAAGGTCGTCATCATCAGGCACAGTATTACAAGAAGACATAGAATATATAGTCACACAAGTCGGGGGAGATGGAGGTGATGTAAGTGGAGTGGGGAGATGGGAGTTCGAACGTTGGGGAAGGGGGTGGTAGGTGGGAAGGGGTAATGGTTTGCAAGGAGAGGAGAGCACTCCTCCTCTCCTACATCACCTCTATCTCCCCCGATTTGTGTGACTATATATTCTATGTCTTCTTGTAATACTGTACCTGATGATGACGAGCTTCGTCGAAATCTAGGTCGTCTTGCTAATAAATCTATGTGGAATAACTAAGTTTTACTTTTCATTTACAATTCCAGTTACCAGTCTAAATACACTTGAGATATCACAAGCAAAAAACCAGCTGCTTCATATTGCGTTCCTCGTATGATAAAGTGAAATAAGGTAATAATGTTAACGCTTTACTTTTCTACTGCCACGCAACTATAAACCTCGACATTATTCCTTCAGTCGATTCCACTCCATTTTTTTAAGAGTGGAAAAGATAATAACTTTCCTGGCCGCAACGTTTTTGAAATTTTACTACTTAAATAACACCCAGGTTGCTAGATGGTCACCTCGTCCCTCAGGTTCTCATGACCCGTCCTCTGAGTGAATTAACAGCTTGATCGCTTCCCTTGTGAACAAAAGTATATTTGCGTTAAAAGAATTAATTGAGTTGTGCTATTCAAAGTTGATATGTGCGTTGAGTATCTTAATCAGGATCGTATAGTAGGGTACAATCCAGCGGTTGACAACGTCAAAAGACTTTTGCAGCAGCAGCCACATTTAATTCACATATGAATCATCCGTCTCCCGGACTGCGCCATCGGTGCAAAAGGTAACTATAATCATTGGTTTCGGTTATTAAATCAAAAATCTATGGTGATTCATAGTGCAGCTGCCGATTTTCATGCATGGATGTCCTTAATTGAGCAGAATTTTTCTCTCTTCTTTCGGGTAAGACGCATGCAATGACTCCATTATGATTTCCGCCATCTTAAAACAAATGAAAGTTTCGAAACAGTTGGGTCAATATTTTAACCAGATTTATAGCCGGTTACCTGTCAATAGGTTGGGTTAGGATGAAATTTGTGAAGTTATTATCGTAGTAACCCGAGAAACACCACGGGGAGATGACAGACTTAGTTTCCCATGTTTCATGATATATCCTTTTTTGTATTTCTGTTTTTTATTTTTTATTTAATTTTCGTTTTATGTTTTTAAACACTGATTGTCATTAAATCATCTGTGTCAACTCATTAGAAAATAGACGTACACAATATCTACAGCTTCTCCCTCAGGGGTGTTGATAAAAAGGCTGTTGCTGCTCGAATTGCGGGATCAAGCCACGTAAAGTTGCCCGTGCGTGGAACAGTGACTTTCCAAGTGAAGGCCGAACACTTGAAGATTCTACCCTTGTGACTTATTTATTATCATAGAAGTCAGATACATCACGTCCGGAAACCGGGGAAATGACGCCGGGAAGCGTGTCTTGCAGCATTTTCAGGAGTCTCATTAGATCGCTTGTGGGCATGCCTTGTAGTATTTAAGTCTAATATTTGTCACTTTTCTTGCGAGGGCTCATTTTCTTACAAAGAAGACATTCCTCTTGCATTAGATGATTTTTTCGAAAAGTTAATATTTTTTTCTATGGCCCTGAGGGCTTTTTAAAATAGCCTATTTTACGACCAGATATATTTTCTATCTACTTGGCAAATTTCAGCTCGATCGGTCTAGTAGTTTTTGCTTGATGGCGCAACAGACAGACAAACAGAAAGACACTATTAAATTTTAATATATAAGTAAGGATTTTACTTAAAAATTTTTATAAACTTTTATATTTAAGTAAATTTACTAAAAGGATTAGTCATACTTTTTATAAAATATGTGTTTTATAAAATATACCTGCATAAATAGAGCATTCCATAATTTTATATTTTCAATTAAACGTATGTAAGTCATTATTCATAAGATTTTATTAATGAAAAACTATATCATAAAGGTAAAAAAATATTGGATCAAGTAAGACAAATTTCCAATCAATTCTCTGAAGAAATAAAGTTTAGTATGTCACGAGAAATTTTTGCTGACATAATACTTCCTTTAAAGAAGTAGAAGGTCAACGTTTAAACAATTATGTAATTAACTTAGCAATTCTGGTTAGCTTTCTGAAACAGCATAACAATGGAATAGTCGCTAGCAATTCAGTACCATTAAAATTTTTGTCCAACTTCTAGCATTATACGGACGGAAATATAGAAATTCCAGCAAAAATTTCCTCTCCCAAAGTTTGTGACGTGAACTGAATCGTGAGATAATAGTTGGGTAGGTATGTAGCGCACAAAGATAACGGAAGTAGGCATTTGGAGAAATAATTGAGTTTTTCAATTGCTTAGCAGGACGTGATGATTGAATCAAGAGGCCAGGCTCATTCCAAACGGAGAAATGTCGGAACGAATAGTGAAAAATACTGAAGAATATGGGAAAATATTGAAAAAAAGAGCCGACGCCAAGGGCGCTCCGTCGTGAAAATTCCATCGCAATACTAAATATAGGTTTTGCTAATATGTAGCCTTTTCATATTTAAAGTTTTTCTAGACTCATGCCCAATAGTTTCAGTGTATAAACAAGAATACAACGGTGACTAATTATGATATCATAAGGCAAAGGAAATCTTAGACATAACTAAAGGTAAATTGTTAGGTGCAAATTCTTATTCATTTATGGCCATTTTTACACTAATTTTCAATATTTGAACTTTTCCCGATATTTTTAACATACAACAAATGACTACTGACAAGTGTGAATATCTGGATCAAAAATTGAGTTGGGATTTAGGTACCTACTCCAACTCTAAGGATAGTTTGGCTCCGTTTTGCAGATACCTCCTCATTAATTATCATCTCACAGCTAAACGTTCTTGTGACTTGTCTGATGAAAAATCTTACATTCAGCAAATCAAAAACACCACCTGAGGAGAGGTGAATAAAAATTGGAGTAGTTTTTGGCGTTCACTAGAGCATCGTCAATTCATATTATCACAATGCAATTTTAAAAAGACATATTTTTATGAATCCACCTGCGGAAACCCACGTCAAAAATCAATCGGTGAATAAAGTGTCCCTGGAAATTGAAGTGAATCACGCAGTGCAAACGGTTTAATTTGACAAACATACCAACGGATTTAATGACTATAAGGAGCAAATTTGGGTAAAATGCAAAAAATCAAGTCCTAATGTGCAAAATAATACTTTTTAGTAGAGAAATTTATGCTTGTAGTCACAATGTGAGCTGTATTAGGCCCATTCTTGTTTATACACTGAGGAGCAGGGAAGCAGTTATTCATAGACAAGACGGCAACCGAGGGCTGCAGGCGGGGAACAATATTCACTCTCTTCGCATGCCGGGTGGCTTCTGTTTATTGTCTTAGCCGCGAGCGCCATGTCCACTCGTGGCACATTACACAGTCAACTGTGAAACTTATTCCCATCAACTTCACCTCTGATATTCTACCTAATTGTGTGCCGTTTGACGGGCCCGTAAATATTGATAGTCATTGCGCCACACGAAAAAAGTTGAAGAGCTGGTCGGCCTTCAAAGCACGGTAACGACGGGCTCAACTTCAAAGCTACAGTTAAATAGTTTTATATATCGTTTCTGAATATTCCTCGAGATGTAAAGACAGCACCTGATTTAGTCACCACGTAAATCCGAATCCGTAAAAAAAGGTTTACACACAGGAAGAGTACTTGGTTTGTCAGGTTATGCAAATTATGGGCTTGTTAACAAACAAATCATTAAAACGGGAAATATGTGAGGAAAGCTCCTACTGATTATCTTCTGCTTCAAAAGATGAGAGAAGTATCAAAGACAAGGATAGAAAGCTTTGGGTGAGCGCGGTAGGAGGAGTAAAAGCATTAAGTTTGACTGGTGATAATGAAAACAGTAAATGTAATGAGCTTGATGTAGAGTTTATGGTTTTGCACGATCACATGCTATCCTAAAAGCCACCTTAGAAGGACAAGGCATGGGGTATTGGAACACCAATCACGGATATTAAAGGGAGTTGGGAGATGTAGGGACGGAAAGGAAGTTACTCATTTTTTGGTGTAGTGCATTTTCGGTTTTATTTTTTAAAGTGTTAGAGGAAAAGAAATTCTCTGTCTGACAGATTATCTAATTATCTGAGAAAAGATTAAAAAAACATATCGCGACTGGAAGAATTTTAAAGAGGGATTGTTCAAGACCTACTGGCATTTAAGAAGATGATGTGGTTGTAAAATATTCCAACTCACCAAATGGAGGTCCCAGGGCTTGAACTGCAAAGCGATGGACGAATTTCTGCATGTCACCCGACTACACTCACGAAAGAAGTCTCTAAGTGCAGCAAGAGAGCCGGTGAAGACCTCACACTCAGGTTTCACGAGAGAGTGCTTCCTTGTCCAACGGAACTCTGTGGGTTTGCTTGTCGCACCGTGAGCATAGGGATGAGTAGTGCATAACTCTGGTCCTTCAAAGAGCCCGGCAGAGACGGTATTCATGAGACCCCTCGTGGATAAACACTCAAGCTCTGCGGAAACGCGAGGTAATAAGAAGGCAGAAAGAGCTTGTGCGTTTCTAATGGAGCTAAATTTTTAGTGCTCGAATGAGTCTGAACTACCACGAAATGGTTTCTCATAGGAGAACTCGCCTCCTGACAATCGATATATCGTTATTTCAGACCCGAGCCAAGGAATGAACATTTGTGTATACCTCAATGCATAAACGCCCATTGCTGGCGAACTCCACCCGAAATGGCCCTCTCATTGCGGCATTGCAGTTTAACGTAGCTTCAACGTGAATTCACTTCCACCGTAGTCACCTAACTGGACACCATATTACTAGGAGACTTCCCTCCATAGTGCGGTCGGCTTCAGGGGATTTAAGAGATAAACCGCGGCTGCGGACGGCGCATCGCCGAGCTCATTGAAGTACCCCACTCAAATGGAGTTTCAATGGTGAGGAGTCTAAATGGATCGCCACCACTGAAAGCGGTTACCGATTTTGAAACAGTCAAAATCCTAAGTCCGAGTAAACAAACATCGTTGGACTCGTTTGGCATTTGAAAGGCTTTAGGGAAATGACGCCAACGATCGTGGATCTCAACATTAACCTCAATTATTGAATTTCATGGAGACTTAGAACGCCAATAGATTTGATAAAACTGCCAATGAGAAAGAGAAGCTTAATGATAGTGCAGAATTAATGGCAGGGCCAATCTATGGAAGTTTAAAAATCTTGGACTGAGTGAGCGCGCATGGCAAATCATATAAGAGGGAATGACAGTAGTAGATTTATAGGTTTGTAAAATGTAGTTTGCAAGATATGAGGATAAAATACACATCAATGACGGGTATTAATGCAAAAAATCCTAGATATGAAATGGAAAGATATCTAACTCCATTTTGTTCCCACAGAAGAATAAAGATGAATAACAACGAGGATGACTCTTTCAAGGATAAATAAGTTAGACAAGGGAAACTTAATAAACAGCCAGTAGTCTCCCGGAAACGTCTCTTGCTTATGATATGGCTTGTGTTTGGGAAAACACTACAAATTGACAGCAAGACGTTTGTTAACTTTTTGCATAACTGCTAGCGCATAGTCACTAAGTGAATAATTCCCCTCGATGCATAATGAGTTAAAGAGATAGGGAGAGACAACTACGGGACGAAAGTGACAGGAGTGACGAAAGGGTCTCATGCACACCATTGCGAACTAACCCTCACCGAACGTTCTACCTAGATGTAAGTCAGACGTAGACTGAGAAGTGGTACATTAAACTGTGAAAAACATCCAAACTCGTACGAAACATTACGACTAATAACCCATGTCGTTCAGTTGAAGGAGGTAAATTTTAGAAAAGCAGCAATCAAAAGGTTTTCGACATCAATTTCTTGTCCATTCAAAATACAAAATTCGGATTTCTCATCTCTTGGCTTGCCATCATTCTCCAGATGAAAATTCGCCGTCGTCCGTAACGACGTAAACTCCGCGATTGTCATTTCCTCGGCAATCCCTTGCTTGTTTGACGAATCGCGCGTGGTTCCATCTCCATTCTAAAGGCACGCGTGGGAATGCTGCATATGAAATCACCATTCATCGCATCAAATATGCATCTCAAGGGTGGATGATAATGATCAATCGCTGGCAGTCGCGAGGCCTTGGTGTAAATGACATGAATCGGGACATTTGGACTTCCCACGACCAAGATAGCGTCCATCCTTTTAATCCATCTACATATTCAAATTTAAGGTCCAATCTCCCTCCATGAAAATTTGAACTTGTCATTGAATCATTGAAAACAATATGATTCACAGGAATGCAAAATGACAAAAAGTGACCCGATACCGTCAGTTTCATGCTTGGAGAGGAGTTGCTCTATTTAAAACTGTCATTGATATTAAGAGCGAACAAATGAAGCGTACTTGCATTTCACAAGCTAAGAAAATATTTAAAGATTTCTAAATAATAATATGGGAATGAGGTTAACAGGGACAGTTATATTTCTCATAAAAGCCAAATAGTTTCATTTGAAAAAAATGAAATAATGCTTAATATCGTTGAAAATTTTGCAATTAGAATAACTGTTAGCCTTATGATACCGATACCAGATTCGAATGCAAGCTCAAGATTTAACTAAGTACCCCATTCAATGGTGAAATTTAATGTCATCATCAACAATAAGACAATTAAAAACTCAATTGTATTAGTATTTGTCCAGTAAAACAACATCCGCCATAAATTCTTTACTAATGGTCTCTCTTCTATTTATATATTTGAAATAAATGTAACGTATATCTCCTCGATAACCTATTGTTAGCATTGCCTGATCGAAAAATTTTAATAAATAAATTAAATGTTAGGTTTAAGAAATTATGAATGTCAAAGAGACTGTATTACATGATTGGTGTAAGAGACAAGCTATTTAAAACTTTCAAAAGTTGCCCTTCAAATATTTTACACATAAATCAATATACCCGTTATCGAGATCTTACAAATAATGATATGAGAAAAGCTAAATCATCATATTACTATGAGCGATTCAACAACGTCGCTAACAATCCCAAAAAGTTGTGGGCGGAATTCAAAAATTTTACTGGAGGGAAACCAACTGGCCATCAAATATATATATAATAATATATATAATATTTATTTATCCCTTAGAATCAACATTACAAGCATATTTACATTTCAATTAAATAAGGATAAATTAAATTAGGAATCCCTTTAGGCATTGCCTGTATTGGGATACCTCAAGATAAATTACAATATAAGTAAAAGTAAACTGAGACCAGTTACGAGACATAAATAAATGCATGAAAAGATAACAATTTGTTTTTTAGTTACAACCTGTCGTGCATACAAAATATAGTGAGTATTAACCTTACTATTAACAAAAAAATACATCTGGATTTTCTACATTAAGTAACCATTTCTTTACTCCTTTCAAAAAAGATGTTAAACTTTTTGAACCTCTTATACTATCTGACAATCTAGAAAATAATGTTGGCCCTACATAGATAAATGAGCGTTTGAACACGGTCAGATTTGGTTTGGGCAAAACATACATTTTTGTAGATCTTAGGTTGTAAACATTGGTTATTGGTTCTTCCTTAGGTTTATTACCACTTCTGAGGTAGAACAATTTCAATACTTTGTACACGTAAAGATGACGTAAAGGGAGTAACTGTAAATCCACAAATATGGGGAAGGACGGTTCAAATTGACATTTTCTAGCAATCAGTCTCACTATTGCTTTTTGGAGAATCAGCATCGGATTGAGCGAATTTTTGTAGGCACCTCCCCAGCAGATTATCCCGTAGTTTAATTTTGATTGCACTAAAGCATGATAAATAGTTTTAATGAATTGTCGGGGACATTTATTTCGAAGGAAATAAAACTTCGCGTGGATAAATTTAAGTTCCCTTGAAATTCGATTTATGTGTTTATCCCACTTTAAATGCTGGTCTACAGTCACTCCCAAGTATTTGTATTCAGGCACACATTCAATTTGTATACAGTTATTACAAAAGGTTCGATCACAACTTGGTTTATGATAGGGTAATTGCCAATTAATTGAGAAACGATTGCATACATTAAAGCACAAAAATTTCGTCTTTTCACTCAACAATAATTTATTATTTTCCATCCATTCACTAAGTATGCTTAGGTCTGCTTCCATATTAAGTCTAACCTCTTCCCAAGATGATCCTTCATGAATAAGTGCAATATCATCAGCGAAGGCAATTAATTTTCCGGTGAATTTAGAGTTACATAAGTCATTAATATAGATAAGAAATAATATTGGACCTAACACTGAGCCTTGAGGCACACCTGAACATATGGTTTCAAAGTCACTGACACAATCATTTACACGTACACACTGTGAGCGAGAATACAAATAACTCTTAAACCATTTTCATGGTGTGCCACGAACACCTATTCTACTTAACTTTTCCAACAAAATATCATGATTTATGGAATCAAAGGCCTTTTTTATATCTAGGAATAGGACAGCAACGCGTTTATTCGAATTAATTGCGTTGTAGACATGTGTCATGAAGCTTTCTAAGGCATCTTCTGTTCCTTTACCCTTTATGAACCCGTATTGGTTGCTACTTAAAAAATTTTGCTTGTCCAGGTAGGACAAAAGCCTTTTTTTAACTAGTTTCTCAAGAATTTTCGAGGGAACAGATAACAATGAAATTGGCCTATAGTTTGTTATATTTCGTCGGTCACCTTTTTTATGTAGGGGTATAACGATAGCTTTCTTTAGGTCATCGGGAAATTCGCCTTGAATAAAGCTTATATTAAAAATATGGGTCAGAGCATCAGCAATGAGGTCAATTATGTTTTTTAGCATTGTTACATTCGTTCCGTCTGGACCAGCGGATTTTCCAGATTGAAGAGAGCTCACAATTTCACGTATTTCAAAAGATGACACAGGTTCTAGATACATTGAATTAGCATATTTAAGATTGGGATATAGGATTTCAGGCCCAGAAGAATTTCCATGCTGAAGGGAGATTTTTTTGGTGGACTCGAAAACACTAATAAAATATTTGTTAAATTCTCTCGCTAAAACTGCAGGATCTGTGAGAAGTTGGTTATTAATCACTAGCTCTGGTATGTGAGAATCTTTTAGTTTATCACCAGTTAGTTCTTTCAATACCCTCCACTGTTCTTTTGCGTTGCCTTTCCACTTGTCAAATTGTTTCACATAGTAACTATTAGCAGCTTCTCTTATGTCTGCTCGCAATTTGTTTTTAAGTTTAATTGTTCTCTTTCTTAACTCCTCATTATGCGGATGCTTCTGCAGCTTATTAAGTAAGTGGTTTTTGAGGTCCATTTTTATCAATAATATATCAGTCATCCAAGGTTTTAATTTTTTAAAGTTAACTACACGTTGGGTATGGAGTTTTGAGTTCTGGACACAGCTTTTCATTAGATCTAAGTATATAGTAAAGCTTTTCGATACGTTTGTTTCATAGTAAACAGGACCCCAATCGATGGCACCAAGTCTACTTTTTAATACGTCGTATTGAATATAATTAGAATTAATGGAGTAAGAACTATGAACATTTACGTTTTTGATCATGCTACTACCTGAGATGGACAATACAGTCGCAGAATTATCAGTTACTGACAAGTGAGCTACTCTTGCGCTTATTTCAAATTTAAATGAGTTAAAAATCCGGACAAAAACATGGTCAATACATGTAGCAGTTGATGAGGTTATTCGTGTAGGCTCATTAACCATACTAGTTAGACCATATGAGCTCATTAGGCTAAAATATCTTTAATAAAAATTTTTAATAACATATATACTTCTGATATTCGCTAGCCAATAGTTTCTTGAGAAATTTTACTTCAGAAGTGGATAAAATTAATTATAATTGCTCGGTTATACTATATCTTGGGTCCAATTTATGTACTCCCTCTCTTGATAGTGTTTCCCTGATCCCTGAGGCCACTGATCAGGATGTGAGGGATGTACTATCAACTCTCCCAATAAAAGGCCCAGGTAATGATAAAACTAGAATGAAGGATCTGAAAAATCCTAATTTTAATGTAAAAATCTTGACTAACTTCATCAATAATAGTCTCAGAGAAGGGTGTGTACCTCAAGATTTGAAACATTCTACCATTATACCCGTTTTTAAAGGTGGAAACAAAACTGACCTCAACAATTATAGGCCAATTTCTACATTAAGTTCTATTGACAAAATCTTGGAAAAATATGGTTATAATCACCTTGTACGGTACTTGAATGCAAAATATATATTTTCAGTGCATCAGTATGGGTTTCTTAAATCTAGGGGAACAAAAGGTGCCCTTGAACATTTCGCTAACCTTGTAAATGAAAATTTGGATAAAACTTTTTTCTGTAATGGCGCTTTTTATCGATTTTGGAAAGCTTTTCACACCCTAGATAACAATATCCTGTTATGTAAATTGGAGTGGATCGGCGTAAGGGGTCATATCTTATTATGGTTTAAGAGTTATCTATGGAATAGTAGGATGAGAATTAAAATAAACAATACTGATAGTGACACACAGATTATAAAACATGGGGTTCCTCAAGGCTTCTGGGACCTCTCATGTTTATGATATACATAAATGATATATCTTTAGCTGTTAAACATAGTAAAATCATAATGTATGCTGATGAAATTGTATTAATAAGTACTCATATAAGTTTTGAAACGTGTCATAATAGGATCCAAATAGACTTTAATAGGTTAAACATATGGGCGCATGATAATAATTTAGTTATAAATAAAGGAAAAACATCAATTATGCATATATCCTCAAAGAATAATGTGAGGAAAGAGGTAAAGATAAAACTCCATTCCCACGGCTGTATTCACGATAATAACATTGATCTTGATGATATCTGCAATTGTCCAGTACTGGACCAGGTAGACAATTATACTTATCTTGGTGTGAAAATAGACGATCATTTCAAATTCCCACTCCATATTGACAAAATTAATGACAAAATAAGAATTGTAGCTTATCAAATATTTATGCTCAAGGACATTGTACCTGTAAAGATAAATTTTATGATTTATTTTGCCATGGTTGAGAGCATACTGAGATGTGGAATTACAGTTTGGGGAATGGCATCTAAGACACTGTTAAATACTATAATTAGAAACCAAAAGATAATTCTGAAATTAATTGATGTGGATGGATTCTCATATTGTACAAGTACAACCACAACCGACTCAAACCCAACCTGTTTCCTTCCAACCCAACACTCGACCCTTACTTCCCTCTCCTAACGAGCCTACACACAGTAAAAACAATGCCTCTTCCTCCATTAGCTTCTCCTCCCAAGGCTCTGACTTGGCCCTCTCTCTTCATACCAGACCAGCCCACGTCTGGGATCGGTGCTGTGTTTATTTATGAATTCCCTGTAGCTCTCCTAAAAAACATACAAATCCTCCCACCTATTACCTGTTTGGGCAACATTACTTAAGAAGCGCTTGGGAGGAAAGTGGTGCGAGCCGGGGGTGTGAGGCTTCCAGGGGAGGAGGGCGGAATGGTAAGGGCCAATGGTAGAAAAGAGAGAGGGAGCGATAAAAAAATATTGTTTTTAAAAAGGTTGCGAGTGTGGGTCTTTCGTTCAGCTCTTCGGATGGGATAGGCGCCATATTGGGTACCACCTTGAGAGGTAGGTCGTTCTTCAGGGCGGGAAGAAGAGGGGAAGTGTCGATCGGTGGCTGGCCGGGGGAGGATGTTACTGGATGAGATGGGCAGGTGAAGAAAGCGCTTTATACTCATGTGTCGGACAACAATTTTTCTATTGCTACTCCAATGAATATCGGACGAGCCTACTAAGTATCAGGTGACGTTTAATACGATCGACAAGAAGATTTGATCATTTCATCAAATCTTCTTATGACGGAGTTTTCCGGATAAACATGTGCCATTTTTTATTGGTATTTTTTGAGTTCTGCCCCAGATGCACCACTTTTGTGGAAGATCGTTTTGCCAGCTTCCAGTCGGCTTCATCAGGTCCTACTAGAATGGAAGCCGACTAAAATACCGGCAAAATGGTCGTCCACAAAAAGTGTGCAACGCGGGGAGAACCCGAAAAATACCAATAGACAAGAAAACCGCGGAAACCTTCATAAGAACATACGCCATTGTCTTTTCCGGTCATTGCATCTAAATTATATTTCCCTTCCATTATTATTTTCAAGAGGTGGTTATGTACAAAAAAAATGCCTTCAGTAACCGAGTCTCTTTTTCTTCGCTTAGATTATATAAGTAGCGTTTCTCCTCTAAAAAAATATTAACTACTGTATTGTCTTTTCAATTTGGCAGGAAAACCTTTCTGTAGAATAAAAATGGGAAAATTATAAATCAGTGTCGACAAATATAACTACACTGTTCTAATTTAGTGGTGATCAACAAAATCGAAATATCATTTTAGAGGTTGATGCTGAAAATATTTAGAAATTGTGACGAAAATATATTGTGACAGAACACGCTCCCTTCTTTCGGGATTGCCGTCCAGATAGGTGGGAACACGCGGCCGTGACGGAGCGTCCAGTCTCACTTGATGTGACCGACCGTCGGAAACCCCCCTTTCACCTTCCACTATTTGAATCCCCCCCTTTTTTCCTCAAATTAGGACACCAAAGATACAGCAAAGTAAATCTAACCTGCTGCAAAACTGAGGATATCCCGGGAGGCGGGATTAAAATTAGGAGGGGCCTCGCAACCGTATGGTGACGGGTCCGGTAGGCACGATGTCAACATTCTTTTCGGGGCGTGCGATCTTTTTCTGAGTGCTACCACACACGACGGGCTCAGGCCTTCGGCTTGATTGACGACTCACACGTAGCTTTGCAACACACATGGAATTTATTACTACAAAAAGGGCAAGTACACAAAATTATAGCATTCATTGGTAGCAATATTTAATTCTAATGAAGGATGAGGGTGAACGAGTTGCAAAACATAAATGAGTGTTAGTAAGAAGATGATTAAGAGGTTGTAACAAATATTCAACATACATACATACTCCGTGCCATTCGGACGCTTCACATCGAGCTCCCGAAAAAACCGAGTTATTTGTGTGTTAATTTCCGTGTACTTGGACAAATTTGGTATCCACGTGTGCGTGAATACCTCCCGCATCGTTTGATATCAACACCAGTTCAGTGAGTTCAAAAGTTTAATTTACACAAGTGTTTTTGTGTTCACCGCGGTCTCAGTCTTGCTTAGGCCGGCAGCTCCCCTCCGGATACGGCGAGCGAAATGCAGCGTGAGCAGCCTGCCGCGATTCATCACGAAACTCCACTACTTCAAAATTCTTCCTCTACTACTTCATCTTCTGCTTCTGCTATAGCTCCAGCATCACCTAAGAAGGCCAACAAAGGTTCACCAATACGTGATATTAAACATCTAAACTACCCGGATTATTCGTCGGAGGACCAGTCCCGCACGACGCTTCTGCATCGCCAGCATGGATCATTGGTAACGACTACGTGCCCTACCTGATCTAAAGTGCTCAGCCAATCATTAAGTGACATTAGTGACGATAAGGTATTAATTGATAGAGAATTTGTGTCTCGACACACGGGCCGCGAGTTGTGACCTGTTCGACGCGTCGCTGTCTCTCAATCCTACCACGGCGGATGCAGTGACCTTGAATAAGTCGAGCAAACCCTCTGCGAGCGAGCCCGGCCGCTCTCCACGGGACGACGTCAACACCGAAGGCGCGAGCGGGCGGGGAGGGGCCCATCCCTCCTCTGCCCCCACCTCTTCAGCCCCCTCTTCTTCCTTGTACCCCTCTTCTCCCCTTACTTCCCTTTCCCTCCGCCCGGAGGGAGACGCTGCCGCATGCTCCGAGCCTCAGCTGTTCGACCGTTCCCACCAGCCGTCAGGGCCTACCTTTCATGCTGAACCCATCCCACTAAGCCCTGTCCCCACTCCCCCTCTCCTGCAATCGAGTACCTATGCCTCAGCTACGAGGCGGAACATCGCTGCTCGAGGAAATCGCCACGGAGGAAGCATTCCTTCCGCGGAAGGAAAAACATTATTCGCTTTTCAAACCAAAAAAATTACGACAATTGCAGTAGGGTCCAATAAAAAGATGGGAATAATACTCCCTGCCCTACCTTATACATCCATACATACGTATGCTAATAAAATTGGTGAGAAATTTGGGGGCGGTGTAAACATTACTCACGCTACACGCCTTTCGCATCAACGAATATGCGTTTACCTAAAAACTGAGGAATTAGTGGAAACTTTCTTGGTACACCATGGCGGCATAACCATAAACAATACCTGGGTAGAGGCCAGGCGCTTCGTAACCAACACAGAGAAACTAATAGTTTCAAATGTTCCACCTGAGGTTGCCGATGGCGATCTCACAGAAATTTAAAGCCAGGCAGTCCGTGTTGTCTCGCCAATTTATCACCTCTCTTTAGGGATGAAAAATGATGGGTTTGATCACGTAGGCTCGTGGAAGAGGATGGTTTACGTGGTCCGACGCGATGGAGTTATTCTCCCTGATTCTTTCCTGGTGCAGATCGGGGACAATCCTCATAGAATCTACCTTGAACATAATGATCAAAGATGCCATCTTTGCAGGCAATACGGGCATAATTCAAGAGATTGTCCTCGCTCCTTACCGGCGGAAACTGTAAGGGAGGAGTTGAATCCTCCACTTACATCACAGGGAGGGGATAATCACTGCCCTCCTCAACCTCCTCCCCTACCTGCCCTCTCATCAGTGGATGGCGTGCCACCTCCTTCCGAATTTGACGTCTCTTCCCGGCAAACAACCAAACCAAACCAATCCCATCCTTCCCTATCCCATACACAAGATATCGCTGCTGAAGATGCTGCTTTGGGGTCTAACAAATCATTTACTGCAAGTACACTCACCGATGACACACTCGGTGAGTCGCAGGAAAATGATTTTGAAACACAATCCTTTTCCTCACTCTCTATGCTATCAAATACTGATGATATCTATGATGATCCTGTTCCGGGCGTCTCTTTCATGGCTGAGAAAATGGGTAAGAGGAAGACATCCAGAGAGGTCAGCACCAGAGACACTTCTGATTCCCCAGAGCGGAAGAAAGTGCCAAAAAATGTTGACCTTATAGGGTTACAACAGGTAGAGGATTTTTACGCTGAAAACCCTGACTTCAGCTCAATTCCGTTTACAACCCTCAAAAACTACTTACACGCCGTGAAAAGAGCAGATCCACGAAAGAAAGCTAAAGAAATGCTAGTTGATCTCAACGAGTTGACATCTACCCTCTCGGAATTAGACGAGAGGAAAATTATAAGAGAGCAGGCCTTAAGAAATAGGATGCATAGGCTTGTCAACTCGCTGACACAGTAAGAAACAACGCCTTTATCTATCATCATCTGATAGTACAAACGTTTTAAGGTCTCTAAACTTTCTGTTTAGAAGCCGTCATTAGTACAAGAACCTCCCCACCCCTTTCAACTGCCATATAAGTCAAGTTTTTAACTTGCGATGGCATGTATTGTTTGGCTCCCGAGTGAGCCAGTAACTGCCCCTATGCAGAACTTTTAATGAGAAACATTTTACATCTTATTTATCTATTTTTTTGTATATTTATTGGTTTTATCTGCAATGGCACAAAAACTTTACTTCATTGCACGTCAATGACATTCATTTATTTTATTGGCAAGGGATCGCTAGGTTCTACTGCCAGTTAGTCAAGCTACCCTAGGGTGGCAGTAATGGATGGTACATTTATCTTTTTAGGGCAGAGACGAATTTTATATTACTGCCGGTAGATGAAGATTTTACTTATTTATTTATTTATTTATTTATTTTTATTTATTGCCTTGGGAAGGCTTTGCAAGGTTATTACAATATTTTAACGCAATTTCAAGCTATTTAAATCTTTAGGCTAGCATACATGAGTGAGATACGAGTCATGACTCTCAATGCACGCTCAGTGCGAAGCGCAGTAAAATGGGTTCAGTTGTCTCTCTTTCTCCGAAGACATGAGCCAGACATTGTCTTTATACAAGAAACAAACACTGACTCACCTCCAATGTGATCCCTACCAATGTACAATTTTTACTTTTCAACTCCTAATATTCCACACGCAGGAACCTCAATTGCAGTGAGAGAGAGTGTCAACGTTTGCTCTTTTTCAAGTCAGGTGATTGCGCCTGGGTAAGCCTTAGCGTTGACAATGTCAGTCAGCTATCCAGACCGTCACACGTTTTTATTTATATCAATATATGGCCCTCAAATACAAGATAATGCGGTGGAGTTAATGAGCCTCGTAAATAATTACATTCAAAACGCCAATTCCACGACTAACTCCCAAAACACCTGGAAAATCGTTGTAGGTGACTTCAATTGTACTCTCGTGCCTAGATCTGACAGGACAAGTGGAATAGAAAGATACCCTAGGTACACTGCTGCCTTGAGACAACTGATCAACCGTCATCGTCTCGTTGATGTCTGGAGACGTCTGCGTCCAAACAATCCTGGCTATACTCATGTCAGCCATTGTGGAGTGGTCACTGCTTCACGGCTAGATCGTTTCTACGTCTCGGAGGTGAAGGTGCAGCATATTCGGCGAATTGAAGCCTTATCCACTTTCTCTGATCATATGGCAGTGATGATGTGGTTGACCTTATCACGCCGAGTGCGTAGGTCAACTTATTGGCGCTTTGATAATACGCTCCTCGATAGCGAGGACTATTGTAATTACACTAGAATTCTGATATCCTCTCTCTCCCGCTTGCAATCTAAAAGTGGCCCGAGCGCAGATTGGGTGATAATTAAGTCCGAAATTAAAGAGCATGCTATGATTTATAAAAGAGGACTCAGAACCCTGAGTACTCTGCCTGATGAGAAATGTGAATTACTCGAGGCTCCTTTACACCCTGATGAGATTCTATGTGCTCTCAAGAGCTTGAATAAAAATAAATCCCCGGGATTAGACGGTCTGACACCCGAATTCTTTTTGAAATTCTGGGATGTAGTGAAACAGCCTTTCCTACGAATGGCTGATGAAAGTTTCAGCAGAGGGAAACTTCCTCGCTCCAGATCTACGGCTGTTATAACGCTGATCTCAAAAAAGAACAACGTGGAGACGATTGGCTCTCTGAGACCTTTGTCCATAACAAATACGGACTGTAAAATTATTGCGAAGGCCATCTCAAACAGGCTATCTAACGTTATCTCCTCTGTGGTTTCGGAGGAGCAATCCTATTGTATTCCCGGCAGAATCGACCAACACACAGTACACTTTCTTTCGGACACTCATACTTTTTTCTATCACTTGCTGAATTGCAAAAATCTGGTCACTACATCCTCTCCCAGGCATAAACCCGCACTGCACACCCCATATTTTTTCGGAAGTAATATTCCTTACTCTTTCGATTAATATTTTACTGAACACTTTTCCTGGGACACTCAATAAACTAATGGCCCGATAATTATTACATTCGGTCTTTCCTCCCTTCCCTTTGTACAACGGAACAATGATAGCATTCTTCCAATCCGCTGGAACAACAGAAACCTTCAAGCATAAATTGTGTAGTACACGCAGCCTACAAATTAGTAATTTACACTCACACTTCAACATTTCACTGGATATCCCATCTCTGCCTGCAGCCTTCCCATTTTTTCAATATTCTCACAGCCGTTGTGACCTCTTTCTCACTGATATCCTTCTCCATCATCACATTCTCAAACACCACTTCACGAGGCTCATCCTCAACGCCTGCAATATTATTGTACAATTCTTCAAAATACTCCATCCAGCAGTCCCTGATATTGCTCTCGTCCCACATGATCTCTCCACTTTTGTTCTTTACCGCATTCATTCCCCTACCTTCACCAATCTTAGCCCTTTATACCCACTTCCAAAACAGCTTTTTATAACCTTCAAAATCACTCTGCATTTTGTTACCTTCATCCGCACGCATTCTCTCTTTGCTCTCTTTCACAACGATTTTGCATTCATTCTTTTTCTTTCTATAAATCTCACATGCCTTAGTACGCTCTTCCTCAGATTTGGCAGCAATCATATCCTTGTACGCCTATTTCTTTTCTCTGACTGTAATTTTCACTTCTTCATTCCACCAAGCATCACCTTTTGTTCTTCCTACCACTCCTTTTCCGCATACACTTCAGCACATTCCACAATCAATCCTTTTAAACACTCCCACGCATCATTTTCGTTCTCGTTTCTGATATGCTCGTCCCATTCTCTCTTCTTCAACGATAGAGCATCTTCAAGCATGCAACCATACCGCATTCTTACCTCGCTGTCTAGCAACCTTTCCACTTTTACTCTCAACTGCTTACGCGCAACATTCTTCCTTGATACCCACTTCCTGCCTAAATTCACTTTGAAGAGTACCAAATAGTGGTCAGTTCCACATTCAGCACCCCTCATTATTCGCGTGTCCCACACTAACTCTCTCAACATCTCATCATACTCAATAAAATCAATCATGCTTTTACAATCGCCCCTTTGCCAAGTATACATATGTATTCTCTTATGTTTAAACCATGTTATCGACACAAAAAATCCTTTTTCCAAACACACGCTCACCAAATTTTCACCATTATCATTCGCTCGGGGGTCACCATAAGGCCCAACCACTCTCTCAGATGCATCCCGCCTCACACCAACCCACCCATTTATGTCACCTCTTAAAATTATTATTAATAAAAAAATCAAGTAAAAGACGTGGAGTTCATGTAAAATCATTTCATTTCCTTTCTTAACTTTGGAAAGTGAGACTCTCCTATATTGTCATTTATAAAGGGTGTTTTTTTTTTCATTTGATTATTTGGAAAATTGATTTGTTTGTTTGTAAAATTTGTCTTTTACTTGGGTCTAGTTCGTGGCCTAATGAGACGGGAGAATTTAGCCGAAATATCACAATTTCAGATGAGTAAACTGAAGCTAAATTGATTAGGTGAAATGCTCTCTCTCTCTCTCAAACTAGGCGTGTTTTCTCACGCGAACTATGGGAATCACTGCAGTAACGGGGTCGGTGATTGGATACACGGACTTTTGTTCCCGAGAGGGTGTGGGTCGGGAGATTTTACTTGGTTCGTAGCAGCGGGTCGGCAACTCCTTGGTGCGGCGTGGACCCACTTCGGTGACCCTTCTGGTCGTCAGCACAAGTCTCCTTTCCCAGCAGCAAACTGCTGTCCTCCTCAAAGTGTGTTCCGTCCTCCTTTGGCAGCTTCTCCGTCTGTTTCCCCGATGTCGTCGTCTTGTTCAAGGCGTCTTGAGCGAACTTTCACAAGACTAATTCACAAGTCGATGTAGTTAGTGAGCGAGCAAGAGAGGTAGAACCCTAGGTGCGTTGCCTTTTATCAAGTGGGCCCGCCCCTTTCCAAAACCACTTGGCTGACAGATGAATAAAGCAACTGCACTTCACCACGCCACCGTATCATGTATTGTCAGCCTGTCAAGCCGGAGCCGTAGGCCCGCGCGCATTTCAAAAAGGCTCCGCGCCCTGACTTCTATGCAAGACGTGTATCTGGGCATTACCGTCGCAGTATGTATGGTAATTTTTGTAAATTATGTTAATTAACATCATTAGTTTGCGGGAGAAACATAAAATAGTGAGTTAAAATTCTTTCTGTTGAAGGCAAAGAAGATTTTTTCTAAAAAGTTCACCATTGTCAGGGTCGTAGCTAGGAATCCATTTCATTGCAAAGAATTGCACTAGGAATCAAATATTTTAGCGGATTGTACTATAGAAAACTGGTAACGGAACAGCTTTAGTGTTG
Organism: Ceriagrion tenellum; assembly: GCA_963169105.1. Lineage (NCBI taxonomy): Eukaryota > Metazoa > Arthropoda > Insecta > Odonata > Coenagrionidae > Ceriagrion > Ceriagrion tenellum. Next base: position 1,129,294 of record OY720636.1, read on the forward strand.
ATATTTTACAAAAATAGAAAGTCGATTATTTACTGACCGCAGCAAAAATTGACGCTATCCCTCCCTACGGCATCGCAAGGGTTTAGTTTTTGCGGCGGAGGCAGATTTGTTCAAAGGGGCCGCCGTACTCAAATATTCACCCAGCTGGTTTAATATTTTTAGCATCCTCTCCTCAGTCAGTCACTCGTTAAGAGTCATTTTTCCACGCTTAATCCCTCCCTCCGTTTCTTAGGCGAAGAAATCATGAATATCAGTCACTGAACGCCGACTGATCGCTATCGTATTTGTGACGCATTTATTCCGCGATTACGAAGCCTTCTGAGTGAAAGTAGAGGAGGAAATCCAACCAATCAAAACCTTAAAGATTTTTTCTCTTAAATATAATTCCGATGGAAATTTGAAGTTCAATTTTCGACGATGGACATCAGTATGGATGTATATAATGTGGTGGTGAATGCAAGTTCTGCGAAGTTTTAAAATATTTATTTTCTATAGGATGTCTTTGTGTTTTATGTATTTAAGCATTCTGAAAAAGCATGAGTAACCGTGAATTTACACACAAACAGAGATTTTGAATAAGTCTTTGTCTTTTGGGAACTGATTTCCAATCGGTGGTATGGCCGGTATAATTATATCGCTAGAAATGATCACTGCTATAAATGTCATGCTATTTCTCGGGGTTTACAAAATGACGCTCTTTGATTTCAATTAATCTCCTGACTAGATTTTGCTCATGCGTCAGTAATCGTCGCATAATTTACATAAGTAAACTGTAAAGAAGAGCAATATGATGAAAATCCACCCCCGGCCACCTACTCAATACTTGGCCTACAAGGTATTTTGCAGATGATGCTAAACATACGCCAAGTAGCCTGTAAAATATTAATTATCTTCTTATTTGCAAATACAAAAAACACGTTCGTTTATGATTTAAACATTTGAATTCTATTCAATACTTTTGTTTTATCACCATCAACAGTCCAAAATTTTCCCCCGATTCAACATATAAACATGTCGCATATTAACGCTTTATCACAAATGACATTAACTCAAAATGTGAATATGTTTTGGCTTTCCAACTACTCGTTTCAGATGATTCAATCTCTCGGGTCTCGCCTGGTTGACTTTTCTTTAGTGTCAAGTGATGCTCACGTCCTTTTGGACCAACACTAACAAAAAATACTTCTTCTTGCCCCAAAGTCACCAGGGTTCAACCTCCCAGGTGGGTAACTGTTATAATATTCTCTCTCCTTTCACTAGCCGGTATGCGGAGTATCAACAATATAATGACGTTTCTATTTACTATTGGTTTAAATTTGTTGACTTTGATAGGTTCACGCGACTTCACTTGGAGTAAATCACGTGCACGGTTCGTGTTTACTGCGGCGTAATTGTTGCTACCGCTCCACCTAAACAATGGGAATTCTTAAAGCGGATATTCCCAACTAAAACGTATTAGTATTTCAACATGATATCTCTATTAAAAGATGCATACAAAAGAATTTCGATATGTTACAAGCCCATAATCTCGAAGCAGCGTCACATACGCATGGGCTTCTGATTAGACCATGCTTTCCAGACGTAGGAAAAAAGGTCTTGTTTCGTGTAAAAAAACGGTTATGTCTCGAAGCACAGCAGATCCCGAGGCAGAACGCTTGGCTCACAAGGCAAAGACAAATCCGGCGGAAAACATCCCGCTTAACGCCAATTTAATCACTCTCTTTCCCTCACTTGTTCGTCCGCGTGTCTTCCCCGTGATTAATTACCCCTTTCTGAACCCAATTCTTACCTTTCCGACTCCCTTTGCGCTCATCCCGATCACTGATTGCTCCCGAGAGATGTCTATCTCCCTCGGTCCAGGAACTATCGAGAAAAATGGCTCAATTTCTTTCCGGCTGTTTTTTACCCCTCCTTTCCTCTTCCGAGTCCCTCCATTTTTTTTCGAAGAAAATTTAATTACCTCAAGCCATGCTTGTTCACCAAAAAATGTTCCGACCTCGTTAGGAGGGACTGGTTAGAAAGCTGTTCGCAGTATCATTTATCAGACGGGAAGAAGACTATCTTACGGAGTTTATCAGATTACCATTGTGATAATAATTTATCCTATAACATGAGGTTCGAATTATTCGTCGGAATACCCACATGATAAATCTGTTAAGAATTATTATTAGCCGTATTTTGGTACTGGTATGTTGGCAAATGAGAACATTATTTCCGAAGATTTATCACCTTTATCGGATTTTTTCCCGGATTGTATGCGCGCAGGTACGCAAATTACTCAATTTATTGAGATGACTTCCCAGTAGTGCCTTTATTTACTGTACTTAGGACGGTGGCGGACTGAGCCACAGAAACATTGGCAGTTAAACACTGTGTAACCAGGTGTGAAGCCCGAGAGAACTTCCTTAATACAATACGCCAGGAAAAATTGAAATCATATATGAATGAAAATTGGTGAAAACTCGAAAAAAATGCTGATACATCGAGGCGCACGTCTACACAGCTAGCTCAATGGTATGCTATGAAAGGACCGCGCAGCTGAATCAGCTGTCTAAGGATAATGCACACAACGCCATCTACTGGCATTAGCGGAACCAGCATGTTCATGCAACGCCATGTTCATTTTTGTCCGTGTTTTATTTCTGTCAAATCAGAGATGGCGTTGTATACGGATTTAAATTTTTTGTGATTTTTTTTACTTTTCCAATGCGCGAGGAAACATCTCGAGGCCAAGACGAACAAAAAAAATTCATCGAAATCAGTCTATCCGTTCTCGAGATATTATCAAAAAAGCCGTTCCATTAAAAATGTATGAGAAAATGAATTTTCTTCATATATTTTTTTTCGTGAATTTTTCCGATGTTTTAATAGTTATTTTGCTATTCGGGGCGGAGACAAATCCAACAAATCAAAGATAATAAAAATCGGTTCAGCCGTTTTTGAGTTATAAATGAATTGAGTTATAAGAATTTCTGCTGGTATCCATGAAGATAAATCATAACTCTACTATATGTTAAAAAACATAGCAATGTTTTATAACTCGAAGAGAATAGCTGGAGGAAGACAAAAGGGTTCCATGCATTCGTATCCAAACTTATATGCCACTGAATTTATTATTAATTGAACAAAACTTCATAAAAATATTCTCAATGACCGAGAATAATAAAAAATGTAATTTTGCGACTATTTAATTGTTAAATTGTGCTCTGAAAGTGAAAAATCAGCAGATATTTTTAGAGAAAAAACGATATAGGTCGTAAAATTATGTAATTATTTGAATTTTCCAACGTTAGTACCGATAATCATGGATGAGATCTAGGCCAAAAGAAATTCGATCAGCTGGGGCTGGAAGAGGGTGAAAGTGAATTTAGTAAGTGAGGAAAAAGGGAAAATGGAGGAGTTAGAAGCTGAGGAATCTCCTTCGAATCTAACGTCGCGCGGAAATTAATCCATCTCTCCCCGCCCATCCCTAACCCATCACTCCTCAGCTCCGCTACTGATTTCAACCGCTGATTCCATCCCTTAATTCCATCGCCAATGTTCTCCTCATTCCCTCCATTATCCCAAATGATCAATCCCTTCCTCCCCTAAACCTTTCCACGTCCTTCTTCCCCATGCAAACACCAGCACTTACATACAATTGAAATGACTCGGTTCCCCGCGTGCAGGCATTTATTTCGAAAATATGCTCAATGTAAAATATTCAAGAACCTGCTTGGGTGCCAACCTTTTCTATCATCCTCCCAGAAACGGGACAAAATAAATATTCCTTGCATGACACATTCAGTCAGATCCTTTCCTCTTTCGCCGACGTGTAGCGTAATTAAAATGAAAGAGGAAAGCACAGGAGTAATATCTTCCGATTGAAACTATCTTTCAGTCTCGTGTTCTTCAGTGCTCTCCATCACTCATACTCCATTTTTCTCTACATGGTTTCTCCCTCCTGTATCTGCTCCAATTATAAACGCTAGCGCCTCATTTCAAAGAGTTTCATTTATTGACACTCAGCAGAATTGCGCACGACATTTTAGTCTCAGCTACTCACTCACCCTCCTCATTTTTTTTGTTTTTCCCCGTCTCCATTTCCATCGCGGCAACTTCCCCTTTCTGCACCATTCTTCTTAACTTGTATTTTTTCGTCAGTGCACAGCAACCTAGCGCCTTCTGCGCTTCCGCACACTACTGTACTTTCTCTACTTTGCTTGCTGTAAATATATCTAGGGTGGCCAAAGGCCACATCGGAAAACGATGACAGACATTTTTTTTCTGATTTATGGCATTGGAGTGAAGAGTCTTGGAACAGCGCACTCAAGTCATAGGCATGAGAGAGGGAGGAAAGTAAAGAAATGAAAAGCAAATATTGGACGCTGAGATCGTCCCGAAGACTAAAGCTGAACAGACCTTACGTTTGCTCAAGTTCCTCCCCTCTTACAATTGAAGGCTAGGTGATTGATTACATTTCTCCCGGCGTATCACTCGGAAGGAAGATACGACTTTCCATGACGTTGATGTCTCTCTTTTCGGATGAAAAGGAGAGCGTTGAGAATTGACATAAGCATGAGTCGTGGATGCGCCGATCATTGGCGGCGCTACTAATTACTTACGACCACGGTCATTAGTACAATGCACACGCCCAATTGGAAAGAGTAAATTATGATCGAATAAGGAAAGAGTGAAGGTCACAGAGGATTTATTTTATCAGTTTTTTTCTCTTCGTTTTCCCTAGAAAGTGAGAGGAACCAATAATTTTTAATGTTTTAAATGAAGGAGAGGACAACAAACAGGAAAGCACTAGTTACTCCTTGTTTGGACTTGAAGGCGCTTTTCTGCAGACCGTGTCAAGTTTAAGAATTTACTCCCACTCGAGAGAACATATGTTTAAAGATTCGATCGAACACAAGGGTTCCTTATTTTGTAACACAAAGAAAAAATAGAATTTGCAAATTCCACATAATATTTGTAAAATCTTTTTATCTTTGTGTGATAATGGAAAAATTTCATTAAGATGAGCCTGAGATGACGTCTTACTCCTTTTTTTCACGTCTCCGACAAGACAATGTTTATTGTCCTTCTAAAATGTGTGGGCTTTCCTTCTCCGAGCTCAAGAAATAACTAATACTTGGTAATATCGCGTCTTGCATGATTGTTTCAGTTCCCAAGATCCAAAAACGTGGAGCATTGATTTTTGTGTCTAATCTAATGATAAACGTAGGTACCTTTGCCACTGAAAGCATACCGTGGTAGAAAATTTGCAATGTTTTAATCTCATCTCTATCAGGAATGTTTGGTGTCATTTAGATCATTTTTTTTAGGCTAGGCAATGAATAACCTCCTCCGAATTTGAAGCACTTAGAAAACCCAACTGTGCCACTTTTAAACACTTCAGTATTGGCCTCCTTTTCGAGAACATTCGCCACTATTATAGACCACCACCCATATCTGGAGTACTACGTACACTTACATGAAATTCAAGATTAAGGCTATAAATCGGAGGTTCTGATACTACTATAGAAGCTATAGCGCGTGAAAAAAATAAATTCCACCACTTCTACATGATTCCTAGTGCTTCGTGGTATGTGCCGCAGGACACGAATGGCTTATCTTCCTGGGATGAGGATTTAGATGATCTCGAATAATATTTAACATCCTAGATCATTATTAGTTGTTCAATCCTAAGATTGGCTGACTGTAACCCTTCACCCTTCTCTATCTGATGCTATCTGATCCTACACTTGCCCTTCCTGAATAATTTACCCCTCCCAGTAGTCCCCACCAGGAGATCCGATGGGGGGACTATTTTATCCGCGGAATATTTTACTGAGAGGACTGCCATCACGTCATATATGGTTACAATGCAGGGCTGCATTTTCTAGGGAGATTATTGTGGTGGTTTCTCCGTTGCCTTCCACATCGCAGTAGTCCGGCCGATACCGTGAACTTTCACACACGCACGAAGCTGTGGCTGTTGATACCGGTGTCCGATCTCCTTCTCTACGCTATCTACACTATCATTGCATTCAACTAAGGCCTCACAGTAGTGGGATCAAATTTGAGTAGCGTGCAAAAGTTTTTTAGTCAACCGAAAACATTGTTTCCGTCGCTTGATCTCGAAACTGCGGCCCTCAGATCCGGAGTCGAACACGCTACTACTGGTTCAAATCGGACCCCTTAACCAAATTAAACGGCTTGGTAATGCTCGAGTAGTCGGCATGCATAAGCTCAAAATTTACTTCTAATAATACCATATTCCCAAAGTGTTCTCTCATAGCACAAGTTTGAGAAAAATGTCGGTGAAAATTGAGTGAAGTGATGGATAGCTATTCAGCGTTAGATTAATTTTCACTCGGTGCATTTAATTCGATCTCCCTCGGGGAAGATCATGGAAAAATTGCGTCATTACGTCATACTGCCAATATCATCTGTCCCACGACCTTTTGCGACCATCTGACTGCGCTTTAATCTCAACCGACAAACTAAAAACAAATTAACCCATACTCTCTGTCGGAGCACAGAATTCCACATTCGTCATAATCCCATGTTTGGAACTTTCCGTGTTACGACGGGAGTCGACCTCGTAGAGCCAACATGGTCTTTTATTGCATAGCTAGAGGTGAGAGAGAGAGGCGTGAGGGCATAAGGCTGGACGTCGGTGCTAACAACGATTAATTTGTTTGCCGGTAGCAAATTTGCTCCCGCCTCTTACATAAAACATAAGATTTGGGCGGCTCATAGGGGAGCTAAGTCAATTCTTACAACTCTGAATGCGATATCGGACCAGAGCTGGTGGAATTGAGATGTAAAAATCAAAACCTCTGCTTCGTGCACACAACCAATCCGCTCAACCGCACCTCACAACGTATCTTTTGTTGTCATCATGGATGCGGTTTAGGCAAGCCGATGACTCCTTTGTCATAATGCAGCCTTGAGGGATGTACATGAAATTCAGGGGGGTAAAACTGGAAGAGCAGTTTCAGGCTGTCCTGCGACATAAAGTACTTATCAGACCTACCATGAATGTATGTAAAGCAAATACAGCAGTGGTTCAATCGGAATACAAACAGCAACTGGATAAATCATGGAAAATAATTGGAAAAATCTTTATCGACGATAATTAAAATAAAATAGCAAAAATGCATAAACAATAAATTTAAACATATTTTTAAGGAGAAATTTATTTAGCAAATCGTTAACCTGTGAGTTGATTTTTATTTTCTGCCTTGTGGCTCCATTAAACACCACTAAGCAGGACAGTGTCATCCCAAAGTATCCAAGACCCAATTCCCATAATGCTATCATTTATGTATTCAATATAAGAGGATTCTACATCTGAAATGAAATTATTGCTTTTAATGGTGAGAATCAATATTATTACTATTGAATAAATTCTCACCACGTAAACCATCAAATATGTTATCAAAGCGACGAAATGCATAAATGAATAATAAAGTCAGCATTTATCCAACGATTTATTTATTAATTGAGATACCTAGTTCATCATATATATGCCACTAAAGGGGGAAGGATGTTGACAAATTACTCAAAGAATTTTTTATTTTTTTATTGAACCATGATATCTATTAAACTACCTTACCATTCACCGCGCATCCATCAAGATAAAGTCCAAAACATGCGGATTTCAACGCGACCAGAAACCAAATTGAACGACTTCATTTCATAATTAATAAATATCATTTTCCTGTTTAAGATAAAATCCTGAAACTGGAAATATGTATAGCAAACATTCATCTACCTTTTACTGAAGTATAGTTGTAATGTAAAATCTTATGTTTCAATTACGAATTATCAATGTCGGCGCTTTGCTCGCACACCGTCAAAAACCGGTGCTGTTTACGTCACATCCACGGTAAAAAATATAAAAATGTGTTTAAATTATTAAGTTTATTATTAGATAACGAAAATTTATAGGAGACAAATTATGGTGTGATTAGTTTTTCTGTAGGTCTTCTCGTTATTTATTTCGTTTGCACCCAAACTCGAGTGCACATAATTTGTGCGCCGAGAGTAGTCTTCGCTAAATATTCCCTCCGGAAATGCATGAATCATTGAGATGGAAAATAAGTACCACCTAAGCAACATCCGAGATTCCAACACTGCAGCTTAGAAATTAATTTTTATCTGGGATGATAGATTTACGCCCTCAAGCACCTGGTAGAGCCACTGCCACTGCTAAGTCAGGGCACAACGAGACCGGAGGTTGTAACGAACTATAGTGTGGCTCTTAACGTACTCGTTGTTTTACTACAGTTCTGCGGATGTTTTGTTCATGTCATAATATATTTTTAATAGTTTAATGCTATATTTAAAGTATATCTTCTGGCTATTGACTCATCCCGGAGAAAAACTTGGAAGAAGTGTAATTACCGCTCTCTCCGACGCGAAATGTAAGCAAGAGGTCCTACTTTATAGGTACTCGGCGGAGTCTATCCAAACCTCCCACCACCACAACGCCGTGTAAGTCCTTCCCCCGCTCCACCCACCGCCCCAATTCCATTTTCCACCCTCTCACACACTCACATATATATACTAAAATATACTTTAAATACAGCAGTAAACTATTGAAAATATATTATGACATGAACAAAACATCCGCAGAACTGTAGTAAAACAACGAGTACGTTAAGAGCCACACTATAGTTCGTTACAACCTCCGGTCTCGTTGTGCCCTGACTTAGCAGTGGCAGTGGCTCTACCAGGTGCTTGAGGGCGTAAATCTATCATCCCAGATAAAAATTAATTTCTAAGCTGCAGTGTTGGAATCTCGGATGTTGCTTAGGTGGTACTTATTTTCCATCTCAATGATTCATGCATTTCCGGAGGGAATATTTAGCGAAGACTACTCTCGGCGCACAAATTATGTGCACTCGAGTTTGGGTGCAAACGAAATAAATAACGAGAAGACCTACAGAAAAACTAATCACACCATAATTTGTCTCCTATAAATTTTCGTTATCTAATAATAAACTTAATAATTTAAACACATTTTTATATTTTTTACCGTGGATGTGACGTAAACAGCACCGGTTTTTGACGGTGTGCGAGCAAAGCGCCGACATTGATAATTCGTAATTGAAACATAAGATTTTACATTACAACTATACTTCAGTAAAAGGTAGATGAATGTTTGCTATACATATTTCCAGTTTCAGGATTTTATCTTAAACAGGAAAATGATATTTATTAATTATGAAATGAAGTCGTTCAATTTGGTTTCTGGTCGCGTTGAAATCCGCATGTTTTGGACTTTATCTTGATGGATGCGCGGTGAATGGTAAGGTAGTTTAATAGATATCATGGTTCAATAAAAAAATAAAAAATTCTTTGAGTAATTTGTCAACATCCTTCCCCCTTTAGTGGCATATATATGATGAACTAGGTATCTCAATTAATAAATAAATCGTTGGATAAATGCTGACTTTATTATTCATTTATGCATTTCGTCGCTTTGATAACATATTTGATGGTTTACGTGGTGAGAATTTATTCAATAGTAATAATATTGATTCTCACCATTAAAAGCAATAATTTCATTTCAGATGTAGAATCCTCTTATATTGAATACATAAATGATAGCATTATGGGAATTGGGTCTTGGATACTTTGGGATGACACTGTCCTGCTTAGTGGTGTTTAATGGAGCCACAAGGCAGAAAATAAAAATCAACTCACAGGTTAACGATTTGCTAAATAAATTTCTCCTTAAAAATATGTTTAAATTTATTGTTTATGCATTTTTGCTATTTTATTTTAATTATCGTCGATAAAGATTTTTCCAATTATTTTCCATGATTTATCCAGTTGCTGTTTGTATTCCGATTGAACCACTGCTGTATTTGCTTTACATACATTCATGGTAGGTCTGATAAGTACTTTATGTCGCAGGACAGCCTGAAACTGCTCTTCCAGTTTTACCCCCCTGAATTTCATGTACATCCCTCAAGGCTGCATTATGACAAAGGAGTCATCGGCTTGCCTAAACCGCATCCATGATGACAACAAAAGATACGTTGTGAGGTGCGGTTGAGCGGATTGGTTGTGTGCACGAAGCAGAGGTTTTGATTTTTACATCTCAATTCCACCAGCTCTGGTCCGATATCGCATTCAGAGTTGTAAGAATTGACTTAGCTCCCCTATGAGCCGCCCAAATCTTATGTTTTATGTAAGAGGCGGGAGCAAATTTGCTACCGGCAAACAAATTAATCGTTGTTAGCACCGACGTCCAGCCTTATGCCCTCACGCCTCTCTCTCTCACCTCTAGCTATGCAATAAAAGACCATGTTGGCTCTACGAGGTCGACTCCCGTCGTAACACGGAAAGTTCCAAACATGGGATTATGACGAATGTGGAATTCTGTGCTCCGACAGAGAGTATGGGTTAATTTGTTTTTAGTTTGTCGGTTGAGATTAAAGCGCAGTCAGATGGTCGCAAAAGGTCGTGGGACAGATGATATTGGCAGTATGACGTAATGACGCAATTTTTCCATGATCTTCCCCGAGGGAGATCGAATTAAATGCACCGAGTGAAAATTAATCTAACGCTGAATAGCTATCCATCACTTCCTCTTCATTTCTAATTTCCTTATACACTACTGTATCATCGGCAAAATGTCGGAGCTTGCAATTTTTACTACTGTATTCAAGTCATTTACGTAGATCCTTCTTCCTCAGTGAGTAGCGAAATGATATAAATTCTTAAAGTGACAAATATCTCCCGTTGAAGATGTTGGGATATTTTCAATCGTTAGGCCTCATCTGGAATATGCAGTTAGTGCATGGGATCCATACTTCTACGTCTAATTCTAAGTAATACCCTGCGAGCCACAACGAGGGTGTGTGGCAGGGTGTGATGATCACCAAAGAAGCACTATTGACATGCCATTAGGATATTTAAGATATTTAAGCAAAAAGCTAGGTTAAATCTTTTACGAATTTCAATGTAGACTATTTTTTCCTGACGTTGAAAATATTTTGCTAGAGCCAAAATCTATGGTCAAATCTATGATCAAAATATATAAAAAATATTATGGTAGGACCGATCACAGGAATTATTATTAGGAAGATTAATGAAATAGACGACAGAACCAATTGATTAAGGATGCCATTTTTTTCACGTACAATAAGGGACCAAAATAGTTGTGATAGTTCAGTTCTAGGTTACTGACTAGGTTCAATAGGTTTTTTCAGTAGTGCTAAATATCTTAACATGAATTTTAGATACTAACCTCGCATGCAATCTCCGGCATGATATACTCCTGCATATCATCTACATCTACGTGATACCCTTCGAGCCACTACGAGGGTGTGTAGCAGGGGGTGAAGATCACCAAACATGCACTATAACCATGAAAGTAGGATATTTAAGGGAGAAATGCTAGATAATAGGGTCACATTGAGCAAGATGGTTAGTATCTACATAATAAGGAAGGGATTATTGGTTGTTATTACATGCATCATGCACTACCGACTACTCTAACTATATTTCACCTACCTATCCCTTTGCTACGCTCCCTATTGTTCTCTCTTATAGTACGAGGGAATAATGACATTTTAAATCTATCGGTGCGACAATCTATCTCTCTAATCTTGTTAATATGATCAAACCTAGCATAGTATGCAGTGGTTCTCAATGTATATCTAACGTCATCTGTGAACAAATCGGTATCGAATTTACTTAAAAGGTTTAACCTAAATTTTAACCTGCGTTCTGATAGTAATTCCAATCCTAGTTCTTCTATTAAGCTCGTAACACTTATACAATTATCATAACGGCCTTTAACAAACCTAGCGGATCTCCTTTGCACACGCTCTAATTCTTTTATCATACCTTCCTCGTAAGGATCCCATATACTAGCGGCATATTCTAAATGAGGCCTGACAAGTGTAAAATAGATTCTTTCTCGTACTCTCTCATCGCATTTGCCTAGAACCCTTTTTACGAATCCTAATCTACGGTTTGCCACACTAGTTATTTCCCTGATGTGTTTCCCCCATGACATGTCTTCAGTGATGGTGACGCCTAAGTATTTAAAGGATCCTACGTTACATATTTTGTTTTCTTTGATGCAATAATCATTCCTGCGATGCAATAATCATTCATACGAAGTGGGGTTGATATCAGAATTAGATCGCGTGCAGCAAAGTTTGTTTGCAGTGTTTGCGTGCAGCAAAGTGCAAGGTTTGTGAAATGATGCTACGATAAGTTTGCTAGTGTACTGTTAGAAGAATAAGGATGGGAATCGCTATCACAGCGTAGATGAAATTGTAGGCTTTATCTCCTTACTAAATTTCAGGAAAAACATTTCTCTGACGACGTAAAAATCATACTATTAACCCCCTCGCACTTCGTCAGATTAGATCGCACCAATAAAATTAGAGAGATAGATTGTAGAACCGACAGTTATAAAATGTCATTTTGCCGCGTACCATTCGGGACCATAACAGCTGTGATCGTCGCCATGATTATTGTAAATAGTGACATTAACAAGATTGTAGATCTCTTTCTTTATATATTTTACGTTCTTATTTATGCATGATGTAAATATTGATGCTCTTATTTATGCATGAGATTTTGAATCTGTAGTAGTACTCTTTGTATCCCTTGCATGTTGGAACGATTGACGATTGAATATTTCTTGGTTAGTAGATTTTTAATTGGCGCTTTGCATGTGTGGTACGTGGGTTTCAATGTAATTTCGGTGTTCTACCGTATCATTTATGCATGTCTGGTGTGGAAGCACCCCCTTGCTACACACTTGGTGGCTTGCAGGGTTTGACGTAGATGTAGATGTACGTAAAACAATAGGTGAGTGTAACTTTAGTAAATTCGAGTGCATACCATCCCGTGGAAATAACTGGCTATACTTCTTAGGTGTGGTCCGAGTCCGAGGATGAATTGTCTTCTCCGGTGTAGACCCTAAAAGATGGGATGAACAAAGTCATAGAAACTAGCAAGAATTAGCATTATTCATGATAATTTGCTCTTCTTCAGGTAAACTTCATTTGAGAATGCTCGAGAAACGAAAGTGCTCGGGCAAGCTGTTCGTAGTCATTTTCCCCGTGAAATGAAAAGAATTGGTACGCATGGCAATCATTGAACATTCTTCATTCTCGTTAATAACATAGCGAATGATTATTCTTGCGACGAGAGATGTCGATTGAATAATAGATCGCCGTCTCATGGACCATTAAAATCTCAGCAGGCTTCGGACACGCTTCCCCTGTGGCAACACTCGCAAAAACAAACGAGGAGAAGCCCGCGGAGGAGTGAAGGGACTTTGACTTCCTCCCACGGCACGAGGCTGTTGGGGATCCCCGCTAGCTGCCAGACTCCGCCGCTTCCCTTTCGCCTACCCCACCACAACCCCTCGCCCCCCCCCCCCCCCGACCCATCGTAAATCTACCCGTTAACTCTCTTCCCATCCTGACCACCTTTCCCCTTCTGCGCAGGCGTCCAGCACGGGCCTTCCTGCCAGTCACACTCGCTCGCCTTCCTCCTCGCCCAAAGCCGGAGACTCCAGCATCTCACAGTCGATAACGAGAAGCGGCCGGGTGTGATGGAGCGGGCAGTGCTTGCCAGAGCTTACACAGCGCGGTTGCCCCTCCTGTCCTTGCAGTGATGACTGTGACGGTGCCGAACTTCTCTCGGTCAACATTGTCCCCAGACTCTTCGTACCCAGGGGTTTGTGTCTTCATCTACGCATACGTGAGCATATTTTCCGTGGCTGGGTGCCTCCTCTCCGGGCCAGCACTCGTTTCAAGGGGAGGTGGGATCGAGGCCCGCAGAGCAGTGTTTATCGGCCGAAGGCCCGGGAGACCCGCTTCCTCCTCGGCCCTCCGGCTGGCCATGGAAGAGGGCGGCGCCGCGAACTTTGAGGTACGGAGACCCAGGGTTGATACCTTGTCCAACCACCAAGGCTACGAGGCGTGGAATGGGAGCGGCTCAGTGGGTGCGGAAGTGAGTGATGGTGAGGGCGCGAGAAGGGTTTACGAGTGCTCCGCCGTGAACTCCGCGTCCTACCTCGACTTTGTGGCCGGCGGCTGGACGAAGGCAGTGTACAGAGCCAAAGCGCTGGAACGGAATGTGGCCATCAAGACAGTGAACCTCAACGGGCACGACATGCAGGAGTGTCTGAGGGCTGGAAGGTCGCAATCGGCGTGTTACCGGAGAGCCGCGACGAAGATCTTGAGGGAGATGGTGCTGCTGGGACAGCTGAAACACGACAACATAGTGGAGGTACTGAACCCAGGATATAGATCCGTGCCGTATTGACACGCGCAAACCCTTTCCACAAGTCCTTTGACCGCCTGCTAACTCCCTCCCACCCAGAGTTATTGAAACCTTTCCATCTTTTATCTGCAGCGGTGGCAAAATTCCGTCGTTTCTCTTGTTTTCTTTTGTTTTTGTATGGCGAAGGAGTGAATTGAGATTATTCCTGCACGATACACAGGAGTAGGAAACCTGATTATAATACTGAATTACACATCAGAATTAGTAGGGCGTGATTTTTTCTTTTCTGTTTCTCAAATAGGTACATGGTACCCGGAAGTAACCGTTCCCATACATCATGTCGATGATTGAGAGGTTCTCGATTTAATGCAAGTTAATTAGTTTACGTGTTATTTCATTGTGGAATTTTTGTTATGATTCGTAAACGTTAGAATGATGTCAGTTTAGGTGATGTCGGTTATAAGATGTAAATATGAGACTACACACTGATTGTATTGTGCTTTTGTCTGATAGCCAACAAGAATTGCAGAGCTTTTGGATAACATTTATCAAGCAACGGGAAGAAAGGAGTTCAGGGAGATATTTCGGCAAAAGGATTATTTTTAGATCGGCTGGATGTTTGTGAAAGACGAAAGAATAAACGAGGATATTTAGAGGCGTGTGAACACTGGAAAGATAGAGTAAGTACGAATGCCTCGGAATCAAGTTAGCGCTTTTGAATGAGAATTCTTCTCCAATTTATTACATTGTGCTGAAACTTGGGCCTGGAAGGATAAGCGTGAGAGTAAGAGTAAATGCAGTGGTGTGAGGGAACCTCAGACATGATTGTGGTAATAAAAGGCTTAAGATTAGGAACGAGAGGGCCATGGACGAATGATGAACAGATGCTTCGGTAATGGACACATTAGAGAGGTGTGTGCAACGCATATTTAACAATGCAGGGAGTATGAAATCGAGTCGCCTAAGGAAGCGATATTGGTTGATCAAGAAATGGTATGCGATTAACCCTTTCCGGTCCTGTGATTCCAAATGGAATCACGTCGCTTTCCTGCGTCGAGCGTCGATTTATTCATATGCATTTCATGTTGAAGATGATGTAATCTACGTAAGGTGAAAATATGTGGTGATTTAAAATAAATTTATGAATGTATGAAAGTCATTTGAAAAAATCGACGCTCGACGCAGGAAAGCGTTAAATGATAGTGGTAAACTTTGGGTGATAGTATAAGATGAAACTCACAAAAGGGAATATTTGGCTCAAAAAGGTGGTTTAAATAAATAAATGAATCTAATAGAAGCGTTAGCTCTATGAAAGGGCAACGTCGAATGGATGGAATTATTTATGGTTAGGCAATTTCCCGAGAAAAGTATAAGTAAGTGCTCTTTTGAATGAGCTTACCTAAATAGGGAAAAGCGTAATTGCAAGTAATTGGGCTAAGAGTTTTCCTAATTTTTTAATTATTTGCAGGGCAAGGTACTCGCATTTATGCTGAACATATAAATGTGGACATAGATATAGGTTCATGCGGCTGACATTCTGCCGTTACATTTATACAAGTGCCTTTAAGAGTGTATGTACCAAGTGTTTATCATTAATCTGTTTCTCCGAGAATTTTCTATGTACTATTAGCCTCGACAATGTATCTTCCCCTGAATCCATACTATCCAAATCCCCTCTATTCCTCCATTCCCCTACCACCGCGTTCAAATCATCCGAAACCATTCGGTTTTTCTAAGCCGGGACACATCTGCTTACCTGTCTTGGTTGTTTATGTTCACCATCAATTGGGCTTTGTCCTAAATTTGTTTCTTAATAGTAGCATTACATAGAGTACATGCGTGCATACGTATATACCTATTTACTAGAATATTATTTCATTTCCATAGAAACTCGAAAGCTAGTCCATAGAAACACGAATGGATGCGGGACACCCATTCAGATTATCTATCATTCTTCCGTAAGCCACTCTTTTCATGTCAAACCCTCTTTCCCCGCCTCCCTGCTGATCCGATTGCCTTCGGTTTGACTTTTTGTTTGTTTAGTTACAACCCTGCCGCACCTCCCACCAAAGACCCCTGGACTAAGCATGTGGCCGCTCGCTCTGCCGAAGCCCATTCCTCTCAAAACAAACCCTCTTCCTCCAGAAGGGCAGTCCCTCCCATTGCAAATCCCTCCCCCCCTCCCCGTTCCCTTCCCCATCCCTCAGACGCGAGGGCTGACGCACTCTGCTCCGACTCACTCATTCACACGCTCAAAGCTGTCGGGCTCTGTCGACCACTGACGGATTTATCGCCTCCTAATTCCACTTCGCTGTCACCCAGCCTTCGCCCGCTCTCTTCCTTCTCCTCCCACCCTTCCTCTCAGGAAGGAAAAAGCCATCCCTCGTCTTCATCCCTTTGGCTTTTGTCATTGTGAGTGCCTCACACCCCACTCCTCTTTCCAACCTTTTTTCTCATCCTTCGCCAACATCCCTTCTGTCCTCAGAAGGGGATAGAGGAAATGAAGTCCTTCCCTTCATGCGTCTCTTATGTCCGTCTCTATACGCCGAGCGCCCCTCTTTAATATTTACTTGGTGCTGAGAAACCTTTTTTGCATCTGCACCCATTCACATCTTCTGGAGAGTACTGAAGAGCTTTTTTTATTCACCGAAAAGGTATGCGAATTAACTTCAAAGGAATTTTTACATGATTGAAAAAAAAGCTTCCGCGTAATATACCTAACAATGATTTGATTCATTCTTCGGTTTCAGTCTTAAAAATCTCGTTTACAGAGTGGTAATACTCGTCTTTAGATGACTTTACGGCCAAGTTATGGGAGAGGATGTGGAGAGGAGGTTAAAGGGAAAACCTTTTGAAGGGGAAATGGATTAGGTCGATCAAATCGGCAATTCCTTTTTGATCTCCCCTAATCCTACCTTAACTAGATGTACTGGACCAAATTTTATCTCTTGCGATTCATTCTTCCTAAGCATTCCCTTCTTTCTTAGTGTTTATTTTATTCTGTCACTTAAGTGTATTTATTTCTTTCCGTGGTTTTCCTCACACTTTCCCTACTTATGACCAATATGAAAAGATCGATTAGAGCTCGGTGTTTTATTGTGTCATTCATAGGTCGTTCAGTCCGAAGATTGTTTGACTGCAGTCCTACACCCTTTCTTATCTAGTACTAGTTCCCTTACTTCCTGGAAGCTCTTTCCATGTACGATTTTCTTTATTTGATCCATGGACGTATTTCTTAGTCTTCTGAGGACTTTTCACTCTTCATTACCTTCAACTATTTTGTCATTTTTTAGTATTTTTCGTATATTTTCCAATTGATCTTTACCTTACCTTTTATTGAATTCGCCCCAGTCCTTCCTCAAGTATTCAAAATTTGATTTCCCGGGGCTATTTTAATGTAATACGCAGGGATAATATTTGCTCTAAAGTAAGGCAATTGGACTGAGAATACAAATACACGTAACCTAAGATTCAACGGAATATTAAAGGTTGTCAATCTGTTTTCCAGGCCTCCCCACTCACTTTGCCGCCGTTCATGCTGCCTCGAGCTCCAGGAAACATGTATGCTTGGTCATGTTTCGGCATAAATATTTATAACATTTGGTAAACACCAAGTAAAATTTCCGTAACCAATTTCCTCGTGGGTGGATGCGCAATGCAAAACAAACACCATACCGCTCAGATTTATGGAGTTTGTCAGTAAATAATAGAATACTGGCCCCAGGTTTCATTACTCCTCAATTTATGCAGATGTTCTGCTTGAAATAATGAGTCACGCATCATAACGATCCCCAGTTTTTCGTCGTTATTTATTCTTACGTAACATACACACGCAATCCTAAACAAAGCCGCTTCTGTGATTTATTTTAACGCTCAAACATACCAACAAATCTCCCAAATGGAATAATTTGTTAATCTGTTGACTAATGATTATGAAGGGAAAAATATTCACAGATATATTTAGTCCCTTTAAATGCTAGGTGAAGTTTTAGATGTTATTACTCATGGTTCTTTTTTGAGGAAGAATTCCTTGTACTCAGGTTAGTTAGGCAAGTTAAATTTTTGTCTCCTCTTCCCCCATATTATCTGACAAAATTAGTCCGACCATCTTTCACTCGAACAACCTACATGTAATAATTCATATTTCTTAAACAATAGTATCTTGTTGGATCACAATCAAATTCTTTCCTTTTTAAACGGTTAATTCCGATGCAAATCAGGAATAATGAATTATACAGCGTTATGCCTCACTAATAATTGAAAAAAGCTTAGGTAAAATGTGTCATGCTCTTATTTTTGAGACACCAAAATTCCATGAATATGCAAAAAACTGACTAGCAATTCCTTCTAAATTTTGGAGTTCACGAGATGTGCTTATTATATTTTAAGGCAAGAAGAATTCTACCTCTCCAGTACCCCTATTCTGAAACTCGTTAAGAATCCGTCGTTAGCTCGTCCGTGACGAAAATCCTGGGTTGTAACGAATCTCATTAACGACGACGCCTTTCTGTAAATCAGCTTACCGACGAACCGTAGTTACATTTTCTGGTTGCGAAAATTCGGTTCTTAGAGACAAAGAATATATTTTTTGAAGCACCTTACATGGAGGTTACTGCTTCTCTACCAATCAGATCCGAGGCATTTAGAGTCCTATGGATTTTCATTTTAAAAGTTACTTTATTTAATGAAGGCCATGAGACATATCGAAATCGCCTTTAACACTCCAAACAAAGGGAAGCATATACATTTTTATTTCTGTGATAGCATTTTGTACACCAGACTACTTAATAATACGCATAAATATTTTTTTTAATTAAAAATGGAAAAGTTCGATAGCTTGTGCACGTCTTTGGGTCGTAATTACTTTTTATATTTTAGATAGTTATAGCGAAATTATTACGGTCATTTGTTATGGTATATACTTTCATTTGTATATTTTGTTGTGTGAAAAGCTCTATTTCGTAGAAGGTATACTTAAAGTAATGAACGAGTCATGAACACTAGGTGCGTGTGCATTTCGAGAATATGAATTTGGCTTCCAAAATTGATGTGCGCGCCACAGGTAAATATGTAGTTGTTTTTGTTTGTGCTTGGTGATCGTGTGTTTACTATTTTATCGCCCGTGGTATCTAACTTGCGTTGACGAATAATTTAAAAAAGAGAAATTTCTTAAAGTTTGAAATTACCCCAACGGAAAGCGTTTGTAATAAGTGACGGAAGTGTCCCACGGATTTAAAGTTATGTAGTCATGAAGAATATCATAGTCAAGGGATGTTTTCGAGGAAGTACATTTTATTCTTGACAAAAGATTATTTTGTATTCATTTTAATGTAGCGATTCCTTTATTTTGAGTGAAGGTGTTATTTGTGGTATTATAATATATATATATATTTGCGCAATGTTTTAGATTTCCTATATTATTTTGGTCACTTATGGAACTGACTGTGTTGTGTAGCTCGAAACACATTCGAGTGCACTTTCATTATTTCCTTATTATGTTCCTTTCATTACCATTAGTTCTCAATGTTTGTTCTCCATCTTCCTCAATAGTATCATTTAATGTGATATAATTTTTAATACGTTCATAACAACTGCACATTCTTTTTGTAGGCACGTATGTTAGTGTTGTATAATTTATAGGTGACGCATGTGTTACAATAGTCGAGTCAAAAATTTATTTTCTCAGGGTAGAGTGGCTATACACACTTGAGCCTTGGCTGTCAAAACCATTACCTGGTGTGACGTCGGGATCTCTCAAATGATAAAAAATAACCTTGGAATATTAATTAGGCATTGCCCCACTTTAATGCACGTCTCTCCACTTCAACGCTCTTTTTTAACAATCCTCCCTTCTTTAAATCAACAACAACATAGCAACCTTTTACACAAACAATAAACAATATAAAACATCAACATAGACAAACATACATTAACATATACATTAATTCCAGCAAAACCAAAATAACGAACGAAAATGAAATAAATGAAATAAAAATAAATAAAAATGGAATAACCAAAGGCAGGCACGACGTTACACTGGCAATATGGAGCCAATCACTCCCAAGAGGTATTCATAGAAGTTCATTCTAAAGATCATGATGTACTATTGAGTGGGGCTTTGGTCTCCTGTCAAATATATAGAGATGCTTACTGAAGCACGGTGACCTTCATTATTTTCATAACGAGTCAAGTAAAATTGTTAATGAATGTGCAGTGTTGCAAAGCATGTGTGTTGATGCAAATCTTGTGGTAGATGAACCAATACCATTTGAAGAAAATGGTATTGGTAAATACTAGTTTCCCTAAAATTATGAAATTCAAAGGATGTCACTCCAACAATTGAACTATTATAGAGTTTTTCCAAACTGTTGAACTTTAGCGGTAAAGTATATGTAAGAAAGTATTTAAAAGCAGCTCCAACGGTCTTATCCTGTAACTCATATCATCAATGATGAGCCAAAATTATTGAATTGATTCATGAGCTTTCTGTACGCGAATGACTTTCTTTCTGTACTTTATCAGCTTCTTTACATATTCATGCTTCTTGTCGTGACATTTTCTCCGAAGAATGACCTTTGAAGTATGAGTTAAATTAGCGCTAATGAGAGTGCGACATGGATGCCGATGTTAAATGTTACCTCTGCATATTACCCAGTCAGCCACCTGCAAGGGTGTTTAGCAGGGGTAACTTATCACAAGCATGTAAGCTACCTTCCATAAATTTTTACGGAGCATAATATTAATGTACGAGGAATTTGGTCAGTGATTCCAAATGAAACTTTCATTGTACATTGACATCATTAACTACGCTCCTTGAGTCCTAACTTCTTTGCTTCGTAAGTTTTATCGCTCATGTACACCAGACAATTAATCCGAAATCATGTATTGGTAGTAAACAAAGAACTCAAACAAATTATATGTCTTACGGCAATGTTCAAACTAATATTCCTGCATATTTCCTGTGCAATGATGAGTACTTTCGGATTCCCAATGAAGGTTTTCGGATGATACAGCTTAATTTTATTGATTCACCCGTAAACTAAGAAGCCTCCTTTAATTTTTTCCACAAAAATCCACAAAAACCAAGATTGCAGCTTTCTACGAACAAATAATGATTGAAAAGCTGATGTAAATGAAATAGAACCACAATTACTATGTTTGTTTCCTATCATTGTTTTCAGTTCATAATATTCTCTGTTATTTCACTCAACTTGCTTCTCCTCGGTAATCATTAATTTCTTCTGAGCAGTAAAATTCTTTCGAACTAATATCCACTACTTCGGGCATCACAAAGTAAAAATGTTATTATTTTTGACAATCAACAATAAGGTAATATGACAAAGAATAGATTGCTTATAAATTCTAGCAGAATTGAAGAGAAAGAAGTATAAAACATCAATATAATATCAATTTTTAGTTCTCAAAAAAAGTTACACTTGGGTTCTTTAGGTCAATACGGTCGGACAACTTTAGCTACCAATTTCACATTATTTTTGGGAAAAGCGTTTCCCCTCTAGCTAGGAGGCATGACGCGCGACGGCTTGTGCTGGCCGCACGTTGTATTTGAAGAAAGGCTGCGATATACAGCGAAGGCTGCACGGTATATATCCTAATTCAGGGCCTCTAGGCTTGGGGTGGACGAACCGCCCTTGGTGCGGCTGGTGAGATAAGCCGGAGGGTGGGTCGGAGTCCAGGGGTGGCCAGGAAACGAAGGCGTGAGGGTGGTCGCCGGTACATGGTTAAAGATCGGCACCTTTTTTCCATATCTTTTAGGCTCGAATGTATTTCTTTCTTAGGGTGTAGCTACGATTATTAGGCTAACTGCCCCTGAATGTCCCTTCTTACTCGACCAGAGCTCTTAGCAACAAGTGCATGCTCGAGACAGATACACTTTCCACAATGTTCGCAGACATATCTGGTAAATCTATTTTTCCTGTATCCACAGTCCGCACACCTTTTTCTAATTCCAGTGCACTTTGGGTTCTCTATATTTTTAGATGCCTTTGGCTCGTCTATTCTGCTAGAGTCTTGATAGGCTCGTCTAATATTTTCCCCTAACTCTTTGGGGAGTGTTTTTATAGTTCCCCTAAGCTCTTGAGCCTAAAAACGTGATTTTGATAAAAGTGATTTCTTGGCTGCCGAGTTGTGAAGTGAATACACTTTTCGAGAAGAGGTCTATTTATACAAGCCATCACTGCTAACTTAGTGTCAAACCATAACATGTAGCTTACATTGTGTCAATTCAAGCGCGCTTGAAATTATAGCAGGAAGAGTAACAATGACTTCTCCAACATACTCCTATGTGAATAGTTTTGAATTTCAAAATATTAAGCCGATTAGGCAGAAGAAGACCCTTTATGAAAAGTAGAGTGTTTGAAGTTAGCGAAAAAATATTACATTGTGTCTACACACGCAATAAGCGGGAAAGAAAAGGCTAAGAATGAGAATCAAAAATGTAACACGAGCGCTCGCGTAGAGCCTGAGGGGCTCAGACCGCGTGCATATGAAGCAAAAGTATCCTATTCCAACCTGGCGATAGTTTGATCGGGATATTCTGCGCATGTAAAACGTTACCAAAAGAGTAAGGAAAAGGTAGAGAAAATCTGAGCGCATTGTAGAAAGCATTGTAAGCGCATTGTAAAGCTGTAAATTTTTCTCTTACTCTAAGGAAGCGGGTATTTGTAACCAATAGATGATTCTTGAAAACCTCGGACTACATGCATAGTTGATAATCATCCCTTTTGAAAAGAGCAAGCGACCTTCATTTCTGTTTTTACAGCATATGTTAATGTTGGAATTACACGTATATCCATATGGTCCTCGGGTCAATTCTATCAAAATTACATTCTCACAATCAGGCAACCGTCTTAATAGCGATTTAATTAAATATCGCTTTGCGCAGTAGGTCGTGGATAGACTTGACCGATCGTTTGTCGAATCCCAAGGAAAGTTGTGACCGTTCACATCCGAATCGGTCGGCGCGGGACCTTACTATAACTCCGAGGTGGCTTAGCATCCGAAGTCCTCCTGAGCTTTGCTAGGCCAAGCGTCAGGCAGGTTCAGAGATGATTTTCAAGCGCTGTTAGGACTCAGA
Organism: Ceriagrion tenellum; assembly: GCA_963169105.1. Classification (NCBI taxonomy): domain Eukaryota; kingdom Metazoa; phylum Arthropoda; class Insecta; order Odonata; family Coenagrionidae; genus Ceriagrion; species Ceriagrion tenellum. Next base: position 1,152,632 of record OY720636.1, read on the forward strand.
ACACCCATCCAAAAAGCCCTCCCCTACCTCGCCCATTCCACCAATTTCCCCTCTTGCGCGCATGTTCGCCGCGCACGGGAAAGGGGGGGGGGAGGAAGTGCGCTTGCCCTTGAGAGAACCAGTGGAAACCTTTTTAGAACATCACTGACATCTAGCGGAGAATATCAGAAAGAAAAAAGCCATATCATAACTCCCATAAGGGCGAGCCCTCTGTATACTCTGTGCTATTAGCTACATTGTTCTTCATTTTCCTTAGTTTCGCGTGGCTAACTCGTTGGCGTTTTAAACATTTTCTAACCTCCGCGTTGTACCACCTTGGTTCCCTATTCTCACTCTTATACTTATGAGGTATATATCTGTTGACAAGTGACCGCGTAGTTTGGAGGAATTCATTCCATGTATTGTCTGTATCACTATTTTTGCTAATGTTCACGAATTTTTCATAAGAAGTCTTTAAGTCACGCCTAAATCCGTTAAAATCTGCTTTACTAAAGAGGTAAATCTTACTTTTTAATTTAAAATTTTTTACAGTATTGGGGGAAAATTTTACGTATAAGTACTACCTTTTGGTCGCTTATTCCATCGACATTTTCAACTTTAATAACTTTTTCTTCGCGAGTTCAACTTCAACTTCGCGAGTTTTCCCGCTTTAAACCTAAGTGGACAGTAAAAAACTCTACCGAACTTGCCCAGAAATTGTCACGACTAAACCCCCCCCCCCCAACTCAAAGCTCTTTTGACGTTAAAAACTCGTTCACGTCTGTCCCGGCTCAGGAGGCAGTTTCCTTGGCCTTAACCTTAGTTAAAGATACAAACCCAAATCCTCGACTGACCTTAGAATTAGAACTCTTGTTGTAATTATGCTTAAGCCAAAATTATTTCTTGTTTGACGGTACGTTTTATAAACAAACTCATGGCCTTGCGATGGGATCACCTTTATCCCCATTGTTAGCAGACATTTTTATGAACAATTTAGAGGGAAAACTTTTTAACTCCAATAATGTTCTTGTCAAAAACGGTTTTTATTGGTTCCGTAATGTCGACGATGTGTTGTGTGTATGGACTGGCAGTCTTCGTCAACTAGACAGGTTTTCAAATGTTTTCAATAATTTACACCATTCTTTAAAGTTCACGGTAGAAACAGGAGGAAGTAAGATTAATTTCCTTGACCAAGCAATAGACATAACGAATGGCTACCATGAATTTTCCATCTTCCGCAAACCCACATATACTGACGCAATTATTTCTAATGATTCTTGCCATCACCATTCCCACAAGCATTCTAGCTTTTATTCCATGATTCACCGCCTTGTTTCTATACCACTATCCGAGCCCAACTTCCAATCCGAGTTGAACATAATCAAATTGATCGCTTTCAATAATGGATATAAGACAGAATTAATTGACAAAATATTAAAACGTGTAACTAAGAAAGAAACTATTAAATTAATCACTTCACTCAGTTTTTACAAACATGACGAGCCACTCAAACGATGGTGTAAATTTCTCTTTCTGGGGAACATATGTTATAATTTAATTGACGCCTTCCCAAAGAACAAGTTTAATGTTTCATTTTACACCCCAAAAACTTTGAACAAATTATAGTTCAATTCAAAGGACGAAGTGACACCTGTGAACAAAAGTGGTGTATATAAGCTTAAATGTACTACTCCCAATTGTGCTTTGATATACATTGGACAAAGTGGTCGAGCCATTTCAGTAAGGGCTCGAGAACATAGAGCGTGTTGGGTAAAAGGAGATATCTCATCAGCCTTTGCTAAAAATTTAATCGAAGAGGACCATTTAAGTGACTTTTTGCCGGAAGTGCTACATGTTAAGAAGAAAGGAGCCAAATTGGACTACTTAGAACATTTCGAAATTTTGAGTGCTGCCAAAAACATAAGTGAGAATCTCCTAAATGAGTGTGTTTTTCCCTCCCACTCTCCCCTATTATCCATACCTTTTCCCCCCACCACCTCCCACTGACCGTGACGCACGTCTCTGACGTCAAACAACCACTTCTTCCCCCAACCCCCCCTCCCCAGATCTATATATCAACTCGCATACCATGTATAATGTACCTTGAAAATGATTTCAAGGCAGTCAAAACCTGGGTCGGGAATTAAAGTTTTAGTGTGGAAAATACTAAGAGTTCTCTCTTTTTAGTCTTGTCAGTAGAGTCATTCCACAAAGTAACGCCTTCAACAATTAAGTTTATCAGCAATATCTCTTGTTAACCAACTTTCCGTTCCTATAATTATGTCAGAATTAGTACTTTCTATAAGGTGATGGAATTCAGGTATCTTGCTTCTTAAACTACGACAATTGACTACCACTACTGAAAATTCCTCTATTTTAACATGTCTGCTTATTGTATTTTTGGGATTTCTGTTTTCTAAATAATTGGGAAAGTTACAGTTTGGAATTTAATAGGTGATGTTTTGATTGATGTAGGTTTTTTCAGTAGTGCTATGTAGATGAAATTTAGTATTATAAATGAGGTGAGAATAATGTTTTGTAAATTTTACCTTAAGTAGAACAATGTAATGAGTTGGGATAACTGCATGGACTGCCCTCCAATTATTTCAAAATATTTTTATGCCAGGTGCCATTAAGCTACGTTTTAAAACAGAACTGAGATACTTAGGAAGAATATCTGTAATATGCAATTTATTTCCATCTCATCTATGCATGATGCTTATGAGGGCACGATCAATAAGATGCGCGTAAATCCGTACATAATATAAACCGCTGAAACAGATGAGGGGCGGAGTGTGGATCGACTAGTCGAGCGCGAAATTAAAAGGTAATTAAGATATTTTCCATTTAGGGATTACAAAAAAGGAAGAAGGAGCATATCCCATATAGTCACGACCTTCTGCTCGCACGTGTAGAAACTATTATGGTAGAACGATACAGGAAATAGATTAAAGAAATAGACTGTAGAACCGATATATAAAAAAATGTCATTTTTTCCACGCACAATAAGGGACCATAATAGTTGCGATCGATCAGGTCTAGGCTACTGACTTGGTTAAATAGGTTTTTTCAGTAGTGCTAAGTATCTTAACATTAGTATTAGCTACTAACCGCGCATGCAATCTCCGGCATGATATACTCTTACATGATTTAGCATGTACCTTGTAGCGCTATTTATCTTTCGCATTAATAGTACTAACCAGTAGTTGTATCTTGAGTAGTGTACTGCATGGTAGCATGTTATTCTGCCCACCAATGTCTTAGTTACTGGTCTAACTGTGCACTGTTATCCTCACTGATATTGGTTGCGCATAGCATCCGGGGGAACGCGCGCGGATCTGATTTTAACTGGGATGAGTCCTGCATGCCTGGAGTGGAATTTCGAGTGCCACACACCCTTAGAGGTGGCTTGCACGGTATTTCGTAGATGTTGATGTATATCTCGCACGCCCATAAATCCTTCCTAGGGGAAGAGTTTTCCGGGTGGGCTTCCGCACTTCTTCGAATTCGCCCGGGTTGTGTTTCCCCCGCCCCTTGCCCCACAGGGCGTAGCGCCGTGCCTGCTCGTGTTTGTGTGGACTCAGTTGGTTTTTCGAAGGGGAAAGACCCCTGCCTCCCAGAGGGACGCCCCTGAAGGGCCTCCTCAGTGAATGAAAAAAAAGGACTCTTTGACCGGGAGAGGGAGAGAGAGGGCTAGCAATCGCCCTGAAGGAAGTGTTTCTACTAAATTGTCCGCGTCAAAAACTAACAGTTTTCTAATGGGTTTCCTCGCACCACATGGTTTCCTTTGAGGTGTTGCCCTGTTTCCCCACGTGATTTACGCTTTCTACAGTGTCAAAAGAATTCTATCTTCTCAAGGGTAGGAATGAATGCCAGAGGCCAATATCTGCCAACTCAGATTCATCAAGGTGTCTTTAACCATTAAGACATGATTTTTCTAAGCTTGAGAATCTACGTCCACTCACTCTCCTACGTCTACATCTACGAAATACCGGGCAGGCCAGCACTGTGTGACACGGAGTCATTCCACGCCTGGCATGTAATACTCATCCCAGTTTAAATCAGAACCGCACACGTTCCCCCGAATGCCAGGCGCAGTCCTAAAGCAATCAGGACAACGGTACGCAGTCAGACCTGAAACCAGGTGAGTGATACGTGGAAGAACATGCAACCATGCAGTACACTACTTAAGATACAAGTTCCGGTTAAGAGTACAGAGAAGAGTGTTGCACAACTCCTTATCTGTTCCGCCATTTTTTAAACTCTACGTCTTCCAGTCTATCGAGGGAACGTTGATATTGCCACCGATTATAATTATATTATTAGATTTATAATATTACATTCGTTATTTTGATTAATGAAATGCTTCACCTGTCTTTCTTACTGCAAAACTGAGTTTAAACTTGAATTGGTTGCCCTGTGAAATGGGCATATAAAAATTCTTTTCGACGAGCATTCGATGGAACACCACACACTTTCTGCATCATGTTCTGGAAATATTTCGGCTCTACGTACTACCTATCTTTTATAGCTATAAATACACCTCCTCCTGCTCTCGCTAATCAGTCTTTTCTTTACATGCATAAGATATTAGAAATATCTCGATATCCGAAATTTCACTCGACAACCACCTTTCTGTTACTATCACTACATCAGTGTCCGTTCATAAGATGAGATGGTGAAACTCGGGAACTTTGTTTTTTATACTACGGCAATTGACTACCTCACTATGGATATGGAATCCCTTGGATTTAAATTACGGTGCTCTTGTTTAGAGTATTTGAATACATTAATAGAAGCAGTTATTGATGAACCCTAGCTGTTTCTATTTCGTTCGGATAATAAGTTATTCTGATTTATAAAAGATCTCTCATTGCTACTATTATTTACAGCGACCCCTTTATAAGATATCCCAATATATGATCAACTCACTGTCCTACTCTCAACCCTAAACATTTCTAATATATTGTCATCTATTTCGCTTTTCTTTGGCCCTAAACTCTATGTACTCTATTATCTGACTTTCTGGAAATGCACATATTTCTTGCCACTCGACACAAATCCAGCATCGGCCTGAGGTCCAAGAACCCAGCTCTCTCGTTCCCTCAGACATCACTGAGCATCCGGTTTATGTCAGCCACTCTGCTCCAAACCGTCGAACCCCGATCCGTCCTTCGTACCAAGCTACATATAGTGACCCTCATATTAGCTCCAGAGCCGCTGCGAATATGGAGGAACTCGGAGCATAGATCTCTCACAGAGTCTAAAATCTCCTCTGATCCCCAATCCACAACGTCATTGGTCCAAACATGGGCCACTACATGTAACTTAGAGCAGTTCGTGCCCTAAATTTGTTTCCCGTGAGAAGTTTCCGATAAGTACACTCCGCCGAATTAATAGTACATTTTACAGTATGTAAGTGACAAATCACCCCTGCCACACGCAGTTGAGTTACCTTGCGCGGTACATCTACATCTACATCCTACCCTGCAAGCCACCCAAAGGGTGTGTGGCAGGGGGTGTTTCCTCACCAGGCATGCATGAATTATACGGCAGAACACCAAAACAACATCGAAACCAGCGTACCACACATGCAACGCGCCAATTAACAATCTAGTAGGCAATGAACATTCCATCGTCTATTGTTCCGACATGCAAGGGATACAATAACTACAACTACAGATTCAAAATATCATGCATAAATAAGAACATCAATATTTACATCATGCATAAATAAGAACGTAGAGAATATAAAGGGAAAAATCTACTCTCAAGCTTTTCTACATCTACGTAATACCCTGCGAGCCACCACGAGGGTGTGTGGCAGGGGGTGAAGATCACCAAACATGCACTATTGCCATGCAATTTATTTTCCATTGCCATGCATGCCATGCAACAATGCAAAAAGCATGCAGCTTTTGTAACTATTCGCACTATTCATGACGATGATCATAGCTGTTATGGTCCCGAATGGTACGCGGAAAAAATGACATTTTATACCTATCGGTTCTACAATCTATCTCTCTAATTTTATTGACGTGATCTAATCTGCCGTAGTGCGAGGGGATTAATAGTATGTTTTTTTACGTCGTCAAAGAAATGTTTTTACTGAAATTTAGCTAAGAGATTACGCCTATAATTTAATCTACGCTGTGATAGTATTCCCATCCCTATTCTTATTCCTATTCTAACAATCCAGACACACTAGCAAACTTATCGTAGCATCGTTTTACAAACCTAGCTCCTCTTCGCTGCACGCGATCTAATGCCGATATTAACCGGCTTCATATGGATCCCATATACTGGCAGCATATTCCAGATGAGGCCTAACGATTGAAAAATAACAACGTTCTTTCACTTTCTCATCACATTTTCCGAGTATTCTGTTGATAAAGCCTAGCTTCCTGTATGCTTGACCGCATATTTCCCGAATATGTTTTCCCCAAGACATGTCGTGAGTAATTGTGACCCCTAAGTACTTAACAGACTCGGCGTAAATAATTTCCGTATTATTAATTCTGTAAGTCCTACCTGGCCTATTTTTCTTTTTCCAAAAGCTGACTGTTACGCACTTTTTATGTTTAGTTCCATCTGCCACTTTTCGCACCAAGCATGAATAGCAAGTAGGTCGATTGTTAACGAGTCCCTATCTTCGGAATTGTTAATATCAACACACTATACACAACCGCGTCGTCTGCGAAGAGTCTAAGCTTACTTTTAAAGACGTTGTTAATATCATTTTTCTATAAGAGAAATAAAAGTGGGCCAATGACACATCCCTGAGGAACACCCAATGTAACACTAACTGTGTCTGACATGATACCATCTATGACAGCCCTTTGTTCCCGCCCATGTAAGAACTGATTAATCCAACTAATAATGTTTTTATCTACTCCATATGACTCTCCATAGATCGCGTCCAGCGAAGAGGAGCTAGGTTTGTGAAACGATGCTACGATAAGTTGGCTAGTGTGTCTGGACTGTTAGAAGAATTAGGATGGGAATCGCTATCACAGCGTAGATTAAATTATAGGTTTAACCTCCTAAATAAATTTCAGGAAAATCATTTTACTGACGACGTAAAAATATACTATTAACCCCTTCGTACTACGGCAGATTAGATCGCGCCAATAAAATTAGAGAGCTAGATTGTAGAACCGATAGGTATAAAATGTCATTTTTTCCGCGTACCATTCGGGACCATAACAGCTGTGATCGTCGTCATGAATAGTTCGAGTATTGACATAGGCAGGCAGTAAATCTTTCTCATTATATATTCTACTCTCTTATTTAGGCATGATGTAAATAATGGTGTTCTTATTTATGCATGATATTTTGAATCTGTGGTAGTAGTCTTTGTATCCCTTGCATGTTGGAACGATTGAAGATTGAATGTTTCTTGGGTATTAGATTTTTAATTGGCGCTTTGCATGTGTGGTACGCGGGTTTTAATGTAATGTCGGTGTTCTACCCTATCATTCATGCATGCCTGGTGCGAAAGCACCCCCTGCCACACACCCTTTGGGTGGCTTGCAGGGTATGACGTAGATGTAGATGTAGATATGCTTTTAGTTTTGAAAGTAACTTACCGTGATCTAGAAATGTCGCGTCAACTTGAACATTATTTTCACCCGAGAGTAAGATGTCATGAACGAAGAGGGCCAATTGGGTTTGGCAAGATCTACCCTTTCAAAATCCGTGTTGGTTATTTATTAATAATTCCTCCCTGTCTAAATGACTCGTAATGAAGCTTACGATTATGTGTTCAAATACCTTACACGAAATGGATGTGAGAGAAATAGGCCTGTAGTTACTAGGGTCTTCCCTGTCGCCGCTTTTGCTACTCTCCAGTACGTAGGCACTACGTGATCTACTAATGATTTGGTAAATATTAATTCTATGTAAGGCGCTATGTCTGATGCAAATGTTTTATAAACGCGAGCAGGAACTTGATCTGGACCGGGGGATTTGTTGGGGTTGATATTTTTTAGCTGATGTTCTATGCCGCGACAATTTTGTAATAATTTCAGGCATAAATGTTTGGGAACGAACAGGCTGCGGATCGAAAAGATGTGGTGTGCAAGGAGTGAAAATGCTCTGGAAGAATGAGTTTAACGAATTGGCTTTCTGTTGACTGTTGGTTAGCTTTTTCCCTTTGATGTTCTTAAGCGTGTGTACTGTTGGTTTATTTCCTTGAGTGTCCCTAAAATACAACCAAAATGCCTTGCGATTATCGTTCAAGTGTTCTCCCAGTAATTTACTTTTGAAATCAGCTAACGCCCATCGGTACGCTTTTTTTGCTAAGAGTTTAGATATTTTATAATTTTCAGTGACTGTGTATAGTTCATCGGAGTATTTGTTTATTTTTGCCCTTTTCAACCTAGCATGACATGTTCTCTGGTGCATTAATGTTTTCCTAACCTCCGCGTTATACCACCTATGCTCTACATTGGTTCTTTTCCTTTTACTTGATAAGTAATTGCTGACTACTGATGGTGTAACATCGAGGAAAGTATTCCAAAAAACCTCAGTATTACTATTGATACTTATTTTTTTAAAACTATTAAATGAATTTTGCAACTCTCGTTTCATAACTTCATAGTCAGCCTTATCAAACAAGTTGAATTTTCTTTGTGGATCATGTTTCTTGATCATGCTCACAGAAAAATTAGCTTTAACTATCTTGTGGTTGCTTATTCCCTGATCAGTACCTATGTTTACAACCATGTGTGGAATAATTGTCGCTAAAAGATCAAGTGTATTTTTCCCCCTAGTTGGAGCAGTAACTAATTGATGCAGTGAGTGAGATGTGAATGTATACAGAAGTGACTCACAAAGGTCTTTGTCTTTCCCCCAATGATAAAACTGTACATGTCCCAGTCTATGGACGGAAGATTGAAATCCCCACCGATTATAATATGACAGTCGTATTTTTGAGTGGTTTAATTACTGAGTTGACTTTCTAGTGCTAATATTGAGCTTACATGGTATCTGGTGGTCTATAATACGCGCACACATAGATTGTTTTTGCCTTAGGATTTTGAATGGAGCACCATACGCTTTCTGCCTGATTGTCGGAAAATGACTCCCTCCTTCAAATATAACAATATTTCACACCAATAAAAACTCCTTCCCCGGTTCTTTTGACCCTATCTTTTCTATAAACTGTGAAATTTTTCGGGAATTCTTCATTATCTGCGATTTCGTTACACAACCAACTTTTTGTCCCTATCATTAGGTCTGCGTCAGTAGTTTCAATTAAATGGTAGAAGCCAGCTACTTTATTTCTTAAGTTACGGCAGTTTACTACCTCGACAGAAAAGGATTTATCAATGAGCGTTTTCCCAGAATGTGTATTCTTATTACTACTAGCTTTCTTAGGTATAATTCAAGGTAAATTACTGCTATTTTTTAAACTGGCCTCTTACTTATATCGTTAGAATTATTACTTTCATGGATATTTTTTCTATTAAACGATTTTCGCGACGATATCCGATTCGACCCACTAGCTGACCTACTCGCTACCCTAAATATTTCTAATTTATTGTAATCTATTAAGCTTTTCCTAGGCCCTAAACTTTGTGTACTCTTTATTATCTGACTTTCTGGAAATATACTGATTTCGTTCCCGCTAACTGACCTACTCTCTTGCCTACCTAAACTCGCTGGGTATGCTCAAATATCCTGCACGCTACCTTCTGCGTTGCCTCATACGTATAATGGACACCCGAGCGATTAATGGCACTCGACACGAATCCAGCAACGGCCTAAGGTCCAAGAACCCAGCTCCCTCGCTCCCGCAGACATCACTGAGCCTCTGGTTTATGCCTTCCACTCGGCTCCAAACCATCGAACCCCGATCCGTCCTTGGTACCAAGCTGCATATTGTGAGCCTCATATTAGTACCAGATCCGCTGCGAATACGGCGGAACTCGGAGCATAGATCTTTCACAGAGTCTAAAATCTCCTCTGATCCCCGACTCACAACGTCATTGGTCCCAACATGGGCCACTATATGCAACCTAGAATTATGTAGATGAATAAATTCCTTAGTGAATTATTCTTAATGAATTGGCATGTTAATACACTAACTAGGCAGAAGTCTTTGAAAGGTAATCAATCACCGCCAAGTTTGCAACTAACAAGTAGCCGTCTGAAACACTCCCCTGCCTAGTTTAGAGGCGGAAGTACTGCAAAATGTCACGGGCAATCGACCTTCCTTGTCTGTCGAAAGGTTACATGTCCCTCTCATAACTTCTGGAAAGCGTATGAAAGACTTCGAGTGACGGGTGCAACTGAATGAGGAAGAAAAGGGTTGAGAAGGTGTCGGTGGATCAGCCTGAGGGAGGGCTAAGCAGGGTGGGGGAGGCAAGATGCCGGGAGGGAGAGTGGAGAATGGTGGGGTGGTACGAAAGCGAAGGAAGGTAAATAGAAGTATTTGGAAGTCAGAAAAAAGGCCCTTCCTTCTTTAACGCTGCAGGGCCACTGCTTACCGGAACTCAAAAATCACCCTCTTCTTATTCACTTCCTCCTCGCTCTCTCTCAGGCTACCATAACATTATGGTGAATTGTGCGATTTTCGTTTACGCACATATTTGCGTGAACATTTGCTTTTTTACTATTTATCATTTCTTTATTTAAATACATAGACGATTTGGTCCCCCAAAGCCAGAGGCTTGTCTGGAGGTGCCATTACAAAACGTACAGTTGTAACATGAAAAAATATAAAAGCGGTAAAAATTCAGATGTCAATATAAAGAAAATAGTTGAAAGTACAATTTAAATAAAATCTAATAAAAGTACAATTTAAAATACAAAAAAGTAAGTAAGTACAATTAAAAAAAATGCTTTGTGTTCTTATTAATAATACATAGAGAAGAAAGTGAATAAATTGCACTTGACCCACTTGGTTTCTGGGTAATTTAATGCTGTTTTAATGTGTATCCTCAAGGCACTTGACATATATTTCGAGCCAATCCGATTCTATGCGCACAGATTTTCCTATAAACGCGAAATAATACGATTCTGATTGTTATAATGGTAGGTTGCAAATATTAAGGCAGTATACCGAGTGAAATGCAAGTAATCACCGATGAATTTCGCTTAAATTTCGTAGTAGGCGCAATTTAATTTCCTCCGAGTGGAAACGCATAAGGTATTAATAAAAGTCTATACCGTTAATTTAACAATAAAATCCATGTCAAATTATCAAAGTATGATTTCGAAGGCTGAGAACGTCATCCTTCAAGAAAATGTGACAAGATAAGCCAGATTACGGTTTTTAAGAGAAGATTGTGAATGCTAGTAATCGTCAATAGATCAATACCCGCAGGATAGTAACTTCTGATATTTGTTACAAGTAGCCAAACTCGGAATCATGTATTAATTATTCCTATAAGGTTTGAACAATTGCACAATTGTCTGGCTCTAACTTTAAAAGTAATTAAAAAGCATTTTCCGCTTTTGAAAGATCGCAATGCATGTGGGCGTAGGGTGTAAGATAAATAGATAGTAATACATGGAATATCTCTTGAAAGGTAAACATTCAATATGCGTCCAAGTTTGGGATGTATTACATTAAAAAACTTCAAACCGTTACCATTTTGGATCAAAACATCTAGCGTGGTATACTTGGAGTGGTATGCTTAAATGGGGATGAAGACATTTCCTCACTCAACATGTGGCGCGGGACGCAAGCTAAAATTAAGCTTACGTCGGACAATCACGGTTGAACGGTAGCCCTCTCCTTAGCATCACAATTAGCGTGAAATCCTTTTTAACAGATGATAACCCGATGTGTACTCGGAAGTCGACTCGCGATATCATTATCGCTTCCATAACACGTCACTGCTTCAGTCACCTCTCCCATACTTATAGTTTAAATAATTCCTTTCAGACTTGGATTCTATCCTCCGGTCTGTCGCCGAAACACTAAAGGTCACCACTTGAGCGGTCGTGTATTCCTACCTCTTTTTGTTCCCTGTCTTCTTCTTTTTCGAAAATATTTGCGTGTAAAATCCGAATCCGAACAATCTTCTTAAAACTTGCCCTAATGTTTCCATCCCTCTTCGGTCCTGCAGGACGGAAGGATGGTCATTACCTGTGGGAAGAAATGTGCAGACATAGACCGTGATGAATGAAAAAGGCCATCAGAATTCACATTTTGGGGAAGTGTCATGGGTGGCTGAATAGAGTGTACATATTATGGATTGCCATTGGAATATGCCTTTAAAAATGAACTGCTAGAGGAAAAAGGAGCTTAACGAGGTAAAATTTGCTTTTGCGCCCGAGATAATCCGAAGATTTTATCAACATACTACCCGACGAGCCCTAGCATATTCAAATGCCTTTTTATGAAATAATAAATATTATTATATTTTATTATATATTTCCTCTAATTAATGAGACACCTCGTGTAACTTCGTCTATTTCATTCTACTTTCTGCATTGTTGAAAGAAACATTTTTTTCAATTATCTGTCTGCGTAAACGGCACTGTGTTACTGTCCAAAAACGTATGTAATACAAGTTCCTTTCCGCAGAACGTTGTTAGTAAAATTTAATCACTGGGCCAATAACTGGGACACTGAGTTGGTTGAGGTAGAATTAACCATTACTTGAGGTCCTTATTGTTACCGATCAATGTGGTTGGAACGATTTTCGTACTTCCAGTTTTCCGTGAAACTTTACGTAAGTGTTCTCGGCAATGATATCGATATATAAAAGTGAAGAAATTTGCGTTACACGGGTACGGTTTTCTGAGAATTCAATACAATTATAGTACGTAGCATATGGCATGCATCTTTCGTAACAAATCAATTATTTCTTCTAAACGCACATTAATATATATCTTATTATGATAATGGTTACATACAAATATCAGGTTGACAGGCCTGGTAAAATATTGGAAAACTACATATTCAAATATGGTTCTGTCTACATTTTGATTCATCGGGCTGGAAACTCGAGTCATTACAAGCAATGATAAAGGAAAAACTTTGAAAATAATTCTTGTTTCGTTTCTATGAGTGCTTCTATTGTGATTGACAATGCGTAATTAGGAGAACATAAGTGGAGGGAGATATCGACAATATTTATTATTTTTTATCGAGAAATCGACAAATATTTATTTTCTGACTTACTAATATAATTGTTAAATTGAGCATTCAATTACCGCGATGATCCACGATTACCACGTCAGTTACCACTCACTCACTCACTCCACTCCTAAGCCACTCACCACTCAAAATCCAGCACTTGAGCCAATAACCTGCCTTGCAGGATGACGATTTTATGAAATCAACATTTGCTAAAACATCACCGTCTTGCGCAATAAAGCGAAGTCCAGCTGGGAGATGAATAAAGCTGCTCAACGTATTTCGCTATGTTTCGTCGTTGGACATATAAACCTAAACACACGTGAGTTATCTGCGCTTCAAACGTAAACTACCGCTGACTGAAAATATTTGTCGATTACACAGGGGTCATTCCACATCAGATCAGAAATGAGTTGACCCTTGGTGTCATCGATTCGAACCAAACTTTTGTGTGGGTTCTTTCTAACATTTTATGAAGAAGTGAAGAAGCGTTTTTGTGAAAAAAAAAGTTTTTGGCAGATCTAGAGACGATCAAAGTTTCGACCATTTTGCGCTTAGACCATTTTTCTTTTCGCTATATCTTCTAAATGAAAATAGCTATAGAAACGGCTGACATCTTATTTTGTTTGCATAAGAATGTAGAGCAACAGTATGTTATCAATTTTGTGAATAAACTACATTTTGTTGGAATTGTTTAATCTTAAACGTTTAAATTTTAACAACAAAAATAAAGCCATTTTTTAATTTGAATTTTGGTTCTTGTTAGACACGTTATTCTTTTGTCTTACTTCAGAAACAAATTTGGTCGTGGGCAGTTCACAAACAACCGAGATATTAAACTTCAAAGATTGGACTACGTCCTCATTCGCCACGACCGAAGGACCCGCTGTCGGCGTCAAAATTATGTGCCGCAGTAATTTGAGAATTTATATCTTGGTCTGTGTAACTGTTAGTGCAATATTTCATACACCACTTTAAAGATATTTTTCTTTTTATTCCAGCAATATTTTTATAATATGATATAACAAAAAATGGAGACACTTTAATGCAATAATCGACACCGCACACCCTAAAGCAGTTCCTCAACTTCATGAATTTTGTAACTTAGCCTAGTAAAAACTTCGTAATTTACAGCATTGACTTTCCACCGAAAGTTGTGAGAGTTAATATGAATACAAAAAATGACAAGCGCAAATTTTTATAAATCATATTTTGTTGTTAATGAACGAAAATGTTTAAAAATTATCTAGTACTACAATTTGCACAGAATCAAAAAATTAATGCCAAGGAAAAATTTATAACCTGTAGGTATATATAATTCTTGTATTCTAACAAGAAAAGTGAAAGATGCTGTCGTGGTGACTGATGGAGAATATTTATTCCATTTTTCTTCTCAACCTTTGCCGTCAACAAACGTTTCTTTTGCATCCCGTGTGACTTTTTTATTTAAGTTTTATTGTTGTTATTGAATTTGTTCTGTAGACAAGGCTAAGTTTTATGGAATAATGAAATTTGAAGAATTTAAATGAGAATAAAGTATTTGTACTTATAAATTACCTTTGGATTGCAACAGCATTTATTCTGAAATGGTAAACATGAACAGACAAATGACTATCAACAGTATTGAAACTATACCTTTCACACATTACAGCGACAAGGGAATCAAAATCGCTCAACTTCCACTAGTTTTCTATGTTCTTACTTTGAATCAAATTAAAATTCGCCGATACACATTGGACACGTAATTATTTCACTTTCTTTTCATACTCTGATAATTATTTTTCTCCCGAATGCTAACTTTTCGCAGATCCTCGCTCATACTTAATTATTAGTTTTTAGAGCTGAGTATAATTTGCGGAAATCCGTTTAGAAATTTATGATTTATTCGTAAAATTTTCATTCAGACTTTATCATAAAGTATGCATAAAAACAGGACAGACGTGAGGAAAGAGATAACTATATAAGCGTATATACCAAACAAAGTGACCCATATGGGATTTGTGGTATGGGAATTGTGTTTGCTGTAACGTGCAAATTTCAGAGATTCATGTTAATGCTTGGGCATAAGATTTTGAACTCACTATCGTAGATATCTTAATAATCAACTAGAATGTTTCAATTGTTATTGTTGTTCAATTGTCAATCCTATACGCTTTTCTTTGACAATTATCCCGACATTTTTTTGCCTTTTTTTCGGGACTCCATGGTTCCTCGCACGAAATGTTCATCTATAAATAATGGTTGGAGAGATGTGACCGAATTATATCAACAATGAGATGCCTCTCCGGTCGCAGATAATGCCTTTCTTTCATCCTTTCACTCGAAAGAGAAAACAGCTCGATAGTTCTTCATTCATCAACGTCGCTAGGAGGCTCCGGTATGAGGCTTTCGCTAATAGAAGCAGCGGAGAGAGCGAGAAGAAAAAAGTGCCTGAGAAAAGAGATAATGCGGTCACACAACGCTGGCACCAAGGTGTTTTCCCAACACCCTTTTCCTTTCCAAATTCCTAACAGACATTTCGGGGAGGAGTAAAGGGACTGCAGTCGTGGGAGGTAGCGGTCGAGGAAGAATAAAAGGAGGAGGAAGAAGAATAGGGGGCGGGAAGGAGACAGGCGTGTCCTTTTATGCGAGGAATCCTCCACTCACCTCCCCACACTTTTCTCGCAGAGTGTCGCTCAGTGTTCTCCCCGTTTTCCCCACCCTTCACCATCTCGGCTTTTTCCCGTGCGTCCAGGATCCAGGTTGCCTCGTTAGTATAGCGCGACGTGAGCGAGTGTCGCCATAATACACTGCGCCAACGACGAAAAGGCTGGCGCATGTCCTTCCCACCCCTCACACTTGCCCCCTCCGAATAGTTCCCTCCTCCTTGCGCGCTTCCAATCATCCGCACCACACTGCCGCAGGCCTCATCACCATACAATACGCTCCCCATTCCGTGGGGATAATTGCGGGTTATATTTAGGAGGCTTGAGTGGTATTCAAAATCTACTTATCTACTTAGGACCCTGCATGTCACCTCAAGCGTGTTTGACTGGGTGTGACTTATCACCAACATGCATTAAAGTGTAGAAATTAGTGTTCACCGACATGCACCACACCATGGGCACACAACAAATGCTACGGAAACTAACAAACTAATCGAAAACCTAACAATGTAAACGTGACAAACGAGTCATGCTGAGGACATGCAAGACATGGTGTTTGCGTTACTCGGCACGTTTAGAAACATGCATTAGGGAGAGCACATCAATTTATCAGCCACACTGCCCGTCAAATTAAACTACTTCAAAGTCTTATCGCAACCATAATGGTCTCGATGCCGACCATTCTGTTCTACTATCTATTTCCCTTATTTTATTCTCATAATCTGGTCTACATTTGAATATTAGAGTTTGTTAGACATCGATAACTCCGTCAAAAAATATCGTGATTGTTTGAGTTAACATTTTAGAACTTTTCAAGTAAACCGAAAAAATTCATTACAATAACTTCATTACATTCAACAATTACTGATAACAAAAAAGGGGCGAAAACTCTATTGAAAAGTAAATATAATTTAAATGAAAGTTTAGAGATAAATTTAATTTTTCTGATCTGCTTTGTCAAAATAGTTTAGGCAAGTTAACTTAATCAAAAAGGGGCAAATAAAGAGAAAATTATAGTCGAATGAACGTACCTCTCAGTACTGGGTCGTGCTTGCTTATACAGAGAGTATACATCTAGCAGGGGATCCTCTTCACTTTATACCAAAGCATACCTCTCAAGATTCTCTTGATCTATTGACTGAGCGGACAGCATTCGAGTGGAATACCAATCGTGATAGATTTAGAACAATTCTTCGCATTTAAATAGGGATTATCCTCCATTTCTTTTCCCCATGGTGGCATGGAGCAAGTTTCCCATTTATGACGAGGGTCTAATATTAATAACGTATAATAAATCCAGGTCGTCAGGCGGTGGCGCTTTGACATCTTGTCCCGAGCAGCTCGATAGAAAAAGCAACACTTTTTCATCACCTTCATTTTTTCCAGGCTTGTTGTCCAGTATTTCCTCCATTTTTTCTAGCTTATCCAGCAGAAAGTTTAATGGAACGGTAACGAGTAGAAGGTAATTTAAAAAAAAGAAGGAAGGCAAAGGTAACGTAATTTTCTCGTAATTTATTCATCAGAACTTAAATATTTAGACAATATTCTTAAAAACCTTGTACTGAAATGTTTAATATATGGGCCACGCATATAAAATGCTGATCAGTGCTATCAAAACTTGGTAGCATCTTTCAGAGTTCCTCCATGAATTTAGTACTTGCAGAGGCGTTATCTACGTTAACTCCTTGCAGTTTGGGCGCAAGTTCAAAGGATTACAGGATATTCATAAAAAATTCAGCAATATCCCTTCCTGTGTGGTTACTATTCATCTACATCTACATCTACGTAATACCCTGCGAGCCACCACGAAGGTGTGTGGCAGGGGGTGAAGATCACCAAACATGCACTATTGCCATGTAAATAGGATATATAATGTAGACATGCTAGAAAATAGGGTCATAGTTATTAGTTACTACAGTAGATTATTAGTTATTGCAAGTAATTGCAGTAGTTATTACAATAGAATATTAGTTACTACGGTATAGTACAGGTTAAAATCTACATAATAAGGAAGGGATTATTGGTAGTTATTACATGCATCATGCACTACAGACTATTCTAACTATGTTTCACCTACCTATCCCTTTTGCTACGTTGCCTATTGTTCTCTCTTATGGTACGCGGGAAAAATGACATTTTAAATCTATCGGTGCGACAATCTATCTCTCTAATTTTGTTAATATGGTCAAACCTAGCATAATACGCAGGGGTTCTTAATATATATCTAACGTCATCTGTGAACAAATCGGTATCGAATTTACTTAAAAGCTTTAACCTAAATTTTAACCTGCGTTCTGATATCAATTCCCATTCTAGTTCTTCTATTAAGCTCATAACACTTATACAATGAATATAACGGCCTTAAACAAACCTAGCGGATCTCATTTGCACGCGCTCTAATTCTTTTATCATACCTTCCTCGTGCGGATCCCATATACTAGCGGCATATTCTAAATGAGGACTGACAAGTGTAAAATAGCTTCTTTCTCGGACTCTCTCATCGCATTTGCCTAGAACCCTTTTTACGAATCCTAATCTACGGTTTGCTACACTAGTTATTTCCCTGATGTGTTTCCCCCATGACATGTCTTCACTGATGGTGACGCCTAAGTATTTAATTGATTCTACGTTACATATTTTGTTTTCTTTGATGCTATAATTATTCCGGGGAAAGCCATTCTTTTTCCAAAAATTCATAATCGCGCATTTCTTCAAATTTAATTCTAGCTGCCATCTATCACACCAATCATCAATCGCATCTAAATCCTTAGCTAAACACTGTCTGTCCTCTTCATGTCTAATTTCCTTATACACTACTGCATCATCGGCAAAAAGATTTTGCCGATGCAAATGCCGATGCTTGCTATTTTTTACTACACTATTCAAGTCGTTTACGTACAGAAGAAATAAAATTGGGCCTATCACGCTTCCCTGGGGAACACCCGATGTAAATTTTACTTCGCCTGAGCTGACACCATCTAATACCACCCTTTGAACGCGTTCATGTAAGAAATCTCCTATCCAGCCTACTATAATACTGTCTATTCCGTATGATGCTAACTTCGCGAGTAACTTACAGTGGGGAACCTTGTCAAAAGCTTTTCTAAAGTCAAGAAACGCTGCATCTACCTGTACGTTACCTTCTCCGGAAACTAAAATATCGTGAACAAAAAGACCTAATTGAGTTTCGCAAGACCGTCCTTTTCTGAACCCATGCTGGTTTGTTATTAATAAATCCTGGCTGTCGAGGTGTCCCATTATTGATGTAACTTTTATATGCTCTATAATTTTACATGATAGTGACGTTAATGATATTGGTCTATAATTACATGGCTGTTCCCTATCTCCACTTTTATAAATTGGGGTCACGTTTGCTATCTTCCAGTCTTTGGGAACCGCGTGTTCTTCGAGGGATTTGTTAAATATTACTTTAAGATACGGAGCCATTTCGAGAGCTAATTCTTTATAAACACGAGCTGGAATTTCATCAGGACCTGAGGACTTGTTCGGGCTAAGTTACTTAGTAAGGATACGATTCCGCTACAAGATATATCGATTGGGGGCATTGGTTGTTGAAATCGGTCTGGTATGGTTTCGCGGAAACTGTGCATAGGTTGATTAAAAACACTCTGAAAAAAGTAATTCAAACTATTTGCCTTATCTAAACTGGAAGTTACTATTTCGCCTCTATCGTTTTTAAAGGAATTAACCGTTGACTTTTTAGTTCCCTGTACTTCCCTAACATATGACCAAAATGCTTTCGGATTTCCCTCTAGTTGTTCTCCAAGTACTTTTCTCTTGAATTCGCTAAACGCTTTTCTAAGGGCTGTTTTTGCGGCTGATTTACAAATTTTATAATGCTCGATGGTATTTTTTAGGTCGCTATTAGCTACATTTTTCTTAGTTTCGCATGGCTAACTCGTGGCTATTGCATGGAACGAAGTCAATAACAAGAGATTGGTTCTCCCACTTCTCGTCTATGAAATGAGTCGTGATTCCGTAGTAAGATTTTCCAGCTATGGATGTCCAGCCAGCGATGGTGAAAGACAGGTTGGATTTATTTTATTTCAGCAACTGCAAAACCGCCTTCTGCATCCTATTATGATAATAAAGTATCATTTGCAGCAACTTGGTCCTATTTAGGAATGTAACGGTGGGAATCAACATCTTGAAAGAGTTTTCAGTATCATCATCATTAAGAAATCGGAAAGTGAGTTATTTCTTCGCCATCCAGTCAACTATTGCATTTCAGAAGTCATTATTTCTATCATCATTCTGAAATAAAAATAGAAATTCTCTCTTATTTTACTTACTTTGATAATTAGATAATTTTTAAATCTACTAGTACTTTTTAGAGTGACATTTCGTAAAGAGAGACTTGGAATTGATTGAATTCTACAGAATGGTTGTAAATGGTTGATTTAGACTTACTAAACGCGTTTATCGCTTCAATATGGTAGGAATCTCATGCAAAAGAGATAACTTGCGACATAGCTGCATCTTTACAGCAAATCGTGAAACCGTAGTATTTTATCTCCGTGTAAAAAGTCGAGTCTGCAAACAGATTTTTTCGCGAGGTTCCCCGCCATTTTAGAAATGGACTGATTGCAGCTAAAACGGAGTACCTCCTAGGTTTTTGTGGCAAAAGTAGGCTGAATGGATTTAGAATAAGTAGCTGATGAATAAATGCCGATTAAATACATGAGTAATGGACTTTTTGATAGAATAGAATTTCCGTTAGCTGACTAAAAGCAAATGAAAACAATTGAAGGAAAAAGAAAACCAATTATAGTCATTCTTTTTTCCCGTATCATTCTCGACTTAATTTAACGACATCATACTAAACATCATCACTGACCTAGTAATGTATATATCACGCAGGAAGAGGTACATCGTGATTTCAAATTTCATCCATCGCACCACCGAGGTGAAGTGCGGTGCGCAATTCGAAATTGCGGCATCCTTTTTTCTTAGAAGGCAAGCTATAAGCTGGATCGTTAGTGCCGCTGGGCGATACTTTGCACCATATACGATTATAATCCATGATATTTTTGTCGTAGAAGTGAGCACTGAAAGTTACTGCTTTAGAATATAGTACATTTGTATTATAGTAGGTAATAAGGAAAAGTTGCAAGTCAATAACATTCACTTATTTGGCTCCATAAGTCACGCTCATGCCATCAGAAGTAGTAGTATTGGCAAATAATAACTTTTAATAGTTAGTTAATTTATCGCAAAGTTATTATCGAATTATATTGTAAATTAAATACTTTAGGAAAACGTGAAATTTACTTCATATCAGCCGAAGGACGAAGTTTTAGGGATAATGTAACACTAAATACCAATTAATCACACGTGTATATCTGTATTTCGGGACTTTCGAGAGTCTCGTGGAAGTGATGTCGTCTCGTCTCGTCAAAAAGAGGTCTCGTCTCGAGTCTCGCGGCAACACTAAAACAATTAGGTATGCTAACAATTATATATAAACTCTTTCTATTGCTGTACATTGACTCTATTTAAACAAGATGCCAGAGTCATGTAGGGATCAAGCATAACGCGATGTTAGTACTAAGTTTCAATTTAAGAAACAGGCACTTGGGTGCAAATGAATTAATTAGCTACACAACTTTTCAACGAAGCCAAATTAAAGTCTCATTATCAGCCATTATGGTATTTTATCGATCATGGGAAAAACGACATTTTAAATGTCTCCACTGCAGTCTGTTTCACTTATTTTGTTCTCATGGTCTGATCTTCTTTAATATGCTGGAATTCGTAAGATATAAATGTCGTCTACAGAAAATAAATTGAATATATACATGCCTACAATATCAGCATTATTCTTGGTCCAGACTTCAATAGATCTCACCATCATTTCTAAATGATCGATTGATGAATTTTGTCCAGGGATCATTGGTCACTAAAATCGGGCGTTACAGTTACAGAGTGTGTAGAATACTTCTACAACTTTTCAATTACCTTATTCATAAACATTTGACAGTATGGACAACAAAGTGCGAAACGTGTAAATATAAAAAATTTCAGCCTTCTTTTCCACGTTAAGTGAGAGGTATTTGGTGGGCTGCTCCTCGAATACAAGAGCAAAGGAATTTTTTTAATTGGCGACTTTAATGATATCCACGTATTCATTATGAGATTCAGCGCGGGTAGTGGATTAGCGATAGCCAACCGAAGAGGCTATTTAGTGGGTTGAGCTGGTAAAAATAGCACCAAAATCACTTATTCTCTCTTCTATGAATTATCATGAGATTATAATCCACCGCAATAAATGGGTGGAAGGCCTCCATTTTTCAATTATTAAACACGAAAAACATTGAATAGAGGTTTTAATATGCCACCCATCAAAACTGATACGGAAAACAAGGAAAGAAAAAGCACAACTCCGCCTAAGATCAGCGTTACAAACACAGTAAAATAAAACAAAAGGGACGAGGCGAGTCCCCATGTAAATTTCGTGATACTTGAGCGCGACATACTCGCGAATGTCAGTGAGGATGCCTCGGCCGCTTTTCGCGAATGTTATGAGCGAGAAATGAATGGAAGAAACTGGAAGATTTACGAAGCATTTATCGGAAAAAGAAATGAGAAACAGGAAGTTCTTAGTTGCGCTTTCATACTGCATGTGGCCTGTAGGAAGGGTGGCCTTAAGTGCTATTAGCCCCAAAGCATAAGAAAATACCCAAGTTATCGAGCAGAGATGTGTGAGTGTGATGTGAACTAAATGGGTTGGGATGTATGGTTAGATGTTGGAGACCTATGGGAGAGTCAATATTTCATTAACACGGGAGTAGAAGTCTCGGGAAAACTCTTGCCCCAGAGATGGGTTAGATGTGTTCCTATCGAGGAAGGAAAGGACGGTCGGTGACCCCACAACTTACGGTGATACTTTCCTGGTAGAACCACCTAAGTGTTCGCGTTGTCGCCAGGAGATATGGAATAAAGGAGTGGTTGGCGCCTGATTTATGAGATGTTGCGAAAGATAAAATAGCATAAATAAAGTAAATGGGTAAATAATATACTCTTATAAAAAAAATATATACTCTTAAGAAATAAAATAGCGATGGCCAAGGAGAGGGCTCTTTCAGTCTTTCCCCGTCTGGCCATCCCGTGCCTTCCTCGTACGGTCCTTTCTTAGCATCGCTCCTGAGCGTCCCTGTCCTGCAACACGCCAACTCTTCCCGCACACAACTGCCAGAACCAACCAAACAGGCAGCCTCCGACCACTACCGCACTCAATCTCTCCCTTATCCCTTTACCTCATCTCCTAGGCCCCGCCGCCACTGGCTCTTTCTCCCGGGAGAGGAGAATCCTCTTCTTAAATGCCTCCTCCTTTTCCCTTTTCTCTCCTCACATCCCTCCCTCTGCTCCTCTTTACCTCAGCCTCAAGAGAGATAGCGTCTGCTTAACCAGATTTACTCTCCAACCAACACTCTTCCAGTCCCTTCTCCTTTCCCTTATTCTCCTTCTCCCGTCTCCTATCTCCCTCTCTCCTCTTCTATTCAACACGAAGTTCAGCCTGCTCAAAGTTCTCCTCTTCTTGGTCTTTCTCACCCTCCTCCCCTCGCATTTAATCTCCCTCGTTAAGGACATTGAGGCAGTTGGGTGAGAAGAAGAACCGGTTTTGTCCCAGGGTTTAAAAGCCGATTGTCCGTATTACCCATTTTGTCCGCCTCTGTTCTCCTTCGGATTCCTCAACTTGAATGGGACGTGAAGGATAAAGTATTATAGATAGCGTTAAATTTTATTTTTCCATTAATGACTCAATGAAATAATGAAACTGAGGAGGAAATAGAATTAAGTTGTATAGAAGTCATACACAGTCTTAAACGTAGCTATCAGTATGCCATCCCTATGGTTTTTAATGGTGTCACTGAGTGTCCTAAACATTTTTCTTCTTATATTGCCTTATTTCATGTATTTCGACTGTCCATCTTACTTAAAGTTCACTCCTCCTGCTCTAGTTAATGGGTGGATGGAATAGCTCAGGAGCCACCGCTGCCGGTCCCAAGGCCGGATGAAGGAGGAGGGTTGGGCAATGAGCTAACACCCATTTCTTTAAAAAAAATCCAGTTCAGAAACCTAGACAGAAGCCTCGGAGAAACGGACGGATATTTTGAAAACGACGCAAGTGGAAAAATAATGACTATGCTTTTGGAACTTGAAATGTACGGACGCTAAATAAACGAGGTACTCAAACAGCATTACCCAAAGAAATAAAAAAAATATCAACTAATGGTGACAGCAATACAAGAAACAAAATGGTTAGATCAAGGGATATGAGACACCAGAACGCACACAATTCTATATAGCGGAAAAGAAAGAGGTAACAAAGAGTTTGGCGTCGCATTCATAGTATCAAATAAGATAACAACCAATGTTATAGACTTCTAAGCAATTAGCGAACGCCTGTACAAGCTTCGTTTACGTACTCACTTCTTCAATTTAACTATATTAAATGTTAACGCTCCTACAGAAGAAAAAGAAGACGGACTGATGGGAATATTCTATCGGCTTTTGGAAAAAACTTACGATAATTCACCAACAAAATGATGTAAAAATCACTATGGGTGACATGATTGCCAAACTTGGAAAGGAAGAACAGTTCATGGGAACAATAGGAAGGCATTCATTACATGATGAAACAAATGAAAATGGAGAATTCTTGATTAATTTTGACAGTAGCAATGAAATTATTATAAGCTCTACATGCTTCCCTCATAGAAATATCCATAAAGTAACCTGGATGTCACCGGACGGGGACACAACTAATCAAATAGACCACATCCTGATAGACAAAATAGCAGCTAGTAGCATACTAAATGTCAAGACAAGAAGAGGTGCATGCTGTGGATCAGATCACTACTTAGTTCAGGTCAGATTCAGATGCAGAGTATCTAGAAAGAACGAAATCTAAGGAAAAGCTGAAAAGCTAGATTCTGAGAAGCTTAAGTCACCTGAAATAAGGAAGGTCTTTGAACAAGAAGGACCAATGGAACATAATTAAAACAACAATCAAGGAAATGGCTGCAAGAACAATTGGCTACATGAAGACCAAAAAAGAGTAACCTGGTTTGATGATGAGTGCCATGAAGCAATAGAAGAAAGAAACAAGAAACACAGAAATTATATAGAAAAGAAAACCAGAGAGAGAAGAAGGGATTTCGAAGCAGCTAGAAGATGAGCAGATAAATTATGCAGAAAGAAGGAGAAAAAACATGAAAATGACCTTATATGTAAAATGGAAGAATATTTCAGCGACAATAATCCAAAAGGGGCGTATTGATAATTAAAAAGCATTTGAGTGTCCCAACTAGTCTGTGCAGATAAACCCCTATCTCGTCTGTGCAGAAACGAAGCAGGAAAAATAGAGAGTGACCCCCAAAGCATAAAAAATATCTGGAAGAGATATTTCCAAACCCTACTAGGAACACAAGAGGAAGAAGAAAACGGGCATGGTATGGATCTACATGCTGATATGGAAGATAGATTAGAAACCCCTACATTAGAGGAGGTAAGAGACGCAGTTAAGGCCAAAAATAATAAGAACGCACCAAGAATGGACGATATACCATCTGAAATGTATAAAATAGGTGGAGAAAACCTAACTGAACAAATGCATGCTCTGATTAAAAATATATGGGAGGAAGAGACAATTCCTAAGGATTGGAGAAAGAGCATTATATGCACGAAACGGGAGACAAATTGAAATGTGGCTACTTTCTAGGGATCTCTCTTCAATGCACAGCATATTAAATATTAACATATATTATTAACCAACGACTAATACCCATAGTAGAGGATATTATTGATGAATATCCAGCGGGATTTAGGAGAGGCCGGTCAACAATGGACCAAATTATCACAGTAAAAGAAATCTTGCGCAAAGATTGGAAATATGAAATTTATATATATATATATATATATATATATATATATATATATATATATATATATATATATATATATATATATATATATATATATATCCACTTGGCGAAAAACACTTGTAGTGCACAGATATAAAGAAAGGTCACAGGCGTGACTAGCAGTTACATATAGAGCACAAAAAAAGGTAAAACTCACAGAAATTTTGATATATTTCGGCGGACACAACCGCCTTCGTCAGAGTGTTAGAAGGTAGTGACGGGTAAAGGATAGAAGGGAGGGAGAGGTGAGGGAAGGGGAAAGGGGAAGGGAAGGAGAGGGGGATTAGTGAGAGACATTGATGCCGGGGGGGAGGAACGCGTGATAGAGCCAAATTAGGGAGAGCTCTACAGAGTTAAGTTCAATAGTGGAAGCAGATGGTGGAAGGGAGTACAAAACTGAAACATTGTAGCAGTTGTCAAAGGATTTCATGTGTTGAGAGGCGTGGATCGCCACGGGAAGGGAGGCAGATTGAGTTGGGTTCTTGCAATTGGCACGGTGATTATTAATCCGTATATTGAGGGGGGTGGAACTTTTTCCTATGTAAAATGAAGGGCATAGCCTACATTGTAGGTGGTAAACAACATTACTGGTGACGCAAGAGGAGGGAAGAGGGTTGGGGAAGGAGGCGATGGAGGAGTTGGGAGGAGGGGAGGAACTGAAGATGGGACATAATTTGCACCGGGGACGATTACAAGGGGAGGAGGTAGGTTTTGAGGCAACAGGGATTTTGGAAAGAGGCGTCGTGGATTTTAATAAATCGGACAAGTTAGGAGGACGCTTGTATGTGATTGAGGGTGGCTGGGAGAAAATTTTTGAAGTGGAGGAGTGGTTTTTGAGAATGGGGAAGAGATCTTTAAGGATAAAATTGATAGACTGAACACCCGGGAAATATGTAGTGCAAATAGAAAGGATGCGGGAGTCTTTCGTGGGATGAGGTTTGGAGGAGGGGCAATTTTTCCTGATTTTTTTGGCGAGAAGGGATTCTGGGTAGCCACGCTTGAGGAGCGAGTGGTGAAGGTTGGTAAGGAATGCATTGAGGGACTCAGGATTATTGCAAATACGATGGCCTCGGATGGATAGTGAGAAGGGAAGAGAGCGTTTGGTATGGGAGGGGTGGCAGCTACTATAGTGCTACTATAGTATACCTGGAATCGGCGGGGGTTTATATGAACAAACACTCCCAAAGGCATGACCCATGAGAGCAACGCCTGTTCTATATCTTACACCACTGTCTGTGTGCTTGAGTTATTCTTTCATTTCGCATTCTGTGTATGTCATTCTCTCTCTGCCGGTGGGTGAAAAGCTGCCCGCGCGCCATCTACTGGCCGCTCTCATGGGTCATTACCCCGAAACGCCTGTTCTATATCTTTCACCACTGTCTGTGTGCTTGAGTTATTCTTTCATTTCGCCTTCTGTGTATGTCATTCTCTCTCTGCCTGTGGGTGAAAAGCTGCCCGCGCGCCAACTACTGGCCGCTCTAGTCGTTTCAGCCCCTCCTATGCTAACCTCTTCTTGGGTGCTTTTGAGCAATCTTTTCTCTCGTCCTGCTCTCCTAAACCTCTTCTCTGGCTTCGCTACATTGACGATATTTTTCTTCTGTGGCCACATGGCCTTGATTCCCTTAACTCTTTCATCTCCTCCCTAAACTCCTCCTCCTCTGTCTCCTTCACCTCTAACATCTCTGCCTCTAAAATTACCTTTCTGGATGTAGATATCTCCCTCAGTAACCTTAAATTCCACACTTCGGTCCATATCAAGCCCACCAACAAGCAACAATATCTCCATTTCAACAGCTGCCACCCCTCTCATACTAAACGTTCCCTCCCCTTTTCCCTCTCTATCCGTGGTCACCGAATATGCAACAATCCCGAATCCCTTGACCTTTTTCTCTCTAATCTCCACCAATCCCTCCTTCGCAGAGGCTACCCTGAGCGGCTTCTTCAGAAAAAAATCCTACAGCGACCTTCTTCTTCTAAATCTCTCTCTCTTAATAAGTTTCCTCATGATCAAATCTCCCTCTGTACCACCTATTTCCCTGGAGCTCACTCCATCCGTCGCTTAATCAAAAACCTTTACCCCATCCTCTCTGACAACCTAACCACTTCCAAAATTTTCCCCCGCTGTCCTTCTCTCACCTTTAGACGCCCTCCCAACCTCTCCACCCTCTTTAAAATCACTAAACCTCTTTCCAAATCAATCTCCCGACCTACTAAGTCCCTTCCGACGCCGTGCAATCGCCCACGTTGCAAAACTTGTGGCATCCTTCTCACCCAGCCTCTGCCTGATAAATTCCTTTCTGCTCATCTTCCTTCCGTCCCCTCACTCTCCTGCGTTTCCCATAATGTTGTCTATATCCTTCTTTGCCAATTATGCCCTAGTTTTTACATCGGTTTGACGACCACTCCCCTTAACATCCGCATGAATGGCCACCGCTCCAGTTGTAATGAACCACCTTCTATTTCTGTTTCCCTCCCTGTTGCCACCCATGTTTCTTCCCACAACTCCACCTTTAATAACATTTTTAAGGTTGGCATTCTCGCCTCCCTTCCCCCTTCCTCCTCCCCACTCCAAATCAAAGATCTTGAGTCCTCTTGCATTTACTTATTCCAGGCTTTCTCTCCGCCAGGACTCAATAAATCCCACTAACTTCTTCTATCACCTCTGCCCATACTACTTCTTCCTTTCGAATTTCTTCCACTTCCCGCCTCCCGCCCCCACCTTTCCTCTCCCTCCCCCTCCTCCCCTTCCCCTGTCCCTCCCCTCCCTCCCTTCCTTCCGCCTTAGTCCTCCCTTCCTACCACCTCAGTCCTCCCTTCCTTCTCAGTCTCCTTCTCAGGCTTATATGCCTTCCTCTGGCAAACTTTTATATATATATATATATATATATATATATATATATATATATATATATATATATATAAAAGTTTGCCAGAGGAAGGCAGACGACAAACACAGAAAACAAAAAAATGATGAACACACTTACAAAGTTTCTTGATATTTCGGTGCCACTAGCACCTTGGTCGCAAGAGCGAAGAATGAGAAGGAAGGGAGGACTGAGGCGGTAGGAAGGGAGGACTGAGGCGGAAGGAAGGAAGGGAGGGGAGGGACAGGGGAAGGGGAGGAGGGGGGCTAGTGGCACCGAAATATCAAGAAACTTTGTAAGTGTGTTCATCATTTTTTTGTTTTCTGTGTTTGTCGTCTGCCTTCCTCTGGCAAACTTTTATATATTCGTCACTTAAGTGATCCTAAGTGCAGTTATATATATATATATATATATATTCGTTCATCCATTCACTCAGACCGCTCAGCGGCAAATATACTCATATAAATGTTTATACAGAAAGATAGAAAGAAAGTGGATAGGAACACGTAAAATTTACAAACACAATGGTGGTGTGAAGATGAAATGATGGCCGATTCCAAGCAGAAAAATGAGTATATTTTCTGCTTGGAATCGGCCATCATTTCATCTTCACACCACCATTGTGTTTGTAAATTTTACGTGTTCCTATCCACTTTCTTTCTATCTTTCTGTATAAACATTTATATGAGTATATATATATATATATATATGTGTATCCACTTGGCGAAAAGCACTTGTAGTGCACAGATATAAAAAAAGGTCACAGGCGTGACTGGCAGTTACATATAGAGCACAAAAAAAGTAAAACTCACAGAAATTTTGATATATTTCGGCGGACACAACCGCCTTCATCAGAACGTTAGAAGGTAGTGACGGGTAAAGGATAGAAGGGAGGGAGAGGTGGGGTAATCCCCCTTCCCCCACCTCTCCCTCCCTTCTATCCTTTACCCGTCACTACCTTCTAACATTCTGATGAAGGCGGTTGTGTCCGCCGAAATATATCAAAATTTCTGTGAGTTTTCCTTTTTTTGTGCTCTATATGTAACTGCCAGTCACGCCTGTGACCTTTATATATATATATATATATATATATATATAAAATGTATACATAAATTTCAAACAGGCATATGACTTACTTAATAGAAGAAAGCTCAATCTAATGCTGCTCTAACTAAAAATCCCACATAAATTAATAAGATCAATCAAAACGACAATGGAGGACACAGTAGCGGTGATACGTATCCAAAACCAACAGGCAGATGTACTCAAAATCCCGAAGGGTCTGAAGCACGGAGATGGACAGGCACCTACCTTATTTAATACAGTTCTGGAGTACGTAATAAGGCAGAAGGAGTTGCGAAGAGAAAATTTGTTAGCCAACAAAATAACACAACTGGCTGCCTACGCAGACGATACTAATATTATGAGCCGAAGAGCAGTAGCGGCGTAGCAAATCTATCAACAAATAAAAAAACTATGCTATAAGTATCGGCCTTGAGATTACCTCATTGAAAAAAAATGCTACTACAGGAAAGAGGGAACAGGGGCTCACAGATAGTGTTAGAAGACCCAATTGAGTCAGTGGAACGATTTATATACATAGAGGTGGAATTAAATGCAGATGGCACAGAAGAGGGAGAAGTCCGGAGAAGAATTACACAAGCCAATAAAGCCTACTTTGCAATGTCACATGTACTTAGATCGAAAAATACCCATCGTAATTGCAAGCTGAAAATATACAAGACAATTATAAGGCCCATTGCAACAAATGGATGTAATGCATGAAGTGTGCCAGAGAAGGCGAAAGACATACTTGATCAATTTGAAAGGAAAGTGCTTAGTAAAAATTTAGAACCTATTTGGGAAACAATATCTGGAGAATCTGATTCAACAATGAATTATATGGTCTTTTTAGAGAACACCCTCTGCCTAAATTCATGCGACTACAGCGATTGAAGTAAACGGGACATGTGGCTAGAATGGACGACAAAAGGCTACCAAAGAGAACGTTAGACAGCCTAATGTACAGTAAAAGACCACTAGGAAGACCACGTCAGCGCTGGGAGGATGAAGTACAGGCTGACACACGGGATCTCCTAGGACTACGCCTCTGGAGAAGAGCAGCAACAGACTGGAAAGCATGGAGGCAGAAGTTAAAAGAGACCAAGGCCCAACCTAGGACTGTAGTGCCCTAGGAGAGATAATCTTACTTAAATACTATTTTCAATCCTTTATTCATCCGTATAGAAGAATCTCACGAAGGTTTAAACGATCAATTCAGTGCCCATTATGGAGTCCTTGAAGATTACACCTGAGGATTTTAATATTGTAAATGAATGGAACGAACCTCATTTTGTTATCAGCATTCCACGGAAAGTGATTTTCAAAGTATTATGCTACTTCCAACACTAATTCTGGAGTAATTGTGAACTGACTTTATGATGAACTGGCCACAGCACGAACTAGCACTGGAGAACACTTAATGATATCATTAAATTCTGGATATAATCCACTTAGCGAGCTGAGAGTATATATGAATAAGTCAAAGAACAGAACAGTTATTGATCAGCAAGTCAAAACCACACCTGACCAAACCACGCTCACTTTCTCCCTCTTGTAAAGCCTTTTGCACTGTACTGCCAATGGATCTGCTCCATCTATTACAATTACAAAATATTTTCAGTAAGTTTTACAGAATTTTATAACTGTAGCACTTAATGCTAATATAGAATGCGTACCTGAGCGCTTAAAGGAAATGCAGAATCCCCATGCAGCAAGAATTCTGAAAAAGAGGCCAAATGAGGATCCCTTGCTCGCGCCAAGTTTTCCCGAGGGTTCGTAAACTTTCCTTCTTTTCTTTTTCTGCTTTGACCGTTATGCTCAATAGGGGACCCCATGCACCCTCCATTTGCTTCGACTCATACAGCAGAGAGCATACGTGCAGTACATCGTATTTTTCCCTATCTAGACTAAAGTGAACCTTATCTCATTCCACACATGGTGCACTGATATTTACGTTTTGTATCGGCGGTACCAGTCATCGGGGGGAAAGCGTGGACAAATCCCTGGCAGCAATAACAGCCACTTTCCTCCCTCCATGAATTTCTATCCTTGCCTTGTCATCTAATCTTTCGCTTTTATTTTTTCGTCTCTCTTCTCAAATTCATCGCCTCCCACGCTTCCATTCTCCACACCCCGCACTCTTCTCTCCTATGTCCAGCCTCCCTCTCTCCTTCACCCTTCGCAACGTAAGCGTTTGACCTCTAGCCACCCCCATCCACCAAACCCCGTCCCCCGGACTCCACTCCTCCCATTATATTTTATCACACGATTCCCCCTTTGTTTTTACCCACCACCCAAAACATACGTTCTTGTGGTCATACGTTCCACGCTCTTGTGGTCATCAACCAGCCTTGCGGCAGGTCCTTTCCACGTCTCTCTTTTTCCCTTTCCTTTCTTCTTCTCATCTCTTCTCCTTCGTCCTCAACTCCCTCAACTCCTCAATCCCTCCCTCAGCCTCATTCCTCTCCTCCACATCCTCTTTCCGACCCAGACCCGCTATATTTGCTCTCACTGCCAGATGTCGTGGTCACACCGCTCAGCCTTAAGTGCTAAATCCTCACAAATTTCAACCATCTCAAGCTGACGTTCCGTTTCTATTGAGATTTTCTATCTCCAACCTCACTTCAAATGAATGGGCGCAATTGTCTACTCGGGTCTGTCGGTTAGGAGCCTTTTTGGTCCTTTTGCCCTTTGTGGTCACCACTAAATGATGTGGAGTTTACTCCCAATTAATCATTTTTGTTGGAAAAAGTGAGTGTTACTCGAGACGTGTGTGTTCGCGATATAATAATCGTTTCACAATCTGTATGTATTTCATATCGCGTTCTACAAGATTTTGCGACTGTTCAATGCATTTTATAAGATTCAAGAACAAATAGTATGATGACATAATTATAAATTATTGTAATAGGTTTCCAACTTCTGTAATGTTCAGTTCAATGTTTAAAGCTGATTTTATTTCCACAATAGCAGCGCAATGAGACACTGCCAACAGTAATGCTTGTAATTAGGTTTTCTTAAACAAGTTTACGCAGGAAATAAATCAATGGTTTAACATTCCTTAGAAGGAATACCTTAGATCCTTGCGGACTGAATTTTCACTTCGGATTTGATAATTGTTATAGCCTCCTCCTAAATTAGTAGAGCTGAACTAGGTAAATGTAAACCGACTGTGACAAACTTCAAGATTGTAAAAATATTTATTTCCACACCAAATTTATAAAATATTTATTTTAGATTGTTAGCGATGTGGTTAAGATCAACGCTATTGCAAATAAATATATAGCTCGCGAGGCGATGAGACAATATAAAATATTTTTATAAAGTTTCATGCCCTTCAACACGACTTATCTGAAGTTTGACGAGGGGAGTTATGTGTTCAGATCGTAGGTTACTAGAACAGGTAGCAAACTGCCTTCAACATAAGAACTTCAGATATGAAACATTATCATAAATATACGATATCTCATGTTTTACGTCGCACTGGTAGGAGAAAATCAACAAAAAGGATAAATTTTTCTGGGACTGAGTTGAGATCCACCCTTTTCTCAGCTAATAAGTAGTTGCATAAATTAATTGTAACGAGCCAATTCTGGGAAGCATTAAGTCTAATTTTCAATTCTTGCTAGATATCACTCCTGCATACATATTCATGTTTAAACGTTTTAATAATGGGGACAATAAACGTATTTTCCGGTAAATATTTTCATTGTGGAAAAATTGGTAAATATTTGGAGTAAAAAATAACCTGCGACGGTATTGGCAGAACTTACAGAGTCACTCTTTTGGTTTTAATTCCATATTTCATGAATATCAGTCAGGAAAAGTAGGGAGAAGCTTAAAAATTGACTGTTTCGTGAATTTTGCTTGAAGCAAATAGTAACAATATTTTCACAAGCATCAGCACAACAGCATTTGCTAGCCAGCATGGAGACCTTAGCTCAGAACTAATTATTTGATAATTTTATATTATTTTCGACGAATAATTTAATTGATTAAAGGTGGAATATCATGCTATTCTCAGGAAATTACAAACCATTAACACTTTTTGTAGAAAATTTGACCTAGATGATAACATTTCTCACGCCACATTACGGGGTGAAACATTCAATGAGAGCCTACGACGCTTTTGGACGGAATAATGTCTCAATGGTATTTTCTTGGCATAATACCAAAATATTGATAGTATCAATCTTATGAGAGCATTTTAAATCTATCTAATAAATATTCCATTACGGTGCGCAATTATTTTTATTTCTGTAGAATTTTATTCGACTTGTTTTACGTCACCGATGTTATTTCCATCATGAATCTTTCTCGTATGAACACCGGTGGAGAATAGTTTCTATCGGTATCAGCCACTATGTAAATGAAAATATTTTCCCCCTTTTGCGAGCTTAATTCAGATGAGCGAGGACAAGAATTACACCATTATTATCCAGAGCTGAAACTATGATACGGCGATATTAGCATACGAGTTGGCATACATTCATGTCAGAATCAGACGGAGTACTGGAAAACATAACTCCTAGTACGCTCACTTAGCCGTCTCGTCATTGAAGACCAAATCCTTGCATATGGCATGGGTCGTCCTTATTTCAGATTACGGAGAATCAAGAGGTGAAGACCCACCGTAATACAAAGCCTCGCAGTGGTAGAAGTGACAACTCGAGGCTGATTAGCTGGTGAAACACTGAGGTCCAGGATCAAATGTAATGCCTGAGAATCAAATAACATACGGCTCCTAGCCCTATGCTTATTCCACTGATAAATTCATTGACAGAGCAAGGAGAGACGTGGTGGCGCCAAGACGACGAACAGTAACTATCAATCATACTCAAGGCAAATTTAGCTCGGTAAACTTTCTGGTAAAAATTGTTTCGATAGTTATGACAAGTTTCATATCATCAATTTTTAAAAAGTAGAATTTCAAGAAGACTAATGTATTTTAGCGGCGAATTACGAAATAAAGTTGGTTCATAATTGATTAGGTTAGCGATTACTCTCTTCACTTGTCCATTCAGTCCGCGTTGTAGAAAGAGCAGAACGTATGCATCTGTAGTCCAGAGATTAAGAGATTGAGAAATATAAAGTTCATGAGCACTCGCAAATAGAATTCTATGTCATCAGATGGTAATATGTAACCACAAATACTCTTAAGTTTAATAATCAATAGTCTGTTTTTCTATATTTATCGCACAATATTTAAAAATGTAATTCTACATATGATTCTCAATAAAATTTCATCACTGATTTATTTAAGAAAATATTTAATGCATCCCAACCTGTAGAGCAACCACTTTCCTGTACGTCAACTCCGATGTCCTGTAATTTTCATCCGGCACATCGTCATACGGTTTGTTTTTTTGGCAATTCTTACTGTCATAGGAACAAATTATAGAAGAGAGCTAACGGAGAGTGATAGTGTTTGCGGACTTCATTCGTGCAACACACGCCTAATTGTCCTTGTGTGCTGACGAAAGATGGGAACCTCTTCAGTAAGAAAATACAAATACATAGACGAAGAGTAACGATTCATTCCTGGCCGGGAAAAGATTCTAAATACATGGGGGCCTAACGATATGGCATTCCCACCGAACCAAGGGGCGAGTGAACTTTCGTTTATTACGAAAATAGAACGTGAAAATTCAGCTAACACTTGGGAATCTGGTCCGGGACTCGTGCTTTCGAAGCCCTGTGGAGCGAGCTTTCCAGTTAATCCAATCCTCCGCTTTATTTAATGCATTTGGTATTTAGATGATCGGCTCCAAAAATGCGGCCGGGCGATAAACAAGAATAATAAAATTAAAACTTGGACGAAATACAGAGAGTGAATTCGGACGAACGAAAAAAATGTAATTTGAAAGTCTCTGTATCCGATGAGTGACATCCGCTGCACTCGGCAGTAAATAATGACTGTTCGTATAATTTCTGTCCCAGCAATTCCCGTTTGAAATAAATACTCCATCAATCATGGCTTAGAAATTTTCTTTCGCTTTGTGTTTAATGCCAATACTACTACTCCTTCAACCGCAACTTCTGTCTTGTGCTTCTGCTCGGCGTTTCCCATTACCCTCTCCGGCTTTCCTCCCAATTCCTTCATACCATCCTTCTCTAGTGCATTCCTATCTCCCTATTGGTTATCCTTTTTTCTGGCTCTACCCTCGCTGTGTTATCTTTACACCTTTCTCGCAAACTTGTCCAATTTTCCTTGATTGGTCTTTTTCGCGTTGAGTCATTCATTCCTGTAGATACTGTAACGAGTTCTTTTCCTTATCACTCAAACCTGCATTCTGTCTCTCAACCACTCACTTGCTCGTCCTTATCACTCGTCCAAGCGTGGCCGCCGTTCTTCTTCCGTTCGACATAGGTAGCCTTGCCACTCATTTCACAACATGCCCCTCTCCACAACAGCGCCATTTTTTGTTAATTTTTTCCTTTCTTATTTTCAGTTTCTCTACCCTGTCACGTCCATAGTGATATCGATGTATTTTGTTCGCAATGGCAGAGATAAGCTAAGTGGCAGAAAGAGAGGATCCCAATACGCTGCCACCTAGCGGTTGCCACGCTATACGATCCTCGGTGCAGTTGGTGATCCGAAACATTAGAAATAAAATTGAATTGCTCCGCAAGCCATTTTCCGCCGTTATCTTTACAACCCTTTCAGTTATATTATGCGCGTATGTATAAAACTTTTGCTTGGCGTTTCCCATTGAAAATGATATCAGAGAAGTGACGCTAGCGACTGTCCATTGTGATTGATGCCGCTGGCACCACGCTTACCACTTCCTACGTTCCGTCGCATTTCTGAAAAGCGCCGCAAAGAAAAGCGAAAAAAATGGAAATTAAAAATTATGGTGGTCGTCACGTGCGGGAAAATATAATTTTCGGTGTATAATAATAATAATCGGTGTGTCCCCCTCAAATCCGGACACATGATGAAAGATGGGTTCGTCATTTCTCATTTTTATTTGAATGCCGTTCTCACCACGCGCTAGGAATAGCGCCAGGGGTCGGCTATAATTTCGTCAAGAGTGCTTGAAAATAATCAACACATTTTGCAAGGAGGCCTGATTTTCATTTCATTCAGGGAAGTTGAATGAGGAGTGTCTGCCAACCAATCGTCTGATTCATCAACGCTCTTGTTCTACCTGACCAGTGCTCCAATTTAGGAAGAAAGTGATGAATGCGAGAGTATTACCATTGAGCCGGCCCAGGATGAGAGAAGAGATGATGCTGGCTGAGGACCAACATATCCTCTCTCTCTCTCCTCCATATCCCGGGGGGGTGATTCAACAACATTTCTGATGGATTTAATTTGGACAGAGTATCTGCTGGGTCCCTGTATGCGGAGAGGATAAGCCGAGATGGAGATTGCAGGATATGGATGTCAGAGGATTTACACAGGATTTCGGAGAGAGACGGGAAAGTGTCGTCATGGAGAGTTAGGCTTAGGATGGATTTCAAGAGAAGAATGGAATGAACAATGAGAGGAGGTGAAGAGTTTCTTAAGGATACCGAGATGAAACGAAAAAAATCACATTCCATCGGCTTTGTTGTTATTCCAGGGTTACTCCTTTCCACGAAAATATTTGCCATCTTATTTTTCCCGACCAAAACATGAATTTATTGGTAGGCATGAAAGGAAGCAAAGCCTTCGATGCGGATGAAAATCTACCGTTTATTGAGCCTATGCCTTTCCCAACTTCTCATAAGAAAAAACAAGATAAAGTGCCTACCACTCGAAAAGTCCGAGGTAAATCGGTGGGCATTGAAACTCTTTTCATAACTTTATTTTTCAATATTTATTATTTTCAAGCTGGGTCTTTGGTATGGCTATGGAACTTTCACATTTGCTCTACGGTTACAGGTATGGTTTGCTGAAGATTCATTATGCGCCGGGAGAATAGAGCGTTTTCGGATATCCATAAAGTTAAACTAGAACATTGCATCACAAAGACGTGAATGAAGGGACAGGAGGAGGCCATACCGATCCCCTTGTCCTGGTAATGATGAAATCTCTCGGAGCCCTGCCTCCCTGATTAGAATAAAATATTTATAACTGTTGCATCCATTGTGAATTTAAGTACTTGACATGGATGGGCACGGTGGGTTTATCTATACTGCATAAATAGCCATTACAATTTTTGTATGAGCCTTCGAATCATATTTCCGTCGGCAAACATTGAGATAGTAGAATATACCATCCTCCTCATGGGCTTTAACCAACAGACATCTTGCTTACTCACAATAAATAAGAGAAATTCGACCATTCCTTTGAACGAGTTTTGTTGCCATGAAACTCCAGGAAAGAAAATGCCGAGAGCGAAGCGACTTCTCTGTTTACTCGAGTACTTCCAACGTGTAGTGTCAACTTAGTCGATATCAGGTAAGCAGGCTAACTGGTATATGTCAACTCGCTCACTTGATAGACTCAACCTGGAAGTAGCTCTAGTACGCCACGCCAAAAAATACTCGGAT
The DNA here is from genome assembly GCA_963169105.1 of Ceriagrion tenellum. NCBI lineage: Eukaryota > Metazoa > Arthropoda > Insecta > Odonata > Coenagrionidae > Ceriagrion > Ceriagrion tenellum. Next base: position 1,190,706 of record OY720636.1, read on the forward strand.
ACCCAAATGCTTACTTCGTGCACGCTTCACATTTAATGGCACTTGAGGATATTTCCAGTAACCTATGACAGGATGAAATACCTTGTCCTCGGAAATGCAGAGTCAGCATTAAATACCATAATTTCCTTAAGACCGTTAGATATAGGCAAAAAGTCTCTTAAAGCACGAGTTCATTTAACGCTTGAAGTATTAAAAATTAGAATTGGTTTAGGGTATTTGTTACATTATTTATATATTGAGTGCCAAAACATAATCTAAGGACGTAATCATACAGAGCATTAATCCCGAGGCAGGATGATAAATTCTAAAGTAACGAATCCCTATAAATCACGCACATAAATAATGAAATTACAAAAGTTATTATGATACAACTATCTTTCTCCATCTACCCAACGCAAAGCTCATAGCACTATTAAATTTCTCGACTAAATGAGAAGTTTTATTGGTGAAATGTTAATAAATCTCAACACAATCGGTTTTTACATTCACTGGTAAATTTGAGATTATATAAAAAAATATGATGATTTGAGCACCGTTTCCGGTATCTACTTCGCGCTTGATTATTGCTGGCAATATTATAAGTAGGCCACTGCTATTTCTATTAAAATGATATTTGTTGAACCAGATAATCCAGAAGTTTTATTTTGTATACCGTGACTAAGCAAATCCAAAACAGTCTCACCAATCTCCACCTCTGCTGATACGTTGGCATGTAATTTACTCAAGGTATGAACTTTCAGTAACTGTAGTTCGCGTACTAAAGAGCAAAGTGGAAACTAAGTACGCCCTCAAATACTGTCAAGGTATTCTACGTAGTGAGCTGTAAGGGACACGCCCCTGTGACACATTAACTTTGGGGATCACGCTGCAGAATGAAAATTGAATTGATTGAAATTTTTCTCCAAGATCATCGTCAGGATACATCAAGTCAGTATTGTCAGCAGAAGCTGTTAGTGGTAGGCAAATAATAATAAATATAATAAAATGTTATTCAATAATTAAAATATAATATTTTCTATAATAAATATCATATAATTTTTTTCACCGCTCATTTCAATTACAACCATCCATTCTTCACTAACACATAGCCTTCAAATGGCTCACATGCAGTCGCTATTATTGCTCTTCACAATCTTTGTCAACTTTTTAGGGGGATATCAAACTATATTGTCGACATTTATGTATTTATTCGCATCATTTAATTCGAATGTCAGCTCATACAAAACTGTATCTCTATTTGACGGTAAAATGGGCGAAGAAAGGAAATTTTATTTTTTTGTTCAAATAAATGAACGTTAGAAAAAGTGACCAGCTGATCAATAAATTGAATTTTTTACCTTGATCATCCACTGACATATGCTATCCACACTCTGCATTTTGCACCAACATAGGTGCATCAAAGTGACGTCCTCTCACAACTATTACTATGAAAATCAACTGGTTTATTTCATTGCATGTGCAATCATCCTTGTAAAAAAAGAATTGCACAGGCAAGATAACACAAATAATTTTTGACAATCGGTTTCGACACTAAGTGACATCATCGGGCCTGATTATTCAACCTAAATAATTATCTGAGGAACCTTGCCACTGCATTTCGTATTTTAAAAATCATAAATAAGTTCCACCAAATTTCGCCTGATGCCATTGAATCTAGAATCATCTTATCTAATTTGTCTATCACATACTGAATAATCCTATCCCCCATTTGATGGTTTGATATATCCAGATCAATGCACGTGAAAGTTTCCATAGCCAATCCTACTTAGAATTTTGTTTAATATTTCAGGTTCTGGGATCTTGCATTCCTGATGCTGTTGTTGGGCCTGTTGCGATGGTCACCGAGCTGGGTGATCCACTGGACACTGTCAGGTTGCTTCAACTGTCATGGGAGGACAGACTCAAAGTAAGTTGCGCTACTGGTAACAACTTGAATCGATCATGTTGAAATCTAGAATTTACTAAAAATGCTTGAAAAATAGCAATGCGCACCTCCTACTACATCACTGCTAGTTGTTAAGAGACGGTACCCTCAAAATGCTGCCTAGCTTGATAGTCGCGTGTTTGAATCTTAAGTAGCTTATGCACACAAAATATTATTGATACAAGATACGATTGTCATCTATACCACGTAAAAATTAGGACTAAAATTAAAAATGAAGGCTTACTCATGTACTCTGCTCACACAACAGCGATTTGTCCAGATTCACACACTTGAATGCCAATTCCTGATTCCTCCTGTAAACTGAGGTTTTGATGTCTTCCTCCCCGCCCATCTGTGAAGAGAGAAATACATTTTAGTCGCATAACCATTTATTCTTGTGCTTGTTAAATTTCCCATGACAGAGTAATGTGTAAAAAAGCCTTTGTCTCTGTTTAATAGGTATTAATCCTTATAGCTCTCATGTTAGTTGTCACAAATAGTGCAAAAAATAATGCAATTATTCTTTCGATACTTTTATTGATACCAGGAAATTAAGCCATTACAAATATGTAAACACCAAAAAATATTAGAAAACTTAAGATAATTGTGTTTCAGAAGAGGGGCAACTAAAATCAAATTACTACATCAGATTGGAAATGCAAGTTTTGATAAAGGCTAGTCAGCAGTAAATAGTCAAACCTACGTTTCTGGTGTTATTATGTGGCTAATTTTCCCTTGCTAATGGCTCAGGAAACAAGTGTGCAGGAGTAATATTAAGGAAAATTTAATGTAAGAGCTCATAAAGATGGCATGCAAAATAAATACTCAAACATTTTCCGTCCCTACATCATCCTAAATGGATATTAGCATGTAGAATATTACCATAGAGTAAATATAATATAGAGCGCTCACCGCACGCTCAAAAACCGTATACGATTTTGAAGTAGTTCCGGAAAAAATACCTAGATGGCGAGAGAACAATTTTTTGACGTGGGGGAACAATTTTCACGATCTACAAGCCTGAAAATAAATATAGCGCTATATGATTTCAATAAATGTGGCCTGAAGAAGAAAGAGACGCCGCGTTTAGTAGTGGCTATAATTAGTCGATTTTGTTAATAATAATAGTTATAAAAAATATTTTCTTGAATTTCGGCTAGAAACTCTGCTCCTCCGACTTTATATTCCTAATTCAATTTCCGGCAGACTTCATAGTAATAAGTTGAAACTTGCAGAAAATGTTTTTTATACATTTATACCCATACTGGTAAACTTTATGTTAAACAGAGTTTCGACGTTGTCATATCTGTTTAAACATATTTTAAACGAAAAATCTGGATTCGGTAAGGTACAAAACGATCGCCTGCTCACCTTCGTATCTTACTATATAGGTCCATACATGCTGCAAATGATATTTATTGAAAACTATAAATGTATTTTTGGAGAAAAAATCTCAACGATATCTTTAATACCAAAGGAGTTTCGAATTTTTGATTCTTACAAATATTTTTGCCGCGCCGTAATTTCAGATGCTTGCCGTTTTCCGTGGCTATCTTCTTCACTCAATTGTCGGCAAACAGTTCTCAATACTTATCTAAAACTTGTAGGAAAAGTTTTTTATACCTTACTTTCTACATCGGTAAATCTTAGTTTTGACGTTGTCATAATTATTTAAGTATCTTTTGGCCAAAAATACCGATTTTTGTAAGGTAGGAAGCAGTCGACTACTAACTTTCGTATCATACGATAGAGGTCCATATATGCTGCGCATGAAATTTGGAAAAAACTGTAAGTTTATTTTTGGTGATAGAGTTGTAACTTTATCTTGATTAAAAAGGGAGTTATGAATTTTTAATGGCGACACCTCGTCAGGCTCTTCTTACTGCCCTGAGTTATGCGCAGAAGGCTCCAACCTCCTAAGGAGGTCATACTGCCATTAGATAAGGTGGCGAGGGAAGGCTTTTTTTATGAGGAAAGAATTTCCCGTGATAGAAGAATATTTTGCTTCAAGAGACTATATACATCCTAATGACGTTCATCACTTCGGCGAACTGTCAAGATATCGAATAAAATAGAATCACGTCATATTCCGACAATTATACTTCCCAAGTTAAGAAAAATTTTTTGGGAATGACTTTACGTTAGTTAAGTGCAAATGTCATTTACGACATAAAGATTTAATACAACGTTGTTGATATAGTGATAAGCTATTTCTGTACTGGAAAAGTACATTAAAATCGGATTGTGCGAATGGACCTCTAAACTGAAAATCTCTGCCTTTTTGCCTTTCGCTAATGTGCAAATTTCACCATAACGGCAAACAATCGCGTATAGATTTAGAAACATAGCCCATGAACAGCAGTAATAAAGAGACACATAAGATAAATAGAATTAATCCTTAGATTCATAGATTTCCATTAACTTCCTCATACTTACTTCTGTGCTACACCAACAAGTAGTTGAGAATCTCTACCTTTTCTTGTAGTAATTACTGAGTATAATGCTGGAGTCAGGGATTGTTTATATCGGAATTCAGAAAAAAATGGAAAAATAAAATTCTTTATTTTTTACTCTGCTATAGTTACACACTCTGTATCAGTTACATACATTTGCTAGTGATTAGACAAATTTTAAATTTTTTGTTTCCCCTGTGAAGCAACTGGGGACAACCACTTACAACTTATTTTGATCATACAATCGAAAAGCAAATTTAGAGTGATTATCATGATAATCCTCAGGCTCACGTTCCATCTCTAACTTCCGGAGCTTCTCTGCCTTTTCAAGCATTGACTTCTTCAATTCCCTCTTATGAGGTTTAACACAAAATTGATTTTTGAAAATCAACAAAGCTTTTTTTATTACAAATTCTGGTAAACCTCTTTGATGTACACAACAAACCTTCAACATCCTTAGTCATTTCTGGAAATGTTCTTTCCATGATTAGGATTTGACTCCTGTCCTGAATTGTTTTCTTGCAAAATTGGAAAATTTTTTCTTGCAGTTAATGCATCCACTTTTACCCAAGAGTCTCTTAAGAAGATATCCAGCACAGTAAACGATGGAGCAGTGCTCCAGAGTTAAAACATCTTTGTTCATTAATTGCACTGTTTCATCTGAGACAAATAACGAACCATTTGAGCTGTCATCTTCTTCCTCCACTCTCTCTTTATCTGCTGAAGGTAGGCTACTGCTAGTAGATGCAGTGTTACCATCTAGGGGCAGCATTATATCATTATCATCTTCATAGCTTGAAGTTGTGGGTGGTTTTAAAATACTTTTCATGGCCAGAATTCTGTATGACATCCTGAAACCTTTAATAGTAGGGTTTCTGTTGAATCCCCCACTCTGTCTTATAGATGAAATAAAGTTTTCCATTGCATCTTGATTAAGATGTGCCGTCAAAATATAATTAGAGTTGACTTTGAATATAAACGTAAAATGGCATTTATTGTTAACAGGAAACCGTCAAAACATGGTGGACGTGTTCCATCTTTTTTCTTTAATTCCTTATATTTTTTAGCCCCATTTCCAAAATAAGAAAAATGTTAACATTTTCTTCTGAAAGGCACCTCTTATTATGGTTTTTAGAATAAGGATATTAACATTTAAGAGCATCAAATAAGTCATTCACGAAATGAATAAATTCAGCTGTTGGTAGTGCAGATGCTAAGTTTAATTTACCCAGTGCCAAAGCTGAGGACTTGAGTTGCTAGCCTCACAACAATTTTTTGGAATGGATTTGGCCATATGTAAGCAGATGATAGTTTGCATAATGCTGTTACTGATAAACTGGAGGAATCAATTCTATATAACTGGCGGACATTCTCAAATGAGAGGGTTTCATTATCTAATATAAAATCACTTTTCAAGAAATTATTTCTTGGAGATTTTACAAGATGAGGCACATCATACAAACAAAATTTTTTCCTTTCACCCAATTCAAAATAAGTTTTCTCTAGTGAAACACCCAACTGGGACATGGCCTTTCGGTTTGTACTTGCCTGGTCACATAAAAATTCTCTTGGCTCCAATTTAATGGACACCAATTGAAATATTATTACATTTCGCACCTCCTTTATCTTGGCACTACTGAGTCCATGTTCAGATATAGAATATCCTAAGGGCAATTTCCACTGGTGGAGAAGTCCCCTTACCAAAAACACTCCAGTATATTTCCCCAATTTCTTAGTTCTCCCAAGAGGCCCCATATCCTCAAACCCCTCTATTATGTCCATTGCAGATGAATATTCTAAGTGGAACTTAATCGACATTTCATCAAAGAGAATCACACATTCACGGCACATAACAGTCATTGTGGCAACCTTAAGTTTTAGCTGCTGAATAAAAAAAACTTATTTATTCCAGGCATGAATTTTGTGGAGCCCCCAATCCAGCGCCTAACTGTTTGTGTAGCTTGAAGTTCCATCTTTTGAAGAAGGAATCTGTAGGTATAAGGTGATTTGAAATACAAAGAAATAGCAAAACTGTTCTCTTCTTTCCTCCAAGGTTGTCTCTTGCCATGACAAAGCTGCATTTGTACAAACAAAAAGGCCACTTTGGTCTACCTACTTAGTGAGATCTCCGAAATGACCTTTTGTCATTAATACACTAGTCTCAGCGATGAACATGATTTTCAAGTCGGAAATATTTTAAGAACATTTTAAAATGTTCCTGATATTAAGCGTTTGCATTTTGTGGCATTATTCTTCACCATTACTTTGTACATAGTTGTTTTATGTACCCAGCGATATCTCCAAAATGACCCCTCGTCAGAAATACTCTCGAATCTCAGCAATGCACATCATATGCAACTCGGAAATAATTTTAAAACATTTGGTCATACGCATAACGATAAATTTTTGCATTTTTGTCACTTTATTTTCACGATTACTTTGAATATTGTTGTTATATGCACCTAGAGAGATCTATGCTCCGAGTTCCGCCGTATTCGCGGAGGGTCGAGTCGCAATATGAGGCTTACCATATGCAGCTTGGTACCTAGGACGGATCGGGGTTCGATGGTTTGGAGCCGAGTGGAAGGCATAAACCAAAGACTCCGTGAAGTCTGTGGGAGCGAGGGAGCGGAGTTCTTAGATCTCAGGCCGCTGCTGAATTCGTGTCGGGTGCCACTAAACCGCTCGGGTGTCCATTATACGTACGAGGCATCGCAGAAGGTAGCGTGCAGGATATTTGAGCATACACAGCGAGTTTAGCATAGATGGTAGGCAAGAGAGTAGGTCAGTTAGTGGGGGCGAAATCAGTGCTTTTCCAGAAAGTCAGATAATAAAGAGTACACAAAGCTTAGTGCCTAGGAAAATCTTAATAGATAACAATAAATTAGAAATATTTAGGGAAGAGAGTAGGTCGAATAGTGGGCCATTAAATAACATGCCACTCACCAGGATAGCAAAGAATAACAAGTTGACCAGACAACACAGTATAGGTTTATCGGGACGGAAGAAAGCACAGAAAAAGGAAAAACGTACAAATCAAAACAACACCCATGAATTTCCAAACTGTAACTTTCCCAATAATTTAGAAAACACGAACCCCACAAATACAATAGGCAGACATATTAAAATAGAGGAATTTTCAGTAGTAGTAGTTAATTGTCGTAGTTTAAGAAGCAAGATACCTGAATTTCATCACCTTATAGAGAGTACTAATTCTGACATAATTATAGGAACCGAAAGTTGGTTAACAAGCGATATTGCTGATAGTGAAGTTTTTCCAGTAAATTTTAATAATAATAATAATAATAATAATAATATTTATTAGCTCTAGGAAAGAATTCCTTTGGAGCAGGCATAATTAATTACAACTCAGGCAAAAGAAAAAAAAATAATAACAATCTCATAGGAAACATGTCACTATGTACAAAAATCACAATCACAGCACTTGTCTACAACAAATATTACAATTCCATACTTAAACATTATAGCAATCACAAAGGTAGCATATTTATGAATTAAATCCAAGATATTTGACAAAATATTAACTATCACTAAGATAATAAGACAGCAAGCATTTTTTAAATCTTTCTGTTGACTTAATATTTTTCAGCGCTTGCGGAATCGAATTCCATACAATGCACGAATTTACATAAAAAGAGTTATGATACATAGACGTTCTGTGGCAGGGTACAATTAATTTGTTATTATTTCTGGTGTTTTTTGTTTTTTTGACCAAATTATCTTTATATGGCTGATAAATGTAAGAAGGAGTTTCAGTTTTTAATAATTTGTGCATAAACACACCCATTTGCAGTTTTCTTCTTTGTTCAATTTTAAGAATTTTTAATTCATAGTAATACGGTGTGATATGCTCAGTAAATGCCACATCACACACATAACGTATTACACAGTTTTGTATTTTTTGCAGTTTGGATATCTGAGATTTTGAAATATTGGACATTACCAACGAACAGTAATCAATATGAGGGATAAGTAAGGTTTTAGCTAATTTGAGTCTCAGTGGCAAAGACATCAGGTTACGAAAAATTTTCAGTTTGTACAGGTTTTTAATGACTTTATTAGAAATATGTGCTATGTGTTCATCCCAGGTTAGCGTTTTATTTACAATAACACCTAAATCATTAATTTTGTCAGTGTATTCTATTTCTAAGTTTTGAACTTGAATCTTGGAGAGTAATTCAATGTTTACAGATTTAAGGGATTTTGCGCTACCAATTATTATGCTCTTAGTCTTCTGAGAATTTCAGTTCAACAAATTATCAGACGCCCATTTACATATAGAAGATACATCTCGATTGACTAGTGCGATAGCATTTGAGATATCGTTGCGATCGCAGTCGATGTAGATCTGCAAGTCATCAGCGTATAGATGGTACTTGCAATGGTGTATGTTATTAGGGAGATCTTGAATGTATATGACAAATAGTAATGGGCCGAGTATTGATCCTTGGGGGACACCACGTTTGACGGGAAGTGATTCAGAACGTAGATTATTCTTCCGATCATTCACCGCTTGAAAGCGTTGGGTCAAGTACGAGCGGAACCATTGCAACACAGAGTTAGATAATTTTAAGTTGGATAGTCGCCTTAAGAGTATATTGTGGTTTACACAGTCAAATGCTTTGCTAAAGTCAAAGAGAACCAGTATTGTTATTTTCTGCTTATCCATTGAAAGTCGTATATCATCTGTTACTTTTATTAGAGCAGTTTGAGTACTATACCCTTTGCGAAAACCTGATTGAAAGTTATTAAGAAAATTGTTTTTAGACAGATGTTCTATCATACAATTGTGCACAAATCGTTCAAGAGGTTTTGACAAAGCGCATAATATTGCAATAGGTCGGTAGTCAGACATTTCTACAGGGTTGGGCTTCTTTTTAATAGGTTGGATGAGAGC